>VONZ01000350.1:112500-720354 GCA_012976165.1 Labeo catla
TTAAACTGTATTTTGGAAGTTTAAACTTGGGCCACCATAGCAGTCCATTATATGGAGAAAAATCCTGAAATATTTTCCTCAAAAAACATAATTTCTTTACGACTAAAGAAAGAAAGACATGAACATCTTGGATGACAAGGGGGTGAGTACATTATCTGTAAATTGTTGTTCTGGAAGTGGACTTCTCCTTTAAGAGTCCTGTGAGACTTCTTGCAAAAATACAAAAACATGTACTGAACTGAAATGGTGGAACATACTACAGTTGACGTCAAAAGTTTACATACACCTTGCAGAATCTGCAAAATGTTAATTATTTTACCAAAATAAGAGAAATCATGCATAATGCATGTTATTTTTTATTTAGTACTGATCTGAATAAGATATAATAGTTGTGATAGTTGTTCATGAATCAATGAGTTCCTTGTTTTTCCTGAACAGTTAAACTGTTCAAACACTCACTGATGCTTCAAAAGGAAAAATCGATGCATTAAGAGCCGGGGGTGAAAACTTTTTAAATTTGAAAATCAGAGTAAATTTCTTTTAATTTACCTTATTTTGTCTTCTGGGGAGCATCTAAGTATTTTCTGTAGCTTCAGAAGGGTAGTACTTAATAAAAAAAATATGATATTTAGGCAAAATAAGACAAATGTACACATCCTCATTGCGTTCAAAAGTTTACACCCCTGGCTCTTAATGCATTGTTTTTCCATCTGAAGCATCAGTGAGTGTTTGGAGCTTCTGTAATAGTTTCGTATGAGTTCCTCAGTTGTCCTCAGTGTGAAAAGATGGATCTCAAAATCATAGAGTCATTGTTGGAAAGGGTTCAGATACACAAAATGCTGAAAAACTAAAGAATTTGTGGGACCTGAAGGATTTTTTTGAAGAACAGAACAATCCTAAACACTACTTGTAAATGAGTACTGGTCTTCAAAACACTTGTTCCATGTTCCTGCAGTTGCTCCAGAGCTTCAGAAGGGGCCGCAGTGGAGGAAGGTGGCCAGCCGAGGAGACGGCACCAATGATGCAAATGTGGTTTGTCAGGCACAAGGTGTTCCTCGTGTCCACTTCACCTGGGCCAAAAATGGATTTCCTGTAGACCTTGGCAACCCCAGGTGATCCACTCTTTATTAGTTTGTTGAAGCTATACGTCCATTTGGAAACATCCTATTTAATATATATATACATATATATATATATATAAAAATAGATAATTCTATATATTCTAAAATAGATAACTAACTAGTAACTAACGAGTTATTATTTGGTATATATGGTTATAACTTGCTTAATTTAAGAACGGTAGAAATCAGTGAACGGTTCCCATTTGGATAGCTCTGTAAACACTGTGGTTTTTTTTGTTTTGTTTTTTCAAGACGGGAGTTGGTCTGCAACCGTGTGTGTGTGGAATGTGTAATGACAGTGTTTAAAGTTTAAGTATGTGTGCATGTGTTTGTTTCATGTGTTTTAGAGCTTGTAATGTTGGTGTTTGTTAGTTCTTGCAAGGCTGCATTGTATTATTAATACTCCTCAAACATTCTATTTTAATTCTTCACAGTGTTTTTTTGTTTGTTTTTATTAATTCGGTTTTAACTATTTAACAAAGGTTCATGTCATACTTTTGTTTTATGGTTTATTTCAGGCTTAGATGCTATCCATCCATTATGTATTTATATCGAGCTATATCTGTCAAAATAAATAAATATATCTACAAATTTTAAGACATTTAGGATGAAAGTTTATTCAATTCAGTTAAATAAAAAAGGGTTTGGAATTGTTAAGATTAAGATTTGTAAAATATTTTTGCATTTATTTGATCAAAAATCAGTAAAAACATCAATATTGTGAAATATTATTACAAATTGTTTTCTGCTTTAGTATTTTGTTTTTATGTAATTTATTCCTCTGATCCAAAGCTGAAGTTTCTGGATCATTACTTTAGTCTTCAGTGTCACATGATCCTTCAGAAATCATTCTAATATGCAAATTTGGTGCTCAAGTAACATTTCTTATTATCAATAAATGTCAATTAGCATTAAAACAAACTTTTTTAACAGTGTCAAAGTCTTTACGGACACTTTTGCACAATTTAATGCATCCTTGGTTTTCGCAACAATCTTAAGCAAAAACTAAGGTTTTTTTTCCTCATTCTTATGCATACTGAAATGTGACTGACCTTTTCTTTCTAACTGTCTCTATACAGGATTTGCAGCTTTTGCTGCTTTGCAGGATTTTCAGTTCCTTCAGGATATGTGAAGCTGTTTTGGTTGTGTTTCAGTACTGAATCTCTCATATTAGTGTTCATGATCTTATTTTACAGGTACGAGGAGAAGATGGAGGTAACAGGGACTGTCCACACCAGCATTCTGACCGTCATAAACGTGAGCGCAGCGCTGGACTATGCCATCTTCACCTGCACCGCTCACAACAGCATGGGAAAAGACACTCTAGACATCCAGCTCCTCAGCACCAGTACGTACAAACAGGAAGTGAGCATTTCATTAGACTAGAGCGGTCAGCTTCACCTGACTGGTCACGCTACCTTCTCTTGACCCCTACTGAAAGGTGATGGTGAATTAGCATAAATGTATGAATAAATAAAAAAGCAATAAATGAAAACAAACAGACGCCGGCGTCTGGGTGTCGTATTTCTTATCTGTAACTCATAAACGCACACAAAGATGATGAGCAGAACCATGAAAGAGATTTCTGCCCGGCAATGAGATTTTGTTTTTTTCGACCTGAGCAGCAATTGTGATATTAATTATTCAGTTGTGGTAATCAGCGTTCGCTCTTTTTCAGACTGGCCCTTAATTTACAGAACAATAGGGTTGCCCGGTCTATGTACCCTCTTGTGCAAAATGACCTCCCCCCTCTCTGTTTGTAATACTAATGATTTTACAAAAATCGTGCTAAGGGGATAGTTCACCCAAAAATGAAATCTATCCTATCCAAGTCTTACTACAGTAGGTGTACATGACTTTATTCTTTCAGACAAATACAATCAGTTATATTTAAAAATGCTTTGGCTTTTCCAAGCTTTATAATGGCAATGAATGGCTGTTGAGATTTTAAAGGCCAGCTCAATGACCATATATCATATCAAAACCAGCAGACTGATCATAAACACAGCTAAAAGGCTTCCTACAAGTGTCCATCCTTCAAAAAACTTAACATCTTGCACAGTTTTATCATAGGTAGAATGCTAATTGTTTCAATACAAGCATTTCAGTCAAATGGAATTTATGCAATATTTCAAACATTTAACCCACAGGAGAAAATCAACCAGCTGCAACAGTTTAAAGGTAGCCAAATTCCCCAGTAGTCCCTCACTGCAGAACACAAGATCCAGGGGGTGAGGTTGGATCCACATCTAGGGGGTGGAGATGGGTAGGTTTGGGGTTCAGGGGTGGGAGATGGGTAGGTTTAGGGTGAGATGTGTAGGGTTAGGGGGCCAGATGGCTGGGTTTAGGGATCAGGTGGTGGAGACGGATAGGTTTAGGGGTGGAGATGGGTGGGTTTAGGGATCAGGGGGTGAAGACGGGTAGGTTTAGGGCATACTAAGGTGGGAGGAGTTGGATCTGGATCCAACCTTTCCCCCTGGATCTTGTGTTCTGCAGTGAGGACCAGTCCATGGAAAAAATGTGGATTTGGCAACCCTGCATGCAACACAAGCTGCAGGAGGCAGATTTGACTGACATTACAGGTCAAGAGTAAAGAGAGCTGACTGACAGACCATGTTGGGGGATTCTCTGCTCAACAGATAATGAACTCATTGACAAATAGCCTATCTTGTAAGATGTGCTCCCTTTATACAGAATGCGTGTGATTGTGGAATCGAAAGTGAAAGTAACCAGCGAGCGCTCATTTAAATACATTGCATATTGCAGCTCCCTGATGTGTGAAAATGATATGCAATATTAGAATTTTGCGAAAGCGGGCAGTAATACTCAGACATTCAGCAGGACCGGGATTAGGAAAACATTAAAACTTTAAAACAAAATTTAATACTAAAGCGCACACGATTGATGGCGACTGGAGAAAGCAAAAGCAGAATCCCGGACATTTTGGGCAATTTGGGCAATTTAGGTACAAAAAGGGGTAAAAGAGGACATGTGGTAACCCTACACTATGCCTATGTCTCAGTCATCCGCTGGAACGCTACTGTCTTGTGAAACGCATACGACAGTTAGTAAAAGCTAGAGATTGCGGTTATAAAGTTGTAAACACATATGTTTCTTACACAAATGCATCGGTTCACTACAAAAGACCTTTATTCACGCCCCGGAGCGGTGTGGAGCACTCTTTATGATGGATTGATGCACTTTATTGGTTTTCAAAATCTGAACACACATTCACTGCCATTATAAAGCTTGGAAGAACCAGGACATTTTTTAATATAATTCTGACTGTATTCGTCTGAAAGAAGAAAGTCACACACACCTAGAATGGCTTGAGGGTGAGTAAATCATAGGGTAATTTTCATTTTTGGGTGAACTAACTCTTTAACGCAAAAGCAAACATGATTTGCTTGTATTGAACCCGGAACAATACTTCAGTTTTCTCTTTCCAGCAATAAACTTGAATGTTTTTCTCTGTTGCCAGCTCTCTGCTGTGCTGTCTTTCTCTCTCTCTTTCTCTGAGGTCCGTGGAATCGACTCGGGCAGGCACGTTTAATGTTTATCATAAAAACCATGAAATACAATCCAATATCCGCCTCTTTTTGTCCACACCTCCTTCTCTGTTTTTACTGCTGTGAATATTCATAATTAATCTGACACAGCGATAATAAATTTTATGTGCTTCTTATCATTAGTCGACCAGGGAACGGAATGGTGCAGATTTTTGGATTGACCCCTTCACCCTCCCCCAGTAGAGCCAACAAGATAATTAACCAGTTTCATAGTGAAGTGTATTATTGACACACATATTTCTTTTTGACTGTACAGTAGGCTGTTAATTTCTTTCTTGTTGTCTCTCTCTGTCTCTCTGCCCCTCTTAAATAAACATTCTCCAAGCAATGTAATAAGATTTAGGCAGTAGTTGTATTTTTAATGAGCTTGTGTTCTCTCTGTTTCTCTGTGTGTGTGTGTGTGTGTGTCTCTCAGACCACCCCGATCCCCCATCAGACCTGAAGCTGCTCCGCGTCGACCATAACTCTGTAACTCTGGAATGGATGCCCGGATTTGACGGTGGTTTGACACAAAACTTCCGTGTCAGGTGCGGTTGTCATAAATGCTGCTGTGAGATGTCTACAACATGTGGTGTGTGTTGTGGATATGTTTTATCTCTCAGTCTCTAGTGTGTCACAACACCGCACACATTTCAGTTGGCTGATGTATAAACGTTTTTATCTCAGTCCATGGCACGGTTATTCCCATATGATTCCCTGATAGGAAAGGCAGGTTTATTTTTTATGTCACAGCTCCTAGTAGTTCAGTCTGTCTGGTCCAGAGGTTTGAAATCATGATGAAGGGATAAATAATTTATTTATTTGTTTTTTATTTTTAATGCTGATTGTTGTTTATTGGCTGGGTAGCCTTGTGCACAACTGTTATTTTTGTTAACTGTTAACAGTTTGTATCACATTTCTGTATATAAAAATTATATTGCATACTTTTTCTGGTATTAAATTAAATTAAATTAAAATGTTAAAAATCTTTAAAAATGTAATTTAAATCAGATTTTTAAAAATGTTTTAGAATTTGGAAAAATTGAAAATAGAAAAGTTTTTAAGTGCAAAATCCTAATTTTTTTTTAATGAATTTTAAGATTTGTTTTTTTTAGATTATTTGCAAATTGTGCTGATCACGATTATCATGTTTTACACAAAAATTTGGAGTTCGAGCAGCTCCAGTTCTGCTATCATTAAAGAAAAAGCCTTACAAATTAAATAATTAAAAAATTAAATTAAATTAAATTAAATTAAATTAAATTAAATTAAATTAAATATGTAAAATAAAAAATGAAATACATCTTTAAAAATGTAATTTAAATCAGATTTTTAAAAATGTTTTAGAAAAATTGAAAACAGAAAAGTTACTAAGCAAACCTTGAATTTTATGTTTAACTAACAGTTCTTATCACATTTCTGTGTAAACATTATAATGCATACTTTTTCTGGTATTAAATTAAATTAAATTAAATTAAATTAAATTAAATTAATCTTTAAAAATGTAATTTAAATCTGATTTGAAAAAAATGTTTTAGAATTTGTAAAAATTGAAAACAGAAAAGTTATTAAGTAAATAAAGTATTTCTTATGAAT
Organism: Labeo catla; assembly: GCA_012976165.1. Lineage (NCBI taxonomy): Eukaryota > Metazoa > Chordata > Actinopteri > Cypriniformes > Cyprinidae > Labeo > Labeo catla. Next base: position 118,766 of record VONZ01000350.1, read on the forward strand.
TTTAAGATTTTTTTTGGAGTTTGAGCGGCTCCAGTTCTGCTATCAATAAAGTAAAAGCCTTACAAATCAAATATAATAAATTCAAAAAGTTTGGTTCACATCACATAAATAAAATATTTAATAATTGTAATAATTAGGTATATTCTGTATCTCAGTACAAATATAAAAGCAGTTTCATGAACGTTTGGACCCCATTGTATGAAAGTGAAATTTAAAATCATTTAAGAACATGAACAAAATGAATAAGGAAATAAGGAAAATAAATCAAAGTTTGATAAGTTTATTCATTCTGAAATTTTTTACTTTTTTAATTCAGCTTTTTTCCTCAGTCTTTTATGAGAACTTGGTAAAACAAAAATTTAGTTTTCAAAAGTAGAAAAAAGGATGCATTTCTATTAGATCTCAGACTTTTGAGAGCACAAAATGAATATAGAATAAAGGAAAGCATAAGTTTAATGAAGAAATGTATAAATATAGTAGGGAAACAAAAGTATATAAACATTCGCATCTGTTTTATTGACAGGTACCAGTGGGCAGGATCAGCGAGTTTCATGTACGTGGACGTGTTTCCTCCGACAGCGACTGTGTATACGGTCACGGGCCTCAACCCTTCCACTATTTACAACTTCTCAGTCAACGCTATTAATACAATGGGAGAGAGCAGCTATGCAGACAACAACAAAATACTGACGGTCACCACTGGTGGTAAATTCAGCTCAAGCCTGTCTGATAAAGCTTACCTGACACATAAACTAAATTATTCGTCATTTGGGTTCCGACCACGGTGGTTTTTCTTGTAGGTTTAGATACCGGCATTACTTTCCACTGATTTGATGAGCCATTCATCCATCCGACCAATCACATCTCATTTGTAAGGCAAAGATCACGGCTGAGCCTCATGCAAATAAGCCGAATGGCTCAACGTCTACACCAATCAGTGCACCAGTGTGTTTTCTGAATGCATATTTCAGTCTGTATTTTGCCGTCTTTGCGAGCGAGAGGGAAAAAAATAGAGCGATAAAGGGAGAGAGACAGAAAACAAAACCCTGTGATGTATGATAAATGATGATAAGCTACATTCCCTCGGCAAACATAATGAATTCTGCAATTGTAATGTCATAGCATTTGATTTGCAAAACAAATTAGTCATGAGCACAGGCAGCTGACGGAAGTACGGAAAACACAACATGGCTCTGCCACAGAGTTCACTGACAGCAGAACTGACAAACCTCACGTATTTAACATTTATCAGCTATTTGAAGAGAAATTCTGTCATATTTTGCTCACTATCATGCCATAGGAAAAAAACATTTACATGGAGCACAAAAGAAGATGTTTTAAAAACATCCAAGCTGTTCTTTTCCATACAGCAAACCCATACAGTGACCAGTGACCAACTTTTTGTTAACTTAAAATATCCTGTTTGCATTTAGGCAGTCAAACGTGGTGGAATGTAATTGCTGTGATATATGGGAAACATGTTCGCCGTCATTTACGCTACCATTCAAAGGTTTGGGGTCGATAAGGGTTTGTTTATTTTTAGGCGTTCAAGCATGTAGTGCTAAAACCCTTGTTGTTAAAATGGCAGAGGATCAGTATTTTCTGTCTAAAAGTGATTGGGCAGACCAAACAGTACTGTAAGGGATGGTAGTACCCAACAGTACTCTACAACAGGGGTCACCGGTGTCCTTCAAAGTTTACCTCCAACTTTCCTCAATGCACCTGCCTGGAAGTTTCAAGTATACCTGCTAAGACTTTGATTAGCTGGTTCAGGTTTGTTTGATTAGGGTTGGAGCTAAATTCTGCATGGACACCGGCCCTCCAGGACTGGGTCTGGTGACCCCTGGTCTACAAAAGCCGCTTTTCCATTATTGGGCCAAACGGTTCTTAGAACAGTCAGGTACGGTTCCAGTTGTCTTTCCACCTGAGCCTGGTACGGCTCAGCACGATTACAAACTGTTCTCAGCCTGGAATTCTCGGCCCGGTTAGACAGCCGTGCCAAACCGTGCTGATAGAATGTGTGTGCTAAGCGAAAGCTCGCTATATCAAACAGCCAAGTAAACAGCTGTTACACTGCGTTCATAGCTCATGCATTAATACTGTCAATAAATGTGGTATTTTTTTTAGAAAGGTTTTACCTTCTGTGTCCGTCTCCATTGGCATGCATATCCCCTCAGCATTTGTTGGTAACGTTATACCTGTAGTCGCCTTCTGTTTATTTTATTTTTTGCGCCAAGAGTTGTTTTCTTTTTTTCTGTTACTTAACGAAGTAGTCCCAAAAACAGAAATATCTGATCATCGTCCATATCGCTGTTTCTATTACAATTGTTTATATTACATTCCAAAGAGTTCCGTTTTATCAGCACCACAGTGGAAAATAAAACCATATCCGTGCTGACTGGCCCGGATCGGCACGTAATGGAACGGTTAAGCAAAGAGAGCGGTTCGGCCCAAAAGTGGAAAAGCGGTTAAAGACACCAAGGCTCGTCCCAATCGGCCTGACAGTGGCGCTACAGTGTTCAAAAGTATGAAATCGCTCATAACTACTAAACCGTTAGTTGCAGGCTCAAGTGCATTATATCATTCAACTGGGAAAATTTTGGGGTATTTTGGATTTTTTTTTTTAAAAACTACTTTAAAAAGCTTAACTTTTGGCAAAACGTTTGAAAGGGGTGGAGCTGCTTTTACGAAAACGCCTATAACTCTTGAATGGAAAGATATTTTATCTATCATCAAACTCAGAACACATATGTAAGACCTCAATCTGAGGTCACAGTAAAAAAAAAACAAAAAAACAAAAAAAAAAAAACAGAGTTTCACCACTTGGTGGTGCTATAACAGTGAAAAAAACATACAAACGCCTAAAACTATACACTATGCAAATCTTTGCAGATGTCAGACCACAGGTGGCACTATAACAGTCATACACATTAAAAATCATCATATTTCTATGGTTAAGGTGGTTACAGGCTTGCTAAGTAATACATAATGTCTTTTTTTCATATTTCCTTAAATGCCTTAATGCGATTGAACACTGATAATCGCTGCTTGCAGTTGTTTTTAATGTTTTTGATAGACGTTTCTTAATTTATTTGATTAAAAGCAAGTAAAAACGGCAATATTGTGAAATATTACAATATTGTGAGAAATACATTCCTTATTATTTTTATTATAAGTGTTGAAAACTTTCGTGCTGCTTAATATTTTTCCTTTTTTCAAGATGCATAGATGAACAAAGTTCAACAAACAGCGTTTATTTGAAAAAAGAATGTGTAAAATTATGTCTCTTACCTTGGGTCAATTGAATGTATTTTTATCAATTTAAAATATAAATTTCTTACAAAACAATCGTACTGATGCCAAACTTTTATTAAATATAAATTTTAGCATCCTTTTTGACCACTCCAGTCCTGATTCACTGATGTTCCTGGTTTTAATTTCAAAAGCATTTTTGTCTGCACTGTCCCTTTAAGGATAAACAACAACTACTAGAACAGTTCAGTTCGTACAGTCCTCACTAAAACACCAAAATAAAACCGTAAATCCTCACTTTTGTTTGAACACACGCGGCATATGGTTTTGCTTGAGCAGCATTTGAGAATAACTAGACTATGAAAAAGCATGAGGCGGCTTTGTAGGTACGTGCGCTGCTTTCTGCAGTCACCTTATTTCAACTCACTTCAGTTGAGTAGAAGCCATATGTAATTTAATGCAAAGCAGGGACGTGAAAGTACAGTGCCTCGTTTTCGTTTGTGTCAGATTAAATATGCCATTTACTCTGACTAAAGTCTTTACACATCACAATGGGGCTTTTTAGGCTAGACCAAGTCTATAATGTTTGATTTTACACATTGGTACCTCTGTGCTTTCAGTGGAATTCATTATTTTCCTTTCTGCCATGTATTTGCAGTCCACTCTAATGGACTCGGCTATGCATAGTTACCAGTGTGGTTGATGCAAAGTGTTTTTAAATGCATAAATCAATTTTTGCATTTCTGATCTGGATTCGTGGTCAAAGTGACTGCACTCTGTAACCTCTGCATTAAGTGATTTACCTTGTCTGTTTTTCTCTCAGATGTGGAGGAAGCGGTTGATGGGGTCTCCCCGGCAGACCAGGACTCAGCTCTTGCAGGTGCTGCATTTCTTCCTCCAGCTTACTGCAGCTGCTATTTATCAAATGTAGAAAAGGCCTGACACCCCAGAATTCAGATCAATTTCTCAGCTCGTACTTCAGTTTCGGTGGCCTTTACCGGGGCGTTTCATGTGCTTTCATAAAGCCCTGGAGCTCAATGTTTTCCCCGCTGCAGTTTTGCTCGGGCTATAATCCTGAACGGTTTGGTGCTGTTTAATGGGACACCGTGGCAGTTATTGACCCTTGATTCGGGATACGAAATAAACCGGCATTAGCTGGCGGCAAATTCGAGGTCCGTCAGATACTGCTTTGCATTTTGATTGGGTTTGTGTAGAAAAGATTCATTAGGGTTTTCAATTTTCTTGGGTAGTTCCTATGTCATCAGTTTGATTTGGGAATGATACACTGTGTGTGAGGCAGTTTTTTCAGGGAGAGATTCATCAATGTCTTTCGTCTGTGTGAATAAACTAGTTCTCGTGGCGTCGGAGGTATTTTCATGCGGCAAGGCATGACTCGAGCGTGTCAAATGTCTACCAATCACACGCTCTCTTCTACAAAACTGTGACATATAGTATAGCAAATCCAACAAGACAGTGATGCATAGTTGTGCAAATTCAGCCCAATACATATTTCAGCATCATGAACATATATATGTGTGAGTTTTAGCACAGCTGCCATTAATATATCTTGTGCCCAAAAAGTATTTGAATGCTCAAGCCATGCTTTAAAATGTCAGAATGTCATCGCATTGGATGACAAAATATCTACTCGAGTAGCAAACAAATGATTCTAGGCCTTTTCTCTAACTAAATCAAACTAATATGATTTTGAGCTGTTATTTTTTTTAAAACAATAGTTTTAACAATAATAATAATAATAATAATAATAATAATAATAATAATAATAAATTAATTATAATAATAATAATAATAATAATAATTATTGTTAATTCAGTGTTAAAATTCAATTCTAGACAAAAGAGAAGTATTGTGGAAAAAAGTTGTATTATTAATACTACTACTACTACTACTACTACTACTACTAATAATAATAAATGCATTAAAAATAATTAAAATGTTTAATAATAATAAATGTGTTCAATGTTAATATTTTTATTAAAAATAATTTTTACATTTATATTTTTGGCTATAGTTACAATTTTCAGTGTTAGACAAATAAGAAATATTGTGAAAGTTTTTAATATTAATAATAATAATAATAATAATAATAATAATGTATTCAATAATAATAATAAAATGTTTAAATTATTATTGGCTTTAGTTACACTCTTAATAAATGTTAAATGATAATGATTAATATCAATAAATGATTATTATTTGTATTATTATTATTGTCATTATTATTATTATTATTTTTATTATTATTGGCTTTAGTTACAATTTTTAATGTTAAAAATATTGTGGAAAAAGGTTTTAACATTGATAATAATAATAATAATAATAATAATGTTTAAATTATTTCTTTATTATTATATTATTACTAAAACTAAATTAAAAATGATTTTAAAATTAATATTAATTAGAAAATTAATAAATAAAATTCATATTATTGGCTTTAGTTACACTATTCAGTGACAAATGAAGTATTGTGGAAAAAAGTTTTTAACATTAATAATTGTAATAATATTTAAAAAAATAATAATATATATATATATATATATATATATATATATATAAATAATAAATAATAAAATAATAAAATACATTTTATGCAAATAATAAAATATTTCAGAACTATTATTAATAGAAAAAACACCAGACAAAATAAATTTTATTACTAAGAAAACTTTACGTTTTTTAGCAAAAGACAAAATAAATGAGGAGACGTGTTGTGGATTGTTTTTTTACTTAAAAAATTATAAATATGAAATAATTTTTTTTAATTAATAATAATAATAATTAATTCTAGTCATAGTAGTAGTCTTTTCAATAATTTAAAATAGTACTTTATTGTATTGTTATAATTTAATTAATTTATTATATAAAATATATGCTGCACACTAAAAGGTTTTAATTTTTTTTCATAAGTTAGCTGAAAAAATACAGTAGTTAATTTCTTCTATAGAGGTCATATAACTCAGATAATTGACAACCAGAAAGTGTCCATATATTTTTGTCTTAATATTAAACAATTTATTCTTAAACGTCTTGTTACAACTTGTCCAAAAAGTGTCCAAATACTTTTTGGGTCCACTGACTGTATATCATCTTTTCAGACACGTTATGTCGTTTTTATTCAGAGCTCTTGCTTCTCAACAGGTCGTGGTCTTCCTGCTTATGTGGTGGTGATCCTGGTTGTGGGCGGTCTTCTATTGTTCCTAAACCCTCTGAGCTGCTTCCTATTGGCCAAATGGAAAAGAGGGCGGAGCCTTAAAGGTAAATGACAGCGAAACTCCTCATCGTGTCAGCGTTTCTACTTGGTCGCTGTTAGACAGCGTGTCCTAGACTGGTCGACTCGCAGCGACAGCACGCAGCGCAAACGGGATGAACTGTCTGAATCCTAATATGACTTCTCACTTTTAAATCCATCTCTCTCTTTTCCTCTTATCTCGCTCGCTGCCTCCTCAGCCATCTGCATCATCCCGCCATCTCTCCTTTCCCCGGCAGCTGTCACTTCCTCCCTTCGTCTCTCCCCTTATCTCGCCCCTTTGCCTTTCGTCCTCTGTCATTCTCTCTCTCACTCACCCCATCTGTCTTTTTTTCGCCTCGCCCCTTCCTTCAAACTGTCAGGTGTCTTGTCTCTCCCCTCTCATCTCGCTCTCCCGTTTTTTTCCTTTCCCTCTCTATTCATGAACCTGTCGTCCTCTCCTCTCGCTTTCAATTTGAACGGCCCTTTTTATCAGTTTATTAAAGCTACTGTCACAACACAATTTGTAGGGAGGAACCAATAATTGAAATGGCGTATGATGAATGTTTCGTACGCAAACAATCTCATGTTCTGTCTGTATGACGTTCTGGATTCCTTTCATTTTCGTCGTGTTCTCCTTCCTGTGACCTTTGCCCTGTAACATGCCACTCTCCTCTGGTTTTTTGCACTCAGAAAACACCAGAAGCATTTCACAGGAGACAAAAAGCGAGGAGCAGAGGTGAGTCATGTTAGCACAGAAGAAAATAAGGGTTTGCTAGGTGGTTACTTACTGCCATAAAGTTTAATACTTGTTGGGGATTTGAACAAACTCCTATGCCTTAATATGAGCAGTAGTAATGGTGATGTGAGCCTTAGCGAGCCACGCTAACAAGCAAGACCAGCATGCCGTGATGGCTGGAAGGCATTCAGAACAACTTCTGCCTGTCTGGATGAAGCCTTTCAGCTTCCAGTAGCTATAGAAGCCCTCAAGACGGCATATAGAAACGTTGCTTAGCTTGCATCTCCATAAATAGACTCCAGAGAAGTACAGAGTGTTCATTTCACCAGCCTACAGGTGACAAGAGTCATGAGCTACAAAGAAAAAAAAAGCAGCATAGACAAAAGTCTTGGTGTTTTAGTAGGATATTAAAAAAGAGAAGTCTGAAGTGTACGTGCAACTTGAAATTTAAAATAAAATAACTCAGAATATTAAATTAGGAAAAAAAAAAATAATAATAAATATTTAAATTCATTAATTTATTAAATGTGTGCATTAATTTATTTATGTGTGTAAACATCAAGACATAAAATATTGATTTGTGTTAAGGCATAAAATCTAATGTGCAATAGTGGGTCATTCACTATATTATGTATAAAATATATAATATATTATTTATGAATGACTAATATATATATATATACATACACACAGAAATATAAGAATATTAAATAACTTAGATTAATTATAAGTAATGTAGAATTGCTTTTAATTATATATTTAATTTAGAATGTATTAAATAATTTAGTAATTAAAACAGCAAATATGAGAGGAATATTAAATTATTTAGATTTAAGTAATGTGGAATTTATATATATATATATATATATATATATATATATATATATTTAACTTATATTAATAATTAATTAATTTAGTATTACATATAGAAATGTATTCTAGAAATATATATATATATAATCTATTTTATATTTTTAAATGTATTTTATAAATAACATGTAATCAATATTTTATTTATTAAAGCCAAGTATGAATCTTTTAGTGTTTTTAAGTTAGTGTTTGCATTTATTTCAAAGTAATAAATAATATTTTAAGATTTTATTTGTGAACGTATGTTCAGCTGTTCTTTTTAATAGTTAACTTTTAACTATTTTTGAATTTTTCGGGTCATTAGTCATCAAAGCTCAGTAAAATTTTGGTCACAGACACAGGTATTTGCTTTAAATTTTCCCAAGCTGATTACTCATAAGTCCAACAGATCATGTTTTCATGCCATTTTAAGTCTTATTTTGACATAAAGTGGCAAGTGTGTGAGCTGTTTACTTTTTTTAAATTAGTCTTCCCATTAACACCATTATAATGTTCATTCAGACTGATTGGTGAACGTACACAAACACAAGAGGCGGGATTTATCGCATGAACCAATCACAGTCGATTATAGCCAGTTATATCCAATCATATCGCGATGGAGGCATTGCCTCCTCTCACATGACTTTCCCCCATTCGCTGCTGGATAGTTTATTTAGATAAACAAGTGATTTATACACTTTTTAATGTTACATTTTGCAATAATGCCATTGTTTTATTTTTGTGCTACAAATTTTTTGTCATCCAGTATATTGAGGAGACACTGCCTCCCTTGCCTCTGATATATACTCTATGGGAAATGCCCCTGATATATATGTGTATGTAGATTTTCCTTATTGTAGATGATTCTGTATGTATACATTCAAAATGCATTAGAAAAATGTTGCAGACAAATGCTGTAATGTAAACTTGTAAGCTTCTAATAATTAACCATGTGTTTTTAATTTCCTAGACATCTGCATTTATTGACTGCTCCTTAGAAATTCCACCCTGTTTGTAGAAGTTCTGCTTTCCTGTCATGTTTTCTAACTTGCGATGTGTTGTGAATGTGATGTTGTGTGTTTCTGCAGGTCCACGGCGAGCGGCTCAACTCGCTATGCGAGCAGAGAGCTTATCAACGCCTCGGCACAGCGAACGCTCCTCATCGACAGCAGCTCTGAGCCTGACAGCAGCGTCTACGAGACCTACGGACGGGTATATCACCGGACACTCGCACGCACAGTCTTTTTTTTATACAGCAAAGCTGAAAACGGCTGTTCTAGCAAAATATTCAAAAAAAAAATACATGAAAAGAACACTTCCTACCTTGTGTTGAAAAAGATCACACCTGAATTCACAAACACTGCTATTTCTCCTTTTTCCTCAATAGCAGGAGAGTTCTTATTATTACTACCCAACTGAGGCCTACAGTCCTGCCTTGTTTACTCACCCTGAAGGCCCTGAGGATCACGGTAAGAGTAAATCTAAAATTTCTCTATACACTTAAGAAGGATTTTAAAGCTTAACTTTTAATTTTTTAAAGGTTCAAATCTTGCCTCTGTCAAATCCTGATCCCTTCCCAAATAACATCCTGCCTATTTAAGCAAAAAAAGTTAGAGACTGCAGGGCTCAACGCTAAGGATTTTTTCTACTGACCCGGTTCAAATTTTTACTTGCTCGGTCAAAATTTTAACTGGCCCTGCCACAAAAAAATAAAATAGTTGCTGTTATCATTGTTTTTGACTCATGTTATCTTTTATTTGACTAAACAAGCCTATATTACAGCAAAACCTACTAGCCTAACAAATATAAAGTTCAAACATTATTTGTTTGTTCAAAACTTCTTTAATTATTATTAATATGTTAGTACAAATGAAAAGATGCTTTAGGGAAAAACGACAGACTGCAAGAATGCAAACTCAGTCTCTGCCAGCAGGTGGCGCTTATGGAATAACAGTGATCTTGCGTTTCTTTGGTTACAGCTGTAAACAAAGCAGCGCCGTGCTTATGAACGCTACTTTACATCAACATCCCGCTCTCTCTATTGATCCAAAAGGGAGTCAATCCCATAGACTCCCCATGTTAAAATGCCCAACTTTACAGCAGAAGAAAATATGTTTACAGCCTGGTACAAAAAGTGGTTTTGGTCTATATAGCTAATTGTGCCCTTCATGTCAACTGTGAGGGGGGTGATTTTTTTATAACTCATCCGTTTAAATTATATTAAGCCTTAAAGTTCTGCATAATTTAGGGCATGGCCACTTTAGTGACAGGTGGATCGCCGCTGCTGTCACCACTGTCGCGCTAGGCGGGCGTGGTTTCAGCAACAAGCTCCATCCACGTCCCGCCTCTTTGCCCATTTTTGATTATCCGTGATTTACGTGCAGTGACGCAAATCCAATATCTTCAGAAACCTACGGGTGACGTCACGGACACTACCTCCATTTTTTTTTTTACAGTCTATGCTTTAAATGCATTATACAGAGGCAGATGAAAAGAAAACGCCATGTAAACTTTTCTTAAAACAGTCAGTTCCCCTCAGATATACATTCATATAAACCCCGTTTCAATATTTAAAATAATATTTCCAATATTTTGCGCATTGTGAACAGTGACCTTGCTCTGCCTGCTACAATACCTTTTCCTCTTTGTTTTCACCTTCAGCGTCTCTGGCCTCTGTTAACGGATGTTTAAAGAGTTTGTGATATTTTCACGCATGACATTTGTGCAAGCCCTGAACAGAGATTGGCTAAAATGCATCTAAAATATAGATTATCCATTCTTAAAGCTACAAAGTTAATCATCAAGGTGGGTATTTTGACATACTTTTGTAGGCTACTTGTCCGTCAGAGACACGTCTCTCTGCGATCGCTTGAAATTTTTAATGAACAAGGCTTAAAAATACGTGATAATGATAAACTTTCGAGACGACGTGGCAGTGGCCCGATCGGGGCAGTGAAAAATTCGTTAACTATCCCGAGCGTCTCCCTGGTGAAAAAAAAACAGCATATGCTGGTAGGTATGTTTTGATGCTGGTTTAAACTGGTCCAAGCTGGTCCTTAGCTGGTCATGTTGCTGGTCAAGGACCAGCATAAACCAGCAAAGGACCAGCGTAAACCAGCATCAAAACATACCTAACCAGCATCCCAGCATCAAAACCAGGGAGCTTTCACGCTGGCCCGGGCCATCGGGCACTCCTTAGTGTCGAGCCCTGGACTGTGTGGCTCAAGTCTGTCTTTCATTGTAAGTTTGTGAGCAAATCATTCATCCTCATGACTTATTTTGTAATTAGAGGTAGGGATATGAACAAACCTGAATATGAGTGAGAACAACAGTGATTCCCCTTCTTTGATTTCACGAGGGGAGGCATTTTAAATCACTTCAAGTTTTCTGCTTTTAAAAGCTCTTTTGTTTTTATTCAATATTTGAGCAAACCCCTCCAGTGACAGCTGTTTACGGATTAGTTAACAATTAAACCGTTTTTGCTGTTTGAAAGTACATGGTTGAAGTATTCATGTGCTGAGTTTCCTTCCCTCCAGATGGCAGACACGGCACAAACCCTTTCGCTCATGACTATGAGGAGGTGAGAGGCTGGGGGACGTACGAGGACCTGCAGGGCTACTCGTTGCTGCCCCCTGCTGCCCAATTTCATCCACGAGCACCAGTGTCCACCTACAATGAGGTGGGTGTGAACCAACAACCAGTTGGATCTATAGAAAGCTACAGTTAATGTTAAATAGCGTGATTGCTCATTTAAAACCATACATTTTCTGTCTAAATTCCCAGAATGCATGATATACACTAGCTCAATTATAATTTCAGAATTATGGTATTGCAGCACAGTGGTGCGGTAGCTTTTTATATAACAGATTTTGTCAGTTTGCAGTTTCTTTTTTGTTTATAGATGCCGTTTATTCCACTTTTCTCCACAGGGAAGAGCATATGGTAAAGCTGATGTGGACGTAACAGCAGGAGTTTATGATTCTACGGTCTACAGACGCAGAAGAGACACAGACTTGCCGTTTGAGCTCAGAGGGGAGCTGGTTTAATAATAGTGAGGCTGGTGTGTGCTCTGGTCTAGACCAGCTCTACCCTGAGACCGGCTTGGGTTTATGAGTTGATAAAACATTTTTACTTTTACTTCTCCTGTTATTTGTCTAAAATATATGTGGGATGTTCAGTTTTTACATTTTGAATTCAGCATAAATGTTTCAATTTTTCAATAAATATTTAATATGTTTTTAATTTAGTCTAAATCAGAGGGTTTTTTGCTGCCATACAATATATGACCGTGGACCACAAAACCATTCATATGGGTAAATTTTTTTGAAAATGAGATTTATACGTCATCTGAAAGCTGAATAAGTAAGCTTTCCATTGATCTATGGTTTCTTATGATTCGACAATATTTGGCATGAGATACGACTATTTGAAAATCTAGAATCTGAGGGTGCAAAAAAATCTAAATATTGAGAAAATCACCTTTAAACTTGTTGAAATGACGTTCTTAGCAAAGTTTTGATATATTTATGGCAGGAAATGTACAAAATATCTTCATGGAACATAATCTTCACTTAATATCCTAATGATTTTTTGCATAAAAGAAAAATCAATCATTTTGACCCATGCAATTTATTGTTAGCTGTTGCTACAAATATACCTGTGTTCCTTATGACTGGTTTCGTGGTCCAGGGTCACATATGTTCCTAGTTTCTTATGCTCTCCAAGGCTGCATTTATTTGATACAAAATACAGTGAAAATAGTAATATATTATGTGAACGTTTATTACAATTTAAAAAAACAGTGTTCTATTTGAATATGTTATAAAATGTAATTTATTCCTGTGATTCAAAGCTGAATTTTTACCAGCCATTACTCCAGACTACAGTGTCACTTTTTTAAAGGATTTTTTGATGGCTAGAAAGTTCAGAAGAACAACATTTATATGAAATGGATATCTTTTGTTATTTTTTCTAGGTAATTTGAATTTAAGACTAAATTAATATGGTTTCCTAAATGCATGTAATTAATATTTTTTTTAAGCCTTGTAGAGTTTGTCTCTGCATAAACGAAAGGATTTTTACATCGGCACACATGACCTTTAAAAATGAGTCAATTTTTACACGTTAATATCAATTACAGTAGCAATAACAATGTGCAATTACAAGCTACTCTTGTAATTGCATATTAGGTCATTCATTTGTATTGCTGAGGACTTAATTATGTAATTAGTTATTATGTAAAGTGTGACCCTTTCCAAGGCGTAGTTTGGTATTTATCAAGTATTCACCACTTCCGAAATAAAAATAATAATAATAATCTGATAAGAACACAAGTATTATGTAACGCAGGTTTTTAAGTGATGAGGTACTACCGAACGTGCTGTTATTTATCCTGAGCTTAATGGTTTTTCCTGATGGTGTGCATTCCTCTTGGGATTCTTGGAAAGCGTGGAGCTTTGTCCCATGAGGAAGTCTTTGAGTGTGAGAACTGGGAAAAAAGTCTTGAATCCTTGAGTATGCGGAAGCCGACAACAATAACAACAACAACAACGGCCTTCAGTGACACACATTTGTATTGTTGTCATGTATATGTCATCACAAGGAGTTAAACAAGGAATCTAGGCAAAGGGTAAATTTTTTATTGGCCTGAGATGAGATTGCTGGCTTGGGAAAGCAAAAGGTTTCCCTAAAGTGACAGTTCACCCAGAAATGAAAATCTTGTCATTAATTACGCACCCTCTTGTCGTTCCAAAACCCGTAAGACCTTTGTTCATCTTCGGAACACAAATTAAGATATTTTTGATGAAATCTGAGAACTGACAGCAACGTAACTACCACATTCAAGGCCTAGAAAAATACTAAGGACATTGTTAAAATAGTCATGTGACATCAGTGGTTCAACCATAAATTTATGAAGCAAAAAGCAGGGTTTGTACAAGATGCTTAAAGTGCTTTTAAGTACTTGAGAAAATCTTTGAACATAGCAGTATTCCTGAAACGGTACTTGAAAAGTGCTTGAATTATTGAAAGACAATGTATTTATGAAATAAGCGTTTAATTTTGTCCATTTTAAGTACTTATCTTTTCACGCAAAATTTATGCAATTCAAAAAAAACATCATACCCCACTTACAGTGTCGGGTAAAAATGGCTGAAGATGCAAAAAGAGGAACAGATGAACCAATCCAATTGATTCATTTACACTGGAACTGTTCCAACTGATTCAAACTTGTGACTTTGATCATTCATTTCAAGCAACTCACTAGCAAAAACCACATCAATTTAAAAGGCATTCATTTTCGAATTTCATCATCACTTGTAATGATTATAAAAAGCACATAATGATGGGCGAAACTGAGCTTTTAGAAACTCTGAATCAGTTAAACCATTACTTTGCAAAATGATTCACTATTTTGAAGCGTTCCAATTGGATTGCGTATCGCAAATCATTTGTTTCAGATTAGGACTTCAAATCGTGTATCATGACTCATTTGACTTAGATCGGAATGGGTTTGTGAATCATTTGGCAAATTGAATGATTCAGATCAAATGATTCATGACACGTAATTTGAGCATGGATCACTTATCTTTTTTTTCAGGTTTTTTTTTTCTTATACAGTAGAAAATATCAAACCATTAATGCTGTACATTTATTAAATGATTAACTGTTTTGAAGTGCTCCAATCGGATCGCGTATCACAAACATTTGTTTCAGATTGGGACTTCAAATCGCGTATCACAACTCATTTGATTTAGATCTGAACGGGTTTGTGAATCATTTGGCGAATTGAATGATTCAAATCAAATGATTCATGATTCACTATTTTGAAGCACTCCAATCGGATCACATATTGCAAATTGTTTGTTTTATATTGGGACTTCTAATCACGTATTGTGACTTATTTGATTTAGAATGGAACGGGTTTGTGAATTATTTAGCGAATTGAATTAATCAAATCAAATGATTCATGATATGTAATATGAGCGTGGATCGCAAATCATTTGATTCAGACTGGAATTTCAGACCGTGGATTGTAAATCATTTGATTCAAATCGGGACTACGGTGCAGGTTTGCGAATCATTTGTTTCAGATTAGGATTTCAGACCGTTTTCACAAATTTTTTTATTTATGTTTTTTTTTTTTTTTAAACAGTAGAAAACATCTAACTATTAATTCAGTAGAGTTATAAAATGATTCACTATTTTGAAGCGCTTCAATCGGATTGTGTATCACAAATCATTTGTTTCATATTGGGACATCAAATTGCGTATCGTGACTCATTTGATTTAGATTGGAATGGGTTTGTGAATCATTTAGAAAAATGAATGATTCAAATCAAATGATTCAGATTGGATTTTTTTTATTTTTTTTCTTAAACAGCGGAAAACATCAAACCATTAATGCAGTACGGTTATTAAATGATTCACTATTTTGATGTGCTCCAATCGGATTGCGTATCGCAAACCATTTGTTTCAGATTGACTGATTCACAATACATAATATGAGCGTGGATTGCAAATCATTTGACTTAGATTGGAACTTCGGAGCTCGGATTGCAAATCATTTGATTCTGATCGGGACTTCGGTGGAGGTTTACGAATCATTTGTTTCAGATCAGGATTTCAGAGTGATTTTGCATATCTTTTTTCTTTTTTTTTTCTTCATAAACAGTAGAAAACATCTAACTATTAATGCAGTACAGTTATACAATGATTCACTATTTTGAAGCGCTTCAATCGGATTGTGTATCACAAATCATTTAATCCATATTGGGACTTCAAATTGCATATCGTGACTCATTTGTTTTATGATTGGAATGGGTTTGTGAATCATTTAGCAAATTGAATGATTCAAATCAAATGATTCATCATACATAATATGAGTGTGGATCGCAAATCATTTGATGCAGATTAGAACTTCAGAGCACTGATTGCGAATCATTTTATTCAGATTGGGACTTGGGTGCGGGTTTGCGAATCAATTTTTCCGGATCAGGATTTCAGAGGATTTCTGGATCTTGACAGCCCTTGTTTACTATCTACTTTTGTTTTATGGAAAAGAGCAGCTTTTCTATTATGCAAAACATCTCCTTTGTGTTCCAGTGAAGGAAATAAGTTATAGCGGTATGAGTTTAGAAGGCCATCAAAGTGACAAATGACCAACTTTTAATCATTGGCTGAACTATTCCTTTAAAATTCATCTTGTTTCTTCTGTCTGCTTTGCTGGATGCTTTCAGCTAAGCTGGTTTATCAAGAGTGGATGGCAAATTACAGGATGGGAAGGATGCCAGTGCTTCTGTACACTGCTGTAACAGCTTGTTTAACTGTAAATCAAAGGTAGTCTATAACCCATTGTCTTGTGCGGCTCTAATTTCTGATATTTTATTGCTGTCATTTGGCACGCGAAGTAACACTGCAATCTCCCTCCCTTTTCCTCCGATGCTCCTTAATGCTGAGATTCGCCTTCATGTCCGTGGAGCCCTGGCCATGACCCTTTGCCCTGGTGCCGGCGTGACAGGAGCAGACTTCCAACGCTGTTAATGTGGAAACAACTGTTCAGACACCTGGCTCGAGGTGGGCCGATTTCATCTCCTCTCTTCTGTGTACCCACAATCCACTTGCCCTATTGACCGGTTCAGCAGCTATGTCAAGCGCCTCAAGCAGCCA
The DNA here is from genome assembly GCA_012976165.1 of Labeo catla. Lineage (NCBI taxonomy): Eukaryota > Metazoa > Chordata > Actinopteri > Cypriniformes > Cyprinidae > Labeo > Labeo catla. The sequence goes on from VONZ01000350.1 coordinate 135,520, forward strand.
CGACGTCTAGAGATGAGAAGTTATCGTTGTTGCCATAGCTACCACCCCCTTTTAGACACATTTAACGTTGTCTACCTTGCAGGTGCCTTATGGTGGAGGAAATACCTGCGTTTTTAGCATTTCCATGATATTTTCAAACATCTGGGCATCTTGTTGTTTTTCCAAAAGATAATGGCTTATATTGGAATGAAACTATTAGCGATTATATTTTTTAGCTTCCAGGAGATGTGATTTCATCTGGAAAGAATATTTCCTTTTCTTCTGTAGCATTTCTTAGAGGGATCAAACTCACTCAGATAAACAAACACTCTTGCAACTGTTTCAGCAAAGTTATGCAAATGAAGGGTGAGGTATTATATCAGGTAGTACAGCAGGATATTAAAACAAATGTTATTACGTTGTATATTTTTATTGCCTAATTTGCTGCTTAGTATTCATCATGCTGTTTCTTCATGTATACAACTGCTTTGTACAGTGGAAGCCGGTATATCATAAATTCAGGTAAATTAGTCTCGGGTGTCGTTCGTATGTAGCTGTTCGCAACTATTGTGATTACAGTTAAATAAGATAAAAGACATGTTTAATATAACCAAATTTATTTTCACAGTAAACTGGAGCAGACAGTTAGCATACAGTTTAGTGTATCCAAAAGTGACATTTTATATTAAATAAAAATAACCTTTAAAAATAGATGCAGCATGTGAATAGGAACACAGCTTGTCTTTATGAGTGAGTAATTGAATCATCCATTTAGCCAATTTGTTCAAGAACAGATTCAGTGTATTTTGTGCACACAATTTACTTAAAACGAGGGCATTACTTAGAATTATTTGTTCACAATTTACTTAACGAGGGCAATAAGAAGTTATTATTTTGTGCGCAGAATTTACTTAAAACAGGGGCACAAATTATTTAGTGTTCATGATTTACATAAAAAAGGTCACAAATTATTATTTAATTCGCACAATTTACTTAAAATGACGACAAAAACTATTATTTAGCGGGCACAATTTAAAACAAGGCCACAAATTATTTAGTGCGTGCGATTTACTTAAAACGCGGGCACAAATTATTAGTGTGCATGATTTAAAATGAGGACACAAATTATTATTTAGTATGCACGATTTAAAACAAGGGCATGAATTATTATTTAGTATGTTCAATTTAAAACGAGGGCACAATTATTATTTAGTGCGCATAATTTACTTAAAACGCAGCCATGAATTATGATTTAGTGCGCACAATTTAAAACGAGGGCACAGTTATTATTTAGTGTGCACAATTCACATAAAACAAGGCACAAATTATTATTTAGTGCACACAATTTAAAATGCGGGCACAAATTATTTACGATTTACTTAAAACACGGACACAAATTATTTAAAATGAGGGCACAAATTATTATTTAGTGTGCACAATTTAAAACAAGGGCACAATTATTTAGTGTGCACAATTTACTTAAATCACGGGCACAAATGATTATTTAGTGCGCACAATTTAAAATTAGGGCACAAATTGTTATTTAGTGTGCACGACTTAAAACGAGGACCCAATTATTTAGTACACACAATTTACATAAAACAAGGCACAAATTATTTAGTGCACACATTTTAAAATGTGGGCACAAATTATTAGTGTGCAGGATTCAAAACAAGGGCACAAATTATTATTTAGTATGTACAATTTAAAACAAGGGCACAATTATTATTTAGTGCACATAATTGTTCCATAAATGATGTATCAATTATATCTAAATAAATATGTTCTAATAAAAGAACATTTGTTCACAGCGTGAAGTGAACTTTCTGAATCTTAGATTTGCAGTGAGCCAAGCGCGCCAAAATGGATCTTTAGCCCATTCTTATGAAACACTTCCTATGCTTTCAAAATACCTTATATACACACACACATACACAGTATATAGCAGCATCTCTTGCTTGTGTTGCTTAAATTATACACCATGTTCTTGAAATGTAATGTAGTTTCAAAAAAATGCTTTTCTGAGGTCATCAGGTACAAACTCTGAGAAGTATTTCTTATTAATGAGATATGATTCTAAGTAAACAATAGCACAGTAACGGATAAGGGTGCTACAGCAGATGAGTTGATAACAATCAGTGTTCTGTACAAAAAAAGAGGAAGCAATCCCATACTTCCCCTGATATGCTCACATTCCCCATTTGAGCTGAATACATGAGAGCACAGAAAAGTCTCGCAGATGTCAGACAGACAAAAAAACAAAGCCCTCACTTCAACTTCCCCACTTGAGTTTGTATGTTGTAATCTGTCACATGATAACAAGTCCTTGTACACAAACACACCCACACACCCACACACCCACACACGCACACAAACAAACTCAATCAACTTGTGTGTTCACGCCAATGGATGAGCACACCATCTGAACCGCCTCTCCTTTCATTTGGATGATCATCTGGCCAGCGTGGTGAAATACTGTTTTGCCGTAGGGCAGATTCTCTCAGATCTCTATTGTATATCCGTCTAATGATGGTGAAAGTGTCAAAGCTCTAGCTCTTCTAGATTTAGAGTGCCGCCATAGATCATTATATCCTAACAAATGTTGCCTTAACATTGGAAAATGGAAGGTTTAACAAGCTAAGACATGTTAAACCTCAGTGTATAATTCATCCATTTCTGCTGTAGACATAAACTTCAAATTATGCGGCTTTATAAGGTGCAATTACCTTATTTCAAGCAATCAGATGAATGACTTTTAAAAAAATTATGAGACTCTCTGAAATGATTGACTCTGATTGGTGAATTGCGCAATCTAGCTAACGGGGAACGTTCTCAGAATGTTCCAGCAAGGTTCTCTCAAAGTTATTAACAAACGTTCTTCCAGTAACATTTAAAGAAAATGAAAATTACCCCATTATTTACTCACCCTCCAGGCATCCTAGATGTACATGACTTGCTTCTTTCAGATGAAAGTTTTATGTATTATCCTGGCACTTCCAAGCTTTAGAATCGCAGTGGGCGGGTGTTTCTCTTCATCAGTCCAAAACAAGTCCAATAAAGTGCATCCATCCATAATAAAAAGTGCCTCACACAGCTATGGAGGGTGAATAAAGGCCTCTGAATTGATGCATTTTAAGAAAAATATCCATATTTAAAACATAAGAATCACTTTAATCTAGCTTGCACCAACTGGTCATACACAAAAGCAGCTCCGGGTGGATGACGTAAGACGTCGGTGTTGTACATGCGCTACTTGGAAGTGACAAACAAACTTGCTGTGAAGAAACCAAAACAAAACAGTACTCACAAATTAGAAGTACAAAACGAGGATATGCAAAGACAGATGTTGGAGGATATCGAAGAGGAGACTGGTTTTCATTTTCTTAAGTAAGGAAACTTTGCTTCATTTGCTCCTGTAAGCAAACGTTGGTTTGTGTGAGACTCAGGCGCACGCGCAATGCCAACAGTCTACGTCATCAGCCCGGAGCTGCTTCCAGGTACAACCAGTTGGCACAAGCTACATATGTATATTTTTCTTAAAAAAAATACTCACTACAGGAGGCCTCTAATTACCCCCTGAAGCCATGTGAGGCACTTTTTGTTATGGATGGATGCACTTTATTGGACTTGTTTTAGACTGATGAAGAGAAACACCCACCTACTGCCATTCTAAAGCTTGGAAGTGCCAGGACAATTTTAATATAACTGACTGAATTCATCTGAAAGAAAGAAGTCATTTTTGAGTGAACTATCGCTTCAAAGGAGAAGTCCACTTCCAAAACAAAGATTCACATATAATGTACTCACCCCCTTTTCATCCAAGTAGTTCATGTCTTTTTTCAGTCGTAAAGAAATTATGTTTTTTGAGGAAAACATTTAAGCATTTTTCTCCATATAATGGACTGCTATGGTGCCCCAAATCCAATTTTGAACTTTAAAAATGCAGTTTAAATGCAGCTTCAAACGATCCCAAATCCGGTTTTAAACTGTCCCAGCAGAGAAAGAAGGGTCTTACCGAGTTTAACGATTGGTTATTTTCATAAAAAGAATACAATTTATATACTTTTTAATGTCAAATGCTCATATTGTCTTACTCTGCCTGGACTGTCGAAAAAAAAAACGTATGTTCTCCCTCAACAAATTGCCCAATATCGTTGTTTTACCCTTTTTGTTAAGGGTGTTTGATCTTCTTTGCATGTTCACTTTGCAAAGACTGTGTCAATATTTCTGCAGCGATGATGGATGATTTTGAAATGATTGTTGAAGTTGAGGGAGAAAATATGATCGGCTGGGATAGTTTACAACCGCATTTGGGATTGCTTGAAGCCGCAAAACTGCATTTTGGAAGTTCAATACCAGTCCATTATATGGAGAAAAATGCTAAAATATTTTCCTCAAACGACTGATTTCTTTACGACTGAAGAAAGAAAGACATGAACATTTTGGATGACAAGGGGGTGAGTACATTATATGTGAATCTTTGTTTTGGAAGTGGACTTCAATGTTCTCAAAACATTAGGAACAAAAATAAATAATTTCTCTCAATATAGTGGACTTCAGTGGGGATCTACGGGTTGAAGGTCCATATTGCAGTTCCAATGCAGCTTCAAAGAGCTCTATACGATTGGTCATTTTCAAAAAAAAATCATATTTATATACTTTTTAACCACAAATGTTCGTCTTGCACTAGATTTGTGATGTGCGTTCACGATGCATTGCGTATTACGTAATCATGTCGACAAAGTCACGCACGGTTAGTTCTTTGTTTGTGTACTCTGGTTCAAAAAGGTAGAATAGATTGAAAAAATCGTCTGACATCGTTTGATTTTCTTTGCACGTTTGCTTTGTAAAACCTGGGTTGGTACTTTCGCCTACGTCACACGATCTTTCCAATGTGATTACATTTTGCAAAAAGTCGAGCTAGACAAGCATTTGTGGTTAAAAAGTATATATTTTTATTAGAAAATGACCACTTGTTGCGCTATTTAAGACATTTATTTCTCTGTTCGGATCGTGTCGATCCCCTTGAAGGTGCATTGAAAATGCTATTTGAACCTTTAACCCCTTGATCCCCATTGAAGTATGGAGAAAAAAGTCCTGGAATGTTTCCCTCAAAAACCTTAATTTCTTTTCGACTGCAGAAAGTAAGACATGAACACCTTGAATGACACGGGGGTGAGTAAATTACCAGATCATTTTATTTCTGGAGTCAACTAATCCTTTAATGGGAACATCATTAAAATGTTCTTAGACTATATTTTTGTTGGCTGGGATGTTTCCTAACATTCGTTCCCCATATTAATTTCCTAATATTCGCTGCCCACAAGAATGACCTCAGATATTTCTGTAATATTGTTTGAGTGTCAGTCTTGTAATTTCCTCATTTACATTAACGCATTACCTCAAAATCAGGATCTGTGTCTTGCAATAAAGCAGTTTATTTCGCTGCGTCGTGTAAATTCAGCTCTCTCTGCGTGGTCAGCGATGGCCAACCAGCTTTGGTGCACAAATCTGTCGCAAGTAATTGTGGGTAGAGCGCTGTAATAAACTACATCCAGTAGGTTTACAGTAGCTGCAGCTGTGCACACATAGATTATGTCACCGCTGTTAAAGGCTCACAGAACGCTTGACTCTGCACATTTTTTTTTTCGAACTTTGAAAAGTGAAAAATGACTTTTCTCTGCAGAGGACAGATTAATCTATTTTTTTATATGTGTATATAAAAGATGACTTGTCATTAATCACAATCGCAAGTTATTCATCAGGGACAAGGAAGCAGGGGAATCTGGCTAATTTATGGTGTTTCTCTGGCGCTTTTTGGATGATATAAACTTCTGTCTAGGCAACCGTGTATATTGCTTTATTCTCACCTTAAAGATTGGTTTTGAGTGTCAAATGCAGGGTTTTAGCTGCACGCCCAGCTCGGTCGCAACTCATCCAACCCGTAACTCTCTCTCTCGGTTTGGTGGCGGGTTGCTGGGGAACAACCTTTCAGTGTTTGCCGTCAGCTCGTAAGCACTTCAACGCAAACTAGCCACATTTTATAATGGAATTTGCATGCTGAACTTTTCTATCAAAATTGCCTTTTCACACGGCAGATTTTAAAATTACATGAATAATAAAGCAACACGAACTAAGGTAATAAGAATTTTGATTGAATTTGGCTTGCAGTCTATCTCCCATTACTCTGCGGCTGCAGTATGTTTTGGTTCCTGGTTTCTGCTCATTTACTGTTTGAAAATGACACAAAACGCAGTGCATTAGCAATCAGAGCATTGTGGAGCTGGCCAATACAGTGAGCAAACACAATTTATTCCATAATCACCGATAATAAAGTTCTGCAAATATGGTTATTCTCTGACATTACCCAGGTGGCTTTGCTCACAATGCGCCGGTTTGTGAGAATACAGTGAAGAATATGTGAATGGCTGTGACATTTCCAAATGCAGCGTTTCATCTTTTTCTTCTTAGACAGCCTTTTGTTCATTACATACTACCCAACTCGGATTAGTTACACAACAGCTTTCTGAAGAAAATATGAGTGACTTTTGTGTTGATGGACCAGGCTGAAATCATATATCTAGGGCTCTGTGAAATCCAGAATTTTTTTCCTTACATTCCATTTTACTTTTTTCCAAATTCTATTTTTAATTTTTCTGGATTCCGTTTTTTTGTTTACATTTTTCTTGGCTGTGTTTTAATGGTTAAGTTACATTTTATGAATCAAAAAGCTGGTATAATAAATTGAAATCATGAAACTTACCCACTTTAACACCAATTTATTACAAGTTTAACAAAAATTACATTTTTAAGGCCCTATGAAATGTTTTTTTTTTCTCTCTCTCTCTCAAATTCAGTTTTATTTTTACTAAATTATGTGTTTTACATTAATTTTCTGAATTCTGTTTTAATGGTTTCATTAAATTTAAAAATCAAAAACATCTTTAAACAATTGATTTTTTTATTTAAAAAAAAAACACATTTTTATTTATTTTTTATGTCCTTCTGGTAAATAAATTCTGGTAAATATTCCTTAAAACTAATATTTTAATAATTAGTGCTGTCAAATGATTAATTGTGATTAATCGCATACAAGATAAAAGTTTGAGTTGTGCCTAATATATGTGTGTGTACTGCGTGTAATTATGTACATACAAATACAAACACATTCATGTTTATATTTAAGAAATATTTACAAGTATATGTATTTATTATAATTTTTTATATAATTTATATTATATATAAATGTAGCAGAGGCCAGCGGGTAAGTGCTGTGCAGGTTAAACCTCACTCCCCTGATCTCAAGAGACGCACTAGCGACTGATGCTAGAGGTTGCAGTCTTTAGCCTCCTTGTTAGTGTGTCCACCTCCCATCCCGGAGATCCGGGTTCGAGACCCGCTCGGAGCGGTGTGCGAGTAGGACCCGGGTTGGAGGGGTTACATAAATACAAATATTTTGTACGTAACATATTTCTCTTAAATATATACATTAATTTGTGTTTATTTATATATACATAATAATTACACACATATATATTTGGCAAACTCAAACTTTTATTTTGTATGTGATTAATCACAATTAATTTTCAGCGTCATTACATTAAGTAACATTTCTGACACAGTTCCTTCAAGTTAAAATGAAATTTTGTTTTGATGGGTAGATGTGAAGACCTTTAAGTTTCTGTTTGTATATGATATGACAGTTCTAGAGATTGTTTATGCGTTCATCTACTCATATTTTGAGGTGGCAGAGGCTGAAAACACAGAGCATCACGTGCTTCAGTATGTGTGTAGTAAACGAAACTGTACATCTGCGCCGACATTCATTCACACAGAGACTCGCAGAACATGCAGGATTCATATTTAAATAGCATTTTTGAGGCTTAATATTGATAGACACTAGTATATATGTTTTGATTTAAGTGTTCTGACCTACGTTTGATTTATTCATTCAAAATTTGGCAAATTCCATGACATTCCGTGTTATACAGTAAATTCCATATTAATGACTGGATTCCGCAATTCTTTTCATAGCGCCCTATATATTCAAAAATTATAATAGCATCCCTCTCCTCAAGAAAGCTGTGCAATTTGATGTATCATCCATTTTTATGGCTGAAAAAAAGCAAGAACCACTAATTAGTTTGCAACAAAAAGTACATTAAAGAAAGTGATTGAAACTGACAGACTATGGCAGACTAACGCTCTAACAGCTTTATTTCCCATGTCTCATCCATCTTTTTTTTTTTTTTAAGGACACTTGACAACCAGAAAGACATTTCTGTACAGGCACTCACTGAACATCTCAGAAGATTTCAATCAGGTAATTACCTCTAAAACATGCAATAATAACCCAGGCATGTGTTTCAGCCAAATTGGTGTAATCAAAGACTCATCTGGAGAGGAGTTTTCTTTTGCACTTCTCCCATCAAAAGCAGCTTGATTTGTGCATTGTATCCATTTGTATTGTTCTTACTGTAATTATATTTATTATATTATTATGAGAAAGTCGTATTTGTGAGTTATTGATTATATTGATTCACAGTTATTCTGTCTGCTTTCAAGCAGCTGCAAAAGAATAGTTTATCCAATAGTGAAAACTGTGCAATTTATAGTGAATACTACGGCAGCCCGTTTCTGCCACGGGTTAAAAAATTAAAAAAGGTAATTGCGACTTTTTTCTTAAAGTTCTATTTTTTTTTTCTCGCAATTCTGCTATTTAGTGGAAAAAAAAAAGAAAAAAGTGTAATATAAACTCATTATAAACTATAATATAAACTCAGAATTCTATGGAAGCCCATTTCCGCCACTGAATTAAAAAAAACCAAAAATTAGTAATTGTGACTTTTTATTTCACAGTTGTAACTTTTTTTTCTCAGAATTGTGTGATTTAAAAACTTGCAATTATGACTTTTTTCTCAAAATTGTGTGATTAAAAACTCTTTTGAGTTAAAAAGCCAGAGTTGTGAGATATAAACTTTCAATTACAAGAAAAAAAAAATTTAAATTGTGATACAAACTTTATATTCGCAATTCTGAAGAATAAAAAATGGAAATTGTCTTTTTTCCCCCAGAACTGAACATTATAACTTGCATTTGCAAATTTATATCTCACAGTTCTTAGAAAAAAAAGTCAGAATTGTGAGATACAAAAGTTATATTTTGCAATTCCGACTTTATAACTTGCAATTAAGAGTTTATATCATGCAATTTTTAAAAGAAAGTCAGAATTGAGAAAAAAAATACCTGAGAAAAAAGGTAGAATTTTGACATAAAAAGTCACATTTACCTTTTTTTTTAATCTTTATTCAGTGGCGGAAACAGGCTTCATAGAATTCTGACTTCTTGCAACTCTTGTATTTTTTCTCTGAATTCTGAATTTACATCTCGCAATTCAGTTTTTTTTGTTTGTTTGTTTTTCCCCCATCACAGAATAAAAAATAAAAATGGTAATTGCAACCTTTTTATCTCACAATTAAGGTTTTTTGTTTTTTGTTTTTTTTACATGAATTTTGAGTTTATATCTTGCAAATCTAACTTTTTCCTCAAAAAAGTCAGAATTGTGAGACAAAGATTTTTTTTTTAATTATTATTTATTCTGTGGTGGAAACAAGCTTCCCTAGAATACAGCTTAGTTTTTCTGAAAAGGCATCATAGAAGTATCATGAAAATATGATTATATTCCAAGTTTTCTGAAGTCATATGATAACTTTGTCTGAGGAAACAGACTAAAACTTAAGTCATTATTTATTTACAACATTTTTTTGTGGTTAGTCTTTTGAATGAATTGATTGATCCAGTGCATAAACCGATCTGAAAGATTCTTTCACAGAAAAAAATGACATGAACCTGAGTATGTAATGACAGAATTTTCATTTCTGGTTGAACTACTGCTTTAAAGAGAAGACCTTTCACTCAAAAGAAGTTTAAAATGAGTTCACAAAGTCTGAAGTGGAATCAGTCTAAATGTTAATGCACTTAATCCATAAATTTACTGGACCCACACACTCATATGCATGCTCTACAGTTGTTTGTGTTTTCTGTTGTTTTATAGCTAGTTATTTTTTTATCATTTCATAATGATGGGTCTGTCCTGTCCTGTGATGACCAGCTACAAATTACGGCTACATTGGCCCCTAATTGGCACTTTTTCCGTCAACTGCAAGGACATGCACTCAGGGCTAAGTGGTGCTCCATAAACGGCCTTGTTAAAACTCTGTTCTCTTTATTATGCTAGGTAGTGCTAGAGTGAAAAAAAACAGACTAGATCTAGATTTCCACTTCAGTTAATAACGGAAATAACACTTTTTTTTTTTTTTCTCAGTGCAGTCTGAACTATGTCTAGTGGTCTGACATGAAGAGACCATGGTGTGATAACTAAATAGCTTGCTAAGTTTTTCGAAACCTCTAACGCTAAGTATAAAAAGGATAGTTCACTTAAAAATGAAAACTGTGTTATTGATTACTCACCCTTATGTCATTCTAAAATCGTAAGACTTTTGTTCATTTTCAAACACAATTTAAGATATATTTGATGAAATCCGAGAACTTTCTGACCCTGCATAGACAGCAACACAACTACTATGTTCAAGGCTCAAAAGGTAGTAAGGACATCGTTAAAATAGTCCATCTGACAGCAGTGGTTAAACTGTCATTTTGTGAACCTACGAGAATTTTTTTGTGCACAAAGAAAACAAAACTAACAATTTTATTCAACAGTTTCTTCTTTTTTGTGTCAGTCTTCAACGTGTATTGATGAGAGTATCACGATGCATGTATTTTATTTCGTTATTTTTTGCCTTTTGTTTTTTAATCCTGCGTTGTTTAAACGTATCATTTTTGAATGGATAGTTCACCCAATTTTAATTCTGTCATCATTTACATGAAGTTGTTCCAAACCTGTATACATTTCTTAGAGCTGCTGAACACTAAAAAAGTTATTTTGAAGAATGTATGTACAGGGTTCGTACAAAGTGCTTGAAGCACTTTAATTTGACGTTTTAAAACATAAGGCCTGGAAATCCCTTGAAAATAGCAATATTCCTGAAGAGGTACCTGAAAAGTGCTTGAACTATTGAAAGAATGTATCTATGAAATAAGTGTTTAATTTTGTCAATAAGCACATATCTTTTCACATCTTTTTGCTTATTTCAGTTATTGTCCGAAAACAATTAAGCTAAGCAGTTAAGCACTGACAGTGTTGTGTAAACAAGGCTGAAGACGCTAAAAGAGGAACAGATGAACCAAATCAATTGAGTCATTTACGTTGGAACCAATCCGATTGATTCACACTCGTGACTTTGATCATTCATTTCAAGTTAAAATCGGATCAAATTAAAAGAGCTGTTCATTTTCGAATTTTGAAATCGCTTGTAACGATTTAAAAAAGCATGTAGTGATGGGTAAAAAAAAGAGTTTTTTCGAAACACTGAATCAGTTAAACCATTGCATTACAAAATTATTCACTGTTTCAAAGCGCTCCAATCGGATCACGTATCACAATTAATTAGTTTTAGATTGGGACTTCAAATCGCGCACCATTAATCATTTGATTCAGATTGGGACTTCAGAGTGCGTAACATAAATCATTTGAGTCAGATTGGAATGGGTTCGTGAATCATTTCGCAAATTGAATAGTTCAAATCAAATGATTTGCGATACACGGAATTTAATACGCAAAGTCGCAATCTATGTCAAATGATTTGCACTTCGTGCTCCAAGTCCTTCAGAGCGTGGATTGTGAACAATTTGATTTAGATTGGAACTTCGGAGTGGTTTCGCAATTCATTTGTTTCAGATCAGAATTTCGGAGCGACTTCACAAATCTTTTTTTCCCGATTTTTTTAAATTTTCTTAAAGCTCCCATGAAATCAAAAAAAAGTTTTTTGGCTTTTAGTATGAATATGTTAGCCTTAAGGTTATCTATATATACATTATAATTCACAATTGCAGGTTTATATCTCAATTCTGAGAAAAAAAAGTCTGAATTGTGAAATATAAATTCGCAATTGCAAGAAAGAAGTCATAATTGTGAGATACAAACTATATCTCGCAATTCTGACTTTATAACTTGCAACTGAGAGTCAGAATTGCGAGTTTATATCACGTATCTCTGAGAAAAAAAGTCAATATTGTGAGATAAAAAGGTCGCAATTACCTTTTTTTTATTCTGTGGCAGAAATAGGCTTCCATAAAATTCTGACTTTTTGCAACTTGTTTTTTTTTTCTCTTTGAATTCTGAGTTAACATCTCAAAATTCTGTTTTTTGTTTGTTTTTTTCCCTATCACAGAATAAAAGGTAAAAATGGTAACTGCAACCATTTTATCTCAAAATTCTGACATTTTTGTAGCTGAATTGTCAGTTTATATCTTGCAAATCTAACTTTTTCTCAGAACTGGAAAAAAAGTCAGAATTGTGAGACAAAAATAATTACATTTTATTAGTAGTAGTAGTATTATTCTTAGGTGAAAACAAGCTTCTATAGAAAACAGCTCACAGTTTTTCCTAATAGGACACAAAGCATCCCAAAAGTATGATAAAAATGGTTCATATGATTCCATAGATCGGAACTTTGTGTATCACGAATCATTTGATTCAGATCGGGACTTTGGAGCGCGTTACATGAATCATTTGCAATATGCGATTTGCAATACAAAAAGTTGTGATCTAAGTCAAATGATTTTTTTTTTAACGAGTTCTGATCTGAAAATGGTTCATTATTCAGATCGGGATTTCAGAGCGTGGACCGCATATAATTTGATTTAGATCAGAACTTCGGAGTGGGTTCGTGAATTGTCGTTTCAGATCAACATTTCGCAAATCTTTTTTTTTTCCCCCCATGAAATCAAAATGTACGTTTTTTTTGGCTTTTAGTATGAATATGTTAGCCTTAAGGTTATCTATAAGCCAGTGTGCTCCAAAACAATGACAAAATTCACGTTTACAATATATAAGCATTCAAAATGTACAGTCTCTCACTTCTGCCAATATGAATCAACAATTTTGATGACATCACCCTGCACTTGGACTTCTCATCAAACTTTCTGTCCAATCAAATGCTCTCTAGAATCCGAAGCATCCCGCCCCCTACACCATAAACAGACATTGAAGCTGTGGCTGGGATTGGTCACTTGTTCACAGTGTTAGTCTTTCTGTATGATGAACAGCATGTAGTGCACTGGTAGACGATTGGGAACGATTCACACAGTGTAAATATGCTTTTGATTAGTGTAAATGAGGTCTGTGGCCAGATGTGGCTTTACCGAGCTCAACAGCTCTGGACGGAGCAGATATAAATGAAACACTATTGGCTATTTTAAAAATTGGGCGGGGCTGTTCGATATGTCCCGCTCTGTCTTCCTGTTTCAGTTGAAATTACGTCACCACACAGAATAACGCTGCGTTTCAAGGCACTTCAGTGGACCTTTAAACATATAAAACATCAAACCATTAAGGCAGTACAGTTATAAAAGGAAAAAAACTAAAAAAAAAAAAAAAGTATACACAAATCCCTTAACAAAATAGAGTAAAAGTGGATTTATACAGTCAAAGTGTAGTATACTTTGTAATACTTTAGTAGTAATGCTTTGCATGTTTTATTAGCACATTTTTATCTTTTTTTTTAGAATTTGAAATAGAAGACATTGTTCGATAAGTGAAATCTCTGACTGAAGTCCTTTCAAATCAAAAAGCATTGCTTGAAAAGTCCTTGAAAGTCCTGGAATTTATCTCACAGTATGTAGACAAACAGTTGACATTAGCCATTGAATTCCTTAGTATGTAAAAAATGCTATAGAAGTCAGTGGCTACTGTTAACTGTTTGGTTTGTTTTGTGTTCGACTGAAGAAAGAAACTCGTACAGGTTTGGAAATTGCAGCATTATGTAAAAAGAGAAGAGGAAGGAATCTTGGGATTGCGGGGTCAGTGTTGAGAACGTGACACGGGGACGGGGCGGTCTGCCTCCTCTGTTGAATTCTGGCAATCTTCTGTTGTTTATTGTTTCAAAACAGACAGTTTACAGTGTGATTTATATAATGTGTAGGTGTTTAATGTGGAGGACAAAGCAGCAGTTTATTTATACCAGGTGGGTTCAGTTAACCATGCTTTACCCCTACTATTGAATCAGAGCGACAGACAAGGATGTTGATCATTTGAGAACTGTGAAATTGAATTTCTTTCTCAAGAAATGTTGAAATGTGTAGGAGGAGGGTTTCCAGAGATCGTTACCGTGTTCATTACAGCTCTTCTGAGAAGGCTAAAACAGCTCAAATGAAAAAAAGTTTCAGTACTTTTGAGATTGTAGTCTAACCTAATTTTAGGCTTAAGAGGCCTTGCTGTCATGACAACCTCTGGAACACGGTGTTCTGCTTCTATACCACGTTTAGTTGTGGGTTATATGGCTTCCTTCCTTCTGTTTTCACGGAAGTAGTGTGTCACGCACGTAAATCACGTAAAGAAGAGCAGTGCACACCAGGAGAGAAAACTCACAAGATAAGATGTCTTGTTTCTCCTACTCAGCATTGTGATTGGATAACGTGCAAATGATTGGATAAAGTCTGCTGCGATGTTTGCCATCAAAAGTTAGATTTCAGTCTGCTAAAAAAAAATAAATAAAATAATTGACAAAGAATTGATATTTAATTATAGTTTTGAAGTATAAAAACTGTATTTTCTTGTAAATGTATCCCAGTAATCTTTGTTTTAGTTACCACTAAGATTATTTATTACTTTATTAATTATGAAGATACTAAAGTTCGCCATCAAGTGTCAGATCTCAGTACACTAAAAAGAAATTGCTAGGACATTTCATTGGTTTTGAAGTATAAAATTAGTATTTTCTTATAAATGTACTTTAATAATCCCTTTATTTACAACTAAGATTATTTATTGATTATGAAGATACCAAAGTTCACCACTGAAAGTCAGATTTTAGTACACTACAACAGAAATTGCTAAGACATTTCTCAAATAATTGCAAAGAATTGACATTTAATTATAGTTTTGAACTATAAAAACAGTATTTTCTTGTAAATGTACTCCAATAATCTTTGTTTTATTTACAACTAAGATTATTTATTTATTGATTGATTATGAAGATACCAAAGTTCGCCATCAAAAGTCAGATTTTGGTACGCTAAAAAAAAGAAACTGTTAGTACATTTCACAAATAACGGCAAAGAACTGACATTTAATTACAACTTTAAAGTATATAAACAGTATTTTCTTGCAAATGTAGTCCAATAATCTCTTTTTATTTACATCAAAGTTTATTTATTTATTTATTGATTATGAAGATATACCAAAGTTGGCCATCAAAAGTCAGATTTCAGTACACTAAATAAATAAATAAAATTTAAGATATTGGTGCAAAAAATGCCTCTGTATGTGCTTTGTCTCATATTTATATACATCACGTATCACACCATATTACAGATATATATGACACGAGTGCTGATTTTGTCACGATCTATCACAAGCTTAAATTTGATTTTACACAACAGTTCAGTAAATAATACGTTGATATTGTGTTATATTTTAAACATTATATTATGTGTTTTTGCTCAATTTTACAGTGAACATATTATCTTTGAAGCCATAACAGAATTGTTGCATGTCTCAGACCAACACAGTGGTGTTTAGTTTCTGAATAAATCCACGTTTTGAACGAATCATGTAAATCAATGATTCAAAGGCCCATTCATAAAGAGAGACAGTTATTTCATTCCTGAATGAATTAGACAGTTGAAGGAATCATGAGTGAATGACTCATAAAGACATTTACCTGCTGGCAGATTTAGTTTATTATTACAAAAAAAAAAGGAAAAAAAATAATGTTTCTCAATATACAGGGGTTGGACAGTGAAACTGAAACACCTGGGTTTAGACCACAATTAGTATGCCGTTTGGCCTCCTTTTGCAGCCAATACAGCATTATTTCATCTTGGGAATGACAAATACAAGTCCTGCACAGTAGCCAGAAGGATTTTGAGCCATTCCTTTCGCAGAACAGTGGCCAGGTCACTATGTGATGTTGGTGTATGAAAACATTTCCTGACTCGCTCCTCCAAAACACCCCAAAGTGGCTCAATAATATTCAGATCTGGTGACTGTGCAGGCCATGGGAGATGTTTAACTTTACTTTCATGTTCATCAAATCACTCTTGTCACCAGTCTTGCTGTGTGTATTGGTGCATTATCATCCTAATACACGGCACCACCTTCAGGGTACAATGTTTGAGCTATTGGGTGCACAAAGTCAACCTTCACACTCTGCTCTTATTGGTGGAATGTGCGATCAGTAAAGACTGGCCACCAGGCTGCATAAATATAGCCATGAAACCTCCAACACTATATTGGCCAGTGTTTCAGTTTCATTGTCCAACCCCTGTATATATATTGAGAAACATCTCAGTATTTTTTTTCAGCCATGGTATTTATTTAATATATATATATATATATATATATATATATATATAATTAAAAATAATCATAATAATAAAAAGTTTAAAGGGATAGTTCACCCCCCAAAAAAAATCTGTCATCATTTACTCACCCTCATATCATTTTAAACCTTTCATTTGTGGAACATAAAAGAATTTTAAAGACTGTTGGTAACAAAGCTGTTTTGGTTACCATGACTGAAAAAAAAATACTGAGATACTTCTCAGATTATCTTCTTTTATGTTCCATAGTTTACATTAGGCTGCTGCAGCCTACATGTGTATGTGTAATAAATGTTATGTTGAATCCAATAAAATATTTATTTCTAAAGCTATAATTTGTAATGTCTACTTGATACTTTTTAATACAAAAATAGCTTTAAATAATCTTTTGTGAGTATTTTCACAGTCAAATTCAATTAATCTGCACATCATGTAATTAATTAGATTAAACATTTTAATTGACTGACTGCCCTAATATATAAATGTATTATATATTTATTTTAAAATTTTATAATAATAATAATAATTAAATTAATTATAAATAAAAATATATTAAATATATAAAAATGTAACACAGATTTTATTCAGATTTCAGGGTAGATTTTGAATGTACAGACACAAAGAGCTGCTTGTACAATGAGTTACAGTGCTGATACACACAATGTGAGAGGCTGGCATTAACACAGTTTGAACTGCAGACAATAGCTGATGAGACGGGCATAAAAGGGGACTGGCAGATGTGGACAGAGCGAGGGGCCTCAACACCAGTGAGAAGAACTGAGCGTAAGAGGAAGTTCAACGTTAGGGCGTGGTCAATCATCTAACCAACTTCCAGTTTCTCTCCGTTACGAGGAAACAGCAAATGCTGCGCTTTGTTTGACTTTGATGGATGCAATGCATAAGATCAAAATGAACAGCAAGGTAAGTGAAATTAAACTGTAGATATCTAAGCACACACTTATTTTTGGAGTTTGTTGAGTATCACACAGATGCTACAAGGTAAGCAGAACAAAGCGTCTGAGAAAGAGCGAGATGTAGAGATAGAGAAGAAAATGATATGCTTAGCCAGAGGCACACGTGCTTCAAGCATGTGAGGTCACTGTGGACCAGCCTATTCGTTTATCTGATCCATCGATCATGTAGGACCCAGAGGACCATCTGTCTTTAGAAACAGGTAAACACACTCACTCACCTGCTGAAAAAAATGAAGCGCACAGCCACAGTTCAATACATGCTTGCCCTCACATAGATCAAAGTGGCTACTCTAATGAAAAAGGTCTTAGAAGCCACAAAATAAAATAGAAAAGTAACAAATAAATGTGCAGTATTAATAATAAATGTTTATTTATTCAGTGCTGTTGTGAAAGTTAGGAAAAGTAAAAACAACAGGTGTATTTCACTCCAAAATCAGAAGAGGAAAAGGAGATCTATATTAGTACATTTAAAAATAATATTAACTTTGTTTTAAAAAATACTGTCATAGACATTCTTGCCAAATATAATTTTGGATAATTTTTGATTCAACTTTTTATAAAGTTGAATCCATCTTTAATAGTTAATGACATGTTCTATAAAAATAGAAATATTACTTTGAAAGCTGTTGCCAGTATGAATATATTAATTGATAGATCCATTGAGACACTGAATTATATTCATACCCCACTTTCACTCCATTAAGTTACATTTCTTTATGACTCAGAGTCTTTGCATTAAAAGGTATTATACAAGATGGGAATGATTGGCTTAATCTAACCTTTCAGCAGATTGAATGTTCCATGGCAACACGTGGCGGCGGTTTACGACAGAGGAAGTCAAGATTCACTTGAATTTTAAGTAGGAGCTACTACCTTATTTGTTGTTGCAGGGGAAAGTGGAGATAATTGTGACATAATTTGGGTTTTGCTCTGAAAAATGTGTAGCCTGAAGCTTTGATATTATGCATTAATCATCTTTGACATGTCAGCAGTTATTACTTGTCTTAATTAAATTTATAACTTAATTGAGTCCGATACAATTAAACTATAAGGACATAAAGGCTTCATGCTGGGCTGCGTTCTCCATATGCCGATATCAGCAGAACATGCATAGGGCCACATTTCTGTTTGCTTAGAGGAAGCCGTTACAGATGGGAACATTGCACAATGTGTTGTAATAGTGTTAACAAATCAGACCAGACAGCATGAAACTATTCAAGCAGCATTTATGTAGAGAAAACTTTCTACATGTGTGTACTGTGATATTTGTAATGATTTCAAAGATTGTAAATGAAATTTAAACATTAAACCATGCTCAATAATGTTGTTTATTTAGAGCTGACATGAATAAGATGTTTCTCATGAAAGATGCTTACATTTAGTCCACAAGAGAAAATAATAGTTTTAGTTTTTCCAGCATTTTTGTGTATTTGAACCCTTTTCAACAATGACTGTCTGATTTCACCCCTGGCTCCTAATGCATGGTTTTTCCTTCTGGAGCATCAGTGAGCATTTGAACCTTCTGTAATAGTTGCATATGAGTCTCTCAGTTGTCCTCAGTGTGAAAAGATGGATCTCAAAATCATAGTCTTTGTTGAAAAGGTCAAAATCAAGTCATTGTTTGTTCAAATACACAAAGAATTTGTGGGACCTGAAGGATTTTTCTGAAGAGCAGCAGGCAGTCTAACTGTTCAGGACAAACAAGGGACTCATGGACAACTATTACTAAACAAAAAATGTTATTTTTTTTCTCTTTTTTTTGGTTAGAACATTATGCATTTAGTTACGATACATTTACTGGCCATGATATTTATTTATACAATTTTTCTCTCTAATTATTCGAAATATTTTTCCCTGCTTATCAGCAAAATGAATATAGCAACATTTTCTGCTTTTGAATGCAGTTACTATTAGTTTTAACACTGACACAACTTACCCCCAAAGCATCTGACATGGTTTAGCCCACATTATTTAAAGAAATTAATACTTTTATTCAGCAAGGACGCATTAAATTGATCAAAAGTGACATTGAAGACTTTTGTGTTTTTGCCCAAAAAAAAAAAAAGAAAGAAAGAAAGAAAGAAAACTCAAATGAACTTCAAATGAATGTTTTGAAATTTGTAATCATCAGTGAAAGCTTTATTTATCCACAAGTCCTTATTTTATCCATCAGTAAAAAAAAATATGTCATGGCTCCACAAAAAATGTTTAGCAACAAAACTGTTTTCTACATTGAAAATAATCAGAATAATCATGTTTCTTCAAATCAACATATTAGAATGATTTCTGAAGGATCATGTGAGACTGAAGACTGAAGTAATGATGCTGAAAATTCAGCTGCATCACAGGAATAAATTACATTAAAAATATATTCAAATAGAAGACCGTTATTTTGAATTGTAATATTATTTCACAATTTTGCTGTTTTAATTATACATTTAATCAGATAAATACAGCCTTGGTGAGAATAAGAGACTTCAAAAACATTTACAAAAAAATCTTACCCACCCCAAACTTTTGAAAAGATGAGTATTTTTCCATTTTGGAAAAAAAAATTGGTTATTTTAACACCTTCCATGATATATGGCTGTCATGTAGAAAATGTGACATGGAAAAAAGTTGTTTATCGTGTGTATTTCATGTGATAGATCTTTTCTGTGCACCGTTGGCTAGATAAAGGAGTTGACACAGTTTACCCAGTGACACATCTTACCCCACGCTCTCTGACTCTGTGATTGGTTCGTATTTAAAGCTATGAGCTTTGGCCAAGTCTGCAGCAGTCTGTACTTTCACACCTACAGAACCGCTTTATTTTTGGTCCTGCAGTTGTTTGATTGTACTAATGGAGAGCTTGGTGACTGTAATGCCGGCCTGTCATCTGATGTGTCATAATCCAGTGTTTGTGTTATGTGCTTGCTCATGTCACTGTTGCTAAGTAACCCCTCCCCTCAGATACACTGGCAGTCTTCTATTGTTTGGCTTTTATGGATCAAAAGGCACAAATTTCCAGAACAACCACATCTCAGAATTGATTGGCTAATGATAACGTTGGGAAATGTCAAGACCTTTCATCTCAAATGCTCTCATTACACGGGCAGAATGTTTACGGCTGCATGAGAGAACCATGAAGCACCATGACACATGCGTGGTTGCCAAATATTCAATGTGAGATACAACTAAAGTTTGGGGTTGGTATGTTATGCTTACCAGAGCTGCATTTATTTAATCAAAAATGCAATAAAAACAGTAATATTGTGAAATATTATTTCAATTTAAAATACCTTTTTACTATTTAAATACATTTTAAAAATGTAATTTATTCCTGTGATGCAAAGCTGAATTTTCAGTATCATTACTCCAGTCTACAGTATCACATGATCTTTCAGAAATCATTCTAATATGCTGATTTGCTGCTGGGGAAACATCATTATTATCAAAGCTGAAAACAGTTTTCTGATTAACATTTTTATGAAAGAATTATATTCTTTGGATTTTTTGATGAATAGAAAGTTCAGCATTTAGAAAGAGCAGAATTTAATTATTTAGGGTAAAAATGTAAGTCTTTTCTGACACATTTATTCATTTTGTGTCTTTGCAATCAATAAAAGTATTAATTTCTTTCAAAAAGACCTTAAAAAGGCAAACTCTTATTGAGTACACTGCTGTTCAAAAGTTTGAGATCAGTAAGATTTGTAATGTTTTTTTTAAAGAAGTTTCTTATGTCAATCAAGACTTTATTTGATCAAAAATACAAAAATGTAATATTGTGAAATATTATTATGATATAAAATAACGATTTTCTATTTTAATATACTTTAAAATAGAATTTATTCATGTGATGCAAAGCTGAATTTTCAGCATCATTACTCCAGTATTCAGTGTCACATGATCCTTAAAAAATCATTCTAATATGCTGATTATTGTGCTGCTTAATTGATATTATTATTATTTTTTTTATATTTTTTTATTTTGGAACCTGTGATACTTTTTTCTGGATTATTTGATTAATAAAAAGTTAAAAAGAACAGTGTTTATTTAAAATAGAAATCTTTTGTAGCAGTATACACTACCGTTCAAAATTTTGGGGTCAGTACATTTCTTTTTTTGAAAGAATGAATGCTTTTATTCAGCAAGGATGTGTTAAATTGATAAAAATTGAAAGCAAAAACTTTTAAATCAGCGTATTAGAATGATTTCTGAAGAATCATGTGACACTTAAGACTGGAGTAATGGCTGATGAAAATTCAGCTTTGTATCACAGGAATAAATTATAATTTAAAGTATATTAAAATAGAAACCATTATTTTATATTGTAATAACATTTTACTGTTTTTTTTTCTGTATTTTTTGATCAAGTAAATGCAGCCTTGATGAGCATCTTCTTTAAAAAACATCATAAGTCTCTCATAACTTTTGAAAGGCAGTGTACATAGCACACAATATATAAACATAATTTTTTTCTCAAATATTAAAAATATGTCATATTATGGAAGGTAAAATGGATTCACATTGCAGTTGCAATAGAACAGAATGGAATAGTGAAATAACAGCAGTGCTTTGTAGGAAAATCTCAAAGTCATTTTGTATAGAGAAATGCGTTTGTGTGTTTGTGATTGTGGGTGTCTTATCTTTTTCAGATCGTGTTGCGAGGGGCCGCCTTTTTTCTGTTTTTCGTCTTCAGAAGTGAGTTATCATGATTCTGCTCCTTTCTCTCTTTCTTTCTTTCACACACACCCCATCTTTTATTATGTTACACATATACATCATAAGCATTTGTCAGCCTAATCTGATAAAGCCTATTTTTAATAAAATCCTACATTACCCAAAACCACGAATGACCAGCGGGTCTAATATGTGGGATTTTTCGGATGAATACTTACAATAAAAGATTGATTATAGCCGTTCTGCAATAATCACAGTGTTTGCCAGCAGAATTGCTCAGTCTCATGTGGCCATTCATCTTGTGAAGGGATTCATTGGAAAAACTGCGCGTAGCCAGAAAATGCATATAAAAATGCCGCGACCCATCTCTGCTAGACCACAATTAGTCCTTGTTCTGTGGCAGGGTCTATGAGAGGCCTGCCTTCATTACAAACCACTGCACTCTACATCACCACACTGTTATTATGCCAGCCTCAGAATACATTTGCATTCATCTGCTGCTCGTGTGTGTGTGTGTGTGTGTTTAATCTTGAACTCCAAAGCTGGCCAGGATCATTGTGCTGAATGTGTTCTTCAAACACTCATAAGTCGTAATGGTGTCGGAAGGAGATTGTTGGTTATGCTCTATTAAAAATTCTCAGATGCTCTTGTAACAATCACAGATATTTGCGGCCTTAATGAAAGTATCAAATTCATATTCTCTCTCTCTCTCCTTCTATATTTTTATTTGACATTTTGTGATTTGTGTATGAGTAAAAAAATGGTATTAGATATTAATGTAAATGTCTCTATCCATTATATTATATTATCGAAAAAAAATGATATTATATTTGTTATATATATATATATATATATATATACACTTTACATTTGACAATCTAAAGGTATAATATAATATAATATAATATAAAAAGAGCAAGTGGCATATCTCTCTGACCAACTACACAAATGTATGTATTTATATTTTGGTGTTTTCTGCATTATTTGTTATATTATATTATATTATATTATATTATATTATATTATATTATTGATAAAATAAATAAGTTGTTACTTTAAAAATCTAAATTTGAAAATATACAATTAATATAATATAATATTAATTTATAATATATAACAAGTATTATATTACATTAATACAAGTACAATATTATATTTGTAATATTTGTAATACTTTTTAAATTTGCCAATCTACAATGAATAATATAATATAATATAATATAATATAATATAAGTGTATATTAATTTATAATATATAATAAGTATTATATTACATTTATACAAATGCAATGTTATATTTGCAATATTTTTAATACTTTTAAAATTTGACAATCTACTATAATATAATATAATATAATATAATACAATATAATATAATATAAAGCAAGTGGATTATCTCTCTGACCAACTACACAAATGTACATATTTATTATTTTGTATCTTTTTTTTTGTATGGTATCTATATTTATATTCATAGAAACTGCATTATTATATTATATTATATTATATTATATTATTATTGATAAAATAAAATAATAAATGTTACTACTTTTTACATTTGTAAAATCTAAATATAATAATATACTAATTACATTAATATATCAAATATAATAAGTATTATATTAATAAAGATAAAATATTATATCTGTAATATTTTTGCTTTTTAAAGTTGTCAGTCTACAATGTATAATATAATATAATATAATATAATATAACACAAATGTATGCATTTATAGTTTTCAAAAATATTTTGGTTGGCATCTGTTTCATTATCTTCATTTATTTTTTAATATGGTATCTATATTTATATTCATACAGACTGCATTTCTTACTGAAACCAATCCATTTTGGGCCTTAAAATTAAGTCAGCGCGATGGATTTCTGTCCACTGTCGATTTTAAGAGGGTGTTTGGGTTTTCTGCTAATGGTCTTTTTATACGCTATAAATAATGTCATAAGATACCCATCAGCCTTCAAAATATTTTTTGAGAAATAGCCAAGGTACATTGTTGAAAATTCCCCTGGGAAATCAATATCCCAACATCTTGAACTGTATCCCAGAAAACGTACTTTCCGGCAACTCCAAAATATATGAGATATGATCAGCATCCAAATGACCACACGTATAGATAGTCGCTTGCTCTTCATTACCTAAAGAGAAGCACAAGATTTTTCCACCCAAGCTCGTTCCATCTTCATGAAGAAGTTTTCTCACCAAAACCAAAATGTGACTGTGTTTCTCTCTATAAAGGTTATGCAGTTGAGAACATGACAGAAACAGAGACACTGACACCACTGGAAAGCTCCGAACCTCCGGTTAATGTCTCTGAAACCACAACCGTGGGTCAGGGTAGGATTCCTATTTATTTTTTTACATTTTTATTTCCCAGCATAACCACATAACCATCCCCGTTATATATCATATAATAGTCAGTTTATGTTTTATATGTTTATTCTATACTTGTTTCCAATTTATTTGTGGTTTTGAATCTAAGTGTTACAGATTCAGTACAAAATGTCCTTTACTTTGATAACATACTCTGTAAAGTTTGATCTGTCACAGAAGGAATTGATTTTTGCTGGCATAATAAACCGGCGATATTAGTTTTTGGCTTATATCTCAAATACAATTCAATCACAAAAGTGTTTGTCTCGTTCCTCTAGATGAACTGAATCTGACAGGAGTGACAACGAGCCCAGATGCAGGGCAGTTAAACCACACCACAACTGCGACAATCGCTGACAACTCTACAGTGACCTCGGCTGCGACCTCCAAAAACACGTCGACCGCACAGCGTAAGCTTTGATTCAGACCCGAAATACAACTTTTGTTTTAGCGGAAGGACTTTCGGCGTGGGATTGTGGGATTGGGGGAGGGTAAGAGAGCCGAGGATTGCATGAATAGCTGAGAGGCTTCCTCTTTACTCATGCAATTCATATCAAGGGCACACATAACTTAGAAACTAATTAGCAGGTAATTAGAAAATGTTCAACGCTCTTTCCATGCTGAGAGGCTTAAAGATAATGCGCCGTTTCGGCGGGATTGAGGAGCACTGTCGCGGTGAGCTGATATGCTTTATGAAGAATCAACCAACCATATATCCTGGGAGAGCAGCGCCATTGAAATATGCAAAAATTGAATTTGAAAGACAGGGCCGGACAGAGAATGAGTGCTGCTGGAATTTAATTAGAAGCAATTACGGACAAATCCATAGGATTGCGATAAGAGGAAGCGTCTGCTTTTCACACCCAAAGTCTTTGCTGTCAACCTACATTATGGACAAAAACGGGATTCAAAAGCTCACTGCTATTCATAATTTGGCAAATTTGAAGGAAGAATGTACATGCTAGATTAGGTTTCTCTCCTTGTCTTTTTCCTTGACCTCACTTCCCTCTTATTTTCTCATTGCAGCGGCCTCTAACACCAGCTCTAATACTGTACCGCGGGGTAAAACTTTCTTTTTCTTTATTATTTTAATACTTAAATGTATTAAAAAATATATTTAATTTGAATATCTTATGTAGCTCATTAAGGAATAGCAAAAATTAAATGTAAACTAAATTAAATGTATACATATAAAACATTTAATACTCTAATATTTCAAATTAAAAGTAACATGTATATGTAAAATATGTGTTGCATTATAATTATTTTTTTATTATATATATTTTACATACACATTGATCTTTACCAATCACCTACCAATTTTTTTTAATGAAAAATAATAATAATAATTTTATTTTAATATATATGTAAAAACAGAAATATTGTGAAATATTATTACAGTTTAATATATTAAACTGTAATAATCGGGATTCAAAACGGGATTCAAAAGCTCACTGCTATTCATAATTTGGCAAATTTGAAGGAAGAATGTACATGCTAGATTAGGTTTCTCTCCTTGTCTTTTTCCTTGACCTCACATCCCTCTTATTTTCTCATTGCAGCGGCTTCTAACACCAGCTCCAATATTGTACCGCGGGGTAAAACTTTCTTTTCCTTATTATTTTAATACTTAAATGTATTAAAAAAATATTTAATTTGAATATCTTATATAGCTCATTAAGGAATAGCAAAAATTAAATGTATACATATAAGACATTTAATACTCTAATATTTAAAATTAAAAGTAACGTAAAATATGTATTGTATTATAATTATTTTTTTATTATATATATTTTACATACACATTGATCTTTACCAATCACTTACCAATTTTTTTTTAATAAAAAATAATAATTTTATTTTAATATATGTAAAAACAGAAATATTGTGAAATATTATTACAGTTTAATGTATTAAACTGTAATAATCGGGATTCAAAACGGGATTCAAAAGCTCACTGCTATTCTTAATTTGGCGAATTTGAAGAAAGAATGTACATGCTAGATTAGGTTTCTCTCCTTGTCTTTTTCCTTGACCTCACATCCCTCTTATTTTCTCATTGCAGCGGCCTCAAACACCAACTCCAAAACTGTACCGTGGGGTAAAACTTTCTTATCCTTATTATTTTAATACTTAAATGTATTCTACAGCCTTTTTACTCATTTTAGACCAGTTTTTATAAAGCTCATTAAAGAATAGCACAAATGAAAAGTAAAGGTAAATTATAGACATATCAGTCCTTAATATTAACTGCCTTTTTTATTAAAAAAAAAAAAAGTAAAAAAATATATATTTAATTTATATATAATACTTATATAGCTCATTAAGGAATAGCAAAAATTAAATGTAAACTAAATTAAATGTATACTTATAAAACATTTAATACTTAAATATTTAAAAACGAAAAGTAATATATGTAAAATATGTATTGTATTATAATTATTTTTTATTATATATATTTTACATACACATCGATCTTTACCAATCGCTTACCATTTTTTTTAAGATACCATTTTTTAAAAAATAATAATAATTTAATTTCAATATACGTAAAAACAGAAATATTGTGAAATATTTTTAGTTTAATATATTAAACATTTTATATATATATATATATATATATATATATATAGTATTACTGTATTATAATTATTTTATTATAATATATTTTAAATATTTCACATTTTATATACGCATATCAATGCTTAATAATCACTTATTTTTTTTTAAATAATAATATTATACACTACTGTTTAAACATTTGGAGTTTTGTAAGATGTGCAAAAAGTTTTTAAAAGCAGTCTTTTATCCTCAAAAATACAGTAAAACAGAAATACTGTAAAATATTATTACAATTTAAAATAATGGTTTTCTGAGGGGTTTTGATGTTGTTGTTTTTTTAATGAATGCAAAGTTTGAAAGAACTCATTTATTTGAAACAGAACATATATTATATTTATTATATTTTATTTGCAATTACACTGGTAATAATGGTATTAATTATTTAATGATTTTATATTCCACTAAAATAATAAAAAATTAGTTAGGCATAAGTAATAATATTATTTCATTATATTTATTCTATAATAAAATATTTTTAAATATTGTATATTTTATATACATATCGATCCTTAATAATCACTGCAATTTTTTCATATTTTTTTATCATAAAAAATGAATATACACTGCAATTTATTACAATTTAAAATAACTGTAAAAAAATATATTTTATTCGCTGTTACACATAATGGTAGTAACTATTTAATGATTTTGTATTACACTAAGATAATACAAAAATAGTTAGGCATAAGTAATAATATTATTTAAAATGTTATATATATAAAAGATTTTTTTTTTTTTTAATATTTCTATCCAAAATAATTACTGCAATATTTTACGTTTTAAAAATTAAACAAAAAAATTAATTTAATTTCAATATAAACTAATAAATGCAAAGTTATTTGAAATTATTATTATTATTTTGATGATATTTTATTAATAGTTACACATAATGGTATTAATTATTTAATTATTTTGTATTACACTAAACTAATAACTAAAAAATGAGTTAGGCCTGGCGCAAGGGTGATTAAATAATGACTTTTTTCATTACCATTTTTGGGTAGGATATATATTTAATGTTTTTTCAGCCTCTGCTACTTTTTACCCATCAAGTCCAAGTCATTTGCATAAACAGCATCTCGTTGACACAACTCTGATCGAATCATAGAAAATTAGTGTTGGAGGTCATGTAAGGTGGACAGGTGAAAGATTGTTTCATCCCATTAGACCCATTAGACGCAGCAGGCTCATGAGTCCATCACCATAAACACCCACACCCACACATATACTAGTGGCTTGTTTAGCATATTATGAAAATGATAGAGTCCATTACATTTTATAGGCACGTGGACTGTTTTCAGGTCTTGTTTATGATGTCAGAACCTCTCTAAACTGTGCAATTTCCTCAACAGACAAGAGATGGGACGAGCCGTTTCATTACAGTAAGTATCTATTTAATCATTGAGTAATTAATGGTGCTTGCTAATGCAGACATCACAATTACTACTAGAACAAACCCCTAACTCAAAGTATTGAACGTCAGCCTGCAACTCGTTCCGCACCGTTTGTTCTACAGACATGAATGATACTTTAAATCATGTGTTGTTTGTGCTACAACTTTTCCAAGTGACTGGACTTACGATGCTCACTTAATTGATGATAAAAACACAACAGAAGGAACATCACAGTATCTAATAGCAATTTACTTCAGTTTAAGTACATTTTTATGTGCTTTTGTCATTTTTATTATACATGGGTCAATCTGTTTTTTGTTTTTTTTTCACTTAAAAATTGGTTTAAATGCATAAAAAAGATGCCATTTATATGAAGTACCTCTCCCATGTATGTACTCACTTTAACTTTTTAAAAATCATTAGTTATTTTTTTTTTTTTTTTTCTGTGGTTGAAATATGAATCACTGCTACAGTACACTTCATTTAATACTACATTTAAGAAGGCAACTTTGAAATTTCTGAACAAAAATGTGAGACCATTATTTACAAAAACAAATGTAAAAATCAAAAGAAAATGAATAAATTTTCATATAAATCATGGTTGCACCACAGGACATTTTTAAGGCTTTGGCCAATTCATCTAAATTAAAAAAAAAACAAAACAAAACACTAAAATCACTTCATTTAAAATGTTAATATGAATTTATGTGTCCACAACATTCTTAATGTTTTAATTACAGTAGGTATACATACATACATATATCGTGTAAATTTATTTTTTTATTTCAGATTTAGTCAATTTAGCACTTCAGCATAAACATTTATTTATATTCAAAGGAATAGTTCACCAAAAAATTTAAATTTGCTTAAACTTTACTTATCCTCAGGCCATCCAAGATGCAGAGGAGTTTGTTTCTTCATTTTAAACAATTTGGACAAATTTAGCATTACATCACTTGCTCACCATTGGGTCCTCTGCAGTGAATGGGTGCCGTCAGAATGAGATTCAAAATAGCTGATAGAAACATCAAATTAAACAGATCTATCATTAAGACATGTTAGAACTGGAGTACTGGACTTTTGGACTTTTGTTTTCACCTGTAAACAGTGCATATTTCTCTCCTGAAAAGACAATGTTATGGATAGAGGACTCATATTTTTGCTGGAAGCAATGCTTAAAACATCTTGCAGCTTTTCACTTTACAAGACGTTAATTGATGGACTGGAGTCGGGTGGATTACTTGTGGATTATTGTGATGTTTTTATCAGCTGTTTGGACTCCAACAGTGAGCAAGTGTAATGCTACATTTTTTTAAATCTGTTTAGATGAAAAAACAAACTCATCTACATCTTAGATGACCTGAGAGTGAGTAAATTTACAGCAAATCTTCATTTCTGGTTGAAGTATTCCTTTAAATAGTTTCAGTTAACAATAACATTAATAGACCGCATATTTGGTGATTTTGTGGAACTCATTACTGACTAATCAAGAGATGTGGCAGTTTTATTTTTAATGTCACAACTGTGCTTTTTAGGTGTTAATTGTCTGCTGATTTTATTGGTACGAGCCGCTGACAGTGCGTTCGCACACAAAGACTGGAGGGACTCAATCTCCCTGTCAGTGGAAAGTATTGTGTTTATAAGAAGCACAGAGGTGCAGAGCATGGGAGCACTATTACTGTCTCAAGTGCTGTAGTTAAAAGCTTATGACCTGGCGACAGCTGCTGCTTCAATCACTTCCTATTGTTAGGGCAGCTACAGGGCATCTGATGTTCAGGAAATAGCCTCATTAGCCGTGACCCATGGATGCCTCAGTTCTGCCTTCATTCCCCAGGAACTAAGTTTATAAGTGCCTGAATATGTTTCAGAGTCATCAGTTAAGGGTGTTTTATGCCATTTCTGTTACTTCAAAGCCTGTGTGTGTGAGAGAGAGGTTTTGACTGCTTTGTGAGTACCGTATGTTCCTACACGAATAGTAAAAATGGGAATCATCTGGCAGCATAAGGAAACCGGCTTAATAAACATAATAAATAATGACTTAGAAATGTAAAAATGCACTTACACACACACACACACACACACGCATATATTAGGGCTGTCAAATGATTAATCACGATTATCGCATACAAAATAGTTTGAATTTGCCTAATACATGTGTGTACATGTGTATATATAAATATAAACACATTCATTTATATATTTAAGAAATAATTACAAATATATGTATTATAATTTTTATATAATTTAAATTATTTATATATATATATATATATATATATATTTCTCTTAAATTTATACATTAATTTGTGTGTATTTTATAAATACATAATTACACAGTACACACACATATATTAGGCAAACTCACAAACTTTTATTTTGTATGTGATTAATCGTGATTAATCATTTGACAGCCCTAACATACATACATACATATATATTACATATTCATGGGGTGGCTTCATGTTGATTGAAATTGAAATGACTTGGAAAATGTGTCCCAATCAACCTGAAGTCACTATATATCAGAGGTCACATTAACCAAAAATTGTCCGTCATTGACAGAATTTTTTTTAACAGTGACGGAAAAATCTGAATGCCGTTTGTCATTTTGACAGATTACACTGGGGGTGATCTATTGTAAAATTGTAGCTGTAATTCCCACCCCTGTCCAGTTGGTGGCGAGTGTGTTCCAGTGTGGCAGCAGAGCGCTGGATCCAGAACAAAAACGGAACTGTTACGAATGTTTCCATTCGGAAGGGCTCATCCCTATGCCCTAATCCAGGGGTGCCCAACCCTATTCCTGAAGATCTACCTTCCTGCAGAGTTTAGCTCCAGCCCTGATCTCCAGGTAGATCTCCAGGAACAGGGTTGAGTACCCCTGCCCTAATCCCTTCAAAGGGTTTACCCTCCGGAGTGAGAGCTTCGAAGGGTAGAAGGGTGTAGGTTTAAAAATGATTAAAAATAGTAAATGATGAATGAGAGTCAAAATAGCTGATAAAAACATCAAATTAAACAGATCTATCATTAAAACATGTTAGAACTGGAGTACTGGACTTTTGGACTTTTGTTGTCACCTGTAAACAGTGCATATTTCTCTCCTGAAAAGGCAATGTTATAAATAGTGGACTCATATTTTTGCTAGAAGCAATGCTTAAAACATCTTAGTGATGTATTTGTTTATTACAGGGAAGGGCTCATCCCTATGCCCTAATCCAGGGGTGCCTAACCCTATTCCTGAAGATCTACCTTCCTGCAGAGTTTAGCTCCAACCCTGATCTCCAGGTAGATCTCCAGGAAAAGGGTTGAGCACCCCTGCCCTAATCCCTTCAAAGAGTAAACGATGTTTATCTGAAAGTGTAACTATGCAAACATGTTTTCTGTGAGGGCTAGGTTTAGGGTTAGGGTTGGGTTAGGGGATAGACAATATCGTTTGGTCAGTATAAAATCTATAGAAGTCTATGGAAAGTCCCCACAATTCACAAAACAAACATGTGTGTGTGTGTGTGTGTGTGTGTGTATATATATATATATATATATGTATATATATATATATATACAGATTTACGATATATATATATATATATATATGTGTGTGTGTGTGTGTGTATACATATATATATATATATATATTGACTCTGGTAACATTTAAACATTTAACAGGAAATGTATTTTATGTAATAAAATGTAATAATTTATTTTCAGTTTGTTTTATTTTAAAATTATTTATATTAAAATTATGCGGTTTAATTTATTGAATGTATTACAGCATTTTTACTGCAATACAAATACAAAAAATTTGGTAATTTGACCATGTTTGGTGAGATTAAAAAAGCTCATTAAATGCTTTATTATTTCCATGCTGCATGTGATAAAGTTTAAGGATTTGTTTATAAAACCGATTTTTGCTACTGCTCCCCTACTGTGAGAGACACTTGGTGATTCAAAGTCTGTCGTGACATCCTTACACAAACATGAAATTAAAATTAATGTGATTTTATGTATGTTTTCAGACCAGATTGTTCTGTGAGTGTGTGTTTTGCATCATGATTAGTGCATAACATGACTGGTGTTTTTTCAGACTACGACTATCTACGTAACGTAGGGTTAGCCATCGCCGCAGTTCTCTTTGTGGCGGGAATCATGGTGCTTGGTTGTAAGTAAACCCAACTTCATGTCTCAGTTCTGATTGCTTTTATAAACCGTTACGTTTCAAATCCTCAAACCTCTCTTCTCTCTTTTTTCATTCTTCCTCCATCTGAAAGGTGGCAAAGTGAAACGAATGCCGCGGTGTCATATTGGCAAAGGAAGGTGAGCAAAAACTTTCTCTCTCTAGCATGTATGTGTATTCTTTTCAAGTCAATAGCATACTACCAAACGCATTTTTTTCTACAATATATAGTATATGAACCAGAAATAATACAAAATATAATATTTTAATGTTTTGGACTGTTTAAATATATTTGTATTAGGGCTGTCAATAATGCTTATTTTAGTAATCAAGTAATCTGTCGATTATTCTGACGATTAATCGAGTAATTGGATAATTATAGTTAATTTGTATGAGGTAATAAAAATAGACCTAAGCAAACAATAGTCTTTAAAATTACTTAAAAAACCTTTATAATAGCAATGAAGCAATAATAATTATATGATTTTCAAGAAACAAAACTGCTAAAATAAATAATGTATTATAGACAATAGAACTAATGAACATCACACATAATAAATGCCTGCAGAGGGCGCCAGCGGTCTGACGATTGTTTTTACACTTCACTGCACATCTAATCTTTGTTTAATATTGACTCAACAACATTTAATTCAAATGTCCACGTAATCTTTAATATTTGTCCATTTCTTTACGTCAAAAATGCTATTCACGCTTTCGAAAGTTTAAACCCTCGCTCTGAGTTTACATGTTTTGATGTCCACATATTCAAGTAATTACAGTGTAGCTTTTCTATCATAAAGAAATGCCCAAATATTAAAGATTAAGTGGACATTTGAATTAAATGTTGTTGAGTCAATATTAAAACAGGCATTTGATATAATGCATAATGTACATTATCTCTATTGTTTATAATACATTATGTATTTTGAATGTTTTGTTCAGTGAAACCATACATGATTAATTGCTTTTGACACTTTATTTGAACTAATTATTATTGCCTCATTGCTATTATTGTAAGTAATTTCAAAGGGCATTGTTCTAAACGGTATTGGTCTATTCTTATTACTACAAAAAATTTTATAATAATTATCCGATTACTCAATTAATCGTCATAATAATCGTCAGATTACTCGATTATTAAAATAATCGTTAGTGACTGACATCCCTAGTGAAATTACAATAGAATTTTTAAACGGGTTTAATATATCATGCAGCCTTGGAAAATAATAATGCATTTTATGTATTCTCATCTGTGGAATGCATCACACTTCCAGTATTTTGCCGGTTACTCTACAATTTTTTAAAATCGAGTACTTGAACTGAATCGAGGAATCATGACAGCCCTAATTTGTATAGTGTATAAACAGTACATTGTTTACTAATTATTCCATTCTGAATATTAGGCTAAACTTCTGAATATTCTGAATATTAGGCTTAACTCTTTTAATTCATTTTAAATCCATTTTTAAATCATTTTAACTGTTCTTAAATTCTTTGTTTTTATTGTTGTGATTTTGTTTTGATTATTTCATGTGCTATATAAATAAACCTTGCTTAAAGTAACAGATGGTACAGAGCGTATACTGAACATTATTTTATTAAGTTTTTGTGCAAAGATGTCTTCACTTTTGGCACTGAAAATATAGTGTGTCTATTAACAGATACAGTAATCCATGCTAAGTCCTACTGTAAACTGCTTATTTAGGCAAATTTAGTACTTAATTCAAGAACCTTTGCATACTGTGCATAGTATACATGCTATATACTGCATTAAAAGTAGTATGCAAGCATGCTCTTTCATACATAGTCATTGTGTGCTACTTGAATGCATTCAATGATTGGGCGTCTGATAACTTTTGGTCTCTTTTGTAACTTTCTGATGTGTCTTTATAATCATTATGGACTTCATTGTGTTTCGGCGCCATTAGGGCTTTTATATAGATTGTTCTAAAACACATGATTTCAATCTTGCCCCATATGATGAATGCGAAGAGTTTAACTGTAATGTGCTTATTATACATCTGTCTGTGCCTTTTGAAAATGAAAATTTAAAAATGAAAATACACAGCCATTGCATGGACAGAATGTCAACTGAATTGACTTGTGCAAGAGAGACAACAAAACAGTATATAATTTTAGTAATGTAAGAGAAGAATAATGACACGCTTCTCTATGAAAAGAGCCTTTTCAAATGGTCTCGGCTATTAAGGCAAAAAGGCATAATTTTCTTTCTCTGCAAAATAGTAACAAGCGGTAACGCTTTACCTGGAGAGAAAGCGGTTGTTGACTTGGCCTTACCTCTCACAGAGCTGCTCTGAAAAACCCGCTGGAGGCTTTAACAGCCGATTTTATGATAGTTAATTTAATATTTAATGCCCTGTGGGCTGTAAAGTTGCATTATATGACTTTGGAGTGAAGGTTAAATTTGGTAAGGAGTCATTTAGCACAGGTTAATTTTTTTTAATAAAAGCAACTTCCAGTTGACTTCCAGGGAATAGTAAAATTTGCTAAAACATTTACTCACCCCCAGGCTATCTGAGATGTACCTGTAAATGAGTTTATTTCTTCATCAGAACAGAGAGGGAGAAATTCAGTATTACATCACAGATCCTCTGCAGCGAATGGGTGCCATCAGAATGAGAGCTGATCCAAAACATCACTATAATCCACAAGTAATCCAAACACATTTGATTCATTCATTAACATCTTGTGAAATGAAAAGTTGCATGTTTGTAAGAAACAAATCCATCATTAAGGAGTTTCATCTCTGGCCAAAATCCATAATAATGCTTCCTCCATCGCCTGTTGTCCTTTGTTTTGGATCTTTGTGCATTTCTCTCCTGATTCAGATGAGACTTTTTCACTGGAGAAAGCAATATTATGGATAGAAAATTCATATTGTAGCAGGAAGCAAGGGTTTGAAGTTAAAAATATCTTAATGATGGACTTGTTTTCTCTTAACAAGATGTTAATTGTACTGGAGATGCGTGAATCGCTTACTGTGATGTTTTTATCAGCTGTTTGGACTTTCATTCTGATGGCACCCATTCGCTTCAGAGGATACATTGGTAAGCAAGTGATGTAATGCTAAATTCTCCAAATCCGTTGTGATGAAAAAAACAAACTCATCTACTATACATCTAGAATGACCTGAGGGTGAATAAATTTACAGCAAATTTTCATTATTGGGTAAACTATTCCATCCCACAGGAAGTTAATGGTGCAAAAATCTGCTCACAAATAGTATTTATTATGGTTAAAAATTCATTATTCTAATTAGACAAAGAATATGTTTTCTTCTGACTACTTTGCATTTCTGCTCATTTTCATAAAGTTAAACCCTAGAAATGTTGATAAACTGCCTATAGAAAACTAGTTCATTGTCAAAATGGCCTCCAGGTGAACTGATTTACTTGAAAGGCACTGTTTTACTTTTTTTTGAGAAAGTGCACAACTAACCTTTCTTTTCTCTCTCTCTCTCTCCAATCTCTTTCTAACAATTTTTCTGGGCGTCTAGTTCATACGAGGTGACCAGAAGTTAACACTGTTCCCGGCGTTGATCAGCTGGCTTTGCAATAAACAGAAGAACAGCAGGAGAACACAAAGGAGCCAGTCAGACCTGTTTCCACAACGGTTACAGACTTACATTTCCCCCTTGTGAGAACAACATCATAAGGACAAGATGGAGAGGTTGTGTGTGTGAGCGTGTTCATTATTTCAAACTGATCTCCGGGTTTGTCACACAGAGGCGCCAGGGAATAAGATGTGTGCTATCGTGCGGCACTAAACGCCAGCGGTAACACAACGGCTGGGACTTCGGCAGATCCCAACGTAATCACGCATCTCAGACACAAAATCCCTTCATCCCTCTGCTCTCCTGCACCAAACTGCTCGGTTTAAGCGTCAAACTTTGTACAACATAGACCTGTACTTGTGTTTTATTATTATTATTATTTCAATACTGTGCATCCTCAGATGTGTCAATCTTTTAGAAACAGAGAGAAGTGCTTGTGTAGCTCACAAGCGCCCTCAAGAGGCCTTCAGACACATTTATTATGAGTTCTCCCAAGAGGAGAGAATAAAAACAGTTTGACTAATCTGTATAGTATTTCGTGTATCTGAATTCACCATCTACATCATGTCATTATTACAGCTTTATCAGGGTATAAGGCCTGAGTTTAAAATAAGTGAAGTTTCATATTACTTATCTTGCATAAGCTTGTTTAGGCTGACAACAGTGGAAATTGAGCATTTGCTGATGTCAGGGGAAAAATGAACATATCAAGACCATCTCTCAGTGACATTTACCATTAGCATAGCTCTGCTGAAATATTGCGCAAGGTGTTTACTGTATGTAAATGTTCTATAGATCACCCAAAATGCAAATTATTTAATAAAATCCGCTTTTTTCCCATGGTGCATAAAAGAACATCTATAGCAGAATGTCCAAGATGCTCTTTAATGAACAGCAAAACTAAAATTATTTCAAATTAAATTAAATTAAATTAAAAATAAATTGAAATATTTAAAAAGCAATATTAAGATATATTTTTAAAATGTAATAAAACTACTAAAATTAAAAAGAAAACTGAAAATAAAATAAAAAATAAAAGCTATTCAACATATGTGACCCTAGATCACAAAACCAGTCATAAGGGTCAATTTTGTTAAATTGAAAGCTAAATAAATAAGCTTTACATTGATGTATGGCTTGTTAGAATAGGACAGTATTTGGTCAAGATACAATTATTTGAACATATGAAATTTGTCCAAACAATGCATAATACTAATCAAAAATTACGTTTTGATATATTTACGGAAGGAAATTTACAAAATATCTTCATGGAACATGATCTTTATATAATATCCTAATGATTTTTGGCATAAAAGAAAAATTTATCGTTTTGTCCCATACAGTGTATTTTTTTTGCTATTGCTACAAATATACTAGTGCTACTTAAGACTGGTTTTGTGGTCCAGGGTCATATTAATATTAATATAGCAATTATATATAAATAATACTAAAATAAGCCCCAAAAAATACCATACATTTTTATTGAATTTAATAATTATAAATTATAACAATTATTATTAATTATATTATATTTTAATATATTTTATATTTTAATATATTGCAATTTATATATTATATTTTAATACATTTTATATTTTATTATATTGTAATTTATATATTATATTTTAATGTTTTCTATTTAATATATTCTATATATTATTTTAAAAAGGCACATTTTCAAATAAAATTCTTGCTACTCGAATAGATGTAATAATTTTCATTTTGAAAAGCTATCAAACAGTAGCTAATAACTTCCACCCAAATCAGATACATATAACACTAGTACAGTTGTTGAGAACAATAATTTTTATTTAAAATATGTCTCATACAACAAATAGATGACAGGTTGTTTTATAAAATATATACAGCAACAGGCATTAACCTTTAAACTTCAGTAGAAATCACACAAATGTCCATTAATAACAGCAACAGTTATGCTGCCAATGCTTCAGATTCTATTCTTGTGCACTGGGAATGTAGTATAGTACATTATCAAATTGCTGGTCAAATGTAAGATGAATGTATGGAGTACTGAAAATAAGGCATATAGTATTGGCTACTGCATGATTTATTACGCTGTTTTATCCAGTGATCTGTAACCCGGTGGTGCTACAAAAGAGTTCAAAGAAAAAACACTACTTATAACATTTATATATATATATATAAAAATATATATATAGATGGATAATCTCTTTCATACCTCATAAACTTTTCATAAAACTATTTTAAGTATACATTTTTTGCTGACAGAATACCTTACATAACAAAAGAAAATAAGCGCTGATGTCAGAGACGGCGTCTATTGAAAGGAAATACAATACAATCTCTTATGGTTTTCTCTTCAAAGACTTTGAGCACAACCTTCAGAGGGAAAATCTACATCTGCATTTTCCACTCCATTCTTACTTCAGCTACTAAGAGAAACCGGTAACAAAATTGAAATGTGAATCTGTGTGAACCAAATGGTATCTTTTATTTGTGGAGTTTCTTAAATGGGGGAATATCAAACACATCTTTTTTTTTGTTTTGTTTTGTTTTTTTTTCCTCAGTAAGTCCCTTCACATGGCATAAAGCAACCTGCCCAAAAAGCCCAAGAGGAAGTTGTTGGAGTTAATAAAACAAACGGTTTATAAAAAAATCCCTATTAAAAAGCAGGGAGCAAAATGTCAAAATGACGTGAAACTGGCTTTCAGAATGACTCAAAGGAGCTGAAATGTTTTTTTTTTTTGCTTTCTGTTTTTCCAAATCCAGTTATCTGAAATGCTATTGTCTAAGGACACTTTTAGCGAATGATTTACCAGAATAGCTATATTGCAAATCTTGATTAATATTACACACTAATGCCTTTTATACACACCCACACGGATCAAAGTAACAAGCTCAAGCTGTCTGATGCACGCAAGATTGGATTTCATTTAGATTTAAATAGAAAACCGACAAGCTCAAGAACAGCAGGTAATCAAGAGAAGAAAATTCAGCTAGAAAGGAAATGGAAACATTTTTTAAAAAAAGATCTGGGTTAGCAGCCCTCCCATGCTGTACGTATATACAGAGACAAGCTGGGTGGACAGACAGTTATTACATGAAAATGAAACTTTTGTCATCATTTATTAATCTTCATGCTTTTTGGACCCCAAATGCTCTTCCTTATATCTTCTTTTGTGTACAGCTGAAGAAACTGAGCCATATAGATCTGGAATAACATAAGGGTGAGTAAATGATGACAAAATGTGACTCTGGACCACAAAACCAGCAGTATGTGGCATTGGTATATTTTTAGCAATAACCAACAATACATTGTATGAGTCAAAATGATAGATTTTTCTTTTTTGCCAAAATTCATAGGATATTAAGTAAAGATCATGTTTAGATTCCAGATTTTCAAATAGTTGTATCTCGGCCAAATATTGTCCTATCCATACAACAACTGAAAGGTTTCAGATTATGTATAAATGTCAATTTCAAAAAACTGGTTTTGTGGTCCAGGGTCACAAATGTTCATTTTTAGGTGAACTGTCCCTTTAAAAAAAGCACAAAAAAACTTTGTCTCAGCAGTGTTAGCCTGCCGTCTTTGTGTAAATTTAGAGTAAAGAGCTGAGATGCTCTGAGTCTTGAGACTCAGGCTAAAAGGGGTTTGATTGATTTCCATTTTAATCTAAAAAAATGGAAGAAAAAAAGATGAGAGACAAAGAGAAAGATAAAAGTAAGTAGCTCGCTATAGTGTCTTAGTTTCAATCAATGATGCTGTGGATACACTGGAGTCCAAAAGTCCACAATAAAGATCTGGGATTCAAAATCTGAAAATGTAATATTGAAAAATAAAGTTTTGTCACATTATCCATGTCAAGTCCACTTATGTAGTTATACCGGTAATGTAATGTGACTTCAAATGCATTTCTAATGTTGTTAAATTAGAAAAAATGCTGCATTTTTAACTACACTGAATTTTTTTTTAATTGCGATTTACTTTTTTTCACTCAGAACTTGCTAGGGGAAACATACGGGCTTTTCACAATGCGTTTTATCCCAGTTTAATGTCCTTATAGACTCTGCTTTTAACTCTGGATAAAAGCAGGTTTCACACTTATAATTTAGAAGCCGGTCTGACACCGCTTTTGCGGTTTTAACCGAGCATTGCGTTGTCAGAATGTTATGATTAGATGCTTCGCAGTAGAAACATATTAGCATATTGGACCGTCAATCGCGTTGTAGTCGTTTCGTAAGGGAAAAAACGTCTAATAGTGACTCAAAACACAAGGGAAACATATGGGTTTTTCACACTGCGTTTTACCCCGGTTTAATGTCTTTACAGACTAAAAGCAGGTTTGACGCCGCTTTTGCGGTATTAACCCCGCACTGCCTTGTCAGAATGTTACCGTTAGATGCTTAGCATTAGACCCATATTAGCATACTGGACCGCCAAGCGCGTTGTATAAACCGTCGTTTCATAAATGGAAAAATATCTAATGGTGACTCAAAACACGTGAATTAAGTGAAGAATAGACTGTTTTATTCTTACCTTTGTAGTCCGAGGAAAAACTTGACAGTACGGTCTGCAAAACATATAATATTGAAGGTGCGCGATGCTAGAGCCGTTATGTAAACAGGTCATGTGATGCGCTCGTCCAATCAATGACACCGCGAACAGATAAATCACTCCCATGATTAAAATTATGAGCAGTGTGAAACAAGATAATCTAGGACTGTTTTTGCCCAGTGTTCAGAATAACCCTGGTTTAACTATTTACAGTGTGAAAAGCCCTGTTGAATCAAATGTAAATTTTTTTAAAAAGTAATCTTTATTTACAACTTTTGAAAAAAACTGTTTTTACAGTGTATAGTGGACTTTTGGGACCTCAGTGTACATGTTGTGTGTCTGTATTCTTATTCTGTCCGCCCATCAGGCTGTCTCCCTATTAAAGTCAGAGGTATATAGGCTATATATGCAATGTCTAATACCCAGCATCCCAGAGCTATTTACAATGTGCTTTGCTTTAGAGGAGTCGGCCACGGTGAAAGAAAGTAAAAAGAAAACATCATTATTTAAAGCGGCTGATTAAGAGCCACTTTTCCACTCGCTTTTCTCTCTCTCTGCTTCTGTCTTTTGTCAAATAATCAGAGAGCCAGAGACCAGCTTTATCTTTTAACCGCCTTGATCACTTTAAATGCACTGGGGACGGCTAACATCGGAGAAC
The DNA here is from genome assembly GCA_012976165.1 of Labeo catla. Lineage (NCBI taxonomy): Eukaryota > Metazoa > Chordata > Actinopteri > Cypriniformes > Cyprinidae > Labeo > Labeo catla. Next base: position 176,917 of record VONZ01000350.1, read on the forward strand.
CGTAAGGGAAAATAAGGAGGATGTTTGCTTAAAACTGCAGTTCATGATTTCTTTGGCACTGTCTGCCATTGGCTAGTTAATTAGGTAGTTCCACCTCCAACTCATGCTATTGGTTAAGCCAATGTTGTTGCATCAGTATGCTCAAATAAACAGAGCCACAGTGTTTATATTTTTTGTGTGGGAAAAAAAACTATGAATGGCTTACTTTAAAGGAGAAAGTATGGAAAGATGGAAAATATTACACACCTTTAAGCAGTTTAAATGAATTTGATTTAAATAAAAAATCATTGCAGGTGGAGAAGAAAAAAGTTCCAAAGAGCTGTACTATACAGTCCAAGGACTTTCTCTGTGAGTGCAGCATACAGCATGTGTGCATGAATGATATACATTGTGCACTTAAAAACGGTTCATAGAAAATTCGTGATAGCAACATATTCTCGTCTACTGACGTTATAGAATCCGCTATAGATATAGATACGTTTGGATGAGAAATCACATGCTTGCAGCACGTCCCTGAAAGGATCCAGTGGAGAGAGGAAATGAAAAGGCCCTGATGGTTAGACAGCAGCTTTCTGTCCTTGCTCCGCTGGCACAGAGTAGACCCTAGAGAAACAGAGAGTGAGAGAGAGAACAGTCAGTTCACTATAGAGACTTTGATTAAATCTTTAAAACTTGATGCTCCATTTTTTTTGTGCTTTTCCCTTAACAGGATTTCTTCCTCATTAAAACGTTTAACACATAATGAAATTAATGACAGATATGTTTAAAACGATGCACACTAAGTGAAAGCTTAATGAAAGCAGTTTTATTTTTAAATGGAGCGGGTCATGAGATCAATCAAATATTACTTACTTTTTTAAGGTTAATTAGACACTTTTGTTTACTGTGAATCGTTTAGAATAACAAGTAACAAAATTAGCCTCGCAACATTGATACTGAGATCCTCTGAGATGTGATGTGAGAGACATGAAAGTAGCAGTTTGAATGTTGGAACGATATACTGCGTTTCCATCAGTGACAGTGCAAAAGGGTTCCAAAAATAAAAAAAAAATACGATTCACTTTCGGCATTAAAATAAACCTTTAAAGACACTTTGAGCTATGAGGTTGTTAGTAAAGCCATTAGTTTTAATTTTCTCTACTTTTTAAAACAAAATATTCATGTTTAACAGCAGAATTCCTGATGAAAAACTACATTATCCATGATTCTGCAAAAATCTCCACCATTCAGAGAATCGGAATATGCAAATCATGTCAAATAAAACTCTGTAAAGTGTCTGTTTCAAATACTTTTTGCTTCTTATGTTGTGATTGACTTTGTAGCTTGGCTTGTTTGGTTTGTGGCTTGTAACTCTAAAAATGGGACTTTAAAAAACACCTCAACAATATTACAGTAATATTGCTCTGGCCAGTAATAAATATTTCCGTAACCAAAACCACCGAAAGAGTGGGCGGACTTTATCGAAAGACATTGTTGGACTCCATCAAACCACTGAATGTTGCGACTGACCAATCAGAATCAAGAATTCCAGAAAGCTATATAATATTTTCTATAGTGACCCTGGATACCAAACCAGTCATAAGGGTCAATTTAATTGCTTGAAATTTACATTTATACTGAATAAATAAACTTTACATTGATGTATGGTTTGTTAGGACAGGACAAGAGTGAGATAAGAGTGGGTGTAACCATTTGTCCAGCTACTTTATTATTTTAATGTATTATCTTAATTATGAGCACACTGGTTTGTAGTGCATGAAGTTCAGTTAAATGTTATCTCAAAAGATCAGCGACGATGTGACCCATTTCAACATGCTTCAGACCCATCAAACATTTTTTCAACGTCTTAAGACAGAAAGCATTGCAGTCGCACCAACAATGGCTGGATAAATTTACACAGCCAGGCTGATATCTGTAAAAACTTGGGTCAGGTATGGGTCACATTGTACTTAAGGCAATATAAATACATACATGAGAGAGGAGCCTAACCCATGACTTGCGCTTTGAATAGAGGGACATTCGGCTTATAGTTGGGGAGAATGATGAATGGAGCTCTTTGTGACATATTCATGCTGTTCAAACACATGTACGTACGCTTGCTTTCCTCAGGTAAATGCTGTTTAATTTGCCTCGGTGATGAATTCGTTCACAGTTTGCCTGGCTTTATGAACTCTATGGCAAGATTTTTGCCCCGCAAGGCAATTCGGGGGGCTTTTATCGTTTTTTTATTGAGTGTTCTTTCTGTGAACATGCTCAAAAAGGTTCAGTGTTGATCCATAGAGCCTGTGGTTGCTGTGTGATTAAGCCCCTTTCAGCCACCCTATCACTCAACACTGAAAAAAAAAAGCCGTGGCTCAGCTAACTGCATTCCCCTGAGGTAACCTGTAATCCTGCAGAAGAATTTAACCTCAATAAAGAAAGCGAGAGTGAGAGAGAAAGAGAGAAAACAGAGGATCTTTAAGCTTGCTGCGTGGAGGCAGGTGTCAGACAAACTCTGCTCCCTCCCAGCCTTCTCTCACATATCACCATACTCAGCAACTCACTGAAACTGATTACTGTGCAAAACAGGTAAGCATAGCGGCCAAATTCAGTTACACAACCTATCAAGATGACAGCAATAGGCCACGATGTGGGGGACAGGACGTGAGAGAGAACAATGCAGCTCTTTCCTTTTGTCTACGGAAAGAAAACAAGCATTTTTATCTTTTAACCGCATTGAATTTGTCACCTTAAAGAGACAGTTCACCTAAAAAAATAAAACTTATGTCATCGTTTATTCACCCTTAGGCCATTCCAAACCTGTTTGACTTTTTTTGCATGTGCAGTAAATAGGTGCTGGAGCTTTTAAGCTTTAAACATTAACTAAAAGATATCATAAAAGTAGACTTATTTGCAAAATCATAGGTGACACAAAAGCACTGTCTGAAAGTGTAATTTAGTTCATTATTTAAAGGTGCTATATGTACATTTTTGACTGTACTGAAGCATATAATGTGTTTGTTCACATGTTTCTTTAAAAAAACAATACTACAGCTAGTTAGTCTACTTTAAAATGTCTGTTCCATCTCGGAATGTTTGTTTTTGTTTTGGTCTGTGTGACTCTGCCCACTGCCAGTTTACCCAGTAGCATTTCAGTTGGTGGAAAACACAGCATATTGCATCCATCCAGCACTACCAGGCAGGATCTGAGATCTACTTTTAAATTTGTGTTCCACGTCTGAATGTCTGTTTTTGTTTTGGTCTGTCTGATTTCGCCCCCTGCAAAATTATCCAATAGTATTTTGACCCCTTGGGTTGCCAGTTAGCAGAAAATAAAGCATACTGCAGCCATGGAAGCCAGCAAATTAACTGGGTCTGAAATCTACTTTGAAATGTGTGTTCCATGTCATAATGTCTATTTTTGTTTTAGTCTGTGTGATTCCACCCCCTGCCAAATTATCCAATAGTATTTTGGCACCCCGGGTTGCCAGTTAGCGGAAAATACATCGTATTGCAGCCATGGATTCTAGCATACGAACTAGGTCGGAGATCTGCTTTGAAATGTGTGTTCCGTGTCGGAATGTTTACTTTTGTTTTGGTCTGTGTGATTCCGCTCACTGCCAGTTTAGCCAATAGTATTTCACCACCCTGGGTTGCCAAATGGTGGAAAACACAGTGTATTGAAGCCACTGAAGCCATGGAAGCCAGAAAACTAACTGGGTCGGAGATCTACTTTGAAATGTGTATTCCGTGTCGGAATGTCTGTTTTTGTTTTGGTCTGTGTGATTCCGCCCACTGCCAAAGTATCCAATAGTATTTTGACACCCCGGGTTGCCATTTAGCGGAAAATGCAGCCCATTACAGACATGGAAGCCAGCAAATTAACTGGTTCAGAGATCACAGATTTCACACCAACCAAATCTAAAAATCTCGATGACCAGGTGGATATTAAAACGTAGATAAATCAACTTATCGAACATGTTTTCTGTTGTTTTTCTATGTAAACACAAGCTAGATGGACATGTATGACCATTGCACTTGCGTCTCACGTCTTGCAGTGTCTGACACATAAGCCCCGCATTTTTAAGACACAGTGTCAAGTTAAAAAAAAATTTCAACTTTTACATGCAGCGACTTGGTATGTCAGCTGTTTTATTCAATGGCAACATGGTGAAGGAGGCGTTCTGTGTCTTTTTTAAAAACCATTCTTGAGCGCTTATGTTTTTATACGCAAAGACGCGTTCTGTGTGAATGGCCCCTTGTTCCTGCTGCGTGTTATCAATCTGGCAACCCACGTCAGTGTTGAGTCTGAATTCAATATCTTGAATTCAAACTGCAGTACCTTCAACACTAACTGTCAATATTACGTTCTGCATTTTAAGTCAGTGAGTTAAACTCAAGAACTGTATCTGTCCAATTTGTGAAAAAATCGGGTTTTGTGACATATATTAGCTGATTTCTTAAAATGAACTCAAAAGAAAGATTTGTTACAATTTGGACATCTAAACAAGCCTGAAAATCTCCATTTGAAGCAACATGAAGTTGAGTAAACAATGACAGAATTTTCTTTTGGGGTGAACTGTTTCTTTACATGCTTAAGGTCCATTCCCACCAAGAAAAATAACAATAACTATAAAGTTTTAATAATCATTCCAATTCCACACCACAAATATAATGATAATGCCTTTTAGAAATGATATCACTTGGATCACTTTCAGAACGAGTTTTTCCAGCTGATGGATGATAAATACACTGACAACCAATCAGAATCCACCCAAAGTTTACGTATTTAAAGCCGCAGTCAACGTAACTGCAGAGTACATGCTATTTACAATAAATAACATTATTGTGCATTGGTGGAAGCTAATATAGTTTTCTCTCTTGGTGTGAACCAACCTTTATAATGGGCTGAAGCTGATTCAAATAATTAATCATTTTATGCTGTCACAGACAGATAAATGGCATGTAATTTGTTATACTGTTTAATGTATTGATTCAGGTGAGGATATGCGGTGTGCGAGTGTGGCTGTGTTTGCACTAAGAACAACAATAACGTAACTTGAATTGCAACACCTTTTTCTTCCTTGTTCCTTCTCTCTCTCTCTAATAAACATACAAACTGGTTCAGGCAGTTTTGTCCCTGATTGTTTGTTTCTGTGCAAAAACATGATGACAAACAGTCCAGTTTTCTTACATTACATCCAACTTTCTAGTTTTCAAATGCAGCCATGACATATTCCCACACGGTAAACTCTCTCAGGGTTTAGCAGGTCATATCTTGTTCATGTTAGTCAGCGCCTGGCATGTTTTCTTTTTTTCTCTCTTTCTTTTTGTTTCAGGGACTTGTTTCTAACAGCTCAGGGCTTGAGGGGCGTTTGACAGATGGCTGGAAAGTGGAGTCATCAATGCACATGTACCAACCCGCTGCTAATGGTGGCCTATCCCTCCTGCATACGGCCCTCTATTGTCTCGCCTACTGATGTCGTCTTGTGTTTCGAGGGTTACCAGGGATTCGCAGAACTGTTACCCATCAGACTGGTTGGACCACCCCAAAAGTTGGCGGGGTGGAGCGTGCAGGCTGCCTTGTAAATCTAAGCACCGATGTGTCATTCATGATAAAGTGTGAAGTAAGCTAAAGGTGAGACAAAATGATTTTTTTCCCACTCATTTTCCAGCAACTCCTGCCAAATCCTTCTTATATCCAGTATAAAAGCGGGACCATGCGGAGCACCTAATAAATAAGCAACTGTGCTCGTGCAAATAGCTTGAGCTTCAATATTTTCCGAATTATTAGGGAGCGTGAAGTACATTAGATATTTCCAAACCTTTACACACAAAGGCATGCACAAATCCACACTGCATTTGCAGGCAACATGGGTAATAGTTTGTGGAGCGCTCGCACACATTTCTGTCAAATGGATTTTGCTATATTCAACCCAGCATGCTTTAAGTCTTTAATAACATTTTTTCAAAATATGTTTATCCGACGCACAGGTCATTTGAAAAGCTAAGTAAAGCTTAATCAGTCTTACCCCTGTTCTCGGCTTTGCAAGTAGCGTCTGAAGAGGACAATAGCTGTAAAGATAAAAGATATTGCGTCTTAATAAATACACAAAAAATACTGTATGAAAATTGTGTTGCTTTTTGGTCAAATAAACCAGGACTTTTAACGCCCAGTAATGGAGCCGTTTAACTTGACAAGTATTTGGCGTACAGCTTTATCTTGTGTTTCTTGTAAAGTTCACACCCATATTAAACTGACTTTTTACAATAAAGCAAACCTTTTAGATATTCATTTACAGCATGTATCTCATAAAATTTATAACTGCTGTATAATTATAAGGAAGTATTCCTGGGCTCGCATTTGCAACATGATCTCATTAGTAGTCGTATGTAGTATTCGTATGTAAAGTGTGTTTCTTTATACAAGTTTTCATACATTTGCATTGGCACTGAATGTACAATACATTACTAAACAAACTGAAATAATCTAAAACAACCTTATAGATGTACAAATTGTTATTCATTCTATTAGACTTAAAGAATATTGAATTCAAATACATGTTAATACAGGTATAACTTGAAAGATTCATAAATATTTGTATGAACTTAACCTTAAATTACAAAAAAAAACCTGTCAACAATCCATATTGTGCTTTTCAGTGTATATCCAAATACCAAAAATGTACATGTAAACGTTATACAAATACTATGAATATTATGAATGCTAATACGATCAAGCTGCCATTTGCTGGATATTTTTACACACACCATTTGTGAAAACAAATAGCATGACTTTTAATATCGAACTGTTGTGGTGTAGAAAATACCTGTGTGGTAAAGTGTACTGGAATTCAACTTACCTGCAATACCTGCAATGGCCAGAACTGCGACGCTAACGGCAGCTATGATGATTACCAATGTTCCACCTAAACATTATAAAAACAATAGAAACCAAGAGGATGTACATTAAATTTGTGCACATATTCTTTAACCCTTGGCCAGAAATCTGAATTAATCCATAAATAGAAGAATTTTAAGTTTTTGTCAACCTCCATTAGCATCGTCTCCTGTGGATTTATCTGATCCAGGATTTGCTCCAAGATTTTCGTCAGGTGTATAATCAAAACGTCTCATCTTCCCTGGAAAACATGCAAACACAAAGATGATATTCATTACTTAAGCAGGCTGCCATTGGTCAAGCAAGTTTTTTTCCGTTTACAGAGTCTATGGCTTTTCAAAGTAATACCTGTCACGTAATAGTTTTTAAAGTTGTGGAACGGGTTTAGGACACTTAATATTCAGTAATATTATTAATGTGACTGCACTGACACTATTACATGAGAACAAATCTTGAACCAAACTGAACTGAACCAGGCTCTGAAACTAACTTTTCCTAACTTTTTTTTTACACCCATGAGGGCAGTTTTTATAATTATAATCACCTTATTATTATAATCACCATACTATGTCTTTAATGATTAATTACTTTAATCAATATTTTTTTCAATATGCAACATTTTAACTGTTGTCAATAACAATACACTTTAAAAATTTAGCCTCTGAATTATACATGTAAAAAACAGACCTCATAGGGCTGTAATATTATGATTATTGTAGATTATTGCTCTTTATATTGTAATAATGATTATAATATAGACATAGGAAACAGTACAAAAACCTTTTTGTTTTGTGCCTGCGTTTTGGGCACGTCGCATTGTGGCTTCACAGACAAACATGTCGGTACATGTTATGCAGAAACTCCTGTTACAATCGCTGAAGCTACGAAATATTTTTTTAGTTATTTACGTATGTACAATGTGTTGTTTATGACGAGGCAATTCGCTCCACACAGCTCCGACGTTTTCAGCGCTGACTAATCTAAGCGCCTCTGATTGGCGCGTTTTCAATGCTGACTAATCTAAGCGCTTCTGATTGGCCAATGCATTCCTAAATGCAACAGAAACGCGCTTGATTGGTTATAAGGCTCATCGCTGCACAAAACAGTGCGTAAAATCGATCTGATTAATGTAATTTCGCAAACTGACATTTTTTATTTATTTTTACATTTTATTTTAATCGCGACAGCTTTAATACAGTGTTTAATAGTGCAGGGGCATTTTTTTGCCCCTTTGTCTTAAAGTTTTGGGGCATAATCCCATGTTAATTTCCAAACTCTGAACTGAACTGAGGTTTAATGAACTTTGTAATATTATGGACCTGAACTGAATACACCTGAATACACTGAATTGACTTGAGCTGAATTATGACACTATTCTTCTATAGAGCTGCTTTATTTGAATCAAGTCCACTCATAACTAATGAACTTAGCTACATTTACACTTTTAAAGTGAATCAACAGTGAACTAAATTGAGCTTCTCACTGTCTTTTTAGAGCTGCAACTGTATATGTTTTATAATTAATGACACATAAAATGCAACACTGTCATTTTTCTGTTCATTACAGTGAAGCTGCTTCTTATAAACAATCTGTAAAAAAGTGAAGATGACAGATATGAACCCATATGAGCAGCATAGCTTGATGTACCTTTGAGCCAATTCTTTGTATTAATCACTAACATTTTTTTCGCCTTTTCTAGGAAATTAGATGGGAAATGAATTACAATTCTGATCGTGCTCATAGAGTTTTGCCTCCCTCCATCCCACCTCCCACCCTTCCCATCTGCCTCTGGCCAGAAGTGGTGAGCAGGGCTTGCCTTAACAGCTCAGTAATTCTATCAGAGAGCAATCATTTCGCTGATGAAGACGGACAGCTCCTCGCACAGGAGAGCTGAATGAGACTGCCAACGTCCATTAAGGGGACGGACAGTGGTGCGGATGGAGCCGGGGCTATCAGCAGCACTCTGCTGGGAGATGCTAATTGATTGCTTTCAGGAATTAATGTGGCGGATGAGCTGGTCACGTCTTACAGTAACAACCTGTCTTCATGTTACATGTGCGACCAGAGAGGAATACCCACCTTCATTTGCAGTGTCCTCATCGTCATCTGGGTAAATGGGAATATGAAGATGGAATAGAAAAAAGTTAAAAACAAAAAATTACATTAAAAAAATTACACTGTTGCCAAATAACAATGGTTATTTACCAAACAATGGTTATCATGAAAACAAGTCACTTTTACCCCCCCAAATTAAGCAGAAATAAGACAAAATATTATTTTGCAGTATAGAAGCCTGTTTTTGAGCTTTATTAAAAAAAAATAGTTATAATTGTATAACTATAGTGAATAATAGTGATTTTTATTATATTCACATTATATTATGAAATATTTTCTGCATTTTAGTAAAATAATATTATGTATTTGTGACTCTGGACCACAAAACCAGTCATAAGTAGCACGGGTATATTTGTAGCAATAGCCAGCAATACATTGTATGGGTCAAAATTATCGTTTTTTATGCCAAAAATCATTAGGATATTATGTAAATATCATGTTCCATGAAAATATTTAGCAAATTTCCTACCGTAAATATATCACAACTTAACTTTTGATTAGTTTGCATTACTAAGAACTTCATTTGGACAACTTTAAAGGTGATTTCTCAATATTTTTATTTATTTATTTATTTATTTATTTATTGCAACCTCAGATTCCAGATTTTCAAAATGGTGTATCTTGGACAAATATTGTCCTATCCTAACAAACCATACATCAGTGGAAAGCTTATGTATTCAGCTTTCAGAGGTCACATTTATTCATAATATAATTTTTGTTTATTTCAATAAATACAGATCAAGGCTAACACAACAAATGTTATCATGATAGTTTTAATTTAAATAATATATTTTATATTATATAAAAATATTCTGAGCAGTTTTGGGTGTAATACATTACTAAGTTTTGTATAATATAAAAATATTTTCATATATTTTGAGCAGTGCTGGGTGTAATGCAACACTAAGTTTTATATAACATACAAATATTTTTATATATTTTAAGCAGTGTTGGGTGTAATGCATTACTAAGTAATTATTTACTATAATTTAATTACTTCTCCCTTGAAAAAGTAAAGTAAGTGATTACTTCTAATTTTTCTGTAATTAATTTAGAGTTATATTTGATGTAATTGCATTAAATACTGTACAGACTATAGAACAATAGTGGATTTAACATCAAAATGTGTTTTTAATGTAGCCATCTCCCTTCAAATACTTTAATCAGTTCAAGAATAATTTATGTAATTTTATATTATTTATTTGAAAGAATTAAACAAGCAGTTTCATGACTATCCTTATTGTTTCCTGTATTGTTCAGTTGGTAGAGGTTGATTTTTGATTTATAAAGTAATTCGTAATAAGTAATGAAATACTTTTTAGAAGGAGTAATTTAATTACACTGTTGAAAATGTGATAAGCAACTAGTAATTATTTACTCTCCTAAGTAAGTTACCCAACACTGATTTTGAGAATGCGATTTTGGGGAAGAAAGTGTACTTAATTGTGAGTATACACAGTATTCATGCACATAATATTCATAAGAATAATGCGTGTAAGAGTTTCATTTTTTTAAGCTAAATATAATTTTTCTTTTGTTACTGTGAGGTGAAATATGACCCAGGCATGACAAGATAAGATTCACACTTATTCAGATTTTCAGACAACTTGAGAGATGTCATACCCATGCCATCTCCTGAAGAATTTAATTCTTGGTCGTCTGATGTTGCAGCTGTTGATTTAAATACATAAATAAGAGGTTAGAGGTCACATGAACATAGCCAGTTATTTTAAAGGTCACAACTAAATATCTTCAATGGTTATTCCACTGCCAGATAGTGAAGTTAAAGCAGCCCCCTTGTGAAATGATTATTTTAACTTGTGTATATATATAGCATTTCATTTGTCACACATTTAAGTGACTGACATCATTTGATGAAATCTCTAGTGTTAACACGAAACTTTGAGTGTTCAAGGCGCATTGGATGAAAAGCATCTGCTAAATGGCGAGTAACAGGAGGATTGGTTCACAAGCCTGTCACTGATACAGATACTTCAGACAGACATAAGAAGAAAAAGATGGATTGAGTACAAAAATAAACATCTGAACAGGACAGAGAACTTTTGATCAAAGTGTGACAGAATAATGTAAGCCTAGATAGAATGAACTTACCTGCACCTCGAAGAATCAAAAACAGAATGAGTAAACGCAGCATCTTCTTATTCTAGGAAAAAAGATAAGGAGAAAAAATTAATCTACACATTAGAACGCTACACCTAGACTTCTCAAGAGCGTTGATACTTTGATCCCCATGAACCTGGCCTAGTGTAACCTAGATGAATTCACTTGGAAAAACTGCTTTATCTCTCTAATCTAAAGCGGAACACAACAATCTATTACACCACTGTATGCTGTAGTTGAAAATGTATGTCAGTGTTAATAAATAACTACAGAACCAGCCCAGTATGAAACTGAACTGTGGTTACTCAGGATAAATATTACAAATTCATCAGAAGTCTTTAGTCCTTATCTCAACACGAATTTACTGTGGGCTGACTCAGTTCAAGGTTTTTCAGGTCTGCGGTCTGGTGTGCACTTGTGAATGCAACTTTTTTTTTGTTTACCAAAGCACTTGAACAAGCACACTCAACGGGAAACTTATGCTGAGTGCCATGAGCTCCTTTGAGAACCATGCAGGCTAGTCATGCTAAGCAGTTTTAGCTTCATTTATTTTCCCATAACAGTAAATTCTTTAACAGTGTGGGTATTTATCAAACGATGTGGGTATTTATCAATTTTGCTCCCTTGAAACCATAATGTTGTGGGGTTTTTTGGCTTTAGTTGATTTATATTCGCTTCAAGGCTATCTATATGCTAGTCTTGTCCTAAAAGTTAAAATAAACCAACATAGTATATATAACAAAAAATATGGACAGAATAAATGCATTACTGCCTTTCTCTTTGTGGAAAATTGATGGAGGGCTTAATTAATATTAATGATAATAATAATTCATGTTATTAATATTGCAGGGGTGCATGCAAGTTTTTCTGCAATAAAATGCATGAATGTTGCATGTATCTAATCATAGATTTGCCAGGGTGTGATGTCAATATATCTTCAACAAGTTCCTGTGAAACTTAGGTAATTATGGTAACTGTCACTTATCATCTCACAATTCTGTGTTTAAATCCAGAATTGCAAGATATGCAGGATTGGTAGATATAAACTCGCATTTCTGAGAGAAAAGATCTGAATTGTGAGATTCAAAAAAAGTTGCAATTACCTTTTTTTAATTTTATATATTATATTGTATTTTATAATTATATAAATATTTAATATAATTATATATAAAACCTGAAATGCAAAATATAAACTCAGATTAAAATGTCACAATTCCAAGATGTAAACTCAAAATTCAGCGAAAAAAGTCAGAATTGTGAGATGTAAACTCAAAATTCAGAAAAAAAAGTCTGAATTGTGAGATCAAAACGTATAATTCAGAGAACAAAAAAGTCAGAACTGTGAGATGGAAACTCAAAATTCAGAGGGAAAAGAGAATTGTAAGATGTAAACTCAGAATTCAAAGAAAAAAGTCAGAACTCTGAAATGTGAACTCAAAATTCAGAGGAAATAAGTCAGAATTGTGAGATGTAAACTTAAAATTCAGAAGAAAAAAGTTAGAATTGTGAGATGTAAACTCAAATTTCAACCAAAAAGGTCAGAATTGTGAGATGTAAACTCAAATTCAGAGCAAAAAGTCAGAATGAGATGTAAACTTAAAATTCAGAGAAAAAAGTTAGAATTGTGAGATGTAAACTCAAATTTCAAACACAAAGGTCAGAATTGTGAGATGTAAACTCAAATTCAGAGAAAAAAGTCAGAATTGTGAGATGTAAACTCAAAATTCAAAGAAAAAAGTCACAATTTTCAAAGGTCAACTCAAATTTCAGAGGAAAAAAGTCAGAATTGTGAGATGTAACTTCAAAATTCAGAGAAAAAGTCAGAATTCTGTTGGAAACAACAGAAAAAACATATAAGATGTAAACTTTAAATTGCGAGAAGGTCAGATTCCTGCTTTTGTATTACAAGCTTCCATAAGTTTTTCCCTTGTGAGGACATGAAAGAAAATGATATTTGTCAGGCCATTTCATGCAATCTTAAACTTAAATTATTAAGCTCTTCCAGCCTGGAGGCAAGCAGACGTTGTGGCATTTTAATAGAAATTTGAATAAATGTATGCCCTCATTTCCTGTAACAGTAAAAAAGTGATTCATTGCAGACTTATGTGTGATTTGTCAACCTCACACCTTAGTGATTTAACAACCTTCATTGTGAAACCATCTGACAAACTCCCAAATGACTTTAATCAGTACAGCTAAAGCACAAGTACACATGGAGAAACGCTCCTCTTCAACCATTATGTTTTCAAGATTTTACTTCCGCATGGTACCTTTCCCAGAACGGCCCTGTTGTGGTCATTATCCAGGCAGATGTTTGACACACACAGCTGGCCACGCTCAGCTTCCGCTGGCTGTTACTCTTAACAATTACATGTATTTATTTTAGCTCCCACTTCGGACTAGGAAATGGGAATTATCCTGGGAATGACCTTTTCCTGAGTCTTCAAATGATTAAATATAGCACAGGCTTTTGCCATACAGTCAAATAACTGCTATAATGCCCAAGCTCCAAATTCCCCTTGCGGCCTGCATATCCATCTCACAAGCCCCTGCTCTTCATCCAGATATTGTTATTGGTGCCCATTGTGTTGGGCTTCCACTTCCTGTTGTTAATTGCTGTTATGATGTCACAATAACTGGGAACTCCATATGGGGAAGTGACACTGGGACATTATACACCTGCTTTCTCCATTCATATTATAGTAGCCCAACTGGATGTCCACTTTGGACAGTTTTCCTACGCAAAGACTGTAGCTAATAATAGGCCTGTTTATAAGTGAATCAGTCACTTTTAGCTGGCACAATGGATGTTGTTGAATGAATGAACAATCTCAAATAGATACAATTTAGAATAAAGGTAAAAATTTGAAATAAAGACAACAACATATCCGTTTACACAAACAAGACGACAGCAGAAGCACAAGGATTTGAATCGGTGAGTCGTTCATTGATAACGAACGCGCTGAATCATTTCATGTGAGCGATTCATTTGACTTTCCAACGTTACATTGGAGACCTTTTAGGATGAAAATATTCAATATAAAAATACGAATGGTATTAGTATGCCCTATTGCGGTTCTGAATTCAGCACCGGGCTTTATAACGTCACATATGAAAGTGCCGTTTAGTATGAACTGATTCACTTGAACGATAGGACTTTTGATAGAGGGAGAGAGCCGCTTATATGAGCGTGTTTGATTATTTCCTTTGCTTGGACATTAAAAACACTTTAGCATTGGTCGTTGTACCGCGTTCAACACGCAATAATCGTGTTAAATTTCCCAATTCCAACCTCACGAGTCACATTGATATGAACGCACCACAAGATGCTGTCACGAGAACATTTCTTCGTGTTAAAAATTATATAAAATAGTCTACATTTTTATAGAAATGACTTAAAAGTTAATAGAGTGTTTGTACTTACAGTACATCACGGTTTGGTCAGTAACCCGGATGCGTGGCAATATTGGAGAAACTTGGATGTAAACAGCATTGATTGCACGGTTAAAGTACTACTGAATACCTTGTTCTGCTAATTTATGCTTAAAAAACCGTGTGGAACCTGCTAAATCATATAGAGAAGGACTTAGTAAGCAGGGAAGGGCGCAATATTTTGACAAACTAAAGTTAATAGGTGGTAGATATATGTAGGAGTCATATTAATTAGGATATTAGCCTAATATTTCACCTACCTGACTGGAAATAATAAGAACAAACACAAATGTTGCCCTGGAAATACTGGTTCAGTTTGGCAAACCACAAACGTCTTTTGTTCCTCAGACAGTGTTTTGCACTCTTCACCTTGATTTGTTACAACTTTTGGCAGTCTATATTACTCCAAATGTTTTTTCCTGGCTCGACTGATTAGTACAGCCCAAAACATGACAATAATTGAAGTTATTAATTAAAGTTCGGTTCAATGGAATTGTTTACATTCAGTGCTGCCAATATGACCAATTGATGGTGCATCATGAAACCACTCTATAACTTTAAACACTCTATGAAATATATAAAAAGATATATTTTTGTTTACAAGATAAATATATATTTAAAAATAATTGCAATTTTATGCCGCGCCATTTTATTCCGCTTTTCTCTGAGGTGCTGTGGATATCCGATTCAGAATGTAATTCCGTTAGTAATTTTCAAATAGCAGGCGTGGTGGATTAGCATGAGGGACAGGTCATGACAACGTTGACAAAAGCAAGAATATGAGTAATGCATTTGACGCTGTCAAATGAGCTCCATTTGTACAACAACCTGTGAGTACTTGGAACTGTGCTGAGCGGAAAGGAGAGTTTGCTTTGACCCTGGCAAGTCTATATTTGTTAGTCTAATTAGCAAATTATCATATTACAGTAACAGCAGCTGAAAGCAGACTGGAACTCTTTGTTCTAATTGCACTGTCATGTCTTCATCTGTGGTGTCTTGAATGTGTCAAAAACTCTTAATAAGTGGAAATGAAAGAAGCATCATGGTAGTGATAGCTACCAGTATGTCTGTCTTAATGATAGGCTGTCTTGGCAAATTCATCCATAAGGGACTGCGGTACTTGTGAAAAAAGGAAACAGGCTCTCCATAAAGAGAGAAAGATTGTGGTGACTTAGCTTGTCTCATAATTTAGAATTTCCACGCTCAATTCAGGTCGTCACGGCAAGAGAGATTCTCTCAATTAAGCTGTTAATCACAAGATGTGGGACTGGTTGTCGGAGCAAGCACAATCCAGGCTTGTAAAAATGTGACAGCAAATCTCCCATCAACAGTAACCCAAACCCCCTCCGACCCCCTCCCTAAATTCCAATTTGGTGCGCCCTGCTGCCTCGGAGAAATAATAAGCTGAACCAATTTGAAAATATTTATCAGTGCAGTCCAATGCCTGCGAGTTGACAGTCCTCCTGAAGCTTGTGTTGCTGAACAATTGGCTAATATATTTGTGTGTATTTGAATTCAAATTGAATCTGGTTTATTCTCCAGCTCTTGCACTTGTTTTGCCTCCACCTAATTTGTGCTCTATCATTAATACGTGCAGTACTGCAAAAGAGGCCCAACATGGGCCTGAAGCAAAGCCACCAATGAAAACCACTTTTATACTCATAAAATAATAAATCAACACACAGTATAACAGGATTTTTTCATTTTGCTTTGTCTGTGATTTCTGCATCTGCAGGCTGGTTTGCTAATGGTGGTATGCCAATGCTGGCGAAAAGTTGCCGTCACGCTATGAAGGGGAAAAAATACACATTTGAAATAAAAACCACAGCTAAGGGATGACAGAGGTTTTGGTCATGGCATCACCTTCTTTAGCGTCTAATTGTCTGTTTTCCTTTATAGTCTGCGGGTCTTTTTTTGCAACTCTTTGCCTATTTGGATTATTGTGGTTTACACGCCTAGACTGTTTAGGTGTAGTGAATTTTTGGTGTTTTCTTCAGAATGTTAATGTTAAAAGCATTGGAAAAGTAGTCTGAGGATGTTTTAGGGATAAGAAAATATGTACATAGATACGGTAGGTTTAAAATAAGCTATACACAAGTTAAGAGTAGAATTGCTTGATATGAGCTGATGGATATGCAGTAAATTAAATTAAATCATTTGCAACCAGTTTTACTTTCATAACATGGTGTATTTTGGAGAAAATCGGATATTTAATGAGAAAAATGTAGAATGGGACATGCTTTGGTACATCAGAAATTGGGTGTTGCGTACTAGAATTGACCCGAACAAATGTAAGTTTGCGCAAACAATGATTAAACACCAGAAAATCCAGAACAGGAGCAAACGAACTGGTGACTAAGAAACTGCCTTGCTCCGTTCTTATGGAAATTAATCTTGTCTGATTGTTTACTTCATCTGAGTCACAAACTGTCGTCCGTGTCTCAAACATATCTAGGCCAGACTCGCTAACAACTCCCAGTTGAATCAGTAAGTCTGTTTATAATATTCAGGTTCTATAAAACACAGCTACACGCTGTGTCCTAACCAGATGTGACAATACAAGTTTATAACTGATATGGGTGGTTAGGACAAAAACACTTAATGCACATTAGTTTAGCATGCAACATCTTCTTTTTCGGAAGGTTTCTTGTTATAAACTCATAACAGTGAGGCTGTATTGCAGCTGCTTAACTTAAGTTATTTTTAACTGAACATATTGTTGCTTTATTCCCTATTTTGCCAGCTCCCAAAGTGTGAATACATGTTCTGCCAGCTCTTTTCTTTATTTCACACATCCACATCTGGCTTAATGGCACTTGTGACCTGTTATATATCTCAGCAAAGATTCTAAACATAGACAGCCATCTTTTGATCTACAGCTTCTCACTGCCAGCACCTTGTGTGAACCAAAAACCTCAACACCGCAGATATGTGTCTAAAGTTAATAGACATGGTTTTGGTAAATGTTTAAATTTGACCTGAACTGAAAGTGAAAGACTTGTGGGATAGTAAAAACTTGGTTTATATAAGACGCACAAACAAATGCTTCACAGGTGTGATTGTTTGAGACAGAAGCTGAAAAACAGGAGGTTGAAATACTGCTTTGGTCGTATTTCCTTTAAACGGTCTATGAGCGAGACTTTCAATAAAAGCACAGATCAAAAAAACACCATACAACAGAAAATATTAGGTGTAAGAGGGAAATCAGACAGTTTGAATTAGGTTTAAAGCCAAAATTTATGACAAAATACAAATTTTGTTATCATTTACTCAACCCATCATTCTAAACCAGTTTTACGGTGATAAATATATAAAAATATCATAAAACTAGTACTTCTGAAGTCATATAATAATCCTATAGTCGCCATTCATAGCAACAGCATGAAAAAGAGTGACCAGCACACAATTCAAAGGGTTTTTCTTTTTGCATTTCACATAAGAACAAAGTTAGAATGGCACGAGGCTGAGTAAACGGTAGCGGAATTTTTTAAATATTTATTTGCTTTTTCTTTTTTGAGCATTGACAGGGTTGGCTTGTCACAAAAGAACAGAAATGATGATAGACAGGACCTACAATATAATAGTAGGGACATCAAACATTCATCAAAGGATCACAGGATAAAGCAGCACATAAAAACACATCCTCATGCGCAAACTTAACCGCAACAATCGACCACATGAAGCTCGTATAATAAGGATATGGTTATGATTACATAAGGTTTGTGTTACATGGTATTTGCTGATGGAGGTCTGGGTAAAAAAAAAAAAAAAGAGTGACAAGATATGCAAAAAGACAAAAACCCCCCAAAAAAGTATCCAAGAATGAGGCGGCTTAGAAACTGAAGGGAAATTTACTGAAAAATTCAGCACTTCAAATGAAACCTCAGGTCTGGCGAGTTGTGGTTTGACATTCTCTGTAAATGTGACGTCATTTAGGTCGCCTGTTGAAGCTGAACGGAACTCAAAACTAAACTGACAATGTTCACAAACATGACGGGTGAAAGAATGTTCTTGACTGCAGTCAAGACAAACATATTGCACAATCTTCCTTCAGTATCTGTAAGCTAACATGACTGTGCAAACAGTCATTTTTAGAGAAAAAGTCTTGAGAACCAACTCTGCATACCAGGTTTGGCTCCAAACCGTGCTCTGAGACCACAGGTAGCCCTACTTTACAGACACGCACTGTTGCATTTACAAAAATAAAGTACTATATTCTGAGAATGAATCCGTTACTGTTTCCGAAGAGCTTTTGAGACAGAAAACTCCTTTGAGCATTGCCAAGCAGTGCAGTACTTATGAAAGCAGTAATTACAATGGTAAAACTAACATGTCTATAGTAATGGTAGGAATAATGAAATATGAATGAGCAGTTTTATTTAACCTGGAAAAAGTGCCAGACAAAGTTTGTTTTGTACTAAAAACCTGTCTTCACTTTGGAGGTGGGAACATCTACAGCACTTGAGCTATTTTCAATATCTGCACTGACCATATGGCTTTCAGTACAACTGCAAATAAACATCACTAGTGAAACAACCAATGAAACACTGCAGCTACTATAAAGGCTTCTGCTCAGGCATAAAATATTGATAATAAAACAAAGTTTAATTACAGACTCACCACTTCCTTGGCCCCTGACGCTCTGAATAGGACAGGAAGCTGGGCTGACTGTAGCTGAGCTCTGAGCGCAGCAGAATCATTCTGAGAGATCTAAAAAACTACGCTCTGCACGTCATCCTACATGTGCAACACAACTACACTAATGCTTTTTAACTGTTTTGACTACACGGCCCTGTATTTTCAAAGACATATTCAGAAGCACACCATAGGCTAAAATATGTCTTCTGGTGCTGTGATGATATAGAGAAAGCTGTTTGCTTTTAACCTTTTTATTAATATAAAAATAGAAATGTCATTAGGTTAAAATAATTATTTTGGGATTGCAAAAGTTTTTTTTAAGAACTGTATGGAAGAACCTTAATTGGGCTACAGGTGCTTTCAGAGTTTTGCGCATGCGCTATGGGTTACGTAAATTTGTATGCACATTTAGATAAATTTGTAAATGCATTGCAGTCCACTTTATTTTGGTACGTTTTGTATAAGACGCCACAAAACCAGAATGCTTCCATTGTAATTCACATATAAGCGATCTTTAAAGCATGTCAATTTTTCAGTTCTCCACAGAGTATTGTCGATAAAAATGATATTTCTAAAAACAAAATGTAAGTTTCATTTCAAACGTGGTTAAATCTCTTAGTGTCAATCAAATTTAATTATCCGATTTTTAAATAACAAGCCAATGAGCGGTGAGCTTTGCTACCGGAGCGCACAAAAGTTAGTTGCGTGTTGGTGCTCACGTGCGCGCGAGTTTCACTTCATCTGCAGCAGCAAAACATAAAAGTGAATCTTATATGGGGGTTGTGATGTTTAGCAGCGGAAACCTTAAAAGCTTTAAATGCGTCACGATATCAAAGATGAATTATTTTCAGACTTACGCACTGATATGTGAAAGCAAGTCTTCATGTGAGTTTCATGCGTCAAACATTTAGAACCTGAAACACGAGCGCGGACCACAGTTTGACCTAAACTTATTTCTGTTGTCAAAAAGGTGCATGCATAATATTAAAAGATGATAATAAAAATGAGGCAAGCATATGCATGAGGCAAACAGGGCTGTTTTGTGTTGACAGAGTGTCAACTGTGATAGTTCGTTAAGTGTGATTAAAAAAAAGACAGCATTTTAGCGTCTTTACCTCAGTGAAAAGAATTCAAGAAATTCTCAAGGCTTTACTGTGAAGTCGAGCACTTTAACACATCCCAACCATATACACACACCCTTAAGTTTTTGAGTTGCACCACCATGTCCAGTGGAAACATATACAGGGAAATTTTACAGATTCTTTAAAAGAGGATGCAACTGTTCCTGTTTTGTATAGACATGGGACAAGTTCCCTGTGTTACTGTTTTTCATAGATACGCAAATGCTTTATCAATCTTTGACAGAAAAGTCACTTATAAATCCATGTAAATATAAAATATAAAATAGTTAAAATCTAGTCTAGTAAGGCGATACTGACCTGCATGTTTGTTGCAACTGTTTGGACACAGAAAGCAAGTGGCAACTTGTTCTGTTTACAGTCACAGGGTCCACTGCCTTAATTGATGACTGTCAGCAATGTGATATCTGACTAATTTGAACTCAGAGTTGTGAACAAATACTTCTTTATTTAAGCCCTCATGTCGCCTGATTACCCTTTAATATATATCCTGGCATGTGATGCATTCTGTAGCAGTGCTTTGAGCACCTGCAGGTTTCTGCAAAGTAGCCACAAATGAATTTGCAATAGCCTGTAAACATGCTTTCAAACATTGATTTTTCTTGTAGCTTGCTGCCATTTGCTCTTGCATTATATGAAAAAGAACTATTTTCATTCAAGAGATACCTGCTTTCTGTATTCCTGAGGTAGCCTAAATGTTTTATTAAAGAGAAATGAAAAGCCCTCCCTACTTTGGAGACATCCGCTCCTGCCGTGCTTTTAGAAGCAGTGAAGAAAAAAGTCCCACTCACCAAATTTTAGTCCGCTCCTGGAGGTATCGTTCACATGCGCTTACGACTGTCTCTATTCTCACATGAGCTCCTTTGTCAACCTTCCTGGCAGAATGGGAACTTCCTGGCTGTCTTAACCCCTGTGTGCGTTTGACAGGGCCGTGATGTGAATGTCTCATTGGCTGACGTTCCACATGAAATCTGACACCTGCACGGGTTGCACCTACACCGTGCTGACTGTAAAAGAGTGGATTTGTACAGAGTGTGTTATTGACATTTATGGAGGGGCCTTTTTCTGTATCATATATCAGTTCGAACTAGTTCTCTCAGCATTTTCGCATGAATGATTTATATAGGATAGTTGTAAATGCTGGGGGGAAAGATTCCATGAATCTCAAATGAATATGAATTGATGTTTCAGGAGTGTTGTACTTTTGGTATGAATTACATGTTTGACAAGAACTGGGACTGACTGGACCCCTCAGGTGCTGAATATAATGATGAATATCACAATGAGTTGCCTCTATATCTTTCATCTGCTCATCATAATTTCAAGGGAACCAGCCTCTTTTCTGTCCTTATACAGTGTTTAGTGGTTTTATTGTACTGTATTCGTTTGCACAATAATAAACAATATGAAGCACGCTTCTTCACTGACTTTTGAATAAGTATGTTTTAAAATATTCAGCTTTTTACAAAATATAAAACTTGTCTCTAATTTGTGTTTGAGTAACCAGTAAACAAATTAAAACGTTGCCTATTTTTTCTTAGCATGTCTCTAGCAATCGTTCGACCTTAGAGTGTTTTCACGACGCATCATCAATCAGCCATGTTGGCGGCACTGAATATAAACAATGCTGCTGAAAATGGTCAATTGTCATGTTTTGGGCTGTACTAATCGGTCAGACCAGGTAAAACATTTGGAGTTCTACAGACTGCCAAAAGTTATAACAAATTAAGGAGAAGAGTGCAAAAAACTGTCTGAGGAACAAAATGCGTTTGGCCAAACTGAACCAGACAGGAATCTTGACAACATTAGTGTTTGTTCTTATCATTTCCGGTCAGGTAGGGGAAATATTAGGCTAATATCTTAATTAATACTGCTCGAACGCATTTTTACCACCTATTAACTTTAGTTTGTCAAAATATTGCATTCTTGCTTACTAAGTCCTTCTGATTTAGCAGCTTTCACACTGTGTTTTTTTCCGTGGTTTAGACAGCATAAATAAGCAGAACAATGTATTCAGTTGCACATTAACGTGCAATCTATGTTATTGTTTACATCCGAGAATCGCCGATATGGCCGCGCATCCGGGTTATTGACCAAACCGTGATGTACGTGCAAACCCGCTATACAGCATAAAGTTGCCGTTTTTTATCAGTATTTAGCAAATGTTTTTCAGTAGATACTCTAAATTATATTAAATAAGTAGCGGGTTGCATTGTGAAAGTCGTAAAAACCGAATGTTCAGTCTCACTCGGAAATGATTGACTCTTTTGAATCGGTTCAGTTCAGTGAATTGGGAATCTGAGCTTGAGTCATCTGGAGCCGTTCCAGCCTAAATGATTCACTCACTCAACTGATTAGTTTCATAGGTGGTAGGGATTTTTATTCATCTCAGCGACTCAAATCTTTTGAATCCTTTGACACTTTCAGCAGCACGCTAAATTACGCCAGTAGGTGGCTGCAAGCCTTTGCATGTTTGAGTGAGTCATTCACTCATTCTAAAGCTAAAGTCACAGAAAAACAAGCCTCCAATTATCCTTTATTAAAATAAACGTATCTACAAATAGAGTGTTTAAGCATCATGACTATTTCCCACAATTGTCAACAAAACACATCTATTAGTTGTTCTTCTATTTTGTAAACTTTAAGCAAACGATAGACAATGGCCCAAATAAAATCATTAGTTAATCGTTTTTAGTTTAACATGGTCACACACATTCATACTCCTTCCACAACTTATTGTAACATACTGAAAAAAATATTGTAACACATATCTCAACCAGTAAGTAACGTTATGCAAATCGTCGTTCACGAACGACATAACTCGTCCAATGGCACTTCAAGTTTAGTTCACTTAAAAGATTTGATTCGCTTGCGAACAAAACACTACATTCTTCAGAACTTGGGCTGATTACGATAGTCGAGATCGTTTAGTGCTGTTTAGTTGAGTTTTTTTCCTCTATTTTGGTTTCACGCTCCAGCCCAGTGGGTGCATCTACCGCTGTAAATGGAAAGAAGAAGCTAAACGAAACGCCCAGCTAAAGGCTTTGGTTTGGAGCGGTTTTTCCAGACCGTCCTCGTCCATTACTACTAAGCAAGTTTGCCCTCACAGTTCACCAAACCATGTCTCAAGACAGTGTCACCATGGCCATTTCTTATCAGGAGCTTCTGAGGCTACTTAGAAACGTGGTTGAAATATATGAACTGGCCAAATTATATCTGAAAAGTAAGTTACCTACTTTTAAACTCTTGTTTATTTATATAAGACTCAAAATTGTGCGGTTTGATCCAAAATACAGTAATATTGTGAAATATTTTTACTTTTAAAACAACTGCTTTCTATTTGAATATGTTTTAAAATGTAATTTATTCCTCTGATCAAAACTAAATTTCAGCACTCCAGTCTGTAACATGATCCTGCAGAAATCATTCTAATATGCTGATTTGCTGTTGAAGAAACATTTATTATTTTTATTATTATCAATATTTAATACAGTTGAGTACATTTTTTCCGGATTCTTTTATGAATAGAAAGATCCAAAGATCAGCATTTATCTGAAATCAAAAGCTTTTGTAACATTATATACTATACCATTTAAAAGCTTGGAGTCAGTATAACTTTTATTTATTTATTTTTTTTAATTTTTGGGAAAGAAATGATCAAAATTAATACTTTTATGTAGCAAGGATGCTTTAAATTAATCAAAAGTGATGATAAATACATTTATAATGTTACAAAAGATTTCAGATAAATTATGTTCTCCTAAACTTTCTATTCATCAGAGAAACCTGAACAAATTTTACTCAACTGTTTTCAACATAATAATAATAATAAATGTATTTTGAGCAGTAAATCAGAATATTAGAATGATTTCTGAAAGATCATGTGACTGAAGTACTGATGCTAAAAATTCAGCTTTGAAATCACACAAATAAATACATTTTTAAAATATATTTAAATAAAAACGAGTCATTTTAAATAGTAAAAATATTTCACAGTATTTTGTATCAAATTTGTATTTTGGATCAAATAAATGCAGGCTTGGTGAGCAGAAGAGACTTTTTTGAAAGCATTAAACATTTTACTATTCAAAAACTTTTGACTTGTAGTGTATGTCATATATCAGGCTTCAGAGTGTTAAATAAAGGTCTCAACTAAAAGTAATTTAAACCTGTGAATGCTTTTTATGTCAGGTGTTCGTTTGATTAATCGATTGATTTCATGACTTTTGGCTATCAACAAATGGGTTAAGAGTTGAATTAGTCACATATAATCCACCTAAACTAAAGGAACAATCGTCATGTCCTTCAAATGTATAGTCAAGCCTTAACTTGCCCAGCCAACTCCCATTATAACATATGCATGGACACAATGTCTAAGCAAATGACTCTTCTGAATCAGATCTTCCAAAAGTTTTCAGTGGATACGTGGCTGCTGTGTAAAGGGTTAGTTCACCCAAAAATGACAATTTCCCATCATTTCTTTACCCTCAGGCCTTCCAAACCTCGATGGATGACTTATTGCAGTACAACACCAAAGGAGAGGTGGACCAGAAGCTGTCAAGCTTCGAAAGGATAATAAAAGCAGTTTGTATGTCACATGCATTATATTTCAAGTCTTCCTCTCACATGAAAGTCTTCCTCAAGTCTTCATCTCACATGAAATGTTTGGTCACTATTAAAGGAGTGACCTTTAGTCCACTTCCACAACAAAGATTCACATATAATGTACTCACCCCCTTCCAAGATGTTCATGTCTTTCTTTCGTCACTCGTAAAGAAATTATGTTTTTTGAGGAAAATGTTTCAGTTTTTTTCTCCATATAATAAACTGATATGGACTGATATTTTGAACTTTTAAAATGCAGTTTAAATGTGGCTTCAAACGATCCCAAATGTGGTTGTAAATGATCCCAGCCGAGAAAGAAGAGTTTTATCTAGCGTAAAAATCCTATCTCATGGTCTCCCTCAACTTCGAAATCATCCTATATCGCTGTTTTACCTTTTTTGTTAAGGGTGTTTGATCTTCTTTGCATGTTCACTTTGCAAAGACTGGGTCGGTACTTCTGCAGCGATGTTGGATGATTTTGAAATGATTTTTAAAGTTGAGGGAGAAAATGTGATTGGAGTTTTTCGACATACCCTAACTGTCTTGAGGCAGAATACA
This sequence comes from Labeo catla, assembly GCA_012976165.1. Lineage (NCBI taxonomy): Eukaryota > Metazoa > Chordata > Actinopteri > Cypriniformes > Cyprinidae > Labeo > Labeo catla. The sequence goes on from VONZ01000350.1 coordinate 202,405, forward strand.
CAGAGTTCACAGAGATATGGAGAAAAATGCAGAAATGTTTTCCTCAAAAAACATAATTTCTTTACGACTGAAGAAAGAAAGACATGAACATCTTGGATGACAAGGGGGTGAGTACATTATATGTGAATCTTTGTTTTAGAAGTGGACTTCTCCTTTAAAAGAGTAAACCACTCCTTTGGTCTTCCTTGGAAGAAGGTTTTGAAAGACGTAAGGATGAGTAAATGTTGACAGAACTATTCCTGAAAAGGTTTCTTTTTAACGAAATTCTCTTTGTGTGCTTTGAGAATATGTGATCCTTCAAGGTTTGTGTATTTGTTTGCCTGGTTCCTTGACGCCATGATATGATCTTGTTTTGAGTATCGGTCATGCATCTGACTCACTCACGTCTCTCTCTCTTCTAGTTGGTTGACGAAGGATTGCTGAAGACCTGTAGGCAAAGGTGTTGCTCCTCAGCTACTTTACGGTGCCAAAATAACACTTACCCGGAGGGCTCCACCCGAGCCCTTTCTAACGGATTTTCCAGCTGAAGTCAGCAAAGGAACAACTGGTTCTGCTGGCATTCATACAGCTGTTGAGAAGCTAAAGAACCAGTTATGGTAGGCCCACACTTGTTTTCAAATGTGGCTTTACGAAATGCATTGTTATTCGTCACTCTTGGATACATGACTTAAGCCTCAGTGAGTCACAGGTGATCTGATAAACAGTTAGTTTGAAAAGGTACTTGGCACTCTTTAGGAATTTTGAAGAAAGGAAGAATATAAAGGAACTATATGAGGTCTTTGCTGTATTCTCAAAAGAGTTAATCAATCACCCTGGAATTTATTATAATTTTTGTTTGTTTGTTTGTTTTTTTTAAACAAACAGATTGTGTTCGACACTGTTTCCAAGTCCACGGATATCCCACTTTTCATGTGTACGGCTTGAAGCGACCCCAATAACGTGATATTTTTTTTTTTCACGTTTAAGTCTCTTATGCTCACAAAGTCTTTATTTATAAATAAATAGATTATTATTGAATCTATTTAGTTTTTAGTGTCACATGATCCATGTCACATGATGGTGCTCAAGAAACATTTTGTATTATCAGTGTTGAAAACAGTTGTGTTGTTTAATATTTTTGTGAAAAAAGATAAATTTTTTCATTTTTTTTAATGAACAGGCAATTCAAAACAACAGTTTTTGTAAATTATAAACATTTTATATATATATATATATATATATATATATTATATATATATTTTTAATACTTTAATCTTTTATTAAAATGATATCTACATGCACAAGAAAGTATTTATCAATGCTACAAATATTGTGACAATTTTATCTTATAATTTTTAACAATATTTTGTTTTACATGATTTCAAACTATATGAAATTGTACACTATCAGTCAAAAGGTTTTGAACAGTAAGATTGTTCTGCTCACCAAGATCTCTTCTGCTCACCAAGCCTACATTTATTTGATCCAAAGTACAGCAACGGTAAAATTTTGAAATATTTTTAATATTTAAAATAAATGTTTTTTATTTTAATATATTTTAAAATGTAATCTATTGCTGTGATTTCAAAGCTGAATTTCCATTTTTTTCAGGTTTTATTTGATAAATAGAAAGTTCAGAAGAACAGCATTTATCTGAAATAGAAATCTTTTGTGACATTATAAATGTCTATATCATTACTTTTGATCAATTTAAAGCATGATTGCTAAATAAAAGTATTAATTTCTATAATTTATTTTCCAAAATTAAAAGAAAAAGATTCCAAGCTTTTGAATGCTATAGTGTGTAATGTTGCATTTTTTTTTTTTTAATTTCAGATAAATGCTGATCTTTGGATCTTTTTATTCATCAAAGAATCCTAAAACAAATGTACTCAACTGTCTTAAATATTGATGATAATAGTAATAACAATAATAATAAATAAGCATATTAGAATGATTTCTGAAGGATCATGTGACACTGAAGACTGGAGTAATAATACTGAAAATGTATTTTGATCACAGGAATAAATTAGATTTGAAAATATATTCAAATAGAAAGTTATTTTAAATAGTGAAAATATTTCAAAATTGTACTGTTTTTGCTGTACTTTGGAGGCTTGGTGAGCAGAAGAGTGTTCTTTAAAAACAATTAAAAATCTTACTGTTCAAAAACTTTTGACTGGTAGTGTACTGTATATGACGTTATGTTTGTATACTGTTTATGTTATGACTTTTATTCTCTCTTTTTTTTATTTATTTATTTTAGTATATCTTATTCTTTTTTATTTTAGCATAAGCTTACATGACAGTTTTCTTGTATTGGATTTTTTTTCCTGTGCTTCCATATTTTATCGAAACAGGAAGTACCTTTTAGCTTTTGTTACAGCCAATAATGATCATGTGCTCTTTGGTATTGCTGGTCAGAGTCAGGTGGCATTAGTCGTGACTCATTCTCAAACTGCGTTTGACTGGTCACAGAACCGTTTGGTGCAGGATGTCCAAGGAGTCCAATAGCATGACCTCGAAACAGACATGCACAAAAAGCCAGATGGCTCAAGATAACTGTGAACCTTCTGTGCAAACGTGCTAGTCTTCGTAGAACCCACATTGTAGCTTTGATGGACTGATATGGTGTACAGCAGTTGTTTTGAGAATGATCGGGATCTGAAACTGTCTTGTCAGTGAAGACTCTTCACACTCTATTACCCAAAGAACACATAACCATTCAAGAGGGCAGAGGGGTGTTGTCTGGATAAGTTCATCGCCACAGACAGAAATGAACTCTATTGTGTGTGGGACTGTGAGCCAATGGGGGCGGCTTGTTTTGCAAAGGTTGCATCATAACTAGCAGGTTCCAGCGCAAATGGCTTCAGTACGTGTTGTATGTTCAAGTACACAAAGGTTTGCAGGGTTAATGCGTTCAAAAGCCGAGTTGAAAAACAGGTCACATATTTCCATGATGCCTTGACTGAGCCTTAGGTGATCTGCACAGGTAGATGCACTGACATTCAGATATTAAAGCGCTTCATTAAACAATTAGTTCACAGTTAGAGACAAAAGCATGAACAACAGCCTGAGGCATTTCAACAGAGGGAAGCATGAAGCATGTTTAACCAAAAAAATTGAGTAAATATTTCCCAAATGTAAAATATTAAATGCATTATGCTTCTGAATACACATGCTAATGTTGTACTAAAATTAGTACGTATGCAGTTATTATTTGTATATGAAAATCAGCAGGCAGGTTCGTGTGTCAGGTATAGGGTTACAATATGAGTGAAATATGGCACCTTATCCAACCTGATCTAACCAGGTGAACGGCCAGAGGAGGTTTGTACTAGTCATAGTTAGAGGGCATGTTTGCAATTCTAATCATCTCCAGCCTGAACCTGTGTGTTTCAGCTTGCCTCATATGTAAATGTTCAGGCTGGATATACAAAGTCATTGTTTTTTACAGATTTTGAAGATGGATGATACTAATAATATTTGAAATATCAGTTATAGTTTATTCAATCAATTTTTAATATAAGATTTGCTATTTTCTAATCAAAATATGTGACTCAAAAGCTTCATGTTCTAATTTGAGATCTGTCTTGTCTTCTTTAGCAAATGCTCTGCTGCTACCTGTGGCCTCTGTGGGAAGTGCAGCTGTGATGTAAAAGATAATCTGAAGGGTTGAGCTGTTTTTCATTTTCACTTTTGAAATAAGTGTAATAAGATGTGCATGTTATAAGTTAACATATAAGTCTTAATTTGCCCTTCCAACAGGTCTTAAATCAGAACAGAATGGAACATCATAACTTAAATTCTTAGAGTAATGCCATTAAATGTTGAATGCACTGCCAAAAAAATATTGTCAGTATTTTTATTTTGTTTTCCAATACAAATAACTAAACATCCTTAAATCAAGATACATTTACTTCAGATGCAAACTGAACATACACTACCGGTCTTACACTTAACCTGTTTGTTGATAGCCAAAGTCATAAAATCAATCGATCAATCAAATGAACACCTGACATTAATAAAAAGAATTCACATTTAAATGACTTTCAGTTGTGACCCTTATTTAGCACTCTGACGCCTGATAGATGATATACACTACCAGTCAAAGTTTCAGTCTTTCTACTTCAAAATTACACAGATATTTTAACATGTTACTTGATGTTTCTTTGTAATTATTTGTAAAATTTACTAGCTATTTCTAGTAAAATTGTGAAAATTGTTTGTACACCATTTTTTTCAGTGTATACTAGTGTTTGGAAGTAGAGATATTCAAAACAAAAGTTTTTTTTTTTTTTTTGGTAAAATTAATTAAAAAGTAATGGAGATCTGTTGGAAATGTATTTTGAAACTTTTAATTTTGTTAATACAAGACATTTACCCTGTCTTAAAGAGGTCTTTAAAAAATCTTAATTTTACTTTCATAAACACTGAAATTATTACAAACCCTGTTAATAATAATTTTAAAAATCTACTTCTGCCCTTTTCTTTTGACACCAGCATTCTCCAAAATATAATTTTTATAACATTAATATTATCATGAAAAATCTACGGTATACTTTTTTTGGTTGATCAGTGTGTCTTGAATTTTGACATCTACCGAATTTGACTAGTTTCAGTCATGTGGTAGATGAATTTCCATGCAATGAAACTATGTTTTGCTTCAAGACATCAACACTTTCTTTTCTCTTCTAAAAGTTTATTAGCCTTTTTATTGTGCTGTCTACCCACGCATGATACACAGTTACATTTTGTTAGTTAGCATTGATTATTCCCCTGCTGTCTGTGCCCCATCACACTCTTTGACATCATTTTTAGGTCACGACCAGCCAGTCTAGAACTGCTATTTATCATATAGTGAGTTAAATGTCCAGTCCTGGGTTTTGGACAAATGATACTGGTGAAGATACTGTGTTTGTATTAGCTCTACACAGTTAAAAAGATAAACAAGATATCATCAGTCTTATTTTGGCCTACTATGCAGCACATCATTCTCCTCTGCATGGAATGACAAGACTTTTTTTCTGTCCTTATTCATATTCATGCAACCCACAGCAGGTTTGATGCATTAATTGCACCATATTGAGCTATTTATGCATGGCATATTGCCAAATGAAACCATGTCAAAGGAAGCCACTATGGGATGTGCTGTAAGATGATATTGATGGCACTAGTGCAGAGTAAATGCTGCTAAGCTGTGAGTTTGGGCTATTCGTATTCAGATCTGAGCCCTGGCGGCTTTGTGCAATGCATTCTTAATGCACCAGCGTTATTGACAGACAAGTATTTAGATTAGCAATTTCATCTTGGCATCTATTTGCTATGCACAGACCAGCCAATAGGGCCTAAGTGGAGTTGGATATATCATCACTAGATGGCAGTGTTACACCATGTATTAGCTGTGAGTGGAAAAATTTATGTACTCATCTCATTGTGATTATTAATGTATAAAACTGTTTTAACTTTATTTACATTGGTTGATTTTTATTTGCAGGTTTTAAAGATGCATTTAAATAGCCTAACTGTATGTTTACTGTACTTTGCTGTATTTTGTGTCTTTTAAGTTGCCTTATTGTACATTCTTTGTGTACTGACCAATATTTGTTCCTCTTTTTCTCTTTATTCAGATGCTCACTGGACCTACACCGAGATTTACTCATTAAGAACAATACGTTTGCAACTTCAGCATTTCCCAACACATATGATATAGCATTTCCCAACACATATGATAATTAGTAATAATGTGCTTTCCTTACTCACCCACTGATCCTTCCAATGACATCAAATTGTGGTAAACCCAGCGCTGTTGACTAGTCATTGCATTCAGGTTTTTTTTGTGTGCATGTGTGCAGAAAGGTCAGAAAAAGCAGCTTTCCCTGGAGGCCGATAGTGCTGCGTGTGAAGATGCACTTGAATGTTGAACCTACAGGAAGTGGTAAGCACATGGAAATAGTACGTTTCTGCACTGCCTTCTGCAAACGCCTTAATTTTAACTATGAGAAATGACATAGAATTAAATATTACAGTAGCTAAACAACTAAAAAAAACCTTTGAATTTTTTATCAAATATTTCTGGATGTTATCATGTTAAATAAACAGTGTATACAATCTAAAAAATGCTGGGTTAAAAACAACCCAACTTGGGTTATTTGGCAACCCAGCACTGGGTAAATATTGGACAGAACACATGCTGGGATATTTTCTCATTTTAAGCCAGCAATATAGTAATTTTTAAATAATAGTTGACTTAAAACAACCCAGCATGTTGGGTAAAAATATTTAACCCAACCAGCTAGGGCAAAAAAATAACCCAGCATGTGTTCTGTACAATATTTACCCAGCCCTGGGTTGCCAAATAACCCAGCATTTGTAGAGTGTAGTGTTAAGTACTTTTCAGGTAATAGTAATAAAAGTGTTTTTTTTTTCTTCTTTTTTTTATGTAAAGCCCTGCTGTGTTTCCTGTCAGAAGATCAGAGATCCTTCAAATACAGAGGTGAAATTGAGGTGAACCAGCTTTTAAAAAAATCGATATCAATACTGCTGTTTAAAAGTTTGGGGTCAGTTTTTTTATTTTAAGTAATTTCATTCAGCAAGCATGCATTAAATGTATAAAAAGTGAGACTAAATGTAATTATAATGTTACAAAAAAATGTTTCAAATAAATTGTGATCTTTTGAACTTTCTATTCAATTAAAGAATCCTATCAAGTATAATTTTCATTAGAAGTATCATTATTACCATAAAAATATTAAGCAGCACAATTGCTTTCAGCATTAATAATAAGAAATGTTTTTGGAGATGCAGTAAATCAGCATACGGGGGATGGGATGATTTCTGAAAGATCATGACACAGAAGACTGAAAATTCAGCTTTGCAACACAGGAATAAATTATATTTGAAAATATAATAGAAAACTTTTATTATAAATTGTAATAATATTTCACAATATTGCTGTTTTACTGTATATTCCGATCAAATAAATGCAACCTTGGTGAGCATAAAATACATTTCTTTCACATTAAAGATCTTTTAAAACTTTTAAATAGTTTAAGTAACTTTTAGTAACTTTTTTTTTTTCTATACAACTACAATAAAACAAAGACACAAATTAAGGACCAGCAGACTAAAAGACAGCTTCATCCACCAGGCTGTCAGGAAGCTCAACTCTCTTCCGGCTCTGCCCCCACTCCCCTCTTCCTCCCAATGCACTTTTTGAACTCTGACACATACATGCAAACACACACTCACAGACCTGCACCAGTCACTTTGTGCAGCATTGGTCTGCCAGCTACCTCATTCCTACCTCTCTGTCAGTTATAAGACTGCTCTCTGTCACTTTATCATATTTATAAGCTCCACTGCACTATACTGTTGCATTTGCACTACTCTGTTTGGTTTTGCACATGTGCCCTTACTTGTATATTGTTGTTGTTGTTGTGGTGTTATTATTACATGTAAATTTTTGTATCTATCTGTACTTACCTTTTGTATTTAATATTATTTAATATTATCTGTTTGCACCTAGGGTCTGAGAGTAACGTAATTTCAATTCTCTGTATGTCCTGTACATGTGGCAGAATTGACAATAAAGCTGACTTTGACTTTGACTTAAAGGGCCCTATGAAATCCGTTTTATTTTGAACTAAATTCCATTTTAATTTTTCTAGATTCTATTTCAATGGTTACATTAAAAAAAGATTTATCAAAAAGCATGTCTAATTAATTGAAATCATGAAACTTAATTTAACAGCAGTTTATTAAAAGTTTAACAAAAATTAAGTTTTTTACGGCCCTATGAAATACATTTTATTATTTTTCTCAAATTCAGTTTTGTTTGTGAGTCTCTGTTTTCCATTAATTTTCTGGATTCTATTTTAATCGTTTCATTACATTTTAATAATTAAAAGCATGTCTAATGAATTTATAAAGGAAAATTGGATGTAATAAAGAATTAATTTATTATAGGCTATTTATTTTTATTTTTTTCAGAAATACTGTGTTGTGTATTTACAATTTTCTTGTAAATAAATTCAGGTAAATATTTTTTTCTGGTAAATATTCCTTAAACATTGTTTAATAATATTTTTATTAGTAGTAGTAGTACTGTCTTTACATTAAGTAATATATTAATATATTAATATATAGATATACTCTCAAGTTAAAATGAACTTTTATTTTGACGGGTTGCTGTAAAGACCTTTAGGGTCTTTATATGACCATAGTTTTCCGCGAAAGAAATGCTCATTAAGTGACTCTCAGAGAAGTTCTAGCGATTATGTTCATGTGTTAATGTAGTCATATATTGAGGCGGCAGAGGATGAAAACACGAGCGTCGTGCGTATGTAAACAAAACTGCGCGTCTGCGCCATTCAGTTACACAGACACGCAGAAATACGGCTTTTATTAAAATGCATTCTTAAAATACCGGTACTAGTAAAATACGGAATCGTACCGTTTTTAAAAGCAGGGTATCGCGATACTTTTTAAGTACCGGTATATCCTGCAACACTAGTTGTTATATAAAGGAACTGAAACAATTAAATTAATAAACAGTGCACCATGATTTAATATAATCATGATTTATTTTTTCATCAGATCTCTTTAAAGGAAGGTGCAGTAACTCCGCGGCATGGAAAAGGAGCGAAAGTCCACCGCTTGTTGCATGGCTAGGAAGCTCATTTCCTCACTTTTGACTGCAACACTTTTGCAGAAAAATCAGCAGAGTGCATTAAAAATGTTGCACACTGCAACGCAAGCAAGTGGATGCTTCAGAGGATACTTTATTGTTAAATCGTGGGTGCTGCTGTCCTCTTGAGCTCGGCATAATGCTTTATTCACCACATGCTTCGCCGTGCTTGATCTGCAAATGGGGGTGAGATGTACAGTGATGTTCATTTCATTGTTCCTCTGGTCTCATGGGAGTGCACTGTCAATGAACAGAAACCACAATGAACTAATGTGTTAACTGTCTATTTCCCCTCCTTCAGTCTATCTTTGTGTGGTGTGTTTTGTTAATCTTGCTCTCCTATCGTAAATCTCTGGCATAACAGCTCTGGGATTATCTTTTCACACGGCATCAATAACTGGGCAGGAAGTTTCATGGTTACAATATTGACGTAGCCGCTTGTGTGCTCTGATAATAGCATTTGTAAGGTTTGAGGCCTTTCTGCTGCTCAAAACCCACGTGGATTGTTTTTTTCCCAGGCTTTATGACAGAGAGTAAGAACCTGTTGCATATGGCTAGACTAACATTTTAGTCTTGTTTTGAGAGGAAACAAATTAGATTGCAAATTCTCTTTTATTGCAGTATAAATGCTAGAATTTAGAAAATGAAACTTTCTGCTTCTTTTATCAGCCCAATTATAATTTTGTAATGCCGTCTTGTTTGCAGGCTGTTATTGAAGTGTTATTTTTATTTATTTGTGACCCTGGACCACAAACCCAGTCATAAGTAGCACAGGTATATTTGTAGCGATAGCCAACAATACATTGTATTGGTCAAAATTATCGATTTTTTCTTTTATTCCAAAAATCATTAGGATATTAAGTAAAGATCATGTTCCATGAAGATAATCACCATGTTTAGAATGAAACCATCATATTTAAAAACATGATATTAATTATATCATATAATAAAATATCATTTGTTGTTACTGCTGTAAATCTATATTAAATTATTATGGGATCTCCTTCAATGCTTTAAAATTAAATAAAAAAAATGTTTCTGTATTTTAAAATATATATTTTATATTAACATATTTTAATGACATTTATTGAGCAAAAAAAGAATTATTTTATTTATCAAAATAAGCAGAAAATAGTAAAAACTTTGTTAACGTGATTGTTTTGAACATGTATTAACTTAGACATTATCAAAAAAAAAACAAAAAAAAAACATTTTTTTACTTAAAGTATTTGTATCAATACTGTGTGCCTTTTACCCCGTGAGCACATTTTTTCTTAGGGGATGCCTTTAGCCCCATTTTACCCTACCATTACAAGCGCATACTGCATTTCTGAAAAGTTTGCATGGTTTGCATTCTCAGATTTTGTGTTCTTGTTTAATTGCACAGTTGTACTAACTCTAATATGTGACCCTGGACCTCAGAACTAGTCATAAGGGTCAATTTTTAAAAAAAAATGATGCTTATACTCAGTAAATAAGCTTTCCATTGATGTATGGTTTGTTAGGATAGGACAATATTTGGCCGAGATACAACTATTTGACAATCTGAAATCTGAGGGTGCAAAAAAATCTAAATATTGAGAAAATCACCTTTAAAGTTCTTAGCAGTGCATATTACTAATCAAAAATTAAGTTTTGATATATATTTACTGTAGGAAATTTACAAAATATCTTCATGGGACATGATCTCTACTTAATATCTTAATGATTTTTGGCATAAAAGAAAAATTGATCATTTTGACCCATACAATGCTTTGTTGGCAATTGCTACAAATATACCAATGCGACTTATGACTGGTTTTGTGGTCCAGGGTCATATATGAGCGTTACAGTTTATATACATTGTGTGACTTTACATAATTTGTTGTGTAATCAGAAATCAAACAGGTTATTTTGAATGTTTCATGAAGATTGCATGTTCTCGGAAATGGTATTGCTATTTGATACTGTTCATTCATGCCTTGAGTGAGAAAACAGATCCTTTTATGTGTACAAATAGGCCACTTCCCCAGTTCCAGGATCCAAACTTGGCAGTGCTCTGATTGGTTTTGAGATTGGAATAATAGGTATTTAAAAGGCTGCATAAGATAGACTGTATAATTGTTGATTCCCATGAAGGTAAGCAGCTTTAAATAGCTATTGTCATGTGGCAATTTGTAGTTTTTACAAGGTTATATAATATACAAATTTTGATATTATATAAATAGTATATTTTATATATATATATATATATATATACCCAAAATTTTGTGGATGATGCTATTTATATATGCTTCATTTAAAAAAAAAATGAATGCATGTTGAAATTGAAGTTTGACTAACATTCGTTTGCAGCTAATCATGGGAGCGAAACTTTTACCAGTTTGTTTTGTGATATTTCTGTTTTGGGGTAAGGCTCTTTATCTCTTGAATTATTATTTTATGAAATTTATATTTTTAAAATAAAAAATGTTATATAAACTCATTTCATGAGATAAAATTAATATTTTTAAAAAATATTATACGTTAAATTATAAAGATTTAATGCACTCCCGTTTAATGTCAACATTTTTTCCAAACAAGATTTTTTTGTAGCATTATTTCTCTCAATCTTTCTCTCTTGAACTCTTGAAGATGGCAGCCAGGCTCGATCTGCAGGACGAGAGTTTGCCACCGCGTTCATGCAAAACTATGTATCCCCTTTTGACCTGCCACTCTTTCAGCTTTATATCACCTCTCTCAATTCTAATTGCCTGGTGAACGTCAGCGTGCCCAGTCTCAGTTTTACCCAGGAGGTGCAACTGACTGCGGGTCAGAACTTCACTGTGACCCTCCCCAAAACAATTGAGCTGTCTGGCACCAGGAGGTCCCGCAAAACTGTCTTCATTCAGGCATCCGATGACATAACGGTTTCCTCACTAAACTCAAAGCAATTCACGGCAGATACGTCCCTGGTCTACCCCATGAGCGAATGGGGTACAGAATATTTTGTGTTCACTCCTACCAACTCCCCTCCATCCATGCTGAAGGAGTTTGTGCTTGTCAACGGTAAAGAGCAGAACACGGTGGAGGTGTTCCTTCGAGCGGCGGTCCGGTTTGAAGGACGCTTATACGGTGTAGGCAGTAAACTAGTCGTGGTGATGGATCCTTTCGAAAATGTGCAAATTCAAAGCCAAGGAGACCTCACGGGAACCCGCATATCTTCGCAACTTCCCATCGCCGTGTATTCGGGCCACATGTGCACGTGGCGCTTTTCAAAGTGCAATCACGTTTATGAGCAACTCTTGCCGGTGCAAAGCTGGGGAACCAGGTTCCTGGTGGCTCCATTTAGCATCCAGAGCCAGTTCGACAGCATCTACATCCAAGCATCACAATCAACGAATATAACCGTTCAATTCGGCCCTACTACACTAACTGGTGTTCTTCAGCGTGGACATGTTGTAGAGTACAAAATCCAGTTTCCAAATGGACTTAATATCATTGCTGACAATGGAATCCAGGTGTTTTTTCTGTTTAATGGTGTGCGAACATCCCGTGGAGTCATATATGATCCATTTCTTATGAATCTTTTGTCTAACGATCATTTTTGTTCTTCGTACGCACTTGATGGGATAGCTGGTTTTAACAACCGAGCTCTTCTGATTGTTCCTACCAATGAACTAGCAGGGATTCGTTTTGATAGCTCGCCTTTGCCTGGAAACCTTCAGTGGAGGGTCATTAAAAACAGCGAGTACTCCTGGACTGAGCTGGTTTACCAACCTGGGGCTGGTGGGCACAAATTAACCCATCCAAATGCTTCTTATGGGGTCTATAGTGTGGGACTACAACAAGTGAATGGATACGGAGCCCCGGCTGCATGCATTGATGCAGGTATGTCAATTAAACATATTCTTCTTTCAATTTAAAAACATTTATTTTGTTATATCACATATATATATCATATATGTGACCCTCCTGGACCGCAAAACCAGTCTTATGTAGCATGTTGTAGCAATAACCAATAATAGCCTACATTGTATGGGTCAAAATTATCAATTTTTCTTTTATTCCAAAAATTATTAGGATATCAAGTAAAGATCATGTTCCATGAAGATATTTTGTACATTTCCTACTGTAAATATATAAATAAAAAAATATATATAATTTTTGATTAGTAATATGCATTGCTAAGAACTTCATTTGGACAACTCCATTTTTTCCTCAATAGTTAGATTTTTTTTTTTTTTTTGCACCCTCAGATTCCAGATTTTCAAATAGTTGTGTCTCAGACAAATATTGTCCTATCCTAACAAACCACACATCAATGGAAAGCTATTTATTCAGTTTTCAAAAATATAGAAGTCTCAATTTATGTGGTTGTGTTCTTTTTTTTTTTTTTTTTTTTAATTCAAATGTAAATTCATGTCCCATTTTTGGTTAAATAAACATTACTTACACTATTATTATAAAAAGAACAAATAAAATTCTATTTTATATTTTTACATTACCAATGTAATCAATATTATATTTATTAAAGCCAAGTATGAATCTCATCAAATTAGTGTTTTTAGGCATTTTACTTTACTTTTTTTTTTTTTTTTTTTTTTCAAAATAATAACTCAAACTATATTGCTTAAATTGTTAATGCCTTATTTGTAAATTTATGTTCAGCTATTCTTTTTAATAGTTACCTTTTAACTATTTTTGAATTTTTGGATCATCACTCATCAAAGGTTGGTAAATATTGGCCAAATACACTGAGATTTACTTTACATTTTACCAAGCTGATTACTTACTAAAAACTCTCACAGATCATGTTTTGATATAACAAAGTGGTTATATCTATATGTGTGAGTTGTTTACTTCCTTTTTTTAATTAGTCTTTCCCATTAATGCCATTATATTGTTTTATTCATACTGATTCACAAATGTGGAACACACACAAATGCAAGAGGTGAGATTTATCGCATGACCCAATCACAGCTGATCAAAAACATAAACTGTAAATCGTGATGGAGGCATTGCCTCCTTTCACATGACTGTCCCCCATTCATTCTCAATTACCCCCACCACACATTTTAGGGGGTGTGTTAAAACTCAATGGGCTCAGGGAAGGCGAGAGAGACGCAGACTCCTGCTGTAACTTGTTAAATACAGTTTTAAGCTATGAAGACCTCTTGTGTAATCCAATAATGCATTTTTCAATAAGTAAGAGTTGGAGGATTAAAAGTTTTGGTAATGTCTTAATTGACTTAATTGTATATATCGTTTTCATTTACAGCAGATTTGCCAACACCTCGCTCTTGCTTCAGCATCATCTGTAGTGAGGATGAGGAATGCCAGATGATGGGTTCCTTACCCACGTGTGTAAAGAAACCATTTGGAATCTGTTGGGCAATGGGTGACCCTCACTACAGCACATTTGACCAGCGTTATTTTGACTTCATGGGCACTTGCACCTATGTTGTCACCAAGAACTGCCAGCAAAATGACAGTCTTCCTGCTTTTGAGGTCCTGGCTAAAAATGAAAACCGTGGGGCCCTTAGTGTCTCTTATGTGGCACATGTAACTGTGAATATTGGGGATATCACCATCAGCGCTGAAAGTTCAGAGCCTGGGAAAGTCAGGGTAAAACTTTCTGTTGCTCTTTTCGAAAAATAAAAAGTAATGCATGGATTTAGTATTTAATTGTAGTACTAAACATTTTAGAAATGTGAAAATGTAAGAATACTTATACAATATAATAGAGGTTTTGCATTTATGTCGTGATTTGGTCAGTTACCCGGATACACAGCTATATCAGCAATACTCGAATACAAACAACAGCATTGATTGCACAGTTAATGTACTACTGAATGCGTTGTTCTGCTAATTTATGCTGTCTAAACCACAGAAAAAATACGTGTGGAAGCTGCTAAATCATATAGAGAAGGACTTAGTAAGCAGAAAAGGGCACAATATTTTGACAAACAAAAATTAATAGGTGGTAAAGATACATGCAAACATTATTAATTAAGATATTAGCCTAATATTTCACCCACCTGACTGGAAATGATAAGAACAAACACAAATGTTGTCAAGATTCTTGTCCTGGAAATACTGGTTCAGTTTGGCCAACCACAAATGCATTTTGTTCCTCAGACAGTTTTTTTGCACTCTTCTGCTTGATTTGTTATAACTTTTAGCAGTCTATAGTACTCAAAATGTTTTTTTTTTTCCAGTCCGACCGATTAGTACAGCCCAAAACATGACAACAATTGACCATTTTCAGCAGCAATAATCAGCAAAATGTGAGTTTCATTCAGTTCAGTGGTATTGTTTACATTCAGTGCCGTCAATATGGCCGATTGATGATGCGTTGTGAAAACACTTTATGTAAAAGGTAATACTGTAGCTTTATATTAAGCCATTCGTTATAAGAAATTATCAGCATTTATGTCTAATTTTTTAGCAAAATTGTAAACGTCTATGTAATGATCAGTTTGCTCAAGAATGCAATCAGTAGTTGTTGTTTAGAAACTTATATCTTTAAGTTTATTTCTTACCCGTAGGAAATGGCATAGATAAGCGTAGATAAAAAAAATAGTGAGGTTTATACTTAAAACAAACAAACAAAAAAGAGGAAAAAAAAAAAAAAAGTATTATTATTGTAAAATATACTGTATAATAATGTTATAATGAAGTATTATTATTCAATCTTTTAAATAAACCTAATTAATATAAATGATTGGATGATTGGAATTTGCGATCATGTTTCCTTCTTTACTGTAATGTATAAGTAAATGAGAATTTGAAAAATTGAAAAAAAATCTTTAAAAAATAATAATAATAATGGTTGGATTGATTGGATTGTTGTATTACTGTTGTTTGCACACTGTCATAAACACTGCCAACCCATAACACATTTGTTTTTTTTAAATCAAGACAAAGATATTAAGTAAGATGCTATTTTGACATTTATTATATGCGTTATGTTTTGATTTGTGCAGATTGACCAAAGTTTGTGGAGCCTTCCTGTGGTTCTTGATGATGTTGGAGTGTCCATGTTCCAGTCCGGCAGCTTTATTACCATCCTGTTTAATTTTGGACTCAGTGTGCAATATGACTGGAACCACTATCTCCTGGTCTCGCTGCCCACTGCCTTCATGAACAAAGTCTGTGGGCTCTGTGGTAACTTCAATGGCGATCCCAGTGATGATTTCACCATGCCCTCAAACACCCAGGCTCCCAGTGCGACAACATTTGGCCAAAGCTGGAGAGTTCACAACTTAACAATGGATGAGGGTTGTAGAGATGAAGGTGGGGGCCATGGATGTGATGCTCAGGCACAGAGACAATGGCTGGGTGAAAAATACTGTGGACTTCTAATGATGGCACCATTCAGTCAGTGTCATTCTGCTATTGACCCCAGTATTTACATTCAGAACTGTATGTATGATGTCTGTATGGCAGATGGCCACAGATACTACTTATGCAAGATCTTAGAGGTCTATGCAACTGCATGTCAGCGTGTTGGGATACAGCTAACCAACTGGAGAGATGCAGCCAATTGTTGTGAGTAATAGTTTATAAGCATTTCCAAAGCATGCTTGGATTGATATTGTTTCACAATATGTCTTTGTATGTCTTTAGCATACAGATGCCCAGAGAACAGCCATTATGAATTCTGTGGTAGCGCTTGCCCTTTGACCTGCATGGGCCTTGGGTCTCCTTTGAACTGCACTTTACCCTGTGTCGAAACATGCGCTTGTGATCCTGGTTTTGTTCTGAGTGGATCCACATGTGTACCTTCAACCCAGTGTGGTTGTTCCTACAATGGACACTATGTTCCTGCTGGGGAGGCTTTCTGGGTGGATGATGCTTGTCAGCGGCTTTGTCAGTGCTCCATGGAGGGTGGACATCTAGAATGCCTAGACAGAGGCTGTGGGACAGGACAGCAATGCAAGGTGGAGAATGGCATTAGGGGCTGTTATCCTGACTCCCAACGCACATGTGTGGCACAGACCGACCCCCACTACTACACTTTTGATGGGAATCATTTCAACTTCCAGGTACTAGACGCACATTTTTTTTATGCAATACATGTTTCATACTGTATGTAACAACCAAAACAGATAGCAGCAGAAGCTAGAGATTACAGTTTATAAAGTTTTAAATATGGATATTGTTCTTACAAAAACACAGAAGACCTTTATGAACCCCCAGAGCTGTGTGGAGCACTTTTTATGATGGACAAGTACACTTTATTGGACTTCAAAATCTCAACACTCATTCACTGCCATTTTAAAGCTAGGAAGAGCCAGGACATTTTTAAATATAACTCTGATTGTATCCATCTGAACGAAGACAGCTTGAGGGTGATTTAAGCATGGGGTAATTTTCATTTTGGGTGAACTATCCCTTTAAATAAA
The DNA here is from genome assembly GCA_012976165.1 of Labeo catla. Classification (NCBI taxonomy): domain Eukaryota; kingdom Metazoa; phylum Chordata; class Actinopteri; order Cypriniformes; family Cyprinidae; genus Labeo; species Labeo catla. Next base: position 219,442 of record VONZ01000350.1, read on the forward strand.
AAATATTGACTTGGTAACTAACTACAACAGATTGAAGTGTTAAGATTTCTAAGAAGAAACTGAAAAGTAATTTAACGCTAAATAAACAAGTTTAAAGCTAAAATTAAACTAATGAAAATCACAAAAGCATATAACTAAATTATTAAAGCAGAAGCTAAATTTAAACGGAAATATACAAATAAAATCCAAAAGTATCCACCTTTTTTCTCACCGCAGAAATAAGCCTATATTGATGAGACTTCCGGTTCATTATCCACTATAAGTAAAACGTGGTGTCGGACAAATCGTTAATGGCTGGTCTTTGTGGTAATACGGTACATCGGTCAGGACATCCAAAGCTCACCTATTATTCATTATTCATCAATTCATCATCATATGGCTTTTCATATGAAATATGTATGTAGTAGCAACTTGCTCAATCTATGTTAACCCAGAAAAATGTGCACTATTGAAGTGTCTGTGTGGAGTGTGAAAAAATCCGTAAAGACTCTGTAAAGTTTATTTGTGTGCACTCAGAATAACAACGAAACATTGCGCTTTTGTAAAATAAAGAAAGTGATGCGCTTTTAGCTCTGTGAACTTGAGAAACTCCGAAACTCTGTGTATACTTGCCTTACAGACATGAAAAATATAGGCTGTCTATAGTGAAATGTCTACTTTTAAATGAACCAATTCAAAAGAAAACAAATGTTCTCAGATTATGTAATCCATATCCAGAGATGTCGCTGACTTCATTTCTTAATCCGAAAACAAAGAAGCACTATCTTAGCAATAAGTTATGAAATTATTAATGCAGTCTCCTTGCTGTTTTTCCCTGAGCTTTCATAATTATTATATCTGCCTTTTTTGCATGCGTTTGAGCGCTTATTAGGCTATGTAGGCAATTAAAGGCTCATTATGATTTATATGGTTTATTAATAAATGTGCGACTAATAGTCAACTAATGCTTAAAATGAACGACTGCAAGTCAACCAGAAAAATCTTGAGTTGAGGGCAGCCCTAATTATTATGTTCTCCCTTCAGGGCAATTGTGTGTATCAGTTGGTTGGGGTTTGCGTCTCAGATCCTGGACTGGTCCCCTTTGATGTGCTGGTGCAAAACGAGTTTCGGGGAAGCAGAGTGGTGACGTTCACTAAATTACTGGAGATCAGAGTGTATAATATCACCATTGTTATCGATAGAGAATACAGCGGTTTTGTTACCGTAAGTTGGATTCTTTAAACCTTTGGCAGACCGTTTTATCTTTCCAAATATATTGGCGATGTTACAGATGCTAAGTTGGCTTTCTTTTTTTAGGTCAATGGTGAGCTTTTGAACCTTCCTCTCACTCTTATTGAAGGTCAGGTTTCAGTTTTCAAAAGTGGTTGGTATGCTGTTGTTCAAACCTCTTTTGGCCTTAGAGTCACGTTTGACTGGATCAGCTTTGCAACCGTCACCGTCCCCAGCACCTACATGGGTGCCGTCTGTGGCCTCTGTGGGAACTACAATGAAAATCCAGATGATGATCTGACTGTCAGAGGAACAGAATTACTTGCTTCAGGACCGTCAGAGTTCGGTGCCAGCTGGAGTGTAGCCGAGATCCCAGACTGCGTCCACGGCTGCACAGACAGTTGTCAAGATTGCGATCCGACCCAAATGAGTCTCTATGAGACGTCTGATTTCTGTGGACTCCTGCTTGACCCACAAGGGCCTTTCTGGGACTGTCAAGCTGTGCTAAACCCTGCTCCATTTTTTGAGGACTGTGTTTATGATGTCTGTTTATATAACGGGAGGAGAGATATACTATGCCAGGCCATGACGGCATATGTATCTGTCTGTCAGGCGATGGGAAGGACCGTCGGCCCCTGGAGGACTGCTGAATTCTGTGGTGAGAGAAACCTGGGGCAATTGTATCTATACCTTTTTGAGAAACCGTATACATGGCAATATTGTGTTCGTACACAAGAGTTTTTGTAGGTATAGCGATAGACTTTCTAGCGAAGACACTGCAGTTCCAGTTCCATTCATGTCAACAAAGACCTTAAGAAATGTAAAGCAGAGCACAAAAACAAAAGATGCTAAGGATAAATGGGTGTGTTACATTCAGCATAAGGGTATTGAGTTCAAAATCAAACCTGACGTGTAATCTAGCCCAGGTGTTTTCAAACTTTTTGAGATCCAAAAATGAGGATCTTCTTGCAAATCTCCTATTGGCAAAAATATAAAGGCAGCTATATATGAAGACTACAGATGCAAAAACCACAAAATTTTTCTTTTAAATGAGCATTTTTAATCAGGCTTCTATGAAAATAACATTGGAATTTTTTAAAATAAGGTATTCAATAACTAATATACATTCAATAACTTTTCAACAATATATTCTTAAATGTTACATATATTTGTTAGGTTTTTGTTTTTTTTTCCCTTTGTTTAACACTATTTTCTTAATTTTTGACAGTGAGAATATACTACTTTTAATTCATATACTACTTTGGACAGCGAGAGTATACAACTGTTTTGATTTTGTTATATATTATTTAGATTTTTATTTTTTCCTTTTTTAAAAACAATTTTCTTAATTTTTGACTGACAATACTACTTTTAATTCATATACTACTTTGGACAGTGAGAGTATAAAACTGTTTTGATATTGTTACATATTTGTTAGATTTTTTTTTCTTTTTTTAACGCTATTTTCTTAATTTTTGATAGTAAAAATACACTACTTTTAATTCATATATTACTGGACAGTTAGAGTATACAACTGGTTTGATATTCTTACATATTTGTTTGATTTTTTTTTTTTGTTAATTTGTTAAGCATTTTTCCCTTTTTTAACACTATTTTCTTAAATTTTGACAGTGAGAATATGCTACATTTAAATAATATACTACTTTGGGCAGTGAGAGTATAAAGCTGTTTTGATATTGTTACATATTTGTTCGTTTTTTTTAATGTATTTTTTTTGTCTTTTTTATGAATATTTTTTTTTTTTTTTTTTTCGATGAGAATATACTATTTTTAATCTATATACTACTTAGGACAGTAAGAGTATCCAGCTGTTTTGATATTGTAAAGTGATTAGATAATGATACTTGATAATTAATTGGTTATGTTTTTTGTTTTTATTCTAGTTGGTTAACTTTTTTATTTTTACACATTTTTTTTTACAGAGGAAAAATTATTATTATTATTATTATTATATTAAATTTTTTTTTTTTTTTACTTTTCTGCACCACCTTGAAGACTTTTGGGGGTCCCTGAATATAAATAAAAAAAACAAAAACTTGATCTTTGCCATCCATAAGGACAAGAATTCGTAGTTATAATGGCAAATCTGGTAGTTTAAATTAAATTATATTTTTGAATCAGAATTTAACCAATCACATGTCTGTTTTGTCAGGTATTCAGTGTCCTGTCCACAGCCACTATGAGCTCTGTGGTTCTAGTTGTGAAGTCACCTGTCATAGTTTGGCTCCCCCTGCTGGCTGTCGTAGCGGCTGTACGGAGGGCTGTGTGTGTGACCCAGGCTACATCAGAAGTGGGGAACACTGCGTCCCCCTCTCTCAGTGTGGGTGTCTCTATGACAACCGCTATTACTTGCTTTACCAACAGTTCTATCCTGGCAATAACTGTGAGGAGGTGTGCACATGTTTACCATATGGCCAGGTATGATGACATTGAGGATATACTACTGTTTTGACATTTTTTTTTAGTTACTGGATTTGAAATTTATGGTTTTATTATCTGTCATCTTAAAGGAGAAGTTCACTTCCAGAGTAAAAATTTACAAAAAATTTACTCACACCTTGTCATCCAAGATGTTCATGTCTTTCTTTCTTCAGTAAAGAAATTATGTTTTTTGAGGAAAACTTTTCAGGATTTCTCTCCATATAATAGTCTTCTATGATGCCCGTAAATTTGAACTTCCAAAATGCAGTTTAAATGCAGCTTCAAAGGGCTCTGTTTCCCAGCCAAGGAAAAAAGATCTAAACAAATTGACAGTTTATATACTTTTTAACCTTAAATGCTTGTCTTGTCTAGCTCAGCGTGAACTCTGTGTATTTACTATTAGGGTAGGTCGAAAAACTCCCGTCTTACTTTCTCAACTTTAAAATCATCCTACATCGCTGCAGAAGGTGCCGACCCAGTGTTTACAAAGTATACGTGCAAAGAAGATCAAACGGCCTTTACAAAAAGAGGTAAAACAGAGATGTAGGATGATTTTGAAGTTGGAGAAAAAAATACCCTAACTTTCTTGAACCGGAATACACAGAGTTCACGCAGAGCTAGACAAGACGAGAATTTGAGGTTAAAAAGTATATAAATTGTCATTTTTTTTTAAAATGACAGATCATTTCGCTAGACAAGACCCTTCTTCCTTGGCACCATAGAAGTCCATTATATGTTTTCCTCAAAAACACAATTTCTTTACAATTGAAGAAAGAAATACATGAACATCTGGGATGACAAGGGGGTGAGTAAATTATCTGTACATTTTTGTTCTGCAAGTGAACTTCTCCTTTAAAGGTGCTGTATGTAATTTTTTGACAGCTATTTAGGAAGCATGCAAAGTTCACATACTTGTTTTTCCATAAAAGAGTACTACAGCAAATTATTGTATTTTTAAATGTGTTGTTCCGTGTTGGAATGTCTGTGTGACTCCGCCCACTGCCAGTTTATCCAATAGTATTTCAACCCCTTGGGTTGCCAGTTGGTGGAAAACCCAGAGTGTTGCCATGAAACCCTGCAAACCAACTGGGTCAGAAATTGCAGATTCTACTTGACCTAAAAAGCATCAGTCTAAAAAGCTCTATGACCAGAGGCATAGTAAAACATGAATAAATCAAAGCTTGTTGCCTTTCATTGTCAGTTGCGCTCACTCACATTGCATGACCTCAATCTGGAAACCTGTGTGAGTGTCAGTCTGAACAGAAGGGAGTGGGAGAAACAATATTTTGAATTTGGACTGCAGTACCCATTTCAACCACTAACTGTCAGTATTACATACTGCACTTTTAAAGGAAAGCTCCACTTCCAGAACAATTTACTAATAATTTACTTACCCCTTTGTCATCCATGATGTTCGTGTCTTTCTTCAGTCGTAAAGAAATTATGTTTTTTGAGGAAAACATTTCAGCATTTTTCTCCATATAATGGACTGCTATGGTGCCCCGATTTTTAACTTCCAAAAAGCAGTTTAAATGCGGCTTCAAATGATCCCAAATGAAGGGTCTTATCTAGCAAAGCGATCAGTTATTTACATTAAAAAAATACTATTTAAATACTTTTTATTCTCAAATGCTCGTCTTGCCTTGCAGTCCTTGAACTCTGTGTATTCTGGCTCAAGACAGTTAGGGTATGTTGAAAAACTCAAATCGTATTTTCTCAAAATCATCCTACATCGCTACAGAAGTACCGATCCAGTCTTTGCAAAGCGAACATGCAAAGAAGATCAAACAAAAAAGGTAAAACAGTGATATAGGATGATTTAGAAGTTAAGGGAGAACATGAGATGGGAGTTTTTTGACATACCCTAACTGTCATGAACAGGAACAAAAATAGTCCAGGCAGAGTAAGACAAGACGAGCGTTTGGCATTAAAAAGTATAGAAATTGTATTATTTTTATTAAAATAACCGATCGTTGCGCTAGATAAGACCCTTCTTCCTCGGTTGGGATTTCTTACAACTGCATTTGGGATTGTTTGAAGCCGCATTTAAACTGCATTTTGGAAGTTCACAATCGGGGCACCATAGCAGTCCATTATATGGAGAAAAATGCTGAAATGTTTTCCTCAAAAAAAATATTAATTTCTTTACGACTGAAGAAAGAAAGACATGAACATCTTGGATGACAAGGAGGTGAGTAAATTATTTGTAAACTGTTGTTCTGGAAGTGGACTTCTCCTTTAATAAGACTTTTAATGTGGCACTTCTTTTTTCATCAACTAACATGAAATGATGAAAAAAGGAGTGCCATATTAAAGTCTCTTTACTGTAGCTGAACCTGTTGCAATTGCATTTCAGATTATTTCTTTAAAACCATTCTATAAATCTTGCCCCATATAAGAAACATCCATACAATGCTTTTCTTTCCACAGGTGGTCTGTAATAGGTCATCTTGTGGCCCCTATGAGAAGTGCGAGTTGGTGGACGGTGTTCGCAGATGCCAACCAATCGGACAGGCCATTTGTGAAGCTTCTGGAGACCCACACTATGTGTCCTTGGACGGGCTGCGCTTTGATTTCCAGGGAACCTGTACCTACATTCTGTCCCAAACCTGTGGCCTGGAACGAACCAACCTGACCCCTTTCTCCATCCAGGTGGAGAATGAGAGATGGTGGCCCAATAAATATCACAAAGTCTCTGTTACCAAGCAAGTGGCCTTAACGGTCTATGGCAGCACCATCATCTTAAGACAAAACGAGCCCCAGATCTTGGTAAGTGCTGATTTGTCTGCTTATATTCAGAAGCTTCTTAGTGAAGCTCTTATAATGCGATTAAGTTATTTTAACATATTAAATTGGTGTTTAATAACCATCAGTGTGGTATGACTCTAATACAACACTATTCCCACAGGTCAATGGGGTTCTGACTAACCTCCCTTTTAGTTCAAGCAGTTTAAATGGCTCCTTGGTCCAGGCCTATAAGGATGGTAGTTATTACATCATCAAGACCAGCTTTGGCCTCCGTGTGACCTATGATCTGTCTTACTACGTCACTGTTACCATCCCTGAAAACTACCGCAACAAGACCTGTGGGCTCTGCGGCAACTTTGACGGAGTCCCTTCAAATGATTTCAGCCTTCCAGATGGCAATGTTACACAGGACGTGAATGTATTTGGGAGAGCATGGACAGTGGACATCCCTGGTGCGGTGTGTGAGGACGGATGTGAAGGCAGCACATGTCTAGACTGTGATCCTCGACTGAAAGCCATCTTTGAGAAGCCTCCCTACTGCGGAGTTCTGGTTGACCCCAATGGGCCATTTGCAGCCTGTCATGCTGTGCTGAATCCTACAGCTTATCTAAACGATTGTGTTTTTGATACATGTGCATCTGACGGCAACAACAGCATTGTTTGCAATAGCGTGGAAAGATATGCATTTAGTTGTCGTCCAGCCGGAGTCGTCATCCAAAGATGGAGGAATGACTCTTTTTGTCGTAAGTTTGTCCTTCTGGAAAAGTTTTTTTTCCCTTAATTTTTATGCTTCCTTATTTTATATTAAATGATACAAAGGAAACGGATTATGTTCCATACAGCTAAAAAAATTGCCAAAATATATTTGAAAGAACGCAAATGACTGTTCAAAAATTTAGAGTCAGTAAGAAATCATTTTATTCAGCAATGATCATTCAAACTGAGCAAAAGTCATAGTAAAGACATTTATATAGTTACATTTATAAGAAATATATGCTATATTGTAAAAAATTGTATTTAAAAATGCTGTTTTTGAACCTTCTATTCATTAAACACTCCTGATTTTTGAATGCTTTTGTGATATTGCTAAGTTATATCATAAGATATAAATGTAAGATATGAATGCAACAACAGCGTGGAATGCAACAATAACGTGGAAAGCTATGCTATGCTAAGCTACGCTTTTAGTTGTTGCACAGCTGGAGTCAGAGCCTCCAAAAGGTGGAGGATTTTTTTTTATGCTTTTTTATTTTATATTAAACAAATATCACAGCAAAGCAAAGAGATTAAAATAAAAATGTAAGCAAAACTGGCAATATTGACAATATTGTATATAAAATTTATAACTAATTAATTGATTGTTACATTTGAAAACATTTGTAAAAAACTGCAGTCTTGCTTGTGTTGTATTGCTAAAAATAATATCATAAGATATAAATGTAGTCCATTCCAGGGCTTTTTTTTTTTGCATTTTCTCTTTCTCTCTCTCTAGAGAGATACTGTTTTATAATGTTTTCTCTTCCAATCATTGTAATTTTTGTCTTTATCAATGTGTTCCAGCAATGTCGTGTCCAGCTCACAGTCAATATGAGCTGTGCGCAGACGTCTGCTCTGCTGCCTGTCCTGGTTTGACTACGATAGTCCAGTGTCCCAAAACCTGCACGGAGGGCTGCGCTTGTGACAATGGTTATCTGTTTGATGGGCAGCAGTGCGTTGAACACCAGCAATGTGGCTGCTATCAGCAGGGACGCACGTATAAGGTGAAGCGATGGCTTTGAGTTTATTGTGTTGATGTTAAATGTGTGCCTTGCAAAAGTATTCATACCCCTTCATTTAATGCTTTTCCACATTAATCTACACTCCATACTCCATAATGGCAAAGAATAAAACAGGTTTTTAACATCTTTGCAATTTATAGCAATATAACAAGGCGTGCTGAAAATGAAGGGGTTTGAATACTTTTGCAGGGTGCTGTATTGTGTATTGCGAAATGCTGGAACACACACTCTTTCCTTTTCTTGTCCTGCATGTGACTGAGTTTGTGTTTTCAGGCTGGGGAGGTGGTTTACCTGGACCAGTGTAAGCAGAAGTGTCAGTGTGATCCAGGAAAGGGTCTCACTTGTGAAAAAGCCAACTGTCCTAATGGCACAGAGTGCTTACTTACAGCGGGAATGTGGGGCTGCTTTTACCCAGGTTAAAATATAGAAATAGCAATAGTAAGGCAACAAATGAAAACATCTATAGTCTTTTATTTAATGGCAGATTTTATTGTTTCTTCTCGCTGTTTCTATCTACAGATCCATGTCGATACCACCATTGTCCAGAGGAAGAGACATGCCGCTTTGAACATGGCAATGCCGTGTGTGTGCCCCAGTACAGCAGCACATGCTGGGCATGGGGTGATCCGCACTACCACACCTTTGATGGCTACAATTATGACTTCCAAGGCACATGTAAATACATTTTGTCTAAGACCTGTGGGAATCTGAATGGTCTGGAGCCCTTCTCTGTAACCCAGAGCAATGAAAACCGTGGCAGCCCTGATGTATCTTATGTGCGAAAGGTGGAAGTTACTGTATATGGCAGCACTTTTACCATGGTGAACCACCATATGGGACAGATCATGGTAATGAGTCTCTGCGTATGTTTTTACCAATATATTTAAGATACATACTCACTCAGGGTCTTTACAGTGCCTTTGTAAATAAATGATTCTGTTTCTCCTGTCAGGTGGATGGTTTGTGGTTTTATCTTCCTTTTGATCATCATAATGGCCGTGTGAGGGTGAGACAAAGCGGCAATGCTGCTCTGTTGGAAACCGACTTTGGTCTGCGCGTCTCTTATATGTGGGGCTGGAGGGTTGACGTGCATCTGCCTAGTATCTACTATGGAGTAGTGTGTGGCCTGTGTGGAAATTTCAACGGTAATGGTGGAGATGAGCTGAGAGACCCTGCTGGAAACCCTCTGCCAAGTGTGTACCAATGGGCAAAGAGCTGGAAAGCAGAAGACAGTGTCACATCTGCATGTCATGATGGCTGTGAAACCAACTGCCCTGTTTGCCCTCCTAACCTACGTGAGTTGTACGAAACAGATGCTTTCTGTGGTGTCCTGACATCTACAGGCCAGAATGTCTTTAGTGTATGCCACGCTAAAGTGAACCCACAGGTGCTCCAGCAAAGCTGTGCGTACGATCTGTGCTTCAATAACGGAGACCGAAGACTTCTCTGTCAGGCCCTGGAGACTTACGTCGAAAAGTGTCGTCAAGAAGGTGTCATTATTACAGATTGGAGAGGGAGACTGAACTGCTGTAAGTTTGATTACTCTCATAGGACACATATTTGTTTATTTCCTTTAACTTTAAATAGATAGTTCACCCAAAAATGACAATTCTGTCAGTAATTACTCACCCTCATGTCGTTCCAAACCCGTACGACCTTTGTTCATTTTTCGGAACACAAATTAAGATATTTGTAATAAAATCCGAGAGCTTTCTGACGCTGTATAGACAGAAACGCAACTGACACATTCAAGACCCAGGAAGGTAGTAAAGACACCATTAATAAAAGAGAAGCAGTTTCAGCGCTGGGTTAAGCATTGTCTTGAACTATATGCATCTCAGAACATTGTCACTGATATGCCTTGGACGTCATCCCAGATCTGCCAGTCATGGAAGAGCTGGACACTCCACTTACCCTGGATGAGCTCAGTAAAGCTTTTGGAAAGTCCCCCGGAAGTGATGGCATCCCGCCAGAAGCCTTGAAAAATGCAAACCGGCAATGCTTCAGCCCCTGCATGAACTCCTTTGCCTATGCTGGGATCAGGACTACATCTCCCAGGATATGTGTGATGCTTGACGTCCCATACCAAAGATGGCCTGCAGCAGCTTGTCAGTTGCTTCTCTTACGCCTGCAAGAAGTTTGGACTGACTATCAGCCTGAAGAAAACCAATGTCATGGTCCAGGAAAAAGACTTCCCTCCAACCATCGCCATTGATGGGTACAACCTGGAAGTTGTTGAGAACTTCACCTACCTTGGGTCTACCATCTCCAGCTCCATCGATGTGGAGATAAATGGCTGGATCGCCAAGGCCGGTCATGGCCAGATTGAACCAGAGGGTCTGGAACAACACCAACCTCACGGTGACCAAGCTGCGCATCTACAAGCCCTGTGTGCTTAGCACCCTTCTTTATAGACATTTTTCTTAAACGCAGAAGTCACGCTTCCATCAAGTTTAATGAGTGTGTAGATGACACGGAGCTGCCGACATTAGAAACAGATGGACGCTATTTGAATGGGTTCCTATGGAAACCAGAACAGAAGAGCATCCAATTGGAAGTTATATAGGTAATGCCGGCGCTCATTGTTTACTCAGGAAAAAGGTTTGTGGTAGTGAAACATGGACCACTCATGCGAGGCATGAGAAATTCAACAGCTTTCATCTGAGGTGCCTGTTGCATATTCTGTGCATCCTGTGGTAGAATAAAGTACCTAACACAGAGATTGTGGAATGTGCCGCATGAGAAGCATGTCTACCATACAGTACGTGGTGAGAAGCGCCTTCGTTGACTCAGACATGTCAGGAGAATAAGCCCTGGCCACATTCCCAGAGACCTATTGTATAGCGAACTGGCAGAGTGCTCATGACAAATTGGATGTCCAGGACTGCGCTACAAAGATATCTGTAAGAAAGTCATGAAGTTGTCCAATATCAACATCGGCACGTGGGAGAACAGTGCAGAAGATCGCTCCGCCTGGCATTTTGCTCTCAAGACGGTACACAGAAAGCCAAGGAAACCAGGAATAAAAACCTTGGCGCAAAGAGAGCCAAGAGGAAGGAAAAGCAACTGCAGCCTCAGCTGGCATCATCATCATCATTCATCTGCAGAAAATGCAGCAGAGATTGCCTTTCAAGAATTGGGCTTTATAACCACTCGTGAAAGTGCAGATAGATGGAATTTCATCAAACCATCATCTCCTGAAGCCACACCATCATCTCCTGAAGATGAAAGGATGCCAGTGAAAATTGTCCATGTGACATCATTGGTTCAACCATAATGTTATGAAGCTACAAGAATATTTTTGTGCGCAAAGAAAACAAAAAATAATGACTTTATTCAACTCTTTGGAACATTTCAGTTGCATTGCTCTCTATGCAGGATCAGAAAGCTCTCAGATTTCATTAAAAATATCTTAATTTGTGTTTCTGAAGAAGAACGAAGGTCTTATGGGTTTGGAACAACATGAGGTAATGAATAATTAATGATAGAATTTTCATTATTAGGTGAACTATCCTCTTAACCGTGAACCTCTTCTTGTTCTTGAACAGCCATGAGCTGCCCTCCCAACAGTCATTATGAAGCTTGTGCATCTCCGTGTCCTGCAACGTGCCCATACCCTAATCAGCAGCCAAACTGCACTGATACCTGCGTGGAAGCCTGTGTGTGTGACAGCGGATTTGTCCTTAGTGCTGGCACTTGTGTGCCCACCAATCAATGTGGCTGCTTCTACAAAGGCGCCTACTACCAACAAGGTCAAACTTTCTGGGCCGATGATCAGTGTCATCAGCTTTGCACGTGTGACCGTAACTTAAGTGCTGTGGTGTGTCGTAATTCTTCCTGTGCTGTCCATGAGAGCTGCTCAGTTGTTAATGGAAGTCGGAGCTGTCGGCCATTGAGAAACCAGGCCGTATGCACAGGCTCAGGAGACCCACATTACCGCACATTCGATGGACTCCGTTTTGACTTCCAGGGCACGTGTGTGTATCAGTTGGCAGCCCTGTGCAGTGATAATACGAGTCTTGTACCTTTTAATGTGACGGTTAAGAATGATAATCGTTGGAGCAACACGGTCAGCTTCACTCACACTGTTAATGTGTCTGTGAATGGATTCACCATCACATTGACCAGAGATCATCCGTATCAAATACTGGTGAGTGTATGGTGTATAGTCACATTCTATACACTAATAGGCTTGAGAACCATTCTTGTTCAGAATCAGTTATTTTTTTTAAAAATATATCTGAATGAAAAACTGAATGATGTTTAGGTCCATTAATGAATATACAGACTAGAGCAACTATTACTAGTACAAATCCCCAAACAAATGGAGTCAAATCCATACTGAACAACCAATGTAGTCCGATTCCCAAAGAAATGGCTCTGAGTTTGTCATTTTCAGTGAATCAAATCTGTATAGAATGACCTATGTAGTCCAATTCCCAAAAAATGACTCATCCTTTGTAGTGAATCAGATCCATACAGAACGACCAGTGTAGTCCATTTCCCAAAGAAATGACTGAGTTGGTTCTTTTTAGTGAATCAAATTACTGTAGAATAGCCAGTGTAGTCCGATTCCCAAGCCAATGACTTTCAGTTGGTCCTTTTAGTAAATCCATTCCAAATGGAAAGACCATTGTAGATTGATTTCCAAATAAATGACTCTGTGTTTGTCCTTTTTAGTGAGTCAAGTCTATATTGAATGACATATGTAGTCCAGTTCGCAAACAAATGACTCTAATCCAATTATTTTTAGTAAATCAAATCCATACAGAACAACCAGTGTAGTCCAATTCCCAAAGAAATGACTGATCTAGTTCTTTTAACAAATCCAATCCAAACGGAGCGACCAGTGTAGTCGGAGTAAAGAAATTACTCTTGAGTTTGTCCTCTTCAGTGAATCAAGTCTATATATAATGACTTATGTAGATCATTTCCCAAACAAATGACTCTGATCTGGTCATTTTAAGTGAATCAAATACATACAGAATGAACAATGTAGTCCGATTCCCAAAGAAATGACTCTGAGTTGATTCTTTTTAGTGAATCAAATTATCATAAAATAGCCAGTGTAGTCCGATTCCCAAACCAGTGACTTTGAGTTGGTCCTTTTAGTAAATCCACTCCAAATGGAAAAACCAGTGTAGTTTGATTCCCAAATAAATGACTCTGCATTTGTCCTTTTTAGTGAATCAAATCTATACTGAATGACCTATGTAATCCATTTTCCAAACAAATGACTCTGATCTGATCATTTTTAGTGAATCAAATCCATACAGAACAACCAGTGAAGTCTAATTCCCAAGAAAATGACTGAGTTGGTCCTTTTTAGTGAATCAAATTATTATAGAATAACCAGTGTAGTCCGATTCCCAGTCCAAATGGAAAGACAAGTGTATGCAAATTCCCAAACAAATGACTCTAATCTGGTCCTTTTTTAGTTAATCAGATCCATACTGAATGACCTATGTAGTCCAACTCCCAAACAAAAGACTTTTTAGTGAAGCAAATCAATACAGAATGACCAGTGTGGTCTCAAAGAAATTACTGAGTTGGTTCTTTTTAGTGAATCAAATTATTATAGAATATAGTGTAGTCTGATTCCTAAACCAATGACTTTTAGTAAATCCAATCCAAATGGAAAGACCAGTGTAGTGTGATTCCCAAAGAAATGACTCTGATCTGGCCCTTTTTAGTGAATCGAATCCATACTAGTGTATAAACTAGGGTTGTTCGCTTTCCAGACAAATGATTGTGATCTGATTCTTTTTAGTGAATCATTTATATACAACACAAACAATATAGTTTGATTCCTGAAACAGGCTCTCATGAATCTATTCTTTTTAGTAAATAAAGACCATTGATTGTGTGACCAGTGCAGACCATATGATACACTCTGTTTAGAAAGTTTAAACTAAATGAGCACTTTTGTAATAGTGACCAACTCTGTTTTAATTTCTCTTCAGTTCGATGGCCAGCTAGCAGAGCTTCCCTTTTGGCTTCAGGATGTGTTTCTAGTTTTGCGCAGTGGTAACGTTGCTGTGGTGAAGACAAACTTTGGTCTCCAGGTGACCTTTGACTGGTCTAATGTGGTGAGCGTCACTTTGCCTAGCAATTACAGCGGTGTGGTATGTGGACTTTGTGGAAACTTCAACGGTGTTGTTCAGGATGACTTTACAATGCACAATGGTATGTTGGCACCCAATGCCAGTAGCCTGGGACAGAGCTGGCAGGTTGCCGCAACACCTGGCTGTTCCTCAGCTGGCTGTCTTGGTGCTGGATGCTCAAACTGCACTGCGACCCAGAGGGACAATGCCCAGCGCTATTGTGAGATCATAGCAAACCGGACAGGGCCTTTCAGAGAATGTCATGCCCAGATTGATCCAAGATCTTACCTAGAGGATTGCATATTCGACACCTGCCACTTCCAAGGACATCAGGTTGTGTTGTGCGACGCAGTGGCAGCCTACGCATCCGCATGTCAGAGTCAAAATGTCACAGTTCACCTGTGGAGAAATGCCACTTTCTGTCGTAAGTAGCTAACTGATTTTATTTTATTTTTTATTTTTTTAAGAGAAGCTTAATATTAGCTTGATACCGTTCAAAACCTTTTGACTGGTAGTGTATTTTATTCCTGAAAAAACATTTTTTTATAGTTTCAGTTAACATGTATGCAATCAAGGTACACATTTGATGAATTCTTTGTTTTCATGGGAATCAAACCATGCTCTAATATTATGATGACAACACTGTTCATAAGACAAAAACTGACTCTCTGATTTGTTTTTTACAGCTCTGTCCTGCCCACCAAACAGCCACTACAACCCCTGTGCTCCAGGCTGTACCGAGACCTGCGTCAATACCACTGTGCACAACTGCAGCAGACCCTGTGCTGAGGCTTGCCAGTGTGATCAGGGATACATCTTGAGCGGCCAAACCTGTGTGCCGCAAGCAGAATGTGGCTGCTTCTATCATGGGCGCTATTACAAGAAACACCAGATGTTTTACGTCAGTGACCAGTGCTTAGAGCGTTGCGTGTGTGGAGACAATGGAACGCTTTCCTGTCAGCCTTCAAGATGTGGTCCAGGGGAAGCTTGCAGGGTGGAAAAAGGAGTATTAGGATGCTACCCTGTCAGTTATGGAAGATGCATGGCCACTGGTGACCCTCACTATTGGTCTTTCGATGGCCGGTGGTTCGATTTTCAAGGCGCATGTGCTTATACGCTCGCTAAGGTATGTGATTGGGCAGATGGACGCCTGATAAATTTTTCTGTGGATATGCAGAATGAGCCGATTGGAAACGGAAGGGTTTCCATCATCAAGAATTTGACTGTGACTGTCTACAACCTGACAATTAGCATGAGACGAGGTGAACGTGGGAGAGTCATCGTAAGTCTTCATGTAGTTTGGCCTAGATTCTTTTTTTTTTTTTTTTGGAAAGAAATTAATACTTTTATTCAGCAAGGGTGCACTGAAATAGTAAAAATTGACAGTGAAGTATAATGTTATAAAAGGTTTTCATTTCAGAAAAATTCTATTCCTGAAAAGAGAAAAAGAATTACGGTTTTCCACAAAAATATTAAGCCGTACTGTTTTCAGCATTGAAAAAATAAGAAATGTTTTTTGACACAACGTGGGGGGAAAAAAAGACATTTTAAAATATATGCAAATAGAAAAATTCTTTTAAATTGTAAAAAAATCTATGCAGCACTGATCATATAAAAAATGCTTCTTTAGTATAAAATCAGCATATTATAAAAAAGGAAAAATGTGCATTTTAAAATATATTCAAATAGAAAAAGTATTTTAAATTGTAAAAACTGTTTGCAACACTGATAATATAAGAAATGCTTCTTTAGTAGCAAATCAGCATGATATAAAAAAGGCAAAATGTACATTTTAAAATATACTCAAATAGAAAATTATTTTAAATTAAAAAAGAAACTTTGCAACACTGATAATATAAGAAATGCTTCTTTAGCAGCAAATCAGCATATTATAAAAAGGAAAATGTAAATTTTAAAATATACTCAAATAGAAAATGTATGTTAAATTGTAAAAAGGATTTCACAATATTACTGTTTTTACTGTATTTTTGATCAAATGCTGCCTTGGCGAGCATAAGAGACTTTTTTTTTAATTAAAAAAATAAAATAACATACAAAATACAGACTTAAAAAATGTTTAAAATGTTTGCTGACCCCAAACTTCTGAACGGTAGTTGTTACATATTCTAAAATAACACTTATATGTAAAACTTAAGATAAAATATACAAAAATGATTAACAAATGTGACCCTAGACCACAAAACGAGTCATAAGGGTCCATTTTTTTTTAATTGAGATTTACACATCATCTGAAAGCTGAATAAATAAGTTTTCCATTGATGTATGGTTTGTTAAGATTAGACATTATTTGGCTATTGAATATCTGGAATCTGAGGGTGCAAAAAATCTAAATATTGAGAAAATTGCCTTTAAAGTTGTCCAAATGATCAAATTTCTTAGCAATGCATATTACTAATCAAAAATTAAGTTTTGATATATTTACGGTAGGAAATTTACAAAATATCTTCACGAAACATAATCTTTACCTAACACCCTAATGAATTTTGAAAAATCGATAATTTTGACCCATACAATGTATTTTTGGCTATTGCTACAAATATACCTGTGCTATTTACAACTGGTTTTGTCATCCAGGGTCACAAATAACCAATATGAAAGAATAGAACAATGGAAAAATTGTAAGTCATATTGTATTTTATATTGTAAGTTAAATATACTGAAATCATATTTGCTGTTGGTTCTCTTTCACAGGTGAACAATGAATTTGTTACCCTCCCTTCATCTTTTGGCCAACAAGTCACCATTAACCAGGTTGGTTACAATGTTGAAGTGCAAAGCGACTTTGGCTTGAGAGTTCTGTATGACACCTTTTACCACGCAGAAGTCCATGTACCCTCCAACTATCAAGGCCGCATGTGTGGCCTGTGTGGAAACTACAATGGCAACCAAACAGATGATTTCTTATTGCCCAATGGCACACAAAGCACCAGTGCAGATGCATTTGGACAGGCATGGGCATTGCCAGCAACTGGTGTTCAGTGCGGAGGTCAAAGTTCCCCGCAGCAGTGTGATCAGACCAAAACCGAGAGGTACCGCAGAGGTGATGCCTGTGGCCTTATGGCAGCTGCCGGTGGTCCCTTCAGTGCCTGTCATGGTGTGGTGAAACCTGAGCAACATGTGATTAACTGTGTATTTGACTTGTGTGTTATGGATGGAGACAGAGCAACGCTGTGTGAAAATCTTCAGGCTTATGCCATCATCTGTCAACAAGCCGGGATACAAGTCACGCCATGGAGGAACAGTTCATTCTGCCGTAAGTTTGTAAAGCTAAATCTGTTGTTCTCTTTATCATTGTCTTATGTATCATAATCGTTTTGTTTCATATATAGGCCACTGTACAGAATTGGTGCAAACTGCTGTCCCACAACCAAAAAACATATTTAAATAGAATTTAAGTATTCAAATCTTAGATGTTTATTAAGATCTTTCTGTTATCTATTGAAACCCACAATAATATTTTAAATCAGTAAGCCTAATATATATAAAATCATCATTTATTGAGTACTTTCAATTGGGAGGTGGCTGTCCTGAGCCCTAACCCCTAAATTTCAATTTATGAAAATGATATTGAAATCATTTTTGCATTTTTTTTTATTGTTTTTTTTTATTATTCTTTTTTTAAAAAAAGTATTTTAGATTTTTTTTTTTTTAAATTATGAGACTTTGTTTTTTAAAAAAAATGTCCCGCATTTTTCATGTCATTACCGAAACAGTGTATGTTTTAGTCCATTGGCTGACTGCTTTTAAATACACCCATAAATTTATGGTCAGGAAATATTTGTTTCCCTTTCTCTCATAGCTACAAGGTGAGAGTAGATAGGTCTCATCATTTTGAGGTAAATGTGTTCAAAAGTCATAAAATCTGTGTGTAACTTTAACTGTAATAAAATAGCAAAAAAATATATTTACAATCTAGATGTAAGCAAAATCTTAATAGGCCAATATAACCATTCTAATTAAATTATATATTACTGTGTTTCGGTAGTGACAAATGTGGGGAGAGGACAAATATTCCAAAATTTTCTGAAAATACAGTATGAGAATTATTAGAAGTGAATACCTTGGATAATACACAATTTGCATACATGCAAATTTTTTGGGAAAAGACACATTGTTTTCAAGATGTTTAACTCTGACTTTGGACCAATTCTGTAGAATTGCCCATATACACTAGCGACCAAAAGACTGGAGTAATTCAGTTTTTTAAATGATTTTGTCTCATGTTTATCCAGGCTGCATTTATTTAATCAAAAATGCAGTAAACTATAATGTTGTGAAATGTTATTGCAACTTAAAATAACTTTTATATTTAAATATATTTTGAAATTTATTCTGCAAAGCTGAATTTTCAGCAGCCATTACTCCAGTGTCACATCATCGTTCAAAAATCGTTTTAATATGTTGATTTAATGCTCAAGAAAAATATATTATCATCAATGTTTAAAACAGTTTTTGCTGCTTAATATTTTTGGAAACCATATGTTTATAGGATTCTTTCTAGTTCACTTCCTTAAACAAGGATTCTTTCTAGTCCACTTCCTTTTATTAAACAGAATTTAATAGAAAGTTTATTAAACAGCATTTTTTGTAATTTTATAAATGTTTTTATTGTCACTTTTGATTGTTTTTATACATCTTTGCTGAATAAAAATTATAAATTTCTTTTAAAATCTAAAAATGGAAAAAATTCAAACTACATAAAATATAATAAAATAGAAAAGTTATTCTAAATTATAATAATATTTCACAATATTACTGCTTGTACTGTAATCAAATAAATGCAGATTAGGTGGGCATGAGACTATCCATAAAAAAAGATCCCAAAATTTTGAATTGTTGTGTATATACTATATAACCTCTATAATATATATAATATTTTAGTTGTTTTTAATGATTAAAATGACCAGATACATGTTATTTTATTTGCCTTTTTTGCATTTTCTTTTTTTAAGCAATAAACTGTCCAGCTAACAGTCACTATGCACAGTGCTCTAATAACTGTGCCAACACCTGTGCCAGTCTTAGCGCCTCCATTAACAACTGCCCAGATATTTGCATGGAAGGCTGCCAGTGTGACGAAGGTTGGCTCTCAGATGGCGACACGTGTGTACCTGTGGGAGACTGTGGATGTGTGAATAATGGCAAATACCTAAAGGTAAGATTTAAAGGGATAGTTCATCCAAAAATCCCTTGCTGTCTATGCAGGGTCAGAAAGCTCTCGGATTTCATCAAAAATATCATAATTTGTGTTCCGAAGATAAACAAAGGTCTTACGGGTTTGGAACGACATGAGGTCAAGTAATTAATGACAGAATTTTCATTTTTGGGTAAACTATCCCTTTAATGTTTTTCATACCTTAAGTAATTGTTACTGTGTCTGATAAGAGCTTCTCATGATTTCAGCGATTAGAATCTTCTACAGTTTGCAATGCAAGAGTGCAATCTTTTCTCTACTTTTTCCACTTAGGTTGGTGAAGTCTTAGTGACAGACACCTGCGACATAAAGTGTATGTGTCGTGCTGCTGGACTGCTGGAGTGTGTGAACCTAACCTGTGCCAGAGGAGAGATCTGTGAAGTTCGGGATGGTCGACGAGATTGTTACACTAAGCAAGGCCACTGCGTATTTGATGCCAATGACTGTTTGCTGTCGTTTGATGGTGTGATGGGCACAGTGGGGCGGCCGGGAGCCTTTCAAATGGCTTTCTTATGCGACCAACAATCTCCTGACTGGTTCCGTGTGGTGTTAGATATACACGCATGTGCCAGGAATAATTCTGGTAACGTGACAACGGTCCACGTCTTTTTCCAGGACATGATCATTACCATCAACAATTGGTGGCACAGCTGGGTCAGTGAAAAAAAAAAAAAGTTTTTTTTTTTCTATACATCAACTACAGTGTGAGAACAGATTTTGTTTCTCATTCTCTCGACAGGTGAATGGAAAGAAGGTCTCATATCCCTTTATGCGAGGGGAGGTGTCAGTCTCATACACAAATGAGGCTGTTGTTATTGAGAAGGTGTCTACTATGAGACTGACTTATTCTGTCACTGGAGAGGTTGTGTTATCCGTAAGCACAGTCCTAAAAAACCAAGTTTGTGGTGCTTGTGGCAACTTTAATGGAGTCACTGCAGATGATATGGCAACTTCTAATGGGAGGAACTCCACTATGATGTCTCTAGTTGCTTCATCCTGGCAGGCTGAGGACTTCTTTACATGGTAAGTTATTTTTTACAGATTATACAGGATATACACATACGCATTCTGTGACATGTTAATATATTTCTTCTCATATGCTTTTATTGCAGTGATGTGTAACAAAACTGGAAGGAAGATTTTTCTACTACAGGGATTTCTATCTAATAGAGAAATTGTAAATTGTATTTAATTGCACATTGGGGTTTAGAAGGACACTTTGGTATAAAACAAATGATTTCTGCATACATAGTATGTTTTTAATCTAATCTTATTACAGAACTTTTATGATTTGAGGTTATGCACATTAAAATACACATCTGAAATCTACCTACAAAATGGTCAACTGTTGTTTTTCATCTGTTTTTTTTTTTATTTTTATTATTTGGACATGTACACACCTCCCCAGCAGATGGCAGCAAACACCAATTCCTTACATGAACATCCTTGTTTTCACAACGCTATATAAAATTATTAAAACCTCTGCCTTTCAGCCTATTATTAGGTAGTTCTACTGGACGAACTTCACATAACTTATCTGATATTCATGAGGAAATGTTTGCGTCATCATTTCGGAGTTTTCTCTACTGAGGATTTTACGCAACAATACAGAACTAGTTCATGAATTACACGCATTCATTTAAATGCGCAGAGAATCCAAGTCAAACATAAGTGATTGATAAACGTGTTTGTCATTTGTCATGTAGCTAAGTGACAGTTTTTCAGGTAAATGCTGACGCGATGTATAAATAATGGATCTAAAGTGACTGCATTTCTTTAAATCAACAGATAAAGATCCCGTTTATAGTATGTATAATACAATGTCTGTATGAGCATTATGTAGAATTTCTGCTTCATATTCATATGCATCTTCCACCTAGGGTGACCAGCTGCCCCGCACAGCATTTTCGCCCCTTGTCCCGCAGGTCGCATATTAAGAACATGTCCCGTATTTTCATCAATCTGTTTTTTAATGATCATATAAGAAAATGTCCATGCGTTCTTTTTGTTTATTATTTTTGCAGCATTCTGCGCAAATCCTTTGCGGACCTCATCAAGTGATCTAGAACCACCGACGGAAAATGGTCGGGCGCACACTGGAAAAAAGGATATTCTCCATTCATTGTAACCAATTCTGTAGAATGGCCTGTATATATGGAGTGAAATTGCTTAAATTAAATTTAGGCCGTCTTTCTAGAAGCACCTAGAATCTTTCATACTGTAGATAGATCACATTGTTGCTTGAAAGTCCAAAAGTAGAACGGCCTAAAACTTCCGGCAAAAAGCTTCCTTCATTTCCTTTCGCGAGCAGACAAGTAAAATTAGCTGCTGTGAAGATACCAGCTTTATGTTCATCTCGTTGCAAATTCGTCTTTTCCATTTTCTGCATTTATGGTCTTAAAATTCTAAGATGGACCATTCAGAGATGCACACAGCTTTTTACATTGCAGGTATTCTGTGTTAAATATGAGACTCTTGGGAAACAGTAATAATATGAGCATGTTCGTTTCATTTTCAGAATATCCATTTTCATTTGGAATATCCAGTGTCATCACAAATGTTAAATGTGCCGTTCTCTCAAAACATGGAAAGACGTGACTCGCCCGATGTGGCAGATGGTAAAGATTTCATCATTAGCCAGTGTATTTTGATAAAATTCATTTTATAGCCTTTCTTGGTCATATTTCATTGCTTTCTGTATAAGTAATACTTAAGGTGTGTTTCAGTTTGTATAGGGGTAGACCAGGTACAGTTGATACAGGGGTACATTTGAACTCCTTAACGCAAAAAGTCTGATTAGCTTTGCACATGTGTATTAGCGCCCTCTTCGATAGTGGGAAATTTTAAGTACATGCGCTTCTCCAGTCCGAAGATCATTATTACTTCCAAAATGTAATGCATTATATATTACTAATTACTGTCTTTTAAAAATTACAATATTACTGTCTCTGAATTGTAATGCGTTACACTACTTTTAAGTTACTTTTGAGTTACTTTCACCAAAATATCCACAGAATTATGACTAGGCATTGTAAAATACCAAAATGTAGTTTATTGCTGCTCATTATACATCTAGTGGAGGGGTAATGAGGTAGGTCAATGTAGCATAAAATTAAAAAATCATATAGGCTAACGGTATGTATAAGTCTATATTAACGTTACTTGTAGTTTAGGTTAAGCACACAGATAAGCACAAAATTATTACATTTACAAATAACGCCGGTAAATAAAGTGAAATGTTATAATGTACAAACAACACAATACATAGACGATTTTGAACGGTTTTCGGAACAAAACAAGAATGAAATGTATAAATTGTTAAACAAGCCAAAACGAATTAGGCTAATTTAAAGCGAAACTGAAAGCAAACGCGAATCTCTCATTCGGCATGAATCCAATTAAATGTGTCCATATTCGCGATGTATTTGAATGCTAAACTATTATTTGTTAGTAAACCAGACTTTGTAAACATCCTCACGTTAACAAATATGTATTTGGCCCGGCCTCAGGCTGTACGGCACGGATTGTACTACACAGTACGCACTATTTTAATTAATCAGTGTATATGTTTGTTGACTGTATTTTATTCTGATAATGAACAGGCTGCAACGTTTGCAATGTAGTGTGTGCGTGAGGCGCCGACGCGATCGAACAGCGGAAACAAACAACCAAAAAATACTCTGTAATTCCGTAATACTCAGATAATTCAAAACTGCAGTGTGTTTACTTTTATTTCTGTCATCTCGTTTTTCTTTCCGTGAACTTTCGACGAGCGGCAGCATGTCACTCAGTCTTTTCCTTTCGTTTTGTTAATCTGTTTATTAGGCTATTTAAGTTAAATATATTTCGCATATTCATCCATTTGATATATAGACTATGATTTGATAAAAACTGTTTTATTAAAAAAATATATATTTTTAGTTTAACTTTATTTTTGTTGCTTGTCTACGCTCGTCCGCCGCATCCGACCTCGCTACTCTCTCTCTCCGTTAGCTTAGTGTTAGTGGCACCAGTCCAGGTGTTTCCAGGAGTTATTCGTACTATTTCTCCTTGTTGAGAGTTTGGTGTCGCACATCGATTACACCTGATTATGCATTCTTATTCTTTTCTCTGATGAAATGAATAAAACGGGAGTGTGTCCATCTCACACATGTAGAATCCGTCTCGGCAGTCATCTTAACCATCGTATTCCAGCAACAGAAAATAGACGAACTTTTTTTACACGCGGATTTTTTCCTCTGGTGCTGTTTTGCAGTGTTGGTAAATTCACTACTTATTTTTGAATTTTGAGTTAAAATATGTTGTTGTAACTTGCACTACTCAGATTGTAATGACTAATATTATTAGCCAAACTTAATTAGTAATGCGTTATATTACTGCGTTACAGCAAAAAGTAATATACTACTGTAATAGCATTACTTTTGTAATGCGTTACTACCAACACTGCCGAAGATATCGGCAAAAGTTTTTTTTTTTTAAGACAAATTTTTCACTTCACCACGTCCCTTCCACATTGAATAGCTTACATGACTGTTAAGTTAACTTTTTGTAAACCTTAATCTGCTCTAAAAACTGACATATTGCATGACTTTGTGAAAAGTCATCATAAAATCTAGAGAAATGTTCGACGTGGTCAGCGGGGTACAGTTGAGACACAATGTATCATTTATTTATTATGTTTATTGTTATGTTTATTAAGTTGTTGTTTGCATTCGACCTGTTCTTTTCTATCCCTAATTTTGGTATGGTAACGGAAAAAGCAAAAAGTGTACCAACTGTACCTGGTCTACCCTGCTTATGCACTATTCTTCTGTACTACTAATAGTGCGAGTAGACAATTTCAACAAGAAAAAGTGCACTTATTTGAGGAATAAAAGTGAAATGTTGGACACTTAACGCACTCAACAGCATGGGGCAATATAACTTTACACATGCACTTACACTAATTTAACCATCCTAAGGTTTAAAGTATTTCATTTTGGACAAATGTTTTGCCATATGCAATTTCTTGTCATTTGGCGTTTGTTAAATTGCTATTTATTCTTAACAATGCTTTAATTTTTTTTTTTTTTTTTTTTGTTTTTGATTGGTTTGTTTATTCTAAGTTCATCAAAGCACATTAGACTCTGTAGCAGCTCCCAGTGTGACTTCTTGTCATAGGCATTCTTTAGAAATCCCACCACTCTTTAAAGAAAATTCTCCTCATGCTCCCAGGTAAAAACCTTGACACTACCACAATGACATTTTCAAATACAAAAATATATTTTCACACATCTAATTGTTGAGATCTTCAATTTGCTAACTCTACATCTTTATTTATTTTAGACATCAGAATCTGAACTCCTTCCATCAAAAGTGACTGACACTTCAGCCAGAATCTCATGATGTATTTACTTTGGCATACACGTAAAACCTTCCAGTTCATTAACCCAAATAAAGCTTATGCATTTGTATGCTGTATACAGCATGTCCATGACTACTTCATGCTGTGATGAATCATAACTGTTTTTTGAATAGATTTAAATGAATGAAGCCTTATAAATGAACAATATACATTGTCAAGCTTAGCTGAATTCAGTTTGTCTTTTTTTTTAAATTAAGGAATAACAGAAACATACATACAGGAAAAAAAAAACAACAATGAACATTACATTTTCCTTCTTTGTCTTTTTGCTATAACAACTCACACCCCCTCCCAAGTAAAACATCCCAGGGCAGCGTTCAAAAGAAAAAAAAAACAAAAAAAAAACATGTATGTCATTACATAAATGATGATGGATAATACTAGTGGAATGCTGTTACAATTATATTCATCACAATATAAAAACTAACGGAAAAAAAAATTAAATAAATAAAATAATAATTTAGCCATTCTGCAAGACAAACTACACTGAAGTCAAAACACCAAATACAACATCACAGAGGGGATAAAGATAGATACAGAATATAAAAATAAATAAATAATAATCAACAACTGGGCAAATTTTTTTTTTAATTTTTAAAATATGATAAAATGGGTTTCCAATTAGTGTAAAACCTGTCCACAGATCCCCTTAGTGTAAATTTGATCTTCTCTAATTTTAAAAAGAAGATCACATCCTCCAGCCAAGCTCTCACAGATGGAGGGATAGGGGATTTCCAGCTCAACAAAATTCTTCTGCAGGCCAGTAAAGAAGTGTAGGCAATAATGCCCCTCTGAGTAGTTAAAGGTATGGTGTCACTGGGAGTTCCAGAAATGGCTATTAACAAACAGGGCCTCAGTGTCACCCCCAAGGCCTCACTGATAGTCTTAAAAACCAACACCCAGTAGTTATCTAAAGAAGAGCAAAACCAAGACCAAATGTGTCAAATTTGCTGGAGAAAAAGAGCATCTATCACAGGCTGCATCTAACCCAGGGTACATTCCAGCCAACCGTGCCTTGCTTAAATGGAACCTGTGTAACACTTTGAATTGTATGAGCCCCAGTCTAACAGAGGATGAAGATGAGTGGACGTTTTTAAGTGCCACCGCCCAAAATGATTCAGATAGCTTTATACCCAGTTCATCTTCCCATCTGGATTTAATTTTATCCAGATTATACTCTTTCGAAGACATGAGCTTGGAGTACAGTATGGAAATCAATCCTTTATTATTAAAATTAAGAGTAAGATTATCTAAAGGGGAGGTAGGGGGAAGGACAGGGAAAGGTGGGAATTTGTTTTTAACAAAATTGCAAACCTGAAGGTATCTGAAAAAATGGTTGCGTGGGAGGTCATACAATATGCAAAGATTCTTGAGTCTAGCATAGAAGGTGGGAATAAATTATTTTTATAAATAGGACCCAAAACTGATGCTGATGTAAATTTGTAATGACGCCGAGACTTATTGAAGATTTTAAGAGTAGAAAGTACTACAGGGTTAGATGTAACTCGAGAAACCTTCAAAGGTAAGGAGGAACACACTAAAGCAGGGAGAGAGGAAGAACACGTTTGTGCTTTAATTAAACACCAATTTGTTTCTGGACGATGAATCCAAAATAATATCTTTTGAATATTTGATGCCTGAGTGAGTAAAACTTGGGAGACCTAAACCACCTACATCACGAGTCCTCTGAAGAGTATGTTTATTTACCCTGGGGATCTTATTGTCCCAAATGAAAGAGGATATAGATTGATCAAATGAAAAAAAGATTTGGGCCAAAAAAAATGGTAAGGACTGAAACAAATAAAGGAACTTGTGAAGAATTGTCATTTTCACTGAATGTATTCTTCTGGCTAAGGTAAGGGGAAGACTACGCCATCTCTCTAACTCAGCTCTCATTTCCTTTAACTGAACTTTATAGTTGGCTTCAAACAAAGAAGAAAAGGAGCACGTTAGATTTATTCCAAGATATTTAAAGCCATTTGGAGAAAAACGAAAGGGTAATGACTCTTGTTGAATTTGCAAGGCCAAGTTATTAATGGGAAAACATTCACTTTTCTGAAGATTTAATTTATATCCCGAAAAGGTACTAAATCGATCCAACATCGATATAATTAAAGGGCAACTAGATATGGGGTCACTGACGTAAAGCAAAAGTCAACGGCGTATAAGGACACACAATGTTCAATACCCCCTCTTTTAATTTTAATTCAGACGCCTGTCCAGTTGGTGGCGACTGAGCTCCTGTGTGGCAGCAGAGCACAGGAGCACAGTAAATCCACTGCAGATTTAGTTGACTAAAACAAAAACAATTCAGATGACTAAAATATGACTCACATTAAATGGCATTGTAGTCAAAAGACTATGACTAAATCAAAATTAGCTGTCAAAATGAACACTGCCTGCAGGTTGTCTCTGCAGAAGAAGCAGTCAAAATGCTGTCATGGTGGATCTCAGATAGCTGTGGAGGCCTGCAGAGATGGAAAAAAAGACAAAGCATGAAAACAACTAACAAACCATTAGTTTATAACGCGCAAAGTCAGAAAAAAAAAATCAAATCAAAATCAAAATAATAATAATCAAATTAGGACAATAGAATAAATAGTTCTGCAAACAAAACTGAAGGCAAGATAGGATCATATGACTTTATCTGAACAGGTTTGAACAATTTGGTGGTTAAGTGATCATTCATCCCCACTTAGCAAAAGAAAGAAAGAAAAAGAAAATCCATATGTGACCCTTGACCACAAAACCAGTCTTAAGTAGCACAGGTAAATTTGTAACACTAGCCAACAATACATTGTATGGGTCAAAACTTTCAATTTTTCTTTTATACCAAAATTGATTAGGATATGAAGTAGAGATCATGTTCCATGAAGATATTTTTTACATTCCCCAATCAAAATTTAATTTTTGATTAGTAACATGCATTGCTAAGAAGATTTTTTGCACCCTCAGATGCCAGATTTTCAAATAGTTGTATCTCAGCCAAATATTTAAAAGCTATTTATTTAGCTTTCAGGTGATGTGTAAATCCCAGTTTCGAAAAAAATGACTGGTTTTGTGGTCCAGGGTCACATATATCTATATTTTTACATTCAAGAAAATACATTCACATATATCACTTTTTTTTTTCTACAGCAGGTGTGAACATACACATTTGAATAAAAAAATAAGGAAAATAATATACAATGTTACAAAAAATACACTATTGCAATAAATAAAAAACAATGAAAATTATTAAATCATTATAAATTCAGTAGACTATTCTGTAGACCAAATCTCTGGCATGCCATTTATTGTATTTAGCCTAAATATAGGCTACTGCAAGACTGGAAATATGTGTTTCACCACCTGAAATACATTTTGAAATATATTTTGCTATATGAAGAATAAAATTAAATCTATTTTCAATTTGAGAAATATATGCTAAATTGTTTATAACATATTTAGCAATTATTTAAATTATATTTTGGCCAGAAAAAAAGCTGGTTCGGTCTAATTCAGCCTTATCAAGTGCTATTATGATCTGCATATATTTCACATAATTATATTCAGACGTGTATCTTGTGATGTCTAGAGTTGGACATTGTTAGTAGACAAATAAACTACTGAGAGTGAGAAGTGTGCTTTAAGAAAGTTTATTTTCTGAAGGTTCAATGTAAAACATTGCCAGGATTTTAACATGAACACTTTTCTTTTATTTAATCTTATATTCTTATTCTAATATTTTCTCTTTTTTTTTGCATATTACTATTTTTTTATTTGAAAATTGAAAATCATCTTATGTACCCTGACTGGTAGTCATCGCATCTCTTAGTTGCTCATTTACAAATACATTCTTAACATTTTTGTAGTCAACAATCTCACGAGAAGCTGTCTTTGACACCATCCGTCACCCACCGAGCGATGCCTCACTATTGATCTGTCACTGTCAGTGCGAGAATATAAAGCAGCGTCTTGCTATGGTAAGAGTGCTTCAGGTGAGCGATGGGTCAGTGAGAGCGTCACACCACCTGACGCCGTGGGTCATTCCCATAGATATGGTGTGATGGGACAGCACTCACCACCCAACGCTATCCACCGCCATCCAAGACAGCAGTCCAATGAGAAGTTGACTACAGAGGCCAATTCATCCGCCACTGAGGTGTTTCATCAAGTTCTGTGATAAGAGAAGCTGTGATGCGACGACTACCAAGTCTCTGAGTTGCTGGGCAGTAGGCAGTTTATTATTTGTTATTACTAGCATTTATTTTTATTGAAATATTTACTATACTCATACATACTCTATTGTGGTTATTTTATTTTTTGTTATTATTTTGTGTTAATTTATATTGTATCTATTGTATAATGTTATAATTATAGTTACTTTCTTCTTATTATTATATACTGTATTATTATTAGTCATTTTATATTACATAATTGGTATTATTTAATACATCATCTTTATTTTGTGTATTTGTTATATTACTATACATTTAATATAAATAAATTGTATTACGGATTTAATTTTAAATTAATATTTTAATTATTTTTCAGTTTTATTATTGTTGCTGTGTTAATTTAAATTCATTTTTGTCATAAACATTCTATTATTATTTGCTACTCTATACTCTAGATTCACCGACAAAGCATAAAAAATAAAAAATGCTTGTCTAGGCTGTTTTAACTGAAAGAAACTTGCACTGGCATATCTTCAAATATGTCAGGAACATTGTTTTGTATCAAGATGCCGACCAGATATTTTTTTCTAAGACACGTTTATAAAAAATACTTAAATGTCCTAACTGAGATATGACCTAATCCTAGCTTAATTTTAAGTCCTAAATTGCGGTTACCACATCTGCTGCTGTTGTTGTTTGCAGTTTTTCACTCACCACAGAACTCCGAATCTGTGAGTTACTGGGCTCTACTCATGGTAGCAGTCGCATCGCTAATCACTCGGTTGCAGCGTTTAGTCTGGCGTCTTTCTTCAATTCTCCATAATCAGAGTCGGTCACACTGCATTTTCGCTTCATTGACTTCCATTCCGAACAGCAGCGAGCACGTGCAAACAGTTCTGCGTTTTGCTTAGCTGGAAGTTCAAGGTCGGTGAACTCTGACCTGAGAATTGGCATGGAGTGAAGCCATGTGACCAACAGCAGATCGATACGTCACAGCGTGACCTCGTAATTAAGAAATTAATAAATCTAAAAGAGCAGCGAAACTGCAGGAAAGATAAGTATATTGTATGTTTTGACATTTTGGATTTATTATTTGTTATGTGTTGAATTTAAGCATTTTAAAAAAAGAGGCTGCATAGGCATGCGCACATCAATCTAAGGTAATTTTTGTCACACTGTACAACAATAATATTGTTTTTGTATTATGGTAAGAGCTGGGTTTAGGGTTGGGGTAGGTGTAGGCGTTAATTAAATACAATTTAATAGGTAAAAAAATTATAATTTCATTGTTAGTTTCCAGTCGGAGTTGTATCCTTTCTAGCCACAACCGTGCTGTGGGTAGTAATGGGGAAACGAACCTTTTCGAAGCTTCGAATCAATTGAACCAATTGCTTCGCAAAATGATTCACCGAAATGATTCACCGTTTCGAAGTGCTCGAAACACTACACGCTAGTGACGCCTGCTGGTCAAACTTGTGTAAATGCAACACAAACTGAGGCTAAAACATGCATAAAAACAGCTTTTAAAACCCCATTGCAATGTTTTACTAAAAGTATTATACATTACATGCAATAAAAAATAATAAATTACCATTAAATAAGAAGTGTCTGTATAATATGTGGTTTTCAAAATATTTTATTTTAATTTGCAAAGCTTGCTTTGTTTGTTTTGTGGACAACTTCTATATAGAGACCAGTAAGAGACTATTAACCACTTCTCATTCTTTTAATTACACAGTGTCTTGTTAAAAATGTCTACAAATTGATGAAACTGATCCGAGATCAGGTAAAAACCATGGACGGTGGTCTAATTTTTTTAGATCGGCCTGCGGTCCCCACAATGTAAAAAAAAAAAAAAATGATTAAAAATAGTAAATAATGTTTATCTTAAAGTGTAACAATGCAAACAGGTTTTCTGTAAGGGGTAGGTCATCACCTAAATATTCAATGTAAACTATATTTAAGTGAACTACCTTCATTTATCCTTGTAACAAAACAAAATATCTCATCAGGCTTTTACTTAAAAAAACTCTTTGGATGAACTCGATTCTTTGGTTAACAAGGTAGGAATTTCCACATAGCTACTCTAGGTCACATCATGTCACCGTCTTCAGCTATGAGGGTGTTGTCTGTTTTAAAAGTCAGACCAATGCGGTAACAACCTAGCTGCTTTTCCAGTAAAGCAGGTTACAGCCTGAATGCATTGTCTGCTGCGAAAAGAACATTTATTTTCATTTTACTATCATATTGTCTATGTGAAGTGCAGCATCTAAAGCTTGGGTAAAACTGTTGGTAAGTTAATTTTACTACATTTTAAATACAAGATGTTGTAAATTATATATGTTATAGAAGACATTGATCTCCAATTAATAATAACTAGCATCCACACAAATTGACATTTATGTTTCTTCTAAGCACGCACTGAACTTGTGTTCTGTTAAATAATCCTCAGCGCTCGCTTTAAAGATGGTAGATGTTTATTGGCTGTCGATGGTTTTTGTTCAGTAGGTGGAATAAGAGTCTTCAGTGACATCTTTACCCATTGCTCTTTACAGTTGTGGTTTAGTCTATTCTCTTAGATACTGATTTTTTAAATCCTGTGGCTTAACATTATGGTGTTCTTGGTGTGAATGGGCCTAGGGCATCCAATAACAATGATGGATCATAAAATTAATGCATTGCTATGCTACAATAAATCTTTTAAGAGCTTCTTTAGGCTTAAATAAAATGAAAATAAAACATCAACATCCTATGTAAAAATTGTGGTTACACGAGTCCAGCAGTGGATTGTGTTTGTAAAGGCTGGAGTTTGCTTTCATTTTTTACCTGTTCAACAGGTAGTGAGGTAGGCCATTCAAAGTGGGGAAAAAAAATGTGCATATTGAAAGTCACTCAAGCACAGTAAACACATGAATGTATATATAATGTATATATAATAAGAAAATCAGAACTATGATGCAGAGCCATAAAAGAAAGTAGGAAGTGTGTGTGTTTGTGTATTCTCTACGTTATGGGGACCAGATGTCTTCACAAGGATAGTAATACCTGTACATTTTGACCGTGTGGGTTTGTACAGCAGAAAAAACATTGTGCGTATAGAATGAACCCAAAATTATAGGAAGTTTTCTCACACTTTGCTCCTACCTTTTTATGCCATTGCATCACTGTTCTTATTTTCCCTCATAATTTATTTCAGAATTAATTTACATTTACATACAGTTTCTGTATTACATTTTGTTAAACACTGATTTTAATTTAGATATTTTATCAAAGTAATGTATGTATTTATAACAAAAACTCGTCTTTGTCTGTAACCCAGTAGACTTTTACACAACCAGCGAGTGTGTTATTGAGGAGTAAACCACAATGGATCCTCCACTGCAAAGTGAATCTCTTGCACTCAAGTAAGCAAACAAAAAGAAAAACATGTGAAAATATAGATTTGAGCTGTCAGGCAGACTGAGGCCCAAAAAAGATTTTTAGATTGAACATTGAACATTTCATTTGGAACAGGTTGTTGTCATTGTTTTTATTGTTGTAAATTAAGTAAAATTTGCACCATTACAGGCAGAAAATGTCAGACCCAGATGTGCCCAGCTGTGTGTCCATAAACAGTAATGCATCAAAGCAACAGATTGTTAAATTCAAAGGTGACGTCAATTCTGAAGACAGGTACTGTATATTTATTGACAATCCTGTTGTATCACTATCACTTTCTTTCTTTCCTTAAAATGATATTTAACACATGTCTACTGGAGAAAAAAAATAAAATAATTTTGACTGTGATTCAATAACAATAAAAAAAGAATGTATAATTTTGTTATTAATCACAACTTATCGTAAGATGCAATTAATTACACTTAATATTCAAATTGCAATTATTTTTGTTTCAAATGTTGTATTTATTTTTGTAATCTATTCACTGTTACAGGCAGAACAGATCAGACTCAGCAGAACCCAGCAGTGTGTCAATGAGAACTGACGCGTCAAAAAAATTGCTATTTGATCAATTTAAATGTGACAGGATTTCCAAACACAGGTAAATTTATAGACAGAAAAATCATGTACAACACAATTGCAAATATTTATTTCAGATGTCAGAGAATCAAATGGCTGCTATAAATACTTCATAGTTTTCCAAAACGTTCTCCTTATATTTATTGGTTGAAAGAAATATATGTCGTATTTCAGTTTAAGTCAGCTGGGAAGGTCAGATTCAGCACATTTGTGTGTAATTGTAACAATAATTGTAATTGATAAAAGAGAAGTTCTTAGTAAATAACCAGTCAAAACAGACAAACTAACTATGTGTGAACTTCATACCTTTCTTTAAGAAGTCTGATGCATATTGGTAATATTCTAAATATTTAGCAAATCTTTCTATGTATTACTCTAGGATAATAAAGCAGAAGAGAACAGACCAAAGCAGTGGCATGCCTGTAAATGAGTTACCAGGTTACGATTACCAGGAATCTTCATTTACACAGTGCAGGTAAGATATGTGTCGTGAGACACATGGAACACTTAAAAAAATTCAAATAAAGATCATGTTTTATTTTTGCATAGTACAAGTCTTCAACATGCATACAGTGTATTTACATATTAGTGTTGTGTGTTTCATATTTAATTTTGCAGAATTCAACTCCAAACGAAACTGATGAAAAAATTTCAGTATTTACATGAAGGAACAGAACAGCAAAAAAGCCCAACACTCCTAAATGAGATCTACACAGAGCTCTACATTACAGATATAGAAATCAATGAGGAATGTGAGATCAGACAGATTGAAACAGCAACTATGAAAGCAGTGACAGAGGGCACACCAATCAATTACAATGACATTTTCACACTGTTACCTGGACAAGACCAACCCATCAGAACTGTGCTGACTAAAGGATTCGCTGGCATTGGAAAAACAGTCTCTGTGCAGAAATTCATTCTGGACTGGACTGAAGGGAAAGCAAATCAGGACGTCCACCTCATATTTCCACTTCCTTTCCGAGAGCTAAATTTGATAATTGAACATAAGGTCAGTCTTTTAGGTCTTATTCATGTTTTTTTCCCTGAAACTAAGGAAATTGACATTTTCAATGATAAATATAAAACATTGTTCATATTTGATGGTCTGGACGAGTGCCGTTTTCACTTAAAATTTCAAAGCGATGAGATTCTACAGGATGCAACCAAAGAGACGTCACCAGACGTGCTGCTTACAAACCTCATTGCGGGGAATCTGCTTCCCTCTGCTCACATCTGGATCACCTCCAGACCAGCAGCAGCTAAACTCATTCCCTCTGAGAGTGTCCATCGACTGACAGAAGTACGAGGCTTCAATGACCTACAGAAGAAGGAATATTTTAGAAAGAGAATCACTGATGAGAGTCTGGCTGAGAGAATCATCTCACACCTGAAGTCATCAAAGAGTCTCTACATCATGTGCCACATCCCAGTGTTCTGCTGGATCTCAGCTGCTGTTCTAGAGAAGATGTTGAGTCAAGCAGAGATCGGAGAGATTCCCAAGTCTCTCACTCAAATGTACACACACTTTTTGATCCTTCAGACCAACATCAAACACAAGAAGGATTATGAGAATAAAGTAACAGATGAAGACATGATCCTCAAACTGGGAAAACTGGCTTTTCAGCAGCTTGTGAAATGCAATATGATCTTCTACGAGGAAGACCTAAGAGAGTGTGGCATTGATGTGACAGAAGCATCAGTGTACTCAGGGTTGTGCACTCAGATCTTCAGAGAGGAATTTGGTTTGTGTCAGAGGAACATCTATTGCTTTCTTCACCTCAGCATTCAGGAACATCTAGCTGCTCTGTATGTGCATTATACATTCATATCCAAGAACATCAATGTGTTTGATCAAATTAGTGAAACAACACATGAAGCAAAACAGATTCCAATATCCTACCTTCATGAGAAAGCTGTTGATGAGACCTTAAAAAGTGAAAGAGGCCACCTGGGCCTATTTCTTCGCTTTCTTCTGGGCTTCTCACTTGAGTCCAATCAGACTCTTATAAAATGTCTTCTGCCATGGACAGAAAACAGGTGCCACAATTTAGAGGAAACAGTCAAATACATCAAGAAGAAAATTGAGGAACATCCCACTCCACAGAAATTCATCAATCTGTTCCACTGCCTCAGCGATCTGGGTGACAGTGCACTAGAAGAGCAAATTAATCGTTATCTCAGTTGTAAAGCTCTTACCACAGTCAGATTCACCTCTTTACAGTGGTCAGCTGTGGTTTTTATTCTTCTTACTTCAGAGAAGTTGGAAGCATTTGAATTAAAGACATATGCCTGGAGAACCAACTGCGCACAAATGCCGCAAGTTCTTCAGAATCTTATACCTGTGATTGAAGCATCCAGATCAGCTCAGTAAGTCATAATGATAGTATAGTTAAATTATATAATGTTTCATATTGTCTTTCTTTTCAACAGTTATAATTTATTTGGAAATAAAACCTTCTGACAATTGTATTTTTCATAGGTTTAGTCATTGTGAATTGACAGCAAAGAGCTGTGCTCCTCTTGCCAAAACTCTGGCCTCTAACTCTTCTGATCTGAAAGAACTAAATCTGAATGGAAATGAATTAAAGGATGAAGGGGTGAGGCTGCTCTCTGAAGGGCTGGGAAGTGCTAATTGCAAACTAGAGATTCTGAGGTAACTCTTGCCATTATAATTAGGATGCTTATGCTTAAACAAACCTATGATAGTATAAAACTGATTGTTCACACATTAATTTGCTTACTGTTTTTTTTTTTTTTGTTTGTTTGTTTGTTTTTTGTTTTTTTATTATTATTTTATATTACTGTGGAGTGGTTAAGTTTAGTACAGGGTGGTATTGAGGGCCAAAACTATTTATATAATAGTTAAAAACTTTTTTTGGATAAATTCATAATATAAATATAATGTTACCATTCTTAAAGAGTGACAAATGAGTCATTATTCTCTTTGCAGGCTGAATGGTTGTCATTTCACACACGAAGGTTGTGCTGCTCTGGCTTCAGCTCTGAAATCAAACCCATCACAACTTAAACATCTGGATTTGTCATTTAATAAACTAGAAGATAGAGGAGTAATGTATCTGTCTGATGGACTAAAGAATCCTACTTGTAAATTGGAAAAACTGAAGTATGTTCTCTTTGGTTGTTATGTTCATATCTGTCATACTTTAGTCTGTCTTCAGTCCACCTACATTAAAAGTGTGTCATTGTTCTATCTGCAGGCTGAGGAAATGTGATATAAGAGATGAAGGTTGTGCTGCTCTGGTTTCAGCTCTGATTTCAAACCCCTCACACCTGAGAAAGCTGGATCTGACTACAAATGATGTAAGAGATTTGGGAGCGAGGTGGCTATCTGTCGCTTTACAGAATACTGAATGTCAATTGAAAATTCTGAGGTATGAACTCATCTAGTCTGCTTAAGTGGTTTCTGGTGAACTGATCTGTGTTTTATGAATAAAACAAGTGAAAGATGCGTCTTTGTTTTGTCTATAGGCTAAAGGAGTGTGGTCTCAGAGATGAAAGTTGTGCTTCTCTGGCTTCAGCTCTGAGGTCAAACCCCTCACACCTGAAAGTGCTGGATCTGTCTGAGAATAAACTGAGAGACTTTGGAATTAGGCTTCTTTCTAAAGGACCAAAGTGTCCCGCTATTGGTCTTGAACAACTGTGGTAAGAAAACTTTTCTGGGTTACACATTACATGATCCTAAGTACAGCGTATCTTAATAGGTTTCTCTGTGCAGGCTGACTGGTTGTGGTATCACTCATGAAGGTTGTCGTGCTCTGGCTTCAGCTCTGACATCAAATCTCTCACAGCTGAAAGAGCTGAATTTGTCTAACAATGTCATTGGAAACTCAGGGCTGAAGCTGTTGTCTGCTGCACTGGAGAGTCCTCACTGTAAACTGCAGACACTTGGGTAGAGTCAAAGCGCTTGAATTACTCTGGAAGTCAAACTCAGAAATTATAAATGTGTCTATGAGTATCCTAAACAGTGAGGATTTGTCTTTGTTCCTTGCAGGTTGAATGACTGTGGTTTTACTGATGAAGGTTGTGATGCTCTGATTTCTGCTCTGACATCAAACCATTCACAACTGAGTAAGCTGCATCTGACTGGGAATGAAATAGGAAAGTCAACAGTTGAACAGTTTTTTGTTCTTCTGAAAAATCCAGATGATAAGATGAAAAAAATCAAGTGAGTTTTAATTAGATAATTCACACAGAATGAAATCCTTTACTCGTGCTCATTTTATTGTAAACATTTCTAAACATTTTCTAAGAGATATTTTAAAGAATGTTGTAGTTGTTCTTTGTCATAAAGTGGATGATGATACATACGTTATTATTATTAGCATTTTTATGCATTAGAAAGTACCCTACAAGTCCATACAACCAATGGGCCTTTTTCAAGTCTTTTTAAGCCATAGTGCAATTTAATGTAAGAAACAGACTGAAATTTAAGTAGTTATTTGCTGCAAATCTGTTGACTTGTACACTTAGTATTTATTATATATTGTAAAAATCTAATTTGTTGCTTGTCTTTCCTTTTCTTTCAGTTTATCCACTTGCAAATCTAAATCTAATTCTTTCTCAGAGAGTACAGAATCCAAGGAGCTGCAAATGATCCTGCACCTGCACATTTAAAAAGTTAATAATTATTTGTATCGCCCTTGTGAATCAGCACTTTTTTCTAGCATTTTAGTATTTATTCTGAGATGATAGAAATGAAATACAGCAAGGCATATTAAATTAAATAGTTTTCAGTTAGCACACTTTAAATTAATGTATAAGGTATATTGAAGAGTATATGTAAAAATTAATATATTACTGTGTTTTAAGTTTGATAAAATAATGCATTTTTAATGCAACTTTTCTATGGTTATAAGTAAGTTTTGGTTTCAATGTTTACTTTTTTATTTTAATGAATTTCTGTCCTATAAACGGAAGTTCTAATGTCATATTTTGTTGTATATTTCTTAAACTACTGAACAATTCACACATACATTTAGACTAAAATCAGTTACATAATGAAGGTTCTCAATGTTATTTATTTTATGTTGTCATTTTGTCAGATTCATTCATTACATTTTATGTTGGAGGAACACTGTTTTTATATTTTTGTATGTTAATGTTTAGCAAATATGTTCTGCTGTTTAATAAATACGCTTGTGTTTTAAAAATTAACATGATAAACAAAAGGTTATCTAAATGGTCCTATAGTAGTTGATTAAGGAATATTTGATGACAAAGATTAATTATTGAGAATGCAAACAAGGTGGCAATGTGATCATGACAGAGTGGAGTCTTCATTGTCAATTCAGCTGAAGGCTTAATGTCTACTGAACAAAATACATTAGTTAAAAATCAAATTTAATATAAGGAATAAGTAGTATTGCATTGAGTGTTGTTTTGGATTGTCTTTATCGTTTAGGTGGAGCCTCTTAACAAGCCCTTTGGGTATTCTGCCTCTCCCTGCACAGTATTGAATGGATTGTACTTTCTTGTACTTTTTTTTATTGTACTTATAGCAGTTCATCCTTTTTTTAGAATCCACATACTCAAACACACAACATTTTCACAGTAAAATTGTATTAATTCTAGACATGATCCACAGGAGCTGGTGTGATTGTTGTTTTTCTTTAACTCAGTAATACAGTGGGCGTGATTTACCAGAACCCAGGATTGTAACGAGTAAACACTCAATGGATCCTCCACTGCATGATGAAGGTGGAGCTTCTTCTGCACTCAGGTGAACTAAGATAAAATGACAAAGAAACTAGTCCAACAGGTTAAAGCCCAACAGACTAACATACTGTTAACTATACATTTATTAGTTTTTATTGTATAATTTACACTCTGTTTACAGGCAGAAGAAATCAGACTCACCACAGCCCAGTTGTGTGTCCATGAGCAGTGACACATCAAAG
This sequence comes from Labeo catla, assembly GCA_012976165.1. Lineage (NCBI taxonomy): Eukaryota > Metazoa > Chordata > Actinopteri > Cypriniformes > Cyprinidae > Labeo > Labeo catla. The sequence goes on from VONZ01000350.1 coordinate 258,440, forward strand.
GATCTGCCATTCACTGCTTTCAAAGGTGACAGTGATTCTCAACACAGGTATATATTGTAGCTTGTCATTTAAAATATTTTAATAGGAATGCTTGAACATTGTTTGAAATAACCAGAATAATACACCTACATTCCTAACACTATACATTAAATGGAACAACAGTTTTCTCACTGTGGTATTTTATTTGTTTGTTTTTGTGATGCACTTGAAGTATAATCTATTCTCTGTTACAGGCAGAAGAGATCAGACTCACCACAGCCCAGCTGTGTGTCCATGAGCATTGACAAATCAAAAGATCTGCCAGTCACTGAATTCAAAGCTGACAGTAAATCTCAATACAGGTAAATTTACAAACAGAAGGCAATGCAATAATCAGTGATGGAAATAATATGTGTTTATAGATTTTTTAAAATGAATTTTTAATTCTTCATGACTATTTTTCACCCTTCCACTGATAGCAATTCCTAATTCTCACCTTTTCTCTGTCTGCAACCACCAGTTAAAATCCATTCACGGACATTTATTGTCCGTCCTTTTAACCTAGTTAACTGTCCTTTAAGTTTAAGACTAATTAAATGCCTTTAAAACTAAAAAGTATGATATGTCTCCTTAAAAATTTCTTTCAGTCTCTTTGAACTACAAATATAGTGAAATTCTAGACTGATTAGAGCAAATGCACCACACAACACCAACTGAATGTGAGGAAACGTAGTTTCAACTAAATACTGAAATGTTGTTTATTAAGCTGCATTTGTTTTCTGTTAAAGACAGAAAAGAACAGACTCACTAGAGTCCAGCTATGTGTCCAAGAAGAGTGATACATCAAAGCATGTTCTGTGTGCAAAAATTAAAGCTGGCAGCACTTCTGATCACAGGCAGGCCTATAGTTATAGATCTTAACTTCTTTCTCTGTGTACTTATTCACTTTTGTCATTTGTAATTAATTAAACAGCACTAAATTCAAAACAAACCTGAGGAAGAAGTTTCAACATCTGCATGAGGGAATATCAAAGCAGGGAAACCCAGTCCTCTTAAATGAGATCTACACAAAGCTCCACATCACAGAAGGTGAAAATGGAGAGACTGATTCTTCTCCCAAGAGAGAAGAAACAGAAGATACCCCAATAAACTCAAATGACATTTTTAAACCATTACGTGGACAAGAGCAACCCATCAGAACTGTGCTGACTAAAGGATTCGCTGGTGTTGGAAAAACAATCTCTGTGCAGAAGTTCATTCTGGACTGGGCTGAAGGAAATGCAAATCAGGACGTCCACCTCATATTTCCACTTCCGTTCAGAGAGCTTAATTTGCTGAAAGACCAAACATTCAGTCTTCAAGATCTTCTACAATTTTTCATGGGCACAAAACAACTTGAAATCTCTCCAAATGAAGATAAAATCCTTTTCATTTTTGATGGTTTGGATGAGTGTCGTCTGTCTCTAGATTTTCAGAACAACATGAGATTGTGTGATGTGACTAAATCAGCCCCAGTAGATGTGCTGCTGACAAACCTCATTGCTGGGAATCTACTTCCCTCTGCTCTCATCTGGATTAACTCTAGACCAGCAGCAGCTGATCTCATTCCCTCTGAGTGTGTCTATCGACTGACAGAGGTACAAGGCTTCAATGATCCTCAGAAGAAGGAATACTTCAGGAAGAGATTCAAAGATCAGAGTCTGGCTGACAGAATCATCTCACACCTAAAATCATCAAGGTGCCTCTATATCATGTGTCACATCCCATTGTTCTGTTGGATCTCAGCCACTGTTCTAGAGAAGATTTTGAGTCAACCAGAGATTGGAGAGATTCCCAAGACTCTCACTCAAATGTACACACACTTCCTGATCATTCAGATCAAAATCAAACATGAGAAGGACTATGAGATGGCAATGAATGGTGAAGACATGATCCTTAAACTGGGGAAACTGGCTTTTCAGCAACTTCTGGAAGGGAATCTGATCTTTCAGGAAGAAGATATAAGAGAGTGTGGCATTGATGTGATTGAAGCATCTGTGTACTCAGGTTTGTGCACTTGTAGAGAGGACTTGCATCAGAGGAAACTCTACAGTTTTGTTCATCTGACCATCCAGGAACATCTAGCTGCACTGTATGTGCATCACTCCTTCACAAAAAACAACATCAATGTGTTTGATGGTACTGAACCAACTCATAAAGCAAAAAACGAACAGGTTCCAATGTTTGATCTGCATAAGAAAGCTGTGGATGAGGCTGTAAACAGTAAAACTGGACATTTAGACCTTTTTCTTCGCTTCCTTCTGGGCTACTCTCTAAAATCCAATCAGACTCTCTTAAAATGTCTTATGACACAGACGGAAAGTAGGTACCACAATTTAGAGAAAACAGTTAAATATATCAAGAAGACGATAGAGGAACATTCAAGTCCAGATAAATTCATCAATCTGTTCCACTGCCTCAATGATCTGGGTGATTGTTCACTAATGGGAGAAATGCTGTGGTATCTAAACACTAAATCTCTCACAAACTCCCTATCTTCCTTACAGTGGTCAGCTCTAATATTTGTTCTGTTGACTTCAGAGAACTTTGGTGTGTTTAAATTTAAGAATTATGCTTCAGTAAATGATTCTGTACGTGTCGCAAATTCTCCTCAAACTACTTCCAGTGATTGAAGCATCCAAATCTGTTCAGTAAGTAATAATGACAATTGTCACATTATCAAAACATTACATAACAATTTTAAATTTTTTTTCCCTTTCCTCGAGGTGCATAAGGAGATTTGTTGAGATTTTATTTGTATTTTTTAGGCTCAATGAGTGCGGACTAACAGTGACAAGCTGTGTTCATATAGCCAAAGCTCTCTGCTCAGAAGCTTCATGTATGATGGAGCTGAACTTAAGTAAAAATACACTAAAAGATGAAGGTGTAAAGTTTATCTCTAAAGGACTGCAGAATCCTCACTGCAAACTAGAGATACTGAGGTAACTGTCAGTATTGTGTTGTCCGTCATGATGTTTTCAGTTAGACCCATAGCAGTTACAATCACTTGTGTTATTTTCACTTAAGATTGAGGAATTGTGGCATCACAAATGAAGGCTGTGGTCATCTGAACTCAGTTCTCACATCAATCTCCTCACAACTGAGAGAGCTAGATTTGTCTGAGAATAAACTGGGAGATGCAGGATTAAAGCTGCTTTGTGATGCACTACAGAGACCTTATTGTAAAGTGGAAAAACTGACGTATGTTTTCTTTTGGTTGTTTTTTAATATCAAGAGTGATTATAGAATACCTTTGACATTTCATATACAAAACATTTATTATTCCAAAATGCTTTCTGTTTTCTAATTTGACTGCGTATCCGACTTTCCCTTTTCTAAAAACCTACTTTTAAAAGGCATTAATACTAAAATGTGTCATCATTTCAGAATTAATGATTGTGGGGTCACTGATGAAGGTTGTGCTGCTCTGGCTTCAGTTATGAAATCAAATCTCTCACAACTGAAAGATCTGGATCTGTCTAATAATCAGTTAGGACACGCAGAAGTCAAGTGCAGAAGTCACTGTAAACTGGAGATTCTGAGGTAAATTCAAATTTCTTATCATTTGATTTTATAAGCCATTTTCTGTACATTTATTTAAAATTTCTAAAACTAATCGGTGTCAACATTCTAAAGAAATATTCTTAAACAATAATTTCTTTCATTACTTTTTGCTAATACTGTATGTCTCTCTGCAGGCTGAGATTCTGTGGCCATTTCACAGATGAAAGTTGTGATGTTCTGACTTCAGCTCTAAATTCAAACCCACATCTGAAAGCACTGGATCTCACGGGAAATAAATTTGGAGACTCTGGAACTAAGATGTTTTCCGCTATACTCAAAAATCCTCACTCCAAACTGGAAATTCTGTAGTAAGGCTTTTTATTTTTTATTTTTAAAGTTTTGCACTTATTGGATGCAATGGTGCCTATATTATTTATTTCAACAGTGAAAATTATTTGATTTATACTGTACAAAATTCCACATCTTCACATTCAGAATCTTAATCTATGTTTAAAATGTTCAAATTTAATTTAATTACAAACAAAAAATACTTATGATTTACGTATGAATTACGTATGATTCACTTCACCAAATATTGCACCAAAAAGTATGACTAGACAGTAATTTGGCAGTTGATTTCTGTGGCAATAAAGAGTTCATTATTGTTCTCTCTGCAGTCTTCATGATTGTGGTTTCACAGATGAAGGTTGTTCTGCTTTGGCTTCAGCTCTAAGATCAAACCCCTCACACCTGAGAGAATTAGATCTGTGTCATAATAATATCGGAAATTCAGGAAGAAAGCTGTTCTCTGCTGCTCTAGACACTCCTCACTGTAAAGTGGAAAAACTAGGGTATTGCATTGTCTTGTTTTAAGCATTGCTGTATCACAAACTGTTGTTATTATTTTTTGCTTCTGTATATCTAAAATTGCAAGCATAAAGAGTGTTTAATTGTTTTCTTTACAATCAATTTGCAGGCTGATTAATTGTGGTCTCACAGATAAAGATTGTGCTGATCTTGCTTTATCTCTGAGTTCACACCACTCATGTTTGAGAGAGCTACTTTTGTCAGAAAATAAATTCGGAGACTTGGGAATTAAACACATCTGTTCTAAAATCAAAAATCCTCACTCCAAACTGGAAGCACTTCGGTAAGGTCATTTTCCTGTGTGTCACTCATAACCATGTCTCAGACATGAACTTTTTTGGTTCAGACAAAATGAATACAATTAATTTATTTTTTGTAAATATAAATTAAAACATTAATATCTAATTTTCTGTGAGAATTGAGTGTTAAGTGTATTGTTTCTCTCTGCAGTCTGGTTGATTGTGACATTACAGGTGAGGGTTGTAAAGCTCTGGCTTTAGCTCTGATATCAAACCTCTTACATTTGAAAATATTACATCTGTGTGACAAAAAAATAACAAACGCAGGAGTGAAGCATCTCTCTGTCGCACTGAAGAATCCTGTCTGTGAGCTGGAGATACTGGGGTATGAACACATTGTCTGAAGTTATGAGTTATGGGCCTATTTACACATGGTCACTTCATGTGTTTCTACTTAGTGACTAGTTATCTAAAGTAGATAGATAGATAGACTGACTGATTTACTGATCAATGCCAAAGAAGCCATCTCACTTTTAATTTAAAAAAAAAAAAAGAGTTGAGTGGATCTGTAAATTGAATAACGTGTCATTGTTCTCTCTACAGGCTGTATGATTGTGATATCACAAATGAAGGTTTAGCCACTCTCTCTTCAGTACTCACAGAGAATCCACCTTGGCCACATATGGATATGGATATAAAAGTGAAGGAATACTTGTAAGTAACATTTTTTAAAAATAAAATAGTGAACTTTGCTCAAACAACTGCATAAATATTTAATAAATTCTGTGTTTATCTAAAGTTTTATAGGCAGTTGCACCAAGGATTAAATATATTTTCATCTGACTAAGACATGTAATTGTGTGTTTGTTTCTTTCAGGTTACGCAAATTCAAAGAGAACTCAGATCATGAGCAAGACTCACAGTAATTCTTATTTTATTCAGAAAAATATACATTTCTATCCTTATACAAGTCTAGTGAATGGTAGACCTCATTCTTTTATTATTATTAAATGATTACATTTAATCCTTTGTTAACAAAATAACTGTAAATACAAAACATTTATTCAAGTCATACACTATTCAGATTTTAAAATGTTTTTATTTTAATCAGTTTCACATCTGTCAGTTCACTGATGCTATTTCAGATATTTCTGTGCTAGTATAGTGAACTTTATTGTGAATAGTGATGTTTATTTAGTCATTTTGTTTTAACTTAGTTTGTTAATTATTTCCTAAGGGAATTTATTTTACAATTCACTTTTATTTTCAGGTCATGATTAAGCATCTTAAATGATCATAGTCCTTTAATTTATGTGTCAATAGATCTAAAATAAATAATGGTATCATGGCACTGTCTAAAGAATAAAAGCAAATTCTTAAAGATGAAAATTGTCAGAATTTACTCACCTTTATGAAATACACTTGTATGACTTTCTACTGCAGAACACAAAAGCTGATTTTTTTTAAAGGTTTATAGCTCTCCGAATTGGACTCTCTTTAGCATATTACCCAAAACTGCTCTTTTAATGAAGGCAAACACTAACTGTCTTGCAGTATGTTGTAATTTTACTCATCTCCGATTTTTTTTCCTCCTCAGAATTCAATATATTACACATTTGAAAAGTTGACTTTCTGAAGTGTTCCTTGGGCCGTTTCATACCTGTTTTTTTCTGCAGAACTCAAAATAAAAATGCACAGAAAAAAATCGTGAATTGTTCAAATAAATCTTCTTTTATGTTACACACACAAAAAAGCATGCTGTTTACACTAATCACTATTTCAGGAAATGCATACTGTACGTTTATCAGGTAACAAATATCATAAATATATGTTTGTTTTGATCATTTCTATCCAGTTGTGTTGTTATTGCCTAAAAATTACAGTAGTTGTTTTTGGCTGAAGCACAACGTTAAATGTTATTAAAAATGCATTTTTCGTTTATCATATAGGTCTTAAGTAAATTTTTTAGTAAAATGTTATTGTGGGTCTTGCATACATTTTGCATCAGGTTTATTTTAAGACTCTTTTGTAGTGTATTCTCCGTGAATCGACGCACCATATCAAATTAGAGCACGAATGGTGTTGCTGTGTTATTGCTGCTCCAAAGCACCGGAAAAATGTCACCTGTAGTAAGTCAGTCTTGTAACTATACTAGAACCTTTGAAACATGATAACATCCTTCTGGTGAATTACAGGATTTTTTTTCTAAGATTAATTATGTACTGTAAGTACAGTAAGGAAGATATTGGCAAAATTTCACGTGTAGTAAGTCAGTCTTTTACCTACAAATGTACTATAATCTTTCGAACATGAAAAAAAAAAACATTTTAATGAATCACTGTATTTCTTTTTCTAAAAATATTTGTGTACTGTACAGTCAGTATTGAAGGTATTGCGACATATTGGCTAAATATTTTAAGTCAGATTGCCCACAAGCCATTTACTATTGCTTTCATAACATAATTTTGTATTAATTATTGGACTTCGTTTTGTACTGAAAGGTAAATTTGCAGACGGTCCCTAAATCAGCCTAGGCGAATATCCAGCGAATATCAAAACTAACTGTACCGAGCTCCGGAAACCACCGTACTTTCGCTTTCTGTTTCAGCGACACGTACGTCTTTCTGACACTGGTAAGACTAAATTTGCTGTATATTTTGCACAGGACATCTTACATAATAGTATTAACAGTATAAAATTGCTTTTGTTGATGGATGTTGATAAATCAGATACGGTTTAACCCAGGCCCGTAGCCAGGCGACGACCCACCCCATCCAGTCAAAGGTCCGGAATTTATGTTTTTTTTTTTTAAATAAACAAGTGTTCTTTAAATAACAACGCACTTTTAAAGCCATAAAAAGTATTAAATACCTTAATAAGTATAAGAAAAGTTTTAATTATAATTTCAAGAGGTCTTAAATTTGGGGACGGAAAAACAAAAATAGCGTTATGGATTAAATGTGCTAGTCGTTTGAAGCGCCACACGGACCGTTTGTCCGCTCGGATCACAGTTCACACAGCAGCGGAGCGCAAGTTTACTAGAGCAGATGCGTTTACTCGCGAGCACTAAACAGCACTGTGAGATCCAGAGTGAAGCGCTTGAATTCGGTGAAGAACACAATGACATGGTGATTTAAACAGATGAAAAAGCGCTGACAAACAGGAGAAACACTGTGCGCAACGATAGTCAGAATCATTTAATATGGATTTTTTTACTGTAACACTGACTGCACTATGGTATTGCGGCAGAATTGTGGGACATATCGAACTGTTACATTATTATGTATACATGTATTAAATCTATTAAAGGAGTAATGGAATATAATTACAGTATTTTGTGATTAATAGCGTTTGTGCATTAATACTAAGATCACTGTTCTTCATACAAACACCTAGAACCCATGTAGTTCATTTTTATACCATGGTATTGAGGTGAATAATTATTATTAATAATTTCATCATACAAAAATAAGGTGGTTGTCGGCGCCGATGGCCTTGTGGGCAGCGCGCTCCGGGCTTCCCGTGTTCAAGTCCCGAGTCGGGGACCTTTCCCGCCGCCCATATCACTTCCTGTCCTTTCTGATCTGTCCTGTCCATAATAAAGTTTTTAAAAAAAATAAGGTTGTTACAATTTTAACATGTTACTGTTTTTGATAATGAACATTATTTGAGCTGTAAATCAGGATATCAGTTTAACATATTACTAGACAGCTTTTTCCATATTAATTCTATTTCTGCAGGTCTTAAAAAAAAAAATATATATATATATATATATATATATGGCATGCCCCCAGACCCCCCTAGAGGGACACACATCCACCCACCATTTGGATATGTGTCAGTACAAAGAATCTGTGATTTTATTGCATTAAAAATGTCATTCATTTAATTAAATTACTTATTGCTTTAGGTATTTGTGTATATTTACTGAACAAGGCGATATCTTGGTAAGCAGTTTGACAACATTGTAGTAAATATTTTTGGTGAATCAAAAAATCATGCTTATTAAAATACCAGCACACATGATAATACAGCACAAATTGGTGCATGAGTAGTCAATAAAATGAAGTATTTGAACCTCATAGTTAAATACAAAATGAGTGGGAACTGAAAAAGGTCCACTTTTTGGAAAAAAAGAACCCCCCCTTCCGCTAGGCTGGCTACGGGCCTGGGTTTCTTATAAGCACGACTGTAAATACTGCTGTAGAAAATTTGCTAGCTAACTGAGCAACTAGCTTTCGGTTTCGGTCCTTTGTTTCGGTCCATATAGCTTACTGGGCAATGCGATGTCTGTGAAAATACTTAATTACCTTGTGTAAAATCATGTAGTATGTACAACTGCAGTTATGCTTTATATCAAAGGTCTGTCAAGAAGGGTTCAAGATCAGTTTTCGAAAAGAAGGACTGGTAGTCACAATGAATCTAAGCAGCTCATGTGATTATTCAGGTGAGTATGACAAATGTTAATTATCGAGCTGTTTCAGTGATTACATTAATAAGGCAGCATATACCAGAGGTCTCTATTCTATAGAGAGCCACAATTATTTGAAAATGCTCAGCCATTTTGTTCTGACATATATTACCATACAAATCTTTTCAGATTGTTTAGACTGATGTTTATAAAACACTCACATACTTCTACTATGGTTCTCTCTAACAGAGCTGCGGATTGTTCTTTTGGGGCAAAAAAATGCTGGGAAAAGTTCAGCAGGAAACTCTATATTGGCTAAAAAGGAGTTTGACTTGAAGAAGACTGTGCACTGTATGGAAATAAGCAGTGAAATAGCTGGCACAAATATCACTGTGGTTGATACTCCAGGCTGGTGGGGAAATTTACCCTTTGAGGAAAACCCTGAACTGTACAAACAAGAAATTATCCTGAGTGTGACTAAATGTTCTCCAGGACCACATGTCGTGCTGCTGGTCTTAAATGTAGACACAGAGTTTCAGCAAGATGAAAAAGACATCCTATGTGATAATATGAAATGTTTTGGTGAGGAAGTATGGAAGCACACAATAGTGCTGTTCACCTGTGGAGATCAACCAGGAGGTATAACCATTCAACAGTTTATTAAGAATGAAAACCTCAACTGGCTCATTGAGAAATGTGGAAAAAGATATCATGAGCTTAATACAAAAAACTGGGGTGATGGATCTCAGGTCACAGAACTGCTTAAGAAAATACAGGAGATGGTGGAAGGAAACAAAGGTGGTCATTATGAAATAAACAGAGAGACTTTGCAGCAGGTGGAGGAGAAGAAGAGGGAACAGCAGAAGAGAGCAGATGAAAGAAGGAAGATTCAGCAGCTGAAAGATGAGACAAGAACAGCTGGTGAGCTCCTTTTCTAACTCTTTTTTGTTCTTGTGTTTTACACGAGATGGTTTAAAACAGAAATAAATAAATGTGATTTGAGCTAAAGAAATTTATTTTTGCATTGTCATCAGATTTTATTACATACTGTACCATAATAGAGCATACATTTTATGTCTGCATTTGACCAACAGGAAATAAACATCATCTCTCAGAGCTGAGGATAGTGCTGGTGGGTTATAATGGCTCTGGGAAGAGTTCAGCAGGAAACACCATCCTGGGCAAATCTGCATTTGATTCCAAAAGATCTGTTATGTCTGTAGTACAAGAAGGAGATGTTGCAGGAAGACACATCACTGTGGTCGACACTCCAGGCCGAAGAAGAAATTACTGTTCAAAATACACCACTAGACTATATAAAGATGAGATTATGTTGAGTTCATCTCTTTGTCCTCCAGAACCTCATGCTTTTCTCCTGGTCATTCGAGTGGACGTTGCTTTCACTGAAGTGTACAGAAGGGCAGTGGAGGAACATGCTGCCTGTCATGGTCTCAAAATTTGGGACCACATGATTGTTCTCTTCACTTTTGGTGACTGGTTGAGGGAGACAGACATTGAGCTGTTCATTGAGAGTGAAGGAGAAGCACTTCAGTATATAATAGATAAATGTGGGAACAGGTATCATGTCTTCAACAACAAGAACAAAGATAATGGCAACCAATTAACTGAACTGTTTGAAAAGATAGAAGAGATGGTTGCAGTAAACAAAGAAAGTTTTAAGACTGATCATCAGCATTTACAGGAGGTGAAAGACAGAAGGATGAAAGCAGAGCAAAGAGCAAAACACATGCAAGATGAAATGCAAAAAAGAAATAAATCAAGACATCTGATGCCAGGTAAAAGTAAAAAAAATAAAAAAATGATTTAATGTTACTTTACATACTTGCATTAAAATGTGTTTATGTGATGTTTAAGTTCTGTTTTCTTCTTTTTAAGGAAATGCTGAACTTTCTGAAATGAGGTTGGTGTTGCTTGGATCATACTGTTCCAGCAAGAGTGTAACAGCAAACACAATTTTGGGTAGGAAGGCATTCAACAGAAGAAGATTACAAGAGAATCTAGAAGAAAAAGGAGATGTTGCAGGAAGGAAGCTCACTCTGGTTTATACACCAGGTTTTGAGAAAGATTACCTTATTGGACAAAAGCTTCAGGATGCTAAACTCAACATCTTGAGAAGTGTGACAGAAAGCTCCTCTGGAACACATGCTTTCATTTTAGTCCAGAGTGTTGAATCTTCCTTTGCAGATGAGGAGAAAAGTGCATTAAAGAAAATCATGGAACCTCTTGGTGAAAGAGTCTGGAATCACGCATTGGTTCTGTTCGCTGTTGGAGGTGAACTAGGAGAAACTCCAGTAGAGTTACTCATTGCAAGTGAAGGTGACGGTCTCCAGTGGCTCATTGAGAAGTGTGGGAACAGGTATCATGTTCTCAACAATAAGAACTGTTGTGATGGATCTCAAGTCACAGAACTCCTAGAGAAGATCGAGGAGATGGTGGCAGAAAACAGAGGACAACCTTATGAAACAGACAGAGAAACTTTACAACATTTGGAAGAGAAGAGGAGAGCAGAGAAAAGAAGGATGAAGGATCAGCAACTGGAAAAAGAGACTCTAGAGAGGGTTGAAAGAACAGATCCTGTTCCTGCCAAAAGAGCACGTAGTATGGATATCCCTTTAAATGGTAAGTGTCTTTTGTATTTGTACACAATAGAATATCAAAAGGTTTGTCTGATATATGAATTTATTTTTTTTGCAGTTGCTGAAGGCTCCAGTCTTCACTCAGAAAGTTCAGCATATCAGTCCATGAGCAGCTTATCAAAAGAAACCCCTGAGAAGCACCATTTCAACAAATCTGTGTGTTCAGAAATGACCTCTGGATTGGAATCTCTTGGCTCTATTCCAGACTCTGATGAAGAACGTGATGTAGAATAAGATATGCCCAGTTTAAATTATGTCAGTATTATATGACTGTAAAACCTGATAAGTTAAGAATACTCAAAACATTTGAGGAAACTAACACATGTTTTTATTAGTTAGTTTATTAGTTGTGACAAGATGGCATAAACAGCAAATTCACAGAAACATCACATTCACCTAAATCTTAATAGTTAAGTGCAAGTTAGCAACAGCACACTAGCACATGCTAACATATATCAAAAAGACTCATCATATACTTGCTTGTAAATAGTCAAACAACATGCAAATGTAGTCTTAAAGTTTTGCTGTCCATCTTCAACCTAGCAATGGGCTCTTCACCACTTCACCACTGTAACACTACAGACAAAATACCACTTAACACTGTAGCACTACAGTCAAAATACCACTTAACACTGTAACACTACAGACAAAGTACCACTTAATTTTAATGTTGTTTGATACAAAGCATGCAGGGAACTAAAAAAGTTCAGCTAACTACAATTATGAATTTCAGTTAAGTCCAATGAACTTTCATTATTATTTGAGTGAAATGAACTTGTTTCATTTAATTCATTTCATTGCAGTTTTAAAGTGAGAAATACTGTAGACAATAAAAAAGTAGAATATGTAACTGCAAGACACTTTTTTTTTTTTTTTGTACTTTCAGATACACCTTTTCAGTTTTTAGATGCCTGCTGGTACTATACATTTGTGTTACACTGGATCACAAAACCAGTCATGAGGGCCATAAGGGTCAATTATTTGAAATTGAGATTTAAACATCATCTGAAAGCTGAATAAATAAGCTTTCCATTGATGTCCTCCATTAGGATAGAACCATATTTGGTCAAGATACAACTGAAAATCTTGAATCTGAGGGTACAAAAAAATCACTCTTTAAAGTTGCCTAAATTAAGTTCTTAGGAAAGCATAATACTAATCATAAATTAAGTTCTGATATATTTATGGTGGGAAATTTATATTGTTACGTCCCAGGATGTATAAATTTATGTTTTACTATCATCATGTATGTCATTCGTGATGTGCTGCCAGTGGGGCCCCAATGGCCTTCCAGGAGTTGTAGTTTTTGTTGTATGTTTTGTCCTATTTCCTGTGCTCCTCCCTGTCCTAATCTAGGTGATTGGACCTACCAGCTGCTCCTCATCAATATCAAGAGGAACCAGTATTTAAGAAGATCAAGAGCGTGAGCTAGTGAGAGAGTTCTTCTCCCAAGAGCATGAGTGTGTTGAGACATTGCCAGTCCCAGAGTGTTGCTCTTGTTGGTGTGTTGTGTGTTTTAAGCTTAATATTGGTGCCATGACTGTAGTGTGCAGTGCTATGCATTAAGCTTAAATTTAAAACCAAGCTTAAATTTAAAACCAAACTTAAATGTGATTTGGTTGCAGTGCACAGCTTTGAGTTGTATGCCTTTATAGGTTAGCTAGATTTCCTTTTGTCAGGTAGCAATCTTTTGTTTGTTATTTTGGCTTTACCAGCTCCTGAAGAAATGCTTCTTTTATGTTAAAATTGTTTGCTTGGATCTTTTTTGCACTATATATATTGTAATCATTTTGTTTATTGTAAATAAATTTACAGTTCAACATTTCTCTCTCTTCTGTTTCAAACTTTTAATTCATAACATTACTTACCCTTTGCCCCTAGAAATCTAAATGGGAACATAACAATATCTTCATCGAACATGATCTTTACTTAATATCCTAATTTTTTTTGGCATAAAAGAAAAATCAATTTTGACCCATACAATGTATTTTTGGTTAAATATGAATGTTTATTTTTTACTTTGTTTGAACAACTAAACAAACATTTAATAGTCTGTTTATCTAAATTTATACAGTTATATAATATGGTTTTATAGCACCATATTCATTTAATCAAGAAATGTCGTTGTGTGTTTCTTTGTGTGTGTTTTTTCGGTTAGATAAATTCAAAGAGAACTCAGTTCATGAACAGGTCCCAGTAATCCTTCTTAAATTCAGACAAAAATACTTTTTTAAATCATGTTACTCTTTACACTAAATACATTATTTACATTGAATAATACATTAATATAAAAGAGAAGTAAAACATGTATATATACATATACACAGATCTTTGTTAAAAATCTAACAAGTTAAAAAATAATTACATTCTCACACATCTGCCACTGCCATTCATTCAGACTATTTTACAGTGTGCAAGTACAGTGAATTTAATTTACAGTGAACAAAAGGTTGCTGTTTTTTTTAACAATTAATGGCTTTTTATTGTTAAAAGCATTATGATTAAAGCATTATTAAAATTAAAAGCATTACAATTTATTTAAAATGTGTATTTTGTTTCTTCGAAATCATGACATTGACATGTTTTACATTTTTGCTTTCATTTTTGAAATGACTGAGAACTGCTCACAAATCTTTTGGAAAACCACTTGCAATAAATGCTCTGAAGAGAAACCAATATTTATTGTAGTACTCCTTTGAACAAACCATAGGAAAGACTTGGTATGAATAGAAAATATATAGAAAACGTCCCTTTCTTTTTTATATAGTGAAAGTGTCCACATCCAGCCCTCCTACTTTGTTCTTCAGCTCCACAGAGAAAGAATCCTTGGGATCCATACCTGCACAACATGTTATTTAGATTATTTAATTCGATTATGCAATCAGCAATGTTTGAAATTTTGAGTTACTTGTCTTCTGCTGCACTCTAGAACGATCGAAACAACGCCTCCTTCTGGAATCAAGGTGAATAGCACAATGCTGTGGTATTAGTTAACCCATGCCAAAGCCTACACTATAACTGGTAACGATCGTGTTACACTAAGCGTATCATTATCCTGTGGAATTGCCTGTAAACGTAAGTATTTGTGCACGCATGTCATCTTTATTCAGATCAAATGAAGTTACGTGGAGCAAGAGGAAAATGGTGTCATCCGCTTCTAAACGAACAGGAATCGAAAACGAAACTTAAGTTAAGAAAATGGATGGAGCACGTCTATTTTTTTGTTAGAGATGTAGTTGATTCAACATGACTCTTTAAAATATAGCTGAAATATTTTATTAAATTGTAATACTGGTTATTTTACTACACGTTATAAGACTACACGTTACATTAAGCATCATTCTGTGCAGTAATAATAATGTTTACTGTTGCGTCGGGAAAACGGGCTAGTAGGGCTGACGGATTCACCTGGTTTATTTATTATACGGTTTGTTGTTTGTTGTGCGCATTTGAGTGTTTAATCAAATTTAACTGTCACTATTGACTAGTGGGTCAAACTGACTTCAGAGCGAGTGTGTTGTGGTGTCAGTGATTGCTAAAGCCGTCGTAACTGACACAAATGGATCTGAGGAGTTATCTAGGATTCCCAGGAGTAAATCTGCTCTCTGGTGCAATGGCCAGTCCTCGTTGTAAACTGGAAACATTGAGGTAAATCATAAGTTTCTCTTACTCTAACTCTTGTGGACTCTTGTCAAATTACAGTGTCACTTTATAGTTTCTAGATTTCAGGTTGGATGCACTGTGGTCTCTGAGAAGTTAAAATGTGTGTCATTGTTTGTCTTTGCAGGTTAAATGATTGTGGTATCACATTTGAAGGTTGTGGTGCTCTGGCTTCTGCTCTGACATCAAAGCTCTCACATCTGAGAGAACTGGATCTGTCTGGGAATGAACTAGGAGATTTAGGAGTGATGTTGCTTTCAGCTGGAAATAATTTGTCTAAACTTGGAACACTTAAGTAAGATTTAAAACTTCAAAATCACAATACATTGAGTTAAATAATCTGTTTTTTTTTTTTGTTTTTTTTGGTTGTGTGAGTATATAGTAATTTTACTAATTTTACTCTCTGCAGGTTGATTGGTTGTGGTGTAACACATGAAGGCTGTGGTCCTCTGGCTTCAGCTCTGGCATCAAACACCTCACACCTGAGAGAACTGGACCTGTCACAGAATAACCTACATGATGTAGAAATGATGCTGCTCTCTGCTGGACTGGAGAATCCTTTATGCAAACTGGAGAAATTGAAGTAAGGTCATGAATCAAAAATGATAAACAAATGCCCATGATATAATGAACTAAAAAGCAAGGATGTGATGACATACTCAAAATTTGGAGGACCACGCATAATGATTTAAGCAATAATTTTCAGCCATTGAGAAACCCATATCATTCTAATGTAAATATATGAACATAATGTCTATTGTGATTATTACCCTGTAGCAACATGTATTGTTTTATTCTTCAGGTTGTTGAGTTGTGGTTTAACAGAGGGAGGTTGTTCTGCTCTGGCTTCAGCTCTACGATCAAACCCCTCACACCTGAGAGAGCTGGATCTGTCTGAGAATAGCCTAGGTTATTTACACACGATGCTGCTCTCTGCTGTAATGGAGAATCCTTGCTGGAAACTTGAAACATTGAAGTAAGTTCATGAACTGAAGTCTCAAACTTGAGATGTGAAACATAAATCTAAGAAAATCTCAAAATATCTCACAAACTTGTGATTCGAACAGAGTTGTGTACATTTTTTAAACCCATTGTATATAGAAGCATTGTTGAATATGTATGTTTGTGATTTTGGGTAGCCATTAGAGGTTACAGCTTCACAGATCAGTGTGTCTTGAACTAAAAAAGAAAAAAATTGTTTTTTCTACAGATTGGTGAACTGTGGCTTCACAGATGAAGGTTGTGCTGCTCTGGTATCAGCTTTGAGATCAAACCCCTCACACCTGAGAGAACTGGATCTGTCAAAAAATAACCTAGGTTATTTAGATATGATGCTGCTTTCTGCTGCAATGGAGATTCCTCATTGGAAACTAGAAACACTGAGGTAAGATCATATTTTTGAGGGACGCAACTGATCCATACTAGCATCAACATTTTTTATAATATCTAGATTATGGTCTTCTATGGTAAATTCTGGGTCTAGTGACATACTAAGGAGTAGTTTCTTCTGAAACAGAGTAATGGTATATTGCTGTTCTTCAGGTTAAAAGATTGTGGTATCACAGATGAAGGTTGTACAGGTCTAGCTTCAGCTCTGAGATCAAACCCCTCACACCTGAGAGAGCTGGATCTGTCTGGAAATAAAGTAGGAGGCTTTGGGGTACAGATGCTCTCTGCTGCACTGGGGATCCCTTACTGTAAACTTGGAACACTTAAGTAAGATGCATTTGAGTGTCAGATATAAGCTAGTCACATTCAGTATTGTAGTTATAGCAAAGCGAATTTTATTGACTTACAACAGTGAAAAAGTGAACAATATTTTATTGTTTTCTCTGCAGGCTGGTGAGTTGTGATATCACAGATGAAGGTTGTGTTGCTCTGGTATCAGCTCTGAGATCAAATCCCTCACACTTTAGAAACCTGGATCTGTCTGGGAATAAACTTGGAAATTTAGGAATAAAGCTGCTCTCCAATGCACTGGAGAGTCCTCACTGTAAACTGGAGAAACTGAAGTAAGTTCATTGCTCAGAGTCAGTCTTAAAAAATCCAGAGTCAGTATTTTTTAGATTGTTTGCTCATCTGTAATATGTCTATAGGACGAAGCAGATCCTTTCCAGATCATGTGATCTTTAACAGACATATTGCAGACGTAACATGTGCTATCTGGGGAAACTTATGCTTATTCCTTATGGAATACTATCTACAAATACTGCTACACATTTTTCTCTTTTCAGATTGAATGATTGTGATCTCACAGATAAATATTGTGTTTCACTGGCTTCTGCTCTGAGATTAAACTTCGCAAACTTGAGCGAGCTGGATCTGTCTGAGAATAAACTTGGAGATTCTGGAGTCAAGCTTCTTTTTGCTGGACCAGTGAGTCATCTGTCTAAACTTGCAACATTTAAGTAAGACCCTAATTTCAAGTACCACTTACAAGTTAGTCCTTATTAAGATTATTTTAAGCCATTTAAATTAGAATTTTATTTAAAGTTATTCTATGAGGACAGCATCACATGTTTGTGTCTTGAAGTGAACAATTGGAGACTGTGCTGTTGTTTTTTCTGTAGGTTGGTGAATTGTGGTATCACAGATGAAGGTTGTACTGCTCTGGCTTTTGCTCTGACATCAAACCTCTCACACCTGAGAGAGTTGGATCTGTCTGGAAATAAAGTAGAAGATTTAGGAGTACAGACGCTCTCTAGTGGACTGGAGAATTATTACTGCCAACTGGAAACACTGAGGTAAGACCATAATACACTGTGTGCAGAATTATTAGGCATGTTGATATTCTGAAGATATACATGAAGATAGTTTTTTTTATAGGCTTTATAGACAGATAAGTTGAGAGTGACTCTTGAAGGACAAGCATCACATCCTCTTGTACCTCTGATTCAAGAATTTATCTTCCAAAATCTGGCAGTAAGTTTTGGGAGTTCATGTTTAGTCTCCTATCCTGAAAAGTCTGACTTGCAGAGATGGACTAAAATGAACTATAAAGCCTATAAAAAAAAAAAAAAACTGTCTTCATGTATTTCACAACATGTCAACTTGTTATTCTTATTAATTCAGGGGCATTTTTTAGGATTTTTTACCAAGCAAAGTCTCTGAGAACCTGACACATTGTACTTCTGAAGACTCCAGGTAGGTTGCAGTTCTGTAAAATGGTGGCGCTGGAGACTAAATGGTTCCTGATGGTGTCACACCTAATTCCTAATTCTTTTGCAGTTAACATGCATCTTTTCTTCTCCACCTGTTTTTTCTGACCATGCAGACTCAACAAGCATTTCGCTGTCCAATGGTCAAGCCTTAACTTTGCAAATTCTTGTAATGCATTAGTATTGCATTCATCTCATGGGCATTTAATAATTTGGACTTTTCAGTCTGAGTTAAATATCTTTTTTGGTTCATTTTATCTGTAAAAGAAAACATGCCTAATAATTATGCACACCTGAATATAAGGAGTTTTTCACTTCCAGCCTTCATGGACAATTATATATCACATATAAATGATTAAATACAAAATTAACAGTAGTTATTAAGACTGATGTGGTTTGGAATTGGTAAAATGTGTTTGGAAAAAAAATATATGACCAGATTATCAACATGCCTAATAATTATGCACACAGTGTATATAATTAGGCAAGCAGTATTTAGTTTATAATTACTCACAATTCTGGGAGATACTTGCTGGTTTTCTGCTGTAAATCTGGATTTTATGTATAGTACTATAGACATCTAAGGTTGCATACTGGTAAGTGGTTTAAGATTCAAGTCTATCTTATTTAAGATGTTCTCTCTGCAGGCTGGTGAGTTGTGGTATGACAGATGAAGGTTGTGCAGCATTTTCTTCAGCTTTGACATCAAACCCCTCACACCTGAGATGGCTGGATCTGTCTAAAAATAAACTCTCAGACTTAGGAATGAAGCTGCTCTCTACTGGACTCGGGAATCCTCGCTGTAAACTGGAGATGCTTGGGTATTTTCCCACAGTTTCTCTTATTAAATATATAACAATAAAAAGAGTTATATTACTTCTGTGAACATGCGTAAATTATGTATTGAGTAGTTTTGAAGCAAACCCATTACAACTGTCATGATTGACTAGGAACGACTCAAATGCGGGGCAAAATAGGTTTATTGAGAAAAACACAAAAAACACAATATTCAAGGAAAATAGTCCTCCCAGCGCTCCACCCTGGAGGTAATCTGGGGAAAGCAAAAAACAAAACAAAAACTCACAGTCCAAAAGCGCACAGGGAGGAACTCGACCCTTTAGGCAAAACTCACGGAGGATGACGAGGCGCGGGGAGAGAATCTCGTCCCGGCGTAGAACAATCCCAACCGCAACAAACAGAGAATCCCTGGGGAGCGATCTCGACCCAGCGTTGAACAATCACAGCAGTAATGAACGGAAAATCCCCGGGGAGCGATCTCAACCCAACGTAGAACAATCATAGCAGTAACAAACGGAGAATTCCCGGGTAGCGATCTCAACCCGACGTAGAACAATCACAGCAGTAACAAACGGAGAATTCCTGGGGAGCGATCTCAACCAGACACGAGGAAGCACACTGAGGATGACACGGCACGGAATGCAGAACAGCAACACCATCAAGCTGACAAAGCGGAACGCCAGCGGGTACTATGGGCAAAGAGCAAAAAATAACAAAAGCCAAAGGCGAGGAGAAAAATTGCAGAGAATAAACAGGACTAGACTAGACTTGGCAAGAGATCAAAGTGGACTGACACAGGACAGAGGAGATGAGAGTTTAAATAGAGAGGAAGAAATTAGCAGAGAACGAAAACAGGTGTGAATGTGAAAATGGGAAACGAGAAACAGCTGGAGGGAGACACGGGGCGGGGAGAGTGACGTAGTCACAGCGAACGTGGCGAGATGACAACAAAAACATAAACAGACACACAGGCAGGAAAAACCCCGACAGAGCCAGGATCACGACAGTACCCCTCCCCCCAGAGGCGCCACCGGGCGCCTAGGGAGGGGACTCACCTCATCTCCGGTGGAACCCCCGGATCAGCTACCGGTCCAGGATGTCACGAGCCGGTACCCAGCACCTCTCCTCAGCGCCATAGCCTTCCCAGTCCACGAGATATTGAAAGCCATGACCGCGGCGGGGAACGTCTAAGAGCCTCTTAACGGTAAAAAACGGGGATCCATCCACGAGGCGAGGGGGTGGGGGGGTGGGCACGCGGCCGCCGGGGTTGAGAGGGGAAGAAAAAACTGGTTTAATCCTGGAAACATGGAAAACAGGGTGAACTCGACCAAGAGCTGGGGGGAGCTTGAGCCGGACAGCCACCGGGTTAACCACCTTGGTGATACGGTATGGACCAATGAACTTGGGTGCCAGCTTACGAGAAGGTACCCGGAGAGGCAAGTCCTTGGTAGAGAGCCATACTCGTTGACCACACACATAGGTAGAAGGAGAAACCCGACGGCGATCAGCCGCTGCCTTGGTTCTCAGAGAGGTTCGAGCCAAAACCTTTCTGGCCTTTGTCCACATGCAACGGCAACGCCGGACAAACGCCAGAGCTGAGGGAACCGCAGCATCAAGTTCCTGTGGGGGAAACAGAGGGGGCTGATAACCCAGAGAACATTCAAAGGGAGACATACCAGAGAACGAGACAGGGAGGGAATTGTGGGCATACTCAATCCAAGAGAGCTGTTGGCTCCAGGTACCGGGATTATGGGATGTCAAACAGCGGAGTCCCTGTTCGAGATCCTGGTTGGCTCGTTCGCATTGGCCATTGGTCTGCGGGTGAAAACCAGAGGACAGACTCACAGAGGCTCCGATCTGTCTACAAAATTCTTTCCAGAACCGAGAGGTGAACTGAGGACCCCTGTCGGAAACAACGTCAGTCGGCAAGCCATGGAGCCAAAAGACGTGGTTCATCATCAGTTGGGCAGTCTCAGCTTGGGAAGAGGGATAAAATGGACCGCCTTAGAGAAGCGATCCACCACCGTGAGGATGGCGGTGTTACCCCTAGAGGGAGGGAGACCAGTAACAAAGTCAAGGGCGATGAGAAAAACAGCAGAGAATAAACAGGACTAGACTAGACTTGGCAAGAGATCAAAGCGGACTGACACAGGACAGAGGGAATGAGAATTTAAATAGAGAGAAAGAAATTAGCAGAGAACGAAAACAGGTGTGAATGTGAAAATGGGAAACGAGAAACAGCTGGAGGGAGACACGGGGCGGGGAGAGTGATGTAGTCACAGCGCACGTGGCGAGATGACAACAAAAACACAAACAGACACACAGGCAGGAAAAACCCCAACAGAGCCAGGATCACGACAACAACACTCTACAATAAGATAGTTTAGATAGTAGATGGTAATGTTCAATTATAAACCATGGTTGTAGACTATCTGTTATAAAGAACCCCTATAGAATAAATGGAGAGAGTAAAAGTGTATTATTGTTTTCTCTTTAGGCTGCATGATTGTGAGGTGACAGATGAAGGTTGTGCTGCTCTGGCTTTGGCTCTGAGATCAAACCCCTCACACCTGAAAGAACTGGATCTATCTGATAATAAACTAGGAGATTTAGGAGTGAAACTTCTCAGCGCTGGACTGGAGGATCCCCACTGCAAACTGGAGATACTTAAGTATAGTATTTCTAACAGTCACAAATGAAAACTATCTAGAACTAACTAGAACTACCTTTCTCTCCCATACATATACACAAGGCACAAAAAGTCCTAATGTTCTCCTCTTTTGAAATGGTGTATTATGTTGCATTTATAGTACAACCACAAAAAAGCAAAGTGCTTTGAAATACAAAGTACCACTAAAATAAAGGACGTTTTACATAATTTAGATTTTAGTTACTTATTACAGAATAAGGAAGTAAAAAGTGTCTTACTGTTCTCTCTTTTACAGGTTGAAACATTGTGGTTTCACATATGAAGGATGTACTGCTCTGGCTTCTGTTCTGGGATCAAATCAATCATATCTGAAATATGTGGATCTATCTGTTAATATGCTTGAGGATCTAGGAGTGCAGATGCTTTCTGCTGTGTTTTACTAAGCATTCTTGATGTGAAGTGGAAATATGTCTTGTCAACATTTTTCAAATCTCTGCCTTTAATGTATGATTTTAAGCACAACTGTAAATTTTAAGAACAATTTTTGCTCTTTCTCATTTTTGGTGTTCCTTTAGTTTACCATATAGCCTATGTATACAATTTACTCATTCATTTAGTAAATGTGATTGTGTCTCATTGTGGAGCTTAAATGTTGCTGCTGTATAATGTTGTAAATGTTGTATTTCACATACTGATTCATTTGTTGCGGATCAGCTCTTTTGGAAGCAACACACATGACTGTTCTTTGACCTTTGTAAAATATATGGATCAATAAAAGGCAGCAGTAAGGAACAAAGTTCGCTGTTCTTGGTAAACAAGTTATACATGGGCAACGCAACAACGTCTCTAAAAAATACTTGTACCATTAACTGTATATGCATTATTTTAAAGGACTGAACCAGTCATTTACCCATTAAAGAAGAATTCTGGAAAAAGAATTTCAGTGTCATCATGAATCCAAACAGTTCAGGTTAGTGTGATAAATACTGATTATTGTACAGTTTGATCTGTCGAACTTTACTCTAAATAGTACAACTGCAAAATATTTATCATTGCCCTTGGTATTGTAATTGCAATTATTAATTCTGGTTGATTTACATTTAAATAATTTTTGGATTTCATATTTTTTTGTTTATAGAGTGCATATCCATAATAAGCTGAGAACTGTTTGTTTATTGCTGTTTTTTGTATCAGCATATCAAGACTTAACACTGGTCATCTAAGCAGCATGAAAAACTAATGTATAACATTATCTAGAACTTACGCTGTGAATCATTTCAGTTCAGCTAGAACTGAAACTAAAAAGAAACCATTGAAGCAATGGCAGTAGATTGAAATAGAAAGTTGCAATTTAACACTTTTCACGATTAGTTTATCACAGCAGCCATTATTGTAATGCCATTATTGTAAAAATTAATTGTGCAGCTGTACTAGAAGTGCTACGTTAACATAAACAGCTTGTGTTCTATCTAGACCATTTTTTTTAATGAAGTATACTTGCATATCTCTGCCCTGATTTTTTCTAACAGAGCTGAGGATTCTCCTTTTGGGTCCAAATACTGCAAAGAAAAGTTCAGCAGGAAATACTATACTGGGCAAAAATGAGTTTGACTTGAAGAAGACTTGGCAGTGTGTGGAGAAACAAAATGAATTAGCCGGCACAAAGATCATTGTAGTTGATACTCCAGGCTGGTGGGGAAATTTACCCTTTGACGAAAACCCTGAACTGTACAAACAAGAAATTATCCTGAGTGTGACTAAATGCCCTCCAGGGCCTCATGTGCTGCTGCTGGTCTTAAATGTAGACACACCGTTTAAACAAAATGAAAAAGACGCTCTACGTGAAAACATAAAATGTTTTGGTGAGGAAGTATGGAGGCACACGATAGTGCTGTTCACCTGTGAAGATCATCTAGGAGACATAACCACTCAACTGTTTATTGAGAATGAAAACCTCCAGTGGCTCATTGAGAAATGTGGAAAAAGATATCATGTTCTCAATACTAAAAATTGGGGTGATGGATCTCAGGTCACAGAACTGCTAAAGAAAATACAGGAAATGGTGGAGGGCAACAGAGGCAGCTATTATGAAATAAACAGACAGACTTTGCAACAGATGATGGAAAAAAGGAGAGAACAGGAAAAGAGAGCAGACGAAAGGAGGATCAAAAATCAACAACTGAAAGACAGGACAAAAACTGGTGAGCTTTTTTATAACTCTGTAGCTGTTGTTTTTAACCAGAGACAGGGAAAGAGCTGGGCACTTTATACAATGCAATGAAACCTGATTGTACTTTACTCCATTGTCATAGTTATTTGCTCATTGAAATACATTGTTGAAACAAAATCTTGACAGTTTTAGAGATTTCAGTTTTTCTATGTCTTTTAGTCTTTCTATGTCTCTCTAGCAGCTTTACTTTCATGTTTTCACGGGCTGACTGAAAACATTACTTATATAGACAGCCATCTAGTGATCTAATTTAACCTTAAAGGAAAAGTTCAGTTCCAGAACAAAAATTTACAAATAATTTACTCACCCCCTTGTCATCCAATATGTTTGTGTCTTTCTTTCTTCAGTCGATAAGAAATTATGTTTCTTGAGGAAAAACATTCTGGAATTATCTCAGTGGTGCCCCCAAATAATGAACTGCCAAAATGCAGTTTAAAAGCAGCTTCAAATGGCTCTAAACGATCCCAGCCAAGGAAGAATGGTCTAATCTAGCAAAATGATCGTTCATTTTCTAAACAAATTGACAATTTATATACTTTTTAACCTCAAAGAGTCATCCTGTCTAAGTCCTGGTGAACTCTGTTTTTTCTGGTTCAATACGGTCAACACAATTAGGGCATGCTGAAAAACTCCCATCTCGTTTTCTTCCCCAACTTTAAAATCATCTTACATCGCTGCAGAAGTACTGACCCAGTGTTTACAAAGTGAAGATGCAAAGAAGATCAAATGCACTTTACAAAAAAAAAAAAAAATATATGGCGATTTTGACATTGAAGAAAAAAATGAGATGGGAGTTTTTCGACATACTCTAACTGTATTGACCTGGAATACCCAGACTATGCATGTGCATCACAGAGACGAGACAAGATGAGCATTTGAGGTTAAAAAGTATATAAATTGTCAATTTGTTTCGAAAATGACCAATCGTTCCGCTAGATAAGACCCTTCTTACTTGGCTGGGATCGTTTAGAGCCATGTGAAGCTGCATTTAAACTGCATTTTGGAAGTTCAAATACGGGGGCACTATTGAAGTCCACTATATGGAGAACATTCTTGAAATGTTTTCCTCAAGAAACATAATTTCTTATCGACTGAAAAAAGAAAGACATGAACATCTTGGATGACAAAGGGCTGAGTAAATTATCTGAAAAATTTTGTTCTGGAAGTGAACTTCTCCTTTAACCTCTAATTATATAGCCTACTCTGTTTATAACATAACAATGTTCCTTCTTGACAGAGATGCCTTTATATTACTGGAGATCATTAAAAAAACTGAGTTCAAAGACCTGCCATAATAAAACATTTGTGTCTGCCTGCAGGAATTAAACATCCCCTCTCAGAGCTGAGGATGGTGCTACTGGGTTACAATGGATCTGGGAAGAGCTCAGCAGGAAACACCATCCTGGGCAAATTTGCATTTGATTCCAAAAGATCACTTACATCTTCAATAGAAGAAGGACATGTTGCAGGAAGACACATTACTGTGGTCAACACTCCAGGCCGAAGAAGAAATTACCACTCAATATACACCCCCAGACTCTAGAAAGATGAGATTGTGTTGTGTCCATCTCACTGTCCTCCAGGACCACACATCTTTCTGCTGGTCATAAGAGTGGACGTTTCTTTCACTGAAGTGTACAGAAAGGCAGTAGAGGAACATGTTGCTCTTCTTGGTCTCCAAGTCTGGGATTACATGATTGTTCTCTTTACATTTGGTGACTGGTTGGGAGACACAAGCATTGAGCTGTTTATTGAGAGTGAAGGAGAAGCTCTTCAGTGGATATTAAACAAATGCGGGAACAGGTATCATGTCTTTGACAACAAAAACACAGATGATGGCAATCAAGTTACAGAGCTGTTTGAAAAGATAGAGGAGGTGGTTGCCGAAAACAGAGGGGGTTATTTAAAAATGCAGAAGCACAATTTAAAAGAGGTGAAGAACAAAAGGATGAAAGTTGAGGAAAGAGCAAAACAGATAAGGGCTGAACTTCAAAAAAGAAATAAATCGAGACATTCAGCATCAGGTGAGTAAACAATGAAAACATTGTTTTAACAGTGAAATAACTGACAATATTTACAGTCTGTGCTCTGCCTTTTTTAAGGAGCTCCTGAACATTTTGAAATGAGGTTGGTGTTGCTCGGACCTCACTATTCTGGCATAAGTTCAACAGGAAACACAATTTTGGGAAGGCAAGCATTTGACAGAAGAATCGTAGAGAATCTAAGTAATATTGGGGAAGTGGCCGAGAGGAGTCTCACTGTGGTTTGTACACCAGGTTTTGAGAAAGATTACCTAATTGGAAAAAGACTTGAAGATGCTAAACTCCTCCTTCTGAGAAGTGTAACAGAACGGTCTTCTGGAACACATGCTTTCATTTTAGTCCAGAGTGTTGACTGTTCCTTTGCAGAGGAAGAGAAAGGTGCACTAGAGAAAATCATGGGGTCTCTTGGTGAAACAGTCTGGAATCACACATTGGTTCTGTTCGCCGTTGGAGATGAACTAGGAGAAACTCCCATAGAGTTATTCATTGCAAGTGAAGGGGACAATCTCCAGTGGCTTATTGAGAAATGTGGGAACAGGTATCATGTTCTCAACACTAAGAGCTGGGGTGATGGATCTCAGGTCACAGAACTCCTGGAGAAGATTGAGGAGATGGTGGCTGGAAATAGAGGATGTCCTTTTACACTAGATGAAGAGACTTTAGAAAGAGCTGAAAGAACAGTAGCTGTACCCATTAAAAGAGCACAGAGTATTGATGATCCAATAAACTGATTAGATTAAGATACATGTGCAGTTTAACATTGTCTTAAGTTGTTTTAATACATTTTTATTATCTGTTTAGATCTGTACATTAAGAAAATCTAATGCCTTCATTTTTGTGAATATGTGATTTATCAGGCATGTACTGTATAGAGCTCTTCATTATCTCACGTGGTGCATATATAATGAACATTTCAACAGACAATTATCAGAATCTGTATATAAATGTACAAAACACAATCCAAATCTACAACTCCTTTCCTTTTACATAAAATGTCCTTTAAGAAACTAACATAAACATGCCAAGCATGGTATAAATTAACAATGCCCATAAATAAGTTTATCATCAATATAATTAACTACAGCATCAAAATAGAAATATTTAAATTGTGAATAAACATGCTGCAATTACTGGTATATTCATTCATCATTAGCCTTTTTTTTTATCAGTTTTAACTTTTGTCTGTTTGTTTGTTTGTTTTTGTAATTTGATGCAAAGATGATATAATGCAAAGTGTTTTAAATGTGCATACATTTTCTGGAATGAAGTTTCTGGAATTACAGTGCTGATGCCTTCAGTGCGTGGGCCCCTGTTTAGATTTATTTAATATTTTGATGTTGATTTCACATTGGATCTGTCTGTTAATATACTTAAGGATCTAGAAGTGCAGCTGCTTTCTGCTTGTTTTACTAAGCATTATTGATGTCAAGTGGAATATTCAGGTAAGATTATGTAATTAAGGCTGATGGTCTAATCCAGGGTGGCGAATGTTGGTCCTGAAGAGCCACAGCCCTGCAGAGTTTTGCTTCAACCTTAATCACAAACACATGAACAAGCTAATCAAGGCCTGAAGGGTTACTAGGAAGCTACTGGCAGGTGAGTTTTTATTAGAGTTGGAGTTGAACTCAGCAGGACTGCGGATCTGCAGGACCAGAGTTCGCCACCCCTGGTCTAGTCCAGTAAGGCATACTGGCTAGTAGTGCGCATTTATTTAGTGAGTATTTATTTATTTATTCAGTTCAGTGATTATGTGTGTGTTACATTAGTAGAGTTTTGAGTTTCTTGTTACCTTAAAACAAATACCCTGAATCGATGTAATAGCAGTAATGTTGCATACATAGCAATTGTTTAACTGATTTTTATTTGATGACTTTTTCCCCCACACAAGAAATGATGATTGGACCACAGAGACTCTAGTGTGTCCAGTATATATATATATATATATATATATCAAAGAGCTTATGGTCATTTACCTGTCAAGGGTTAAAGAGGACTTTTGGAACCGAAAAAAGAATCGAGTGTCACCATGAGACTAAGCAGTTCAAGTACTTTTTCAGGTGAGTGTGAAATATTAATGTCGATAAGCATATAATCATCTCACTCAACCAAGCTACTGTACGTTTTATTGCTTCGGTTTTCTGCTCCGGGATAAAGCAACCCAACTGCTGTTTTACGATCAGTTTCCAATAATCAAATCTAACGTCTTGTATGCTGGCCTATTTAAACGCTATACAGCATACATTTCAAGAAGTACTGACTTTCTTTGTACCTGAACTACACAAAGTAGAGGCAGGTAGCTGGATGGAAAAACCCGTAGCTTAGCTGAGTTGCGTGGTGCAGGCGCAATCCTGTGGAATTGTGTTTATAATTTCACCTATTATTTTGTCTTGTGGACTATCCCCTAGTAAAATAAATATACTAAAATGTATTTAAAAATACATTTATTTAATGCTAAGTATACTACAAGTATATTTACATATTATGTACTAAATACATTGCAGTTGTACTTTTAGTATACTAAACTGGTAAAATCTACTAAACTGGAACAGCTAATTTTATACTTAATACACTTTAATTATGACGAAATAGTGCTGAAGTTTAACTATTACTTTTTTACTAGGGTATGTAAACATCTTTTATGTAAAATATATTATATTTGTGCAGGACAGTGCTAAATAAAAACATTAACAAACATTTTGTATGTTAACAAACATTTTTAAACATGCAGAAGCAGAGTTGTTCAGATTAGTTTATAGAATTTAAATGTTTAAAATATCAAAATATTATTTTTCATCTCACATTGTTTAGCTGGGGTCATTTCGATATACCATCATGTTCATTTAGCAGGTTTTTTTAAACTCTGACTTTGAGGGAGCTATCCACATGCATAATATGGAATCACAGATCCTAGATGTTTTTGTTTGTTTGTTTGTTTGTTTTTTTGACCACACTGTATTTTGCTTTATACAAAAAATGTTTTTATTAGACACCATGCTTAAGTAATAGAAATGCAAATGCTATATAATAAGTGTAATAAAAATAATAATAACTTCAGCTCTGTAATAGACTTCAGCTTGGTATTTGACTTGTTTGCATATTCACATACTTCTGATTTGATTCTCTCTAACAGAACTGCAGATTGTTCTATTGGGTCCAAAAAATGCTGGGAAAACTTCAGCAGGTAATACTTTTCTGGGCAAAAAGGAGCTTGACTTGAAGAAGACTTTGCATTGTGTGGAGAAACACAGTGAAAAAACTGGCATTAAGATCACTGTGGTTGATACTCCAGGCTGGTGGGGAAATTTACCATTTGATGAAAACCCTGAACTCTACAAACAAGAAATTATCCTGAGTGTGACTAAATGTTCTCCTGGACCTCATTACACTTTATTTAAAGTCCACTTTAGACATTTTACTAACTATAAGTAACTTTGCAACTACATGTCAACTAATTCTCATTAATTTGCACCTACATGTCTATAACTCTCAGAGCAGACTGTTAGGTTAGGTTTAGGGTTAGTACAATAACTTGACATATAATTGCAAAATTTAGAAGAGTGTTAGAAGATATTAAGCAGACAGTCTACTAATACTCTAATGACTAGTTGACATGCAGTTGCAAAGTTACTTACTGTTAGTAGAATGTCTAAAGTGGACTATCAAAATAAAGTGTTACCAACACATCTGCCACTGCCATTCATTCAGACTATTTTACAGTGTGCAAGTACAGTGAATTTAATTTACAGTGAACAAAAGGTTGCTGTTTTTTAACAATTAGAGAACCAATATTTATTGTAGTACTCCTTTGAACAAACCATAGAAAAGACTTGGTATGGATAGAAAATATATAGAAAACGTCCCTTTCTTTTTTATAGTGAAAGTGTCCACATCCAGCCCTCCTACCTTGTTCTTCAGCTCCACAGAGAAAGAATCCTTGGGATCCATACGTGCACAACATGTTATTTAGTTATTTAGATTATTTAATTCGATTATGCAATCAGCAATGTTTACAATTTAGAGTTACTTGTCTTCTGCTGCACTCTAGAACGATCGAAACAACGCCTCCTTCTGGAATCAAGGTGAATAACACAATGCTGTGGTATTAGTTAACCCATGCCAAAGCCTACACTATAACTAGTAACGATCGTGTTACTCTACGCGTATCATTATCCTGTGGAATTGCTTGTAAACGTGAGTATTTCTGCACGCATGTCATCTTTATTCAGATCAAATGAAGTTACGTGGAGCAAGAGGAAAATGGTGTCATCCGCTTCTAAACGAACAGGAATCGAAAACGAAACTTAAGTTAAGAAAATGGATGGAGCACGATTATTTTTTGTTAGAGATTTAGTTGATTCAAAATGACTCTTTAAAAAAAATAGCTGAAATATTTTATTAAATTGTAATACTGGTTATTTTAAGACTACACATTAAGCATCATTCTGTGCAGTAATAATAATGTTTACTGGATCTGTCTGGGAATGAACTAGGAGATTTAGAAGTGATGTTGCTTTCAGCTGGAAATAATTTGTCCAAACTTGGAACACTTAAGTAAGATTTAAAACTTCAAAATCACAATACATTGAGTTAAATAATCTGGTTTTCTGGTTGTGTAAGGATATAGTAATTTTACTAATTTTACTCTCTGCAGGTTGATTGGTTGTGGTGTAACACATGAAGGCTGTGGTCCTCTGGCTTCAGCTCTGGCATCAAACACCTCACACCTGAGAGAACTGGACCTGTTACAGAATAACCTACATGATGTAGAAATGATGCTGCTCTCTGCTGGACTGGAGAATCCTTCATGCAAACTGGAGAAATTGAAGTAAGGTTATGAATCAAAAATGATAAACAAACAAAAACCTTGTGCACTGCCCATGATATCATGAACTAAAAAGCAAGGATGTGATGACATACTCAAAATTTGGTGGACCACGCATAATGATTTAAGCAATAATTTTCAGCCATTGAGAAACCCATTTCATTCTAGTGTAAATATATGTACATATAGTCTATTGTGATTATTACCCTGTAGCAACATGTATTGTTTTATTCTTTAGGTAGCTGAGTTGTGGTTTAACAGAGGGAGGTTGTACTGCTCTGGCTTCAGCTCTACAATCAAACCCCTCACACCTGAGAGAGCTGGATCTGTCTGAAAATAGCCTAGGTTATTTACACACGATGCTGCTCTCTGCTGTAATGGAGAATAATAATAATAATAATAATAATAAGTTTATTTTATATAGCGCCTTTCTAGAAACTCAAGAATCCTTGCTGGAAACTTGAAACATTGAAGTAAGTTCATGAACTGAAGTCTTAAACTTGAGGTGTGAAGCATAAATCTAAGAAAATCTCAAAATATCTCACAAACTTGTGATTTGAACAGAGTTGTGTACATTTTTTAAACCCATTGTATATAGAAGCATTGTTGAATATTTATGTTTGTGATTTTGGGTAGCCATTAGAGGTTACAGCTTCACAGATCAGTGTGTCTTGAATTAAAAAAGGAAAAATTTTGTTTTTTTCTGCAGATTGGTGAACTGTGGCTTCACAGATGAAGGTTGTGCTGTCACAAGCGCTGTGTGCAGGGAATAAGAAGTAGGAACGAGGAGATCAGGAACATACATTTATTTAAATAATCCACACTTGGAACAGGAACAGCAGGGAATCCACACGCATACACAACGAAAAAGACTTTAAGAACCAACAAAGACACAGGGAACAGAACCAAACTTATATACACAGACTAATCAGAGGGAGACAGGTGTGAACGATTAAACAATGGTGTAATAATTGAAGCCGGAACAGGAAAGACCAAATAAGGGCATACAAGGGGAAAACCAAAGAAAACAGTCCACAGGGGTGTGCCATGTGCTGGTATCAGCTTTGAGATGCTGCTTTCTGCTGCAATGGAGATTCCTCATTGGAAACTAGAAACATTGAGGTAAGATCATATTTTTGAGAGATGCAATTGATCCATACTAGCATCAACATTTTTTATAATATCTAGATTATCTGGATTAGGGTCTAGTGACATACTAATGAGTGGTTTCTTCTGAAACAGAGTGATGGTTTATTGCTGTTCTTCAGATTAAAAGATTGTGGTATCACAGATGAAGGTTGTACAGGTCTAGCTTCAGCTCTGAGATCAAACCCCTCACACCTGAGAGAGCTGGATCTGTCTGGAAATAAAGTAGGAGGCCTTGGGGTACAGATGCTCTCTGCTGCACTGGGGATCCCTTACTGTAAACTTGGAACACTTAAGTAAGATGCATTAGAGTGTCAAATATAAGCTAGTCACATTCAGTGTTGTAGTTATAGCAAAGCGAATTTTACTGACTTACAACAGTGAAAAAGTGAACAATGTGTTATTTTTTTTCTCTGCAGGTTGGTGATATCACAGATGAAGGTTGTGTTGCTCTGGTATCAGCAAGTGGTTTAAGATTCAAGTCTATCTTATTTAGGATGTTCTCTCTGTAGGCTGGTGAGTTGTGGTATGACAGATGAAGGTTGTGCAGCATTTTCTTCAGCTTTGACATCAAACCTCTCACACCTGAGATGGCTGGATCTGTTTAAAAATAAACTCTCAGACTTAGGAATGAAGCTGCTCTCTACTGGACTCGGGAATCCTCACTGTAAACTGGAGATGCTTGGGTATTTTCCCACAATTTCTCTTATTAAATATATAACAATGAATGAGTTCTAACTTCTTTGAACATGCGTAAATGATGTATTGAGTAGTTTTGAAACAAACCCATTACAACACTCTACGATAAGATAGTTTAGATAGTAGATGGTAATGTTCAATTATAAACCATGGTTGTAGACTATCTGTTATAAAGAACCCCTATAGAATAAATGGAGAGAGTAAAAGTGTATTATTGTTTTCTCTTTAGGCTGCATGATTGTGAGGTGACATATGAAGGTTGTGCTGCTCTGACTTCAGCTCTGAGATCCAACCCCTCACACCTGAAAGAACTGGATCTATCTGGTAATAAACTAGGAGATTTAGGAGTGAAACTTCTCTGCTGGACTGGAGGATCCCCACTGCAAACTGGAGATACTCAGGTATAGTATTTCTAACAGTCACAAATGAAAACTATCTAGACTATCTAGAACTACCTTTCTCTCCCATACATATACACAAGGCCCAAAAAGTCCTAATGTTCTCCTCTTTTCAAATGGCGTATTATGTTGCATTGATAGTACAATCACAAAAAAGGCAAAGTGCTTTGAAATACAAAGTACGACTAAAATAAAGAATGTTTTACATAATTTAGATTTTAGTTAATTATTATAGAACAAAGAAGTGAAGAGTGTCTTACTGTTCTCTCTTTTACAGGTTGAAATGTTGTGGTTTCACATATGAAGGTTGTGCTGCTCTGGCTTCTGTTCCCAGATCAGATCAATCATATCTGAAATATCTGGATCTGTCTGTTAATATGCTTGAGGATCTAGGAGTGCAGCTGCTTTCTGCTGTATTTTGCTAAGCATTCTTGATGTAAAGTGAAAATATGTCTTGTCAACATTTTTCAAATCTCTGCCTTTAATGTATGATTTTAAAGCACAGCTGTAAATTTTAAGAACAATTTTTGCTCTTTCTCATTTTTGGTGTTCCTTTAGTTTACCATATAGCCTAGGTATATAATTTATTCATTAATTCATTTAGTAAATGTGATTGTGTCTCATTGTGGAGCTTAAATGTTGCTGTTGTATAATGCTGTAAATGTTTTATTTCACATAGCTCTTTTGGAAGCGACACACATGACTGTTCTTTGACCTTTGACGGCAGCAGTAAGGAACAAAGTTCGGCTGTTCTCGGTAAACAAGTTATACATGGGCAACGCAACAACGTCTCTAAAACATACTTGTACCATTAACTGTATATGCAGTTAATGCATTATTTTAAAGGACTGAACCAGTCATTTACCCATTAAAGAAGAATTCTGGAAGAAGAATTTCAGTATCATCATGAATCCAAGCAGTTCAGGTTAGTGTGATAAATACTGATTATTTCACAGTTTGATCTGTCGAACTTTACTATAGAAATTAGAGCTGCACAATATTTTTCATTGCCCTTGGTATTGTAATTGTGATTAATAATTCTGGTTAATTTACATTTAAATACTTTTTGGATTCCATATTTTTATATATAGAGTGCATATCCATAATAAGCTGTTTTGTTTATTGCTGTTTTTTTTTTTGTATCAGCATAATCAAGACTTAACATTGGTCATCTAAGCAGCATGAAAAACAAATGTATCACGTTATCTATAACTTACGCTGTGAGTCATTTCAGTTCAGCTAGAACTTGAACTAAAAAGAAACCATTGAAACAATGGCAGTAGATTGAAATAGAAAGTTGCAATTTAACACTTTTCTCGGCCAGTTAATCACGGCAGCCATTATTGTAATGCCACTTTGTAAAAATAATTGTGCAGCCCTATAGAAATGCCATATTAGCATAAACAGCTTGTGTTGTATCTAGACCTTTTTTTTTAAATAAAGTACATACTCACATACCTCTGCCCCGAATTTCTCTTAGCAGAGCTGAGGATTCTCCTTTTGGGTCCAAAAACTGCAGAGAAAAGTTCTGCAGGAAATACTATACTGGGCAAAAATGAGTTTGACTTGAAGAAGACTTTACAGTGTGTGGAGAAACACAGTGAAATAGCCGACACAAAGATCATTGTGGTTGATACTCCAGGCTGGTGGGGAAGTTTACCCTTTGACGAAAACCCTGAACTGTACAAACAAGAAATTATCCTGAGTGTGAATAAATGTCCTCCAGGACCTCATGCTTTGCTGCTGGTCATAAATGTAAATGCATCGTTTAAAAAAAATGAAAAAGACAGTCTACGTGATAACATGAAATGTTTTGGTGAGGAAGTATGGAGGCACACGATAGTACTGTTCACCTGTGAAGATCATCCAGGAGATACAACCACTCGACAGTTTATTGAGAATGAAAACTTCCAGTGGCTCATTGAGAAATGTGGAAACAGATATCATGAGCTCAATACAAAAAACTGGGGTGATGGATCTCAGGTCACAGAACTGCTTAAGAAAATACAGAAAATGGTGGAGGGCAACCGAGGCAGCCATTATGAAATAAACAGAGAGACTTTGCAGCAGTTGGAGAAGAAGAGGAGAGAACAGGAAAAGAGAGCAGATGAAAGGAGGATCAAAAATCAACAACCAAAAGACAGGAAAACAACAATTGGTGAGCTTTTTTATGACATGTCTATAGCTATTGTGTTTAACCAGAGACAGTTTATGAGGGAAAGAGCCAGGCACTTTATACAATAATGATTGAAGAAGAGAAATTGTAGCGTACAAAGTTTAAGTAAATATGTACAAGTACATGTTTTCATAGGCTGACTGAAAACATTACTTACATAGACAGCCATCTAGTGGACTAATTTGACATCAAGGGACTCTACTCTGTTTATAACATAACAATGTTCC
Source organism: Labeo catla (assembly GCA_012976165.1). Lineage (NCBI taxonomy): Eukaryota > Metazoa > Chordata > Actinopteri > Cypriniformes > Cyprinidae > Labeo > Labeo catla. Next base: position 294,142 of record VONZ01000350.1, read on the forward strand.
TTCTCGACAGAGATGCCCTCATATTACTGAAGTTTGTTAAAAAACTGAGATCAATGACCTACCTTAATAAAAACATTTATGTCTGCCTGCAGGAAATAAAGATCCCCTCTCAGAGCTAAGGATGGTACTACTAGGTTACAATGCATCTGGGAAGAGTTCAGCAGGAAACACCATCCTGGGCAAATCTGCATTTCAGTCCAAAAGATCACTTACATCTTCAGTACGAAAAGGAGATTACTGTACAGGAAGGCATGTTACTGTGGTCGACACTCCAGGCCGAAAAAGAAATTACCACTCAAAATACACCCCCAGACTCTATAAAGATGAGATTGTGTTGTGTCCATCTCACTGTCCTCCAGGACCACACGTCTTCCTGCTGGTCATAAGAGTGGATGTTTCTTTCACTGAAGTGTATAGAAAGGCGGTAGAGGAACATGTTGCTCTTCTTGGTCTCAAGGTCTGGGATCACATGATTGTTCTCTTTACATTTGGTGACTGGTTGGGAGACACAAGCATTGAGCTGTTCATTGAGAGTGAAGGAGAAGCTCTTCAGTGGATAATAGACAAATGTGGGAACAGGTATCATGTCTTCAACAACAAAAACGCAGATGATAGCAATCAAGTGACAGAGTTGTTTGAAAAGATAGAAGAGATGGTTGCAGGAAACGGAGGATGCTGTTTTGAAATACAGCAGCAGAATTTACAAGTGGTGAAGAACAAAAGGATAAAAGTTGAGAAAAGAGCAGAACAGATAAAGGCTGAATTTCAAAAAAGAAATGAATTGAGACATTCAGCATCAGGTGAGTAAACAATGAAATCATGGCTTTAACAGTGAAGTAACTGACAATACTTACGGTCTGTGCTCTGTCTTTTTTAAGGAGATGCTGAACTTTTTGAAATGAGGTTGGTGTTGCTTGGACCTCACCTATCTGGCATAAGTTCAACAGGGAACACAATTTTGGGAAGGCAAGCATTTGACAGAAAAATCGAAGAGAATCTAAGTGATAATAGTGAAGTGGCTGGAAGGAAACTCACTGTGGTTTGTACACCAGGTTTTGAGAAAGATTACCTAATTGCAAAAAGACTTGAGGATGCTAAACTCAACCTTCTGAGAAGTGTAACAGAACGGTCTTCTGGGACACATGCTTTTATTTTAGTCCAGAGTGTTGACTGTTCCTTTGCAGAGGAAGAGAAAGGTGCACTAGAAAAAATCATGGGGTCTCTTGGTGAAACAGTCTGGAATCACACATTGGTTTTGTTTGCTGTTGGAGATGAACTAGGAGAAACTCCTATAGAGTTATTCATTGCAAGTGAAGGGGACACTCTCCAGTGGCTCATTGAGAAATGTGGGAACAGGTATCATATTCTTAACGCTAAGTGCTGGGGTGATGGATCTCAAGTCACTGAACTCGTGGAGAAGATCAAGAAGATGGTGGCTGAAAATAGAGGATGTCCTTTTACACTAGATGAAGAGGCTTTAGAAAGAGCTGAAAGAACAGTAGCTGTACCCATTAGAAGAGCACAGAGTATGGATGATCCGTTAAATTGTAAGTTGTTCTTTATTTATTTGCATATTGTGCAATATTTAAAGGTTTGTCTGATGTATTAAATCCTTTCTTTGTAGTTGCTGAAGTATGCAGTCTTTCCTCAAGGACAAGTTCAGCATATGTATCCCTGATGTCCCAAGAAGCACCTGTAGAGAGGCATTTCAAGTCAAGTTCAAAAAGGAGCTCTGGAGTAGAGTCTCTTGGTTCAATTCCTGAGTTTGATTGAGTACTGGGTTTAGATTAGATTATGACATTGTCTGAAGTTTCCTTTATTTAATTATTTTATACATTAATTGTTTAGATCTGTACATACAGCAAACAGAGAACTAACGAAAAGTTTGCTTATGTGCTTATATAACTGGCAACATATTAACAATCATATCTCTGCTAATGTTTTAAACATGACTTTATAGTTTGAGATTTTTTAATGCCTTCAGTTTTGTGAATATGTCATTTATCAGGCAGTTTACATACTGTTACATACTTACATACTGTTTACAGTTTGTCAATAAAATATGATTTCAGAACTTTAAATGGGTTTATGGTTCTATGACTGAACACATGGTCTCACTGTGTGACTGGCTGCTCCAACAATGACTTTTGCAATTGCACACTTTATTTGACTAGTATGACTGGTTTTTACTGTATATTTTGTACTGTACACGCTACATACTGTAGCAATATTAACAGTATATAAAAACTGCTGTACAACTTAACATTTAGCTTTTATCTTTAAGCAACTTGAACTGGATACATATTTTATTTCCACTCATAATAATGGATCATGCTATATCTCAGCTCTCTATATGCTATATCTCAGCATATATATATAATCACCATATTATATATGGTATACAATGTACACTTCAATGGACAATTATCAGCATCTGTATATGTATGTACAAAACACATTCCAAAATCTACAATTCCTTTCCTTTTGCATAAATTGTCCTTTATGAAACTAACATAAACATGCCAAGCATGGTATAAATTTAGAATACAAACATAAGTTGATCAGCAATATAATGGAGTACATCATCAACATGCATAGAATGAGACTACTGGTATATCTATTCATTATTAGCCTTTTTAACAACATTAACTTTTTTTCCTGAAAGTAATATAATACAAAGAGTACAAACATTGAAAAAATGAAAAATTAATATGTAAATTAAAAAATTAAAAAAATTAAAAATGTAAATTTGATGTTGATTTCACAAGTAAGCTGTGTATCGTATGTATTCACACAAAGTTCAAAAACTCTCAAAGCCAGCAAAATAATTTCCAAATCACCTAATGAGATGGGGGATGTTTATATTTTGCTGATATTTTGGCTTTGAAATCAATCAGATTAAATATATAGTTTAACAGAGATTAGGTGAATTTTTTAATTGTGTGTACAAGGTTAGTGTACAAGCTCTCTCTTGTTTTTTTTTTTTGTTTTTTTGTTTTTTGAGATGAGAAATACTGGTCCATCACTGGAGGATCTTTTTAATCTGAAAGGTTATTAAATCTTAGGAGGAGCTAGAACTGGAAAAACCTGTTAGATTAGATATTTGAATACAGTTTAAAGTTTGTTGTACCTTCTGCGCTACACTTTAAAGAAAGCATTGTATGTTAGCACAAAAGAAACACCATAAGTATGTAATTATTCTATAGGATATTGTAATTTTTATCTGTAGTTTTTACTATAATTTATCTCTGTGTATGTCTAGCTACATTTCAACAATGCATGTCATTACAAGAATTCTTTACATTGCTACAATGTTTTTTTCTGAAGGTCACTGTGTACAAGGACTATATTACCACTGTTTAACAGTGAACTGTCTAAAAATACTACTTTTGTCAGTATCCAACAAATTATTTTTGTAAGTATAGTCATCATGTAGCAAACTTTAACATCCACACACACAATTTGATGTAATTTATTGCTACAACCCTGTTCAGAAAAAAATATGCACAACCTTTCCAGAGCCCATGATGTGTCTAGTCACTAGTCAGTGGAGTCACCAGTATTCAGTGGTAAATGGTAAACTGGTAAAATGCACTGTAGTATTTCATATTCCTCTAAATCAAAATAGATTTGGAGAGGGTTAAATGTCCTACCCAGTTTCCTACTAATGTTTTGTTGAGACTGGTACACTTTTTGTGCATGTGCATGCTGAAAGTGAATGTTGTTATTATTTTTTACAAAATACAATTTCAAGACTAATCTAAAGTCTAATCTTTTGTTTTCCTACTAAATGCCTACGCTGCATCGGAATGAACGCCAGGTGGGCGGGACAGCTCCAGATGGGTTGTATAGAAGGCTCATACCTAACCACGCCCCTAAACTGAACTCCACTAACTTGAAAGCCTACTTGCGGAATATGTTACTGCGACATTGAATCGATTGGATTTAATTGAATTGAGAATTGATCGAGCTTACGTCACGTAACTTCAGTGTGGTCTTTGTCTAGCGTAACTCACGCTGATTAGCCCTAGTTCTGGGCAACTTTTCCTCAGAATGGATATCTTTTTTGCTTTTGTTTTCACTCACAAATTGTAAACTGAACTGTATCGTCGCAAGTGTGCTGCTGGATCAACAAACAACCAAGGCGGAACGAGATCCACCTGACGCAGGTGAGTGAACTGGCACGCTCACATAAACATCCACACTGCACAGGCTTGAGTACCACCATGTTCGTAGCATTTAGTGACAGTGTTGGGTTTTAGGTTACAGAATGAAGTCCAGCTTACTGTTGTTTGACTTAGATAAACTATTCTATTACACTGGCAAGTTGGATACTATAAAGTGTCTTTCCCAACTGAAGTTAGTAACTTTTTAATAGTTTATTTCTTCGCAATGCTTGGTCCAAATGGTTAGTGCATACTGTATCAGTTTACTGTACTGTTTCTAGTCAAATAAATAGAACTACTAACAAACAGACATTTGTGTATAGGAGTGGTAGGGCTGTGACGGTTGCAATGACAACCGCGCCACCGCGGTCGACGGTTGCCACCGGTGTTACGATATTTTCTGTTTCCGAGATGTTCAGGTTCAGTGGGCGGAGCACACATGAATATTCATGAGTTTTCCGGACATGTGCGTGGAACTGAGAATTTCATTTTTCGTTCCTTGTATCAGCAGGTTTAATGGAATATCAAAAGGTAATTGTATTTTCAGCGTTGTGCAGACTTATGCCTAAACTACATTTGTTCATTATTTGGTAAGTGTTTAAAATGTTTCTATTAGTTTGAACGATTGCAGGCATTCTTTGTGTAATGTTAGGATAAAGCACAGCAGTTGTAGACATTCATTTCAGTGTGTTGTGTTGTAGCTTGCAACGCTTTAAAACGGTCTGTTATTAGTTGTAATCTTTTGAGTGCAACAGCTGAAATAAACTTGTATCTGTGGAGTGTGAATGAATCATTTTTAATCTATCCTGGTGTGATTGTTCAAACAGTTTGGCTTATATGTACAAAATGAACAGGAATCTAAGGGCACACACATGCACAAAAGTGTTCCTTAAATACAAGCAAAATTTTAGATTAAACAAAATTGTATGGACAAAAATGTAAAAAGTAGCCTACATTTGGTACACTTTAAATTAGAAGACAAATACATCACAGCATTTTATGGAATAGAATATAAGCATAATTTAATACATTAAATTACATTTTATTATAAGTCAAAATATATGTATGTCTGCACTATATCTGTACTTTTCAATTTCAATTTTTCCTCTTCAGTGTCATATGATCTTTCAGAATTCATTCCAATATGCTGATTTGCTGCTCAACATACAATTCTGATTATTACTGGTGAAATGGTTGTGCTTAATCAAGTGTGACAGGAATTCTTGATAAATAAAAGTTCAGATAAACCGCATTTATTTTAAATAGAAATCTTTTGTAACATTATACATGTCTTTAGTTATTGTTTATTAGTTTATTGCATCCCTGTCAAACAAATGTATACATTTCTTTAAAAAAAAGTGAATAAAATCATAGCAATCCCAAAACTTTTGAATGGTAATGTCATGAATCAAATGCCAAACTTTTTTTTTTTTTTTTTGAACCTATCTTACATATGATCTTAGAATAGCTTTATTATGTGTCAAAATTTTATACAGCATATTCAACAAGGACATTTCTCCTATGTTGTCTTGTTTTGGTGCATCTTTTTTGTTTGTAACAAGACTTCAATAGTGATTCAACCTTAAACTCCAGGAACACTTTACTTTGTTAATCACATTCTCCATGACTATACATTTTCCTGGATTTTGACTGTGAATCACTATTGAATTCATATTTTTTAAAAAGAAGATGTCACTGTCTCACATAACATCAAACTTCCACACCAGCACACGTTGTAATAACTTCTAGTTATCAAAATCTGGTCAAGGCCACCATTCAATCTTTATTCCACTTTATTATTAATATTATGAAAAGTGCCTCTATAATTAAAGCCTAATTAAGAATAAAATAATGTTGGATAAGTGTTTGCTCTGCATCAAAATAAATCATGCTTTTGTATCAGTCATCATCATTGTGTATCATCCTGGTGCAACACATGGTCAAAGAACAGATGGCAGAATAACATCGGTGTAGGTTGCAAATTTTTTATTAGGCCGCTGATATGGTGATGTACGTTATTTCACTCAATGACAGTGGATGATGGTTTAAAACCTAAAAGGTAACAGAAAGAGCATAACAAAAAATAATTGAAATGGTTGTTGGTTCACATGTCCATATCTGCAGTCTGCACTATTATTGGAAATCAGTGTAGCCTAGATGTAATCATCCAGGTGTTCTGAGATTCTTACCTTTCTTGAAATATTCCGCTAAACCTGTTTATACAAGGAGCGTAAACTGAAATTCTTAGTTCCACGCGAATGTCCGGGAAACATATGAATATGATGTCACATAGTCTATAACTAGAATAAAAATATAGTGTTTCTAAAACAATTATTCTGCCGTGGCCGTGTTTAGTGTCCCCGCCGGCAACAGCAGCGAGCGCAAGTGCCTTCGCAACTGCTGGAAGAGATCCGCGTTCATACGCACATAATAGACTAAAGCTTGCAAAACTCCGGGAAAAGTAATTACTATGAATGTGTCGGAGGGAAATAAGGACATACTTGAATGAATTATTAATAAACTAGTGTTTTCTGAGCCAGTGTCGCTAAGATGACGATCTCGACTCGCCATCTGCTCATTGGACGCGCCTTTAGAGAGAAATGCATCTTTACGGATTTTATAATGAAAGAGTTTTTGTTTTCGATTTGAATTTTTTTGTTTTAAAGATATTTATCTGTAAGGCAAGTATTCGCTGACTTTCGTTTCATTTTTGTGCAGCGCTCCTGTTCAACACCGAGACATCAGAAAGCGCATCTTGTTTGTTTTCTTTATTTTCACAAAAGCACAACATTTTGTTACTATTGTGAGTGCACGCAAATAATATTACACGCTTTACAGTTCCAGATGATATGTTACGCTTACCTTTATGAGCAAAGATTACGGCGTATTTAATTTTTTTTTTGCAAGTGATTGCGCTGGCGCCTCCATGTCCTGCAAAGCGCATTTAGCTTCCACTCTCTAACAAACAACTGTATACGCATAATAGCGTGCATTTATCTAAGTGAAACGTTTAAAATAACATTGTGATATGCTTGAAGATTTTATTTTAGTCAAGTCGTGATGATTTGAGAAGGCAAAATTGGGCTGTGATCAACTCACTGCCTGCCTTTGGCCGCTTGGTCGTTACAATCCTAATTTCGTTAGGGCAAAAATCTTAATTTAACAAACAAAAATGTTCCAAACGCATTTCTAATTTAACTTTTTAAAGAAACTAAAAGAAATATAACCACGTTCCTATTAAAAACAAAACTGAGCTATTTTAATGGATGCAACAGTGTAATGGGAAAGAGAGAAAACACTGGGGCTCCAGTCAGACTCGGGCCGGTAATTTTGATGAGCCGTCGGACAAGGGTTGGGCGAAGTTGTTACGAATTTATGCAACAAATGTTTGTTTAATATTTACCGTTCATATTTTGGCTACTTTCTTATTTAAATGTATAATGTCTTTGATATTTACTTTAGTGTTTTGTAGGCTGAAATGAACACGCACGTTTGCTATGTTTCAAAATTATATATCAACACCGCGTCACGGACGGTAGTTGGTCCATTACCACCGCGGTGGAAAAAATCTGCCACCGTCACAGCCCTAGTAGTCACATCTAATAAATAAAAACTATGAAGTTACTTATTTTATTAATTTCTCATAAAGAATCAATTCAGAATCAAAACAGTAAAATGTATTTTAAACATCTCTCAGTCCACAAATAGAGAGTGTTGTCTTGGAAAGGAGAATTTTGTATGTAAAGAAGTGCTTTAATTGTTGTTACAGATCAATGGAGCCAAAAAGACAAGGCTCAGCAGAGCCATGCTGTGAGCCCATGAAAAAGTGCCGGAAACTTAAACCATGTTGTAGTGATGCTGGCAAACCAGAGCACAGGTACCTAAAACATAGAAGTTGCATTAAAATCAATATAAAGGCAAATCAGTTCTTTTTTTTTTTTTTTAAATGGAAGTAGCGTTAAAAAAATCTGCATACAATTAAAGGCAAAGGAGGTCAATTTTGAGATGAAGGCACATTTGAACACAGGCATTGCATATTTATTGATAAACGTCTGCTATGAATAAAATAATGATTCCTGATGAAAGCATTTCTGAAAAAAGTGTTTTTAAAGTTTAATGCAGGCAGAGAGACCAAACTCACCAATGAGCAGCTCTGTGTCCATAAGCAGCAATCAGTCAAGAGAGCTTCCGGTGGTCTTTGGGAAAGAGGATAAAGACACGTATGAACACAGGTAGTTAAAAAAATGGAAGTAGCATTAAAAATCAATGTGTACAATAAAAAGAAAATGAGCTCAGTTTTGAGATAGTGGCACTTCTGAGCACAGTTATTGTATATTTATTGATAAAAGTCTGCTGTGAATAAAATAATGTTTCATGATGAAAGCATTTCTGAAAAAAAGTGCTGCTTGTTTTTGTTTTTAAAGTTCAGTGCAGGCAGAGAGACCGTGCTCACCAATGGGCAGCTCAGTGTCCATAAGCAGCAATCAGTCAAGAGAGCTTCCAGTGGTCTTTGGGAAAGAGGATAAAGACAGGTATGAACACAGGTAGTTACAAAAATGGATGTAGCATTAAAAATCAATGTGTACAATAAAAAGAAAATGAGCTAAATTTTGAGATAGTGGCACTTCTGAGCACAGTTATTGCATATTTATTGATAAAAGTCTGTTATGAATAAAAGAATGTTTCATGATGAAAGCATTTCTGAAAAAAAGTGCTGCTTGTTTTTGTTTTTAAAGTTTAATGCAGGTAGAGAGACCATGCTCACCAATGGACAGCTCTGTGTCCATAAGCAGCAATCAGTCAAGACAGCTTCCAGTGGTCTTTGGGAAAGACAGGTATGTAAACAGTAATTAAAAAAATAGAGATAGCTTAGAAAACTGTTCTAAAACTGCTGTTTTAAATGATGACATCTGTGGAAATAAAAAGTACATACACTGGAAAAAATAGTCTAGAAACACTTTTTGCTTAGGAAATTTCACAAACAATTTCAAAGAAACAGTAAGCAATACATAGCATTAAACTCATTTTTGTATATTTGAACCCTTTCCGACAATGACTGTATGATTTTAAGATCCATCTTTTTACAACTGATGGACTCATGTAACAATTACTAAAGGTTCAAATGCTCACTGATGCTCCAGAAGGAAAACGGATGGATTAAGGGGTAAAAACTGAACAGAATAAAGATGTACATGTACATTTGTACATTTTCTTATTTTGCCTAAATAATATATATATATATATATATATATATATATATATATATATATTATTATTATTATTATTATTATTATTATTATTATATTTTTTCTTTTTTTTTTAAATTAGTGCTGCCCTTCAGAAGCTACAGTTGATACAGCATCAGTGAGCGTTTGAACCTTCTGTAACATGTAAACTTTTGCTTAACAATAAAGTCTGCTGTGAATACAAGAATATTACATGATAAAAGTGTTCTAAATAGTGCGGTCATATATAGGTCAGTAGAGCTTTCAGTGTTTTTCAAAGCTATAGACACCTTTGAACACAGGTAAAGTGAAAAAAGGCATATATATATCTATAATGTAAACCCAAGGAATCTTTAAATATTGAAATTGAAGTTTAATTACTCGTCGTAATGACTGTTCATGAACTAAAGTCTGTAATGTGCTCAGGTCACATGCAAGAAAACAATGTCAGAGTTGTGATGAGCTAAGGCCAACACTCCATAAGTGCAGGTATTCACATGTATAATTACATATAAATTGAAACTGATCATTGATTAGTGTTTGTGCTTGCTAATTTGTGTGTTTTCTAACTTGCATTAAAGCACTGACTGTCAACATGCTGAAGTCCACAACAAACTTGTATCAGATCTGTGGGCAATGGTTCACTGTTTATGTGAGGGAATAGAAAAACAGGGAAACCCAATACTTCTCAGTGAGATCTACACTGAGCTCTACATCACAGAAGGTGGAGGTGGAGAGATTAATAGTGAACATGAGGTCCGATGGATTGAAAAAGCCTCCAGGAAAGCTGCAGCAGAAGATACTTCAATTAACCTTAATGACATTTTCACACCGTTACCTGGACAAGACCAGCCCATCAGAACTGTGTTGACCAAAGGAGTCGCTGGCATTGGAAAAACAGTCTCTGTGCAGAAGTTCATTCTGGACTGGACTGAAGAAAAAGCAAATCAGGATGTCCATCTCATATTTCCACTTCCTTTCAGAGAGCTCAATTTGATAATGGACCAAACATTAACTCTTAAAGATCTTCTACAACTTTTCTTGGGCACAAAACAACTTGAATTATCTCCAAATGAAGGTAAAATCATTTTCATCTTTGATGGTTTGGATGAGTGTCGCCTGCCTCTGGATTTTCAGAACAATGTCAAGTTGAGTGATGCGACTGAATCAGCTTCAGTGGATGTTTTGCTGACAAACCTTATTGTTGGGAATCTACTTCCCTCTACTCTCATCTGGATCACTTCCAGACCAGCAGCAGCTGATCTCATTCCCTCTGAGTTTGTCCATCGACTGACAGAGGTACGAGGCTTTAATGACCCTCAGAAGGAGGAATACTTCAGAAAGAGATTCAAAGATCAGAATCTGGCCGACAGAATCATCTCACACCTGAAGTCATCAAGGAGCCTCTACATCATGTGTCACATCCCAGTGTTCTGCTGGATCTCAGCCACTGTTCTAGAGAAGATGTTGAGTCAAGCAGAGAGTGGAGAGATTCCCAAGACTCTCACTCAAATGTACACACACTTCCTGATCATTCAGATGAGAACTATGCATGAAAAAGCCTTCAAAATGAAAGTGAATGATGAAGACATAATCCTCAAACTGGGGAAACTGGCTTTTCAGCACCTTATGAAAGGCAATGTGATCTTCTATGAAGAAGATCTGAGAGAGTGTGGCATTGACGTGACGGAAGCATCAGTGTACTCAGGGTTGTGCACTGAGATCTTCAGAGAGGAGTTTGGTTTGTGTCAGAGGAAAGTCTACTGCTTTGTTCATCTGAGCATTCAGGAACATCTAGCAGCTGTGTATGTGATGTTTTCATTCAGTGTGAAAAGCCTTGATGTTCTCAGTGAATACCAGTCCTTAAAACATGACGTTCAGTATCCAGAATACTTCGGAATCTACGAGAGGGCTGTGGAAGTGGCTTTGCAAAGTAAGAATGGCCATCTGGACCTCTTCCTTCGCTTCCTTCTGGGTCTCTCCTTAGAGTCCAATCAAACTCTTCTTCAGTGCCTACTAACACAAACACAAGCAACGTCTCACAATACAGACAAAATTATCCAGTTTGTCACGAGGAAGATTAGAGAAGATCTTTCTCCAGAGAAATCCATCAATCTCTTTCACTGTCTGAATGAACTAGGTGATCATACTCTGGAAAACGAAATCCAAGACTATCTGAGATCTGGAACCATCAGAGATGCCCTTCTGTCTCCATCGCAGTGGTCAGCGCTGGTTTTTGTGTTGCTTACCTCGGAGAACCTGGAACTGTTTGAGTTAAAAAAATACATCAGGGATGAGCTCAACCAAAAGCACCTCACGCAAGATCAAGTTCTCCATAATCTTCTGCCTGTGGTTGAATTGTCCAGATCAGCTCAGTAAGTGAACAGTATATATGCGTTTAGTTTTGACTAAACATTTGCATATTTTCTTGTACATAAAGGGCCTTGTTTTGAGCTTACATGTACAGATACACTACCAGTCAAAATATTTTTCATGTTTTTTTAAAAGAAGTCTCTTCTGCTCACCAGTCCTGCATTTATTTGATACAAAGTAAAGCAAAAACTATACAATTTTGAATAATAAAATAATTTTGAATAATAAAAATATCTTAGAATTTTACTATTTTGCTATAGTTTGGATCAAATAAATGAAAAAAAAAATCTTTAAAAATGCATTAAAAATTGTACTGTTCAAAAACTTTTGACAGATAGTGTATGAGCATTTGACTATGACTTTACAAGCATTAATTGTATTTCCTTATGACATCAAAGCACCAGCACTTAAATCGAGTTCAAAGTATTTTTTGTGTTTAATGGTGATCATATAAAAACCAAATAAATAATTTTTCTTTAATATTTCCTGTTTTTATAATTGTTTTTATGAGCGATTTTATTTTATTAGTTCATTTCAATTTCATATTTTTATTTTTTCAGGCTTGGCTGTTGTAGTCTGTCAGAGAATTGCTGTGTTGATCTGGCATCAGCTCTCAGCTCAGAATCCTCTTGTTTGAGAGAAGTGAACTTAAACTTTAATAATCTGCAGAGTTCAGGTGTGAATCTACTTTCTGTCGGACTAGGAAATCCTCACTGCAAACTAGAAACATTGTGGTAAGTCCTCCATGTTTTCAAAACTACAAATAGATCCTGCACGATTTATAAGCATTTTTACATATTGTATCATGCACTGTATTGCTGGAACTAGAATGTGAGCTAACAAAAATGTCTGGCGCAGGTTATGGCGGTGTGGTCTCACACATGAAGGCTGTGCCTATCTGGCTTCGGCCCTGAATTCAAACCCTTCACATCTGAGAGAGCTGGATCTGTCTGAAAATAACCTAGGAGATCAAGGCGTAAAGCTATTCTCTGATGGACTAAAAAATCCTCAGTGTAAACTGGAGACACTGAAGTAAGTTCTTTAAACTCTACAAATAAAAAAAGTAAATTTATTTGTCAGATGTGTCGGTATTAGTTGAAATGCTAGTTATATATTTGGATCTCTAAATCTGTCATACAGATGTTTTTACTCTCCTAAGATATTAGGGTGTTGTAAGGTTGTACTATTAAGAGCTTCTTAATGAACTGTGCAAATGTTGTAAAGAATTTACAGTGTCCCATTGTTCTTTCTCCAGGCTGAGACTGTGTAACTTGTCAGATAAAAGTTGTGCAGCTCTAACTTCAGCTCTGAAATCAAACCTCTCAAACCTGACAGAGCTGGATCTGTCAGAGAATGAATTGGGAGATGTGGGACTCAGCTTTCTCTCTGATGGACTCAAGAATCCTCTTTGTAAACTGGAGATATTATGGTAAGATTATTATTATTATTTAGGATTTGTGATTAGAAAACATCTTTAGTTAATGGAAATTGAAATGAATGCATGCACATTTTCAGTACCTGACAAAAAAGGGAAAAAAAAGTATAGAAAGTGAATATACAGTCTGTTTTAAAATGAGAGGGTGAATGCTGTGTCATTGTTCTGTCTCCAGGCTTAGAGATTGCGATATAACAGATGAAGGTTGTGCTGCTCTGGCTTCAGCTTTGACATCAAACCCTTCACACCTAAGAGAGCTGGATCTGACTGAAAATAAAATCACAGACATGGGAGCAAACCTGCTCTCTGCTATAAAATTCAATCCAAACTATAAACTGGAGAAATTAGAGTACGTTTGAGATTTTTATAATTTTGTAACTCTGTATTTAACCAAAGGACAAAGGTTGCACTAGAAATGAAGAAACATTTTGAAGAAATACACCTTTGTCTACAATAATAGATGTGTTTTAACTTAATGTCTTCTTTTGTAAAAGTTGCATTTGAAGAGAGTCCAACTAAGAACTGATGGATGGGCTGCTCAGTGGATTTGTTGCTGCAGTAAAGCTGTACCGGTGTACCGTGTACACAGTGTTTTAATACGTAATTCATTGTTACAATTTAACTTTTTCTAATGTACATGATCTGTTGGTTTTGATGGTTTAAAGTCTGTCCAATACAGTAGGTGGTAATACTATTTTCTCAATGTGTTTGAGATTTTCTATCCAGCAAAGGGCGATATGCCATGAAATGGAGAACACTTCTCTCTGTTAAATGATGTTTAACATTTAATGTTGTTTTATGCCTTTAAAAATTGTTGTTTAAAATAAAAATACACATTAAAGCTTGTAAAGTTCTTGTGCTTAGTTTATTGTGATTATATAGTACATTCTACACTTTGCAGATTGATAAAGCTGTAATGTGCAAGTTTTTCAAACTTGTAATTAATCTGTTAAAACGTTGCTAACAGTGTGTATTTCAGTATTTATTTCTTTATTTAAAATATTCGTGCATAAGATGTGTTTTAAGGAAAACCCAGGTGTTTTGCTGTCAATTCAAATTGTGTGAATTAAACCTAAAATCTATCTCCCATCTTTATTATTTTAAACAAATTTTTATCTTAATCTTCTCACCAGGAGAAAACAAGGTATTTTTGAAATGTAGCAATTGTTTGTACTTGTGTACGCCCATTGAGCTGTTGTTTGGATACAAGTATACAAATCAGAAAGTGAAACCATTTACAGTACGTAGACTACTCCAGACGAAGAAAATCAGTATAACAGGTAGGTCGTGGTTACTGGTATAGTCTTATGTATTGGTTAATGCTTTGGAATTCTTCGAGCTAAAAATCGTGAAGAAATCATGTAGCGTACATATTACTTAATTTAATATCGCCGCAACAAATGTTTACTGAATGACTGTAATTCGCAGGTGATGACAGGTGCTTTACAGCACAATTAAACAGGACGACGCGCAATAAATACCGACTGATTTGTTTTAGACAAATTTTAGCCAAATAGTTGTATAAAAGGTAGTTAAGTAGTTAAAAAACGAAGCTTTACGTTGCCTAACAATTAAAAGCTGAAACTGGGTTGTCCTGTCCTTTTTATACCCTCATGATCGCTAGAAATGCGGGTGAGTGATTATGTGAGAACTGTATGTAAATAAAGAGACAAACGTTAGATTGGCTTAATTGGTGTATCTCTTTTTAAATAGTTTGATATTAAACATTAAGTAGGTGTGATTTGAATGTTGTTCATATACTGAAATAAGACAATCAAGTTTTTTGCTTGGTTTTTGTTTTACTTTGAGAATTTGAAAGAAGTCTAGGTATCAGTTTATCATCTAAAAGAAATGACTTACACAACTAGTTGGGCTACATGTTTTACCTTTTACCCTGAGCTCTTGTTTTGAGCGGTAAGCTTGCCTATAAACAAAAAGGAATCTGAATGTTTACAATATGTGACTACACTCCAGTATTTTGCATTGCTTACATTTGTAATTATTTGATGTTGTTTCAAATAGGCTGGTAGTCTATTACTTTTATTTGGTTTATTTGCAGAATTATTGTAGCTGAAATGTGTTTTTAAAAATGTGACCGATTGCTGAGGCCCACTAGTAAGTAAGTAAGAAATAAATACATGAATGAATGAATGAATGTATGCTTGGCTTATTGTATGCAGGGTGGCAAGTAAACCCTCAATTAATACATTTTAATGGTAGCTAAAGGTAATCAACATCTTCATTTCCCTGAAGCAGAATCCAGAAGGGGAGATCAGATTTAACAAGACCTGGTCATTAGGAGTTGTCATTCAATGGATCAATCTAAAGTTAAAAGAACACTTCTTGTGCCCAGGTAAATGATCATCAGTCTTTAGTATCACGTAAAAAAATTAAAGCCAATATAGTTTATATCTCACTACTCTTTCTCTCACAGTTTCACCTAGTTAATTGTGTAGCACTTGGTTCTGACAGGAAGCTAAGCTGAATTAATGTCTCTGATTCACTGCAGCTCAGAGCAGCAGGGGAGATCACCATCTCCATGTCCCACTCATGAGTCCATGAAGAGTAATGAGTCAATGGGTCATCCAGACAATTTAAAAGAATCTGGGTAAATTATTTATTTTAATAATAATACAATTTTCAAGATTTAAAAAAGGAGAAAATGTTGAAAAAAAAGTACAATTCTATTTTACAATTGTCAATTTATATCTCATGTTTGTGACTATTTCACAGTTTTGACTATTAAATCCATTTTATAATTGTTGTAATGTTTCTTATTCACTGTAGATCAGGGCAGCATGGAAGATCAGCATCTCCATGTCCCACTCATGAGTCCATGAGAAGTAATCAGTCAATGGGTCATCCAGATAATTTAAAAGAATCCAGGTAAATGATTTATATTAATAACAGTTGAGTTGTCCTCTCTATCACTTTTAAGTTTTCAGTTTTATGCAATGTCATTTAAAACAACACATTTAAAAAAAAAACATAATGTGAACAATTTTAACAATTGTAAATTTAAATATCATGCTTGTGACTATTAAATCTACTTTATTAATGCTGTAATATTTCTGATTGACTGCAGATCAGAGCAGCATGGAAGATCACCATCTCCATGTCCCCCTCATGAGTCCATGAGGAGTAATGAGTCAGTGGGTCATCCAGACAGTTTCAAAGAATCCAGGTAAATGATTTATATTAATAATAATATAATTTTCCTCTCTATCATGTTTTATGCAACATTCGTTAAAACAAGATTTAAAAAAGGAAGAAAATGTAAAAAAAAATACAATTCTATTTTACAATTGTTTATATTTATATCTCATGCTTGTGACTGTTTCACAGTTTTGACTATTAAATCCATTTTATAATTGTTGTAATGTTTCTTATTCACTGTAGATCAGGGCAGCATGGAAGATCAGTATCTCCATGTCCCACTCATGAGTCCATGAGAAGTAATGAGTCAATGGGTCATCCAGATAATTTAAAAGAATCCAGGTAAATGATTTATATTAATAACAATTGGGTTGTCCTCTCTATCACTTTTAAGTTTTCAGTTTTATGCAATGTCATTTAAAACAACATATTTAAAAAAAAAAAAAAAAACATAATGCCAACGTTTTTAACAATTGTAAATTTATATATCATGCTTGTGACTATTAAATCTACTTTATTAATGTTGCAATATTTCTGATTAACTGCAGATCAGAGCAGCCTGGAAGATCACCATCTCCATGTCCCACTCATGAGTCCATGAGGAGTAATGAGTCAATGGGTCATCCAGACAATTTCAAAGAATCCAGGTAAATGATTTACATTAATAACAGTAAGGTTTTACTCTCTATCACTTTTCAATTTTTAGTTTTATGCAATTTTATTTAAAACAAAACAAAACAAAAAAAAGACGTAATGCTGACATAACTTTAACAATTATGAATTTGTATCTCACGTTTTTGACTGTTTTACAGTTGTTATTATTAAATCCACTTAATTCACATTGTAATGTTTTTGTTTCACTGCAGCTCAGAGCAGCAGGGGAGATCCTCTTCATGTCCCAACCAAAAGTCTTTAAGTAGTGATCAGTCTGTGCATTGTCCACTGGATTTAAAAGAATCTAGGTAAAAGATTAACATGACTAAACCCTCATTATGAGAGGGAAATGAGAGTTATGAGAGGTGAAAAGGCTTCATAAAAAAGATTGTGGTTATGCACAGACTTGTTCTCAGCTGTTTCTTGCTGGTTATTGTATTCAGTCCTTTTTTTCAGTCTGTTTATTTTACTTTTTCTGTTCATTTACTTCATTTTTAAGTATTAAAATATTTTTTATTAAATAATATTTATTAAAAAAAAAAGAATAGTCTGCTAAGTGAGTAATGGTTTAAAATGTATAAGATTTATTTTGATTTTTCTAGCGCTACCTCACCCCTTGATGAAATGCGAGAATCAGTCCAGTCAAATCTGAGGAGCAGGTTTCAGTGTTTTAATGAAAGGGTATCAAAGCACAGTGACCACATACCTCTTAATGAGATCTACACTGAGCTCTACATAACAGAAGGTGGACATGGAGAAGTCAACAATGAACATGAGCTCAGATGGATTGAAACTGCATTTAGGAGACCAATGACAGAAGATATGCCAATCAACCTGAAGGAGATCTTCACACTGTTACCTGGACAAGATCAACGCATCAGAACTGTGATGACTAAAGGAGTCGCTGGCATTGGAAAAACAGTTTCTGTGCATAAGTTCATTCTGGACTGGGTTGAAGGGAAAGCAAATAAGGATGTCCACCTCATATTTCCACTTCCTTTCAGAGAGCTCAATTTGATGAAGGACCAAAAAAACAGTCTTAAAGATTTTCTACGGCTTTTCATGGACACAGAACTGGAAATCTCTTCCAATGAAGTTAAAATCATTTTCATCTTCGATGGTTTGGATGAGTGTCATCTGTCTCTGGATTTTCAGAACAATATGAGCTTGTGTGATGTGACTGAATCTGCTTCAGTGGATGTGCTGCTGACAAACCTCATTGCAGGGAATCTGCTTCCCTCTGCTCTCATCTGGATCACCTCCAGACCAGCAGCAGCTGATCTCATTCCCTCTGAGCATGTCCATCGACTCACAGAGGTACGAGGCTTTAATGATCCACAGAAGGAGGAATACTTCAGGAAGAGAATCAGAGATGAGAGTCTGTCCAACAGAATCATCTCACACCTGAAGTCATCAAGGAGCCTCTACATCATGTGTCACATCCCAGTGTTCTGCTGGATCTCAGCTACTGTTCTTGAGAAGATGTTGAGTCAAGAAGAGAGTGGAGAGATTCCCAAGACTCTCACTCAAATGTACACACAATTCCTGCTCATTCAGATGAGCATTATGCATGAGAAGGCCTATGATAAAAACATTAAAGATATAGACATGGTTCTCAAACTGGGTAAACTAGCTTTTCAGCAGCTGCAGAAACATAATCTGTTTTTTTACGAGGAAGATCTTAAAAAATGTGGCATCAACGTGCAAGAAGCGTCTTTGTACTCGGGACTGTGCACTCAGATCTTCCGAAAAGAATCAGGGCTGTTTCAGGGAAAAGTCTACTGTTTTGTTCATCTGAGTGTCCAGGAACATCTTGCAGCTTTATATGTGTACCTGTCCTTTGTAAATCAAAACATAAATGTGATAGACAAACCTAGTCTTCTACCCAGCTTTCTGACTTGTATTACACAAGTTTCAATATCAATATCTAACCTCTATAAGAAAGCTGTAAAGAAAGCTCTGCAAAGTTCCAGTGGACATCTGGACCTCTTTCTTCGCTTTCTATTAGGCTTCTCAGTGGAATCCAATCAGACTCTCTTGCGAAGCCTACTGACACAGACAGAAGACCACTCTGACAGCAAAGAGAGAATTGTTAAGCTCATTAAAAAGATGATCAAAGAAAATCCTTCTCCAGAGAAATCAATCAATCTGTTCCACTGCCTGAATGAGCTGAATGATCATTCACTAGTGGAGGAAATCCAGCATTATCTAAAATCAGAGTCAAGAATAAATAACAAACTGACAGCCTCACAATGGTCAGCAATGGTCTTTGTGTTGCTGACCTCAGGGCAAAATCTAGATGTATTTGATTTAAATGAATATATTGGGACACACGTCTCGGCAGATAAAAGTCTTCAGAGGCTACAACCAGTGCTTGAAACATCCAGAACTGCCAAGTATGTTATTCCAGTAGTAATAGTTAAAGTTAATATATAAAAATAGCAAAAAACAACAACAACAAATAATATAATATAATGGAATAAGTTTGTTTTTACTCTTTATTGTATTTTTGTCTTGTATTAAACATAACAAGATTATTCTTGAATTAAGTCATTAGAAGTATTTTAACAACTACACAGTAAAAAATAAAAAAACACAATTTGTTGAGTCAGCTTAAAATAATTTGTTACCCTGCTGCCTTAAAATTTTAAGTTCTGTCAACTAAAATAAGTTTAGTCAACTTGAAATGTTAAGTTGTACTAAGTAACAACTTAGATATTTGTGTTTGCTGAACTTAACAGATGGGTAAGTAACCCAGCTGCCTTAAAATTTTAAGTTGATTCAACTCCAATATCTACGTTGTCACTTAGTATAATTTAACATTTCAAGTTGAATAAACTTTTTTTGAGTTGACTCAACAAATTGTTTTTTTACAGTGTAGAAGCAATTAGAAGTACTTTTAATTAAAGCAGCGTGTAATCTACAAGATTTGTGTACTTCCAGAAGTTATCCACCCAACACTGTCTATACATACACATGCCAAAATGACTTGTTTGTAAATGTTTCTAAAACAGAACAAAATCTTTTTTTCTTTTATTTCTTTGAAGGCTTTGTAAGCATAACCTGACAAGAAAAGGCATTACCACTTTAGTTTCTGTTCTTTCCTCAAAGACGTCATGCCTGAGAGAGTTATACATGACTAAATGTAGTATGAATGATTCAGGACTCAAGCTACTCTGTGCTGGACTGGAAAATCCTCAATGTCAGTTGGAAACACTTAAGTAAGTCTTCCATTTTCATAGGTTAATTTACCTACTTTATTACAAAAAAAAAAAAAAGTATATGTAGTAGAAAAGTAATATATTATATTACTATTAATATACTAAATACAGTATAAAAAATATAAAATAGTAAATATAGTTCATGCTTACACAAAATACAGTTATGGTACAGTCTTCAGATGTAAGTATTCATGTCAGTTTACCTTGTTTCAAACCCCCCTTATCATCTGAAAAAATGTATTGCAAAAGTGACGTTGAGAAGAAGTCTTAAAAGTCTTTAATGAAGAAACCCCTGATTTATTTTTTTCCCTCTCAGACTGGAGTTTTGTGGTGTTTCTGATAAAGTTTGTGATTTTCTGGCTTTGTCTCTGAGATCAAACCCCTCACATCTGAAAGAGCTAGATCTGTCTGGAAATAAAATCACTAACTCCGGATTGAAGATTCTTTCTGCTGAAATGCAGAATCCCCTCTGTAAACCGGAGAAACTGTGGTAAGATTACTTACAGTATATAATTATCCTAAAACATATATTTTTTACATTAATTTCTCTCTTGTTACCATTAAGGAACTATGTGTCCATTAATCTAGATCTGATTCCATCTCCTCTGCAGGATGAGACTTTGTCGTATCACAGGTGATGGTTGTGCATTTCTGGCTTTAGTTCTGAAATCAAACCCCTCACACCTGAGAGAGCTGAATCTGTCTAGTAATAAATTGGAAGACTTGGGAATGAAGATCCTCGCTGATGGACTGGAGAATCCCCATTGTAAACTGGAGATACTGAGGTAAAGTTATTTCGCAGAGAGTAATAAATGTATTGAGAGTCATAACTGACAACCATGGATACAATTAATCAGTGCTGTATGCTGTTTATTTTGTGCAGCCTGAGGGATTGTGGTATCAGTCATGAAGGTTGTGCTGCTCTGGCTTCAGCTCTGAGATCAAACCCCTCACACCTGAGAGAACTGGATCTGTCTGGAAATAAATTTGGAGACACAGGATTACAGAAGTTATCTGATGATCTGGAGAATTCTGACTGTAATCTTGAGATGCTCAGGCAAGATCATCACTCAGCACATTTGTCAAATAAGTTCTTTTTTTTCCAAACTAGGGAGAGAAATTAATGTCATTCTCTCAGCAGGTTAGACCATTGTGACGTCACTAATAAGGGTTGTGCTGCTCTGGGTTCAGCTTTGAAATCAAATCCCTCACACATGAGACAGCTAGATCTAGGTTGGAATAAACTAGGTGACTCAGGTGTGCAGGCACTTTTCGATGCTTTGAAGAGTCCAAACTGTAAATTGGAAGTTTTGCGGTAAGTTAATGATAACAACATTTTGAAAATGCAGATTTCATTATATATTTTGCAATCGATTCATTGATTTTCCATTTATCATATCATCAAAGAGCCATCATTCGTGTTCAACTTTTTACACAAACAGTATTTATTATAGAGAGTGAAAATAAACCGTGAACTCCATGCTTTAATGACAAAACCTATTCCCTCTAATGATCATGATCAAAATATATATATATATATATATATATATCCTACTATGTATAACAATCAACAATAGCATTAAAATGTGTTTTTTCTGCAGTCTAAGGGATTGCAGTATTGCAGAGGGTGGTTGTGCTGCTTTGGCTACAACATTGAGATCAAACCCCTCGCACTTAAGAGAGCTGGATCTTTCTCAAAATAAACTGAGAAGCTTAGGGGTGAGAATGCTTTCTACCGCTCTGGAAAAGCCTGACTGTACACTGGAGATACTGCGGTAAGACCATTATTTTTGCTCTATATCTTCTCTGATAATGTTACTGAAACAAGCCTCCTTAATTACAATTTGTCATTGCAGTTTGGAATACTGTGGTCTCACAGATGAAGGTTGTGCTTTTCTGGCATCAGCTTTGAGATCGAACCCCTCACACCTGAGAGAGCTGGATCTGTACATGAACAATCTACAAGATTCAGGAAGGCAGCAGTTCTCTGCTATGAAGGATGACCCAAACTATAAACTGCAAACACTACAGTATGGACAACATCATTATTGTTAGATACCCCTAGTATTTAAAGAAATAAGCTTGTCTTATTCTTCTGTCCTGAAATGATCCTTGTATGTCTGTTGAAGTCTTTGTACTTTAGAATGAGTTGAATTTTGTATGACTGATAAGTTGACTCCACTCAGATCATCACTCGTGACTTTCTCCAGTGACTCCTGTTCATACTACACTAACCACTGTCAGTTTTCCACATCCTTCTTCATGCCACAAGGACATAAGCGACAGAAAAATAATGAGATGGATGTGAAACATGGACTATACAGCCATGTGTTGTATTAAGTCCTCACAGCTAGTGAGCTACATGCTATTGCACTTTGACTTTACTGTTTATTACAATTAATTATATTGTTTACTTTTTTAACATTTCTACATTCTTGCTTTTGTAAGCTGCACTCAAAAGTTCAATGATCACATTAAAATTCATGTATAGAATGTTGTAGGTCAAGACAAAATTGCATTGTAACGTAATTTAGCAAACCTGTGATTTTTTTTTTTTAAATACAAACCTACCACCAATGTGTTCCAAAATGCCATACGTGTAATAAAGAAAGGAAGAGAACGTTTTGACAGAAACTTCAAGTCCCTTGTCCTGCAGAGGCAACCATAGTGGAAGGGTTTGCAATCGGCGTTTCTCTGATTCAACAGAACACAAGATTCCACCTTTTCAAACCAAAGTTATGTTTTAAATAATGAAACACACACACACACACTAACTGTCTTATTTATTTAATTATTTGTTTTTCTCATTTTATGTATTTTATTTATTTTGGTCCTGTTGCGTAACTAAATCTCCCTCTCTTCTGTTCGAGAAAATCGAAAGTGAAAGAACCTGGTTCAGATCAATTCTAAGATTAAAATGCACATAAAGATTTTGTCAAAGCAAAGATTATTGTAGTATGTTTTCAAAGAAAATACCATTTTAGTCTTTCCACTTTAACATTTTACTTAGTTTACATTTTTTTGTGAAATTTAGCCATCTCTGGTTACTAATTTCTCCACCCATTGTTTTTTTAGTGTAGACAAATCCAATTTCCACTAGAGGGAGATGTTTACCAATCTGTAATAGTTTTAAAACCACTTCTGTATTACATAAGAGCAACTACACTCTCAGTAAATTATGTAAAATTATTTTAAACTTGGTGTAACTTCAGACATGACTCATTGATGTTTATTGTTTGCAAAAGATTAGCATCATAAGATATGTATATAACAGGATGAGCAGGTATGTATGGATACATTTATGTGCTTTATATGACAGGTGCATGTTGCCAACCTTAAGAATGTGCGAGTTTAATGTAAAGGTCAAATGTACATTAGGGTACCTTGTACCTAATCTTTCCGTTATCGCAGATGCTTGTGTAAATGTGATAAGAAAAATGCAGAATAACAATTTTGTATAAAAAAAGAGTTCTGAATGAAAGCAGCTATACGGAATTATGCATTAGAATACCGTTGATTGCAAAAGTCTTTCGAAATCTATTGTAAATTAGTATTGTTTTTCAGTATAATTATCATTTTAGTGAAATTTGAATTAAAAGTTTGTTTTAAAACAACTGTACAAAAGAACTCACATGGCTCAGTGGCATGATTATTACCTTAAAATGCTGCAGACGATTAATAGGTCATAGTATTACGTCATCACATTTCATTTTCTATTACATTTTTCAAATGAATAAAATATTCTGATTTTGTGATTTAAATCCCAGATTATCAGTATGGTACAAAAATAACAGAAACTTCTGGAAGGGCATTTGATGATAGGCTACTTAATTTTTGGTGCACATCAAACAAAAAAGTACAATAAAAATATATATTTGTTGTTGAAAAATAGATAAGCCAAATCTAAATATGAGAGTTGGTTAGGTTAGTCTGGGAAGGGTCACATAAACACACACACATACACACATTCAGATCAATGCATGTCTTATCATTGCACAGTAAAATGATTATTCAAAATGTCTTTTTCCCTGAGGCCCTTGGTTTGCATCTGTTTCCTCTCCTCCACTTCCTCTCTGCCAATCAGGATCTATAAATGTTTATTGAAGTATCAAATACACGTGTCTCTCTCTTTGTGCGTGTGTACATATACGTGTGTGCATTTAATCACTTGCGTGTGCCTACGCAAATATCAACAGCTTTGTTCCGTCATGATCTCTGTAACATTTATCCCATGGGACTCTCTGTACAGTTTTATGAGCGTGTCCTTTAGGTACAGTGAAACATGACGGCTGAATGAACAGCGGTGACTCACCTAAACTAAATGTGATAACATCCAAAGTTTATAAAACTAGTGAACATCAGTGTGACGTACATCTGCCTTTCTTCAGCTACAGTCTCTCTATGTCCTTCGTTTTAACTTTTATTAACAAATAACTTCTGGATTTCTATAGGATGCATTAAAACACTGCCTTTATTTATTTTTGCTACTTTTTAAATGCCTTTTATTTATAGAATTACTAGACCAAGACTTTTAGTCTTAAAACATTAAAATTCATCATAAAAATGTTAAATTATTACACTTTTAAAACTATGATAATCTGAACAAAAAGTAAATTAAATACAAATGAAATACTATTTTATAATTGATAATGTAAAAATTATTAACACCTTATTTTTGGCCATTTGTAAATTTTATGGGTCTGGCATCCACGTCCAGCTATTTTTAGCTGTACAAAACAGCTCATTTTGCTGCTTGATATTGCAAATTGGTGTGTCTTACCATATTGTTTTAATGTATTATCTTAACTATGAACACCCTGGTTTGTAGCGCAAACTGTTTTACCATTTACTGCACGTTGTTGTTCTTATTATTATTTCCCTATAGCAGCTAATGAACCGGAAGTCTTGCCCATAGTCTTACTTCCATGTTGAAGAAAAAGGTGAATATTTTTATGAAGTTATGACTGCAAACTGTCATTTCCACTGTGACCAACATGTTTGCAATAATAAAGTTTTTCAAAAGTTCTTATTTACCAGTGAAGATCATGCTTCAGCCAGCATGTATGAGACTTGAAGGTAAATTTTAAGGTAACATCACTGTTATTTCCAAACAAACTGTGATTCAATCATAAAAGTGTGAAAACATTTAAGTCTGTGTAAGTTGGACACGTAAAATGCTACGTGCAATTAGCATTACAAAAGGAAGGGTTCAGTCAGGTTTTTTTTTAATCCAAAATGATTAATTTTCACCCCAAAATGAGAATGAGATTTGAGATGTGGTGAAAATGATGATTGTTCATAATTCATGGGGGAGTAAAAATAAAATAACCTGTCTTAAAAGTATTTCTAAAAGAATTGGATCAGGGTCGCAAGTGCATTTGAGCTTGTGCAAGTGTGTGTATCTATTCATATTTGACTCTATATCTTTATATAGGCTACATTTATTTATGTAAGTGTGTGGTTTGCTTAAGGTTGATAGTTGATACTATAAGCTGCCACTATTGTGCAGTAAATTCTCTGTGGCGGTTAAGGATGAACGGTTTGATTGACAGCTGAATTGTTAAGGACTTACGATCAAGGCTGCAAATATCTTCCTGCAACTAATCATTGACTATGATGAAGTCCTCTGTTGTACAATGACACTTTCTTGCTCTTTTGAATGTAATGTTTTATTTATTCATGCAATAGCAGTGGTTGTAAGAATATAATTGTTTGTATTTGCGAATATGTGGTAGGATGTCAGCTCTCCAGCTGCGTGAGGGGTCGAGTAATGTGGTCACGTCGCATTCCAGTCAGACACACTTGCCACGCGACAGCAGCAACACGATCCTCGGAGCGGAACACTACATACACCCACCAACACACATAATACTTTAACTGCTCTCTGTCACGCTTTCTCCGCGCGTTTCATTATATTACAGCGACACCTGTTTTATGTTGTCACCTAAACGCCTCCATCTTCCACCAACACAATCTCTTGCTCTCTCAAATTCCCTCATCTCTCTGAACAACTTCTAATCAACGTCACCTTTTTATTCTGTAGCTCGTAAAATTAGGATCGCCTTATTTCAGTGTTTGCTGGTAGTTGTTTGTATGTATGTTACTGTTTCCAGTAAGTGGCGCTGTAACACTTAATGGATATGTTCAGAATAGAGTGTTTTCACGACGCGTCATCAATCGGCCATTTTGGCGTCAGTGAATGTAAACAATGCCAGTGAACCGACCGGAACTAGCAAATTTCGGTAAGAATTGCTGTTGAAAATGGTCAATTATTGTAATGTTTTGGGCTGTACTAATCGGTCGGACCGGGAAAAATATTTGGAGTACTATAGACTGCCAAAAGTTGTAACAAACCAAGGAGAAGTGTGCAAAAAACTGAGGAACGAAAGGCGTTTGTGGTTGGCCAAACTGAACCAGGATTTCCAGGGCAAGAATCTTGACAACATTTGTGTTTGTTCTTATCATTTCCAGTCAGGTAGGTGAAATATTAAGCTAATATCTGCTCTGATATCTTAATTAAGATTAAGATATAAGATATTAGCTCGCATGTATCTTTGCCACCTATTAACTGTAGTTCGTCAAAATATTGCACCCTTTTCTGCTTACTAAGTCCTTCTGTATATGATTTCACAGTTTCCTCACAATTTTTCAATGGTTTAGACAGCATAAATTAGTGGAGCAATGTATTCAGTAGTACATTAACCACGCAATCAATTCTGTTGTTTACATCCAAGTATCTCCAATATGGCCGTGCATCCACATTATGTCCCAAACCGTGACATAAGTGCAAACCCTTTATAGCATACTAAAATACTATAAAAAGTATATGATATGTGTTTTTAATATTCATATTTTTTATCCACAGTGTATCAGTACAGAACAAATGAAGCAAAACAAGGCAGAAACTTCCATTTTAGAAAATAGGAATCTTCCAAAACAATAAAATAAATTAATTAAATGTACATTTTACTTGCAAAATTTAATTAAATATGCTAAATTATACATAAAATGATAACTGAATGCCATTCACTGAATTAATATGATGAAGTCACATGACAACATTCATTATGCAATAATACCTACTGTTTTTGTTACAATTTTTTAGTAGGTATCATGTGGTATATGTTGTATGTAGTGTTAATTGACTAGCTAGTATTCCATTTTGAACATAGTCTGTCATATTCAATATGTCTCTTATATTGAAGATTACTTTAAACTAGGGCTGTGTTCAGAATAGCATAATACGGTTACTAATTTTGCAGTATGTACTGTGTGCAGAATGTGAATGCATTGAAACCAGTGTGTAGTATTTATCACAGCACACTGCACTAAATACTGGGTCCAACAATGCACCAGTGTTTCACTTACTAGTTAATCAAAAATAGTCACTATATAGTGTTTACTGCACAATATTTAATAAGAAGTAAACTAGTCTTCCATTCTAAACACAGTCAAGCTTCTAAACGCTCAGGAACATATAAATCTGAGCACTTCTGATTGTATCTACTGAGGAACTTTTGAAATGTATCGAGATCAGGTGTTTCCAGGATATATCACAGCAATATTCAAATATAGTTTACAGTGTACAGTTACTCAAGCTTCACAACCATAGAAACACATTAACTATTACACCAGGCAGAGCAGCATTCCGGCATACTCTCTAAACCTTATACATGATGTATTACTTCAGGCCTATTAGTGATCAAGATAACAGGGCTTCCTTAATTAGAGAGGCACACACGGCCTGCTTAAACGTTAACTTTATCTCTGTTGTGTATTCTCCAGATGTCTAACACCTACACCAACTTTGACATTGGACAGGTATGATTTATTATTTGCTTATGCTCAAACACATAAGC
This sequence comes from Labeo catla, assembly GCA_012976165.1. NCBI lineage: Eukaryota > Metazoa > Chordata > Actinopteri > Cypriniformes > Cyprinidae > Labeo > Labeo catla. The sequence goes on from VONZ01000350.1 coordinate 322,231, forward strand.
ACAGCTGCTGCTATCTGAATTAGTATGCCTCATAATAGCTACTCAATTGTGAATTGTGATCCAAGGACAGAATAGATGGATAGGTTTTTTACCTTTGTTTTTTCCTCTAAAGAATAGTTTAGTTCTGTTAGCCAAAGGGAAACCCATATTAGTTTGACAGCATAATCTAAAGTAGAATTATTGAGTACTTTTTGTGTTATAGCTGATAAAGTGTAAATGGCATTCTTGGTTATTATAGAGGTGGTGCAAGGAACAGCCAAGAGCCTCCAGATAATGAGTAACCATCAATAGCCATCATGTGTGTGGTTTACCAAACTATAATTTAAGGGCATTTGAACTGCCCCCATGAGTTGGTTAATTCTAACGAATAAAGTACTTATTAATCATGTTTATTTTGTTCAGCAAAAGCTTTCTTTTAGGAGTAGGGCTTGGGCTACTATGTTTGTTTTCCTCTTCTTTGGCCTGCTGTTAATGTTACACCTCTCTGTCTACCTGGTTAACCAGAGGCCTTCTTCAGGAATTTGTTAAAAATCACTTTAGAATTACCCATAATGATATACTTTTTATTTATTTTTCCTTTCTTCTTTTTGTTTTTTGGGCAGGTTGTAAGCCTGGAAGGAAAAGTAAGTGATCCCACGTAACCACATAATGTATGACATTCAGAAATTGGCCATTTTTTGGTTTCCAAAACCATTTTTTGGTTTCCAAAAAATTGGCCATTTTTTGGTTTAAACTGCTAACACAGTTTTAACCACCCCATCTTGGCAAACAAATTGTGAAGGTAGCTGGACCGTAGGCAATCAGTATCAGCTAGCTTGTAGTGTCCTTTCAGTCACACTTTATTTTAAAGTGATAGTTCACCCAAAAAAGAATTGTGTCATAAATAATTCACCCTCATGTCGTTCCAAATCTGTAAGACCTTTGTGGCAAAGACTGACACAGAAGACAAGAAAATGTTGAATGAAGTTGATATTTTTGTTTTCTTCGCACACAAAAAGTATTCTCGTAGTTTTAAAAAGTTAAGGTTGAACCACTGATGTCACATGGACTTTTTTAACAATGTCCTTACTACCTTTCTGGGCCTTGAACGTAATTGGACGTTTTGTTCACGTTTTGAGCCAATCTTCACAAATAAGCACAACTTATAAAATACAGTCATCAGATGTAAAAATCTCACCAGTAATAGAGTAGATGCGTTTACTTGTTTAGCATGATGACATTTAATGTTAGCCACTTGTTAGCATTACTGAATACATTTTATGTAGTAGAATAAAACATGAAATATCTTAAGTTTTATTTCAGGCATTTAACTGAAAGCCAGTTCAAAAAAAGACACTGGCTTTAAGACGATAGAAGCAGAAGTGCTAAAATGCGAACATGTTTATGTGATTTGGCCTACAACAATACATTATCACCTCAGTGCTCTATTCTCCAATTAATTGAATGTCCAAATCTTTGAGGTTGGATGGGAGCATGCTATCATTTAATCTGAGACAAAATATATAAGCAAATACACTTTTACAATTGGCATTGATGGTTCCATGAACATCCATGGAAGCTTTCAAATGCAGAAAAAGGTTCTTTATAGGTTCTTTAGAATCTTAAAATGGTTTTTAAGAACTCTTCACTGGAAGGTTCTTTGAGGAACCAAAAATGGTACGTCTCTGGCATCACTGCAAAAACACCCCTTTAGAGCCTTTACTTTTCAAAAGTGTACACTCTTAAAAATAAAGGTGCTTCACGATGCCATATAAGAAACTTTTTTGTCTAAATTTTGTCTAAAGAACATCTGAAGAATCTTTCTGTTTCACAAAAGATTCTTTGTGGTGAAAGAAGGTTCTTCAGATTTAAAAAAAAATAGAAAGAGATGGTTCTTTAAAAAACCTTTGACTGAATGGTTTTTTGTGGAACCAAAAATGGTTCTTCTATGGCATCACTGTGAAGAACCTTTTAAAGCACCCTTTATTTTTAAGAGTGTATATGTATGTTTATGCATAAAACTGAATTGCAGAAGACGGTTTCTGAGGTCATTGTTATTGTTTTACACACAACCTGTTGGTTGTTTAACACATCCTGCCAAATTCCCTTTTCGTCACCCCCAGCCATGTTTCATCTCCTTTTCCTTGTTCTTTCACCTGTACCCGTTATTTTCCAGGCTCCTGTACCTCTCAAGGTGCTCTTTCCTGTCAACCTCTCAATCTGGAGGCCATCTGCAGGGGGCTTAACCGTGTCATTAGAGATAGACCACTCACTCTGGCTTCTCCATGGCTAACTCAAGGCCCAAACTTTCCCTGCCATCCCAAGCTCCCTGAGGGCAGAGCACAGAGTAAGAGGCTGGGCAGAGGGGAGGGATAGAGGGGTGTAAGTATCCCGTGTTAGACCCCCATGGGGGTCTCAGACCTGCGGGGCGGATCGGGGAGGAAGTCTCCCTCGAGACCGGCCGGCCCTCTCTTTTGTCTCGCAGTGGCGGGAGAATGGAGAAGACGTACCGGAGAGAAACAGAGGGAGGGAAAGTGATAGGGGAAGGAGGGAAGGAAAGCGGGACAGCTGTGGGAATGACAGGTTAGGCCTAACAGTGTAGCACGAGAAGATTTGGGACTCACAATGTTGATACTTGCAATGCGTCGGTTCACAATTACAGAGGCAATTGTTCTGTTACGGTGAGCTATTATTTTCGATAGAAGACATATGCGAACTGTATTTGATCCAGGTGTCGTAGAGTATGTAACATATGCTGTGTTTGTGTATTACTCAGCATTGTAACATCAAGGGTGGTGACAATGTTAATTCAAGGGATGAATCTGAATGTTTTCTTTTACAGTTTGAAAGTACCAAAACTTTTATTTTGAAAAAAAGTGTGATTTTAATGAATTCAGTCATGATCCTGCATCTAGTATCAAAGCTTTTCAATCACAATGAATAAAAAAAAAACAATATACAAATTCATTACTTAACATCACAAAGCTATCAAAATATATTATATATAACCCATAAAAGTGAACAGTTGTTGTGTTTCTTGTGAATATGGAGCGAGTTGGGTTATCAGTCCTCAAAAATGGCTAAAAAAGGCAGTTTTTTCCCCACAAAGTCCTTAAAATATGTCTCTAGGAACACTGTTTAGGAACCCAGGTGAAGTTCCATCCCCCTTGTGCGTCTCTGCGTGTGAAAGCTTGTCCTTGAGGGAAACTGTGTGTCTTCACGCTGTTTTGTGGACTTAGTGACATGCTAAATGCCAAGTCTGTCCTGCTACGGGACATACGAGGTGTAGAAAAAACTTGACTGTCGCCCCCTGGTGGACTGGAGGAACCACAGCCTGGTGTGTTGTAGTATGAACCAGGGCTTACGTCCTGAGGACAATATGGAGTGGAGGCGGCTCTTGGTGGTGTAAAGTGTTGAGCGGTGGTCATCGCTGGGGGAGAGCTGACCAGTGACCCTGTAGATGTGATGGTGTATAGAGCTGAAGGGTCAAGCGTTGAATAATCTGAACCCAAGCTCTGAGAGGTGCTGTATCCACTGGAGGTGTCCAGGCTGCAGTTGCTGGGTGATTCTACGATGCTGTTGTAATTGCAGTGTGTCTCGGCATTAGGGCTGAAGCTGACTGCATTGTCTACGTTTGTTGTACTGTAAGGATCTTCTGTAGTAAGTGGACAGTTGAAAGAAGGGGTGTTGAAACTGCGTTCTGGGTTGACTGTGTTTTCATCTTGCAGGCCCAAAGTCTCTAGTATCCATGAGTCTAGAGGTGGGGTGGCCGCCAGCTCTTCAGCAGAGCAAAACTCCAAAGAAAGATTGCGGCAGGTCCGCTTCCCCTCGCCGCTGTGAAGCAGCTGGCTCAGGTTCCGGAAATCACCATGAGTTCTCTTTCGATGTCTTGAACTATCTGGAACCTTGCAGTTGGAAAGGAGTTTCTGCGATTTGAAGAAGGGAGAAAGTGGAAATGAGAATGTAAGAGTTGATTAAAAATGTTTTTTGAGGAAAGATCTGACATGATGACAGTAGAGACACCAAGAATGATAACTGTATCAGTTATTGTTAAAATAGTCTTTAATTAAAGTTGAACAACTGATGTCACATGGACTATTTTAATGTCGTCCTTACTACCTTTCTGGGCCTAAAAAGTGTTAGTTGCTTTGCTGTCTATGCAAGGTCAGAAAACTCTCGGATTTCATCAAAAATATCTTAATTTGTGTTCCAAAGATGAATGAAGGTCTTACAAGTTTGGATCGACATGAGGGCGAGTAATTAATGACAGAGCTTTCATTTTTGGGTGAACTATCCCTGTAAAAGATGCCCATTTAATAAGTATGATATGTCTGTCCATCCATGTCTATCCATGCATTTTTACTTGATAGATAGATAGATACATAGGTAGAAAGATATAGATAGAGAGATAGATAGATATGGCTAGACGGATGGATGGATGGATAGATAGGGAGAGATAAAGAGATAGATGGATAGACAGTTAGACATGAATAGATAGAACAAACGATAGACATGTGTAACCCCTCCACCCGGGTCCTACTCACACACCGCTCCAAGCGGGTCTCGAACCCCAGTCTCCGGCATGGGAGGCAGATGCACTAACAAGGAGGCTAAAGGCTGCAACCTCTAGTGTCAGTCGCTAGTGCATCTCTTGAGGTCAGGGGAGTGAGGTTTTACTTGCACAGCACTTACCCGCTGGCCTCCGTTACACATGGATAGAACAATCAATAGAACGAACGATAGAACTATAGATAGATAGATAGACAGTTGGATAGACAGATAGATAGACAGAACAATGATAGATAGATAGATAGATAGACATGGATAGAACGATAGATAGAACAATAAATAGATAGAACTATAGATAGATAGACAGTTGGATAGACAGATAGATAGACAGAACAACAGATAGATAGATAGATAGATAGATAGATGGACACATGGATAGATGGATAGACATGGATAGATATAACAATCGATAGAACGAACAACAAAATGACAGAATAGGCGGATAGATTTTTTACCTTTGTTTTTTCCTCTAAGGACTTAACATATGATGAGTTTAAAAACTCTTTGAGCTTGTTGTTCTCTTCTTGCAGTCTGGCCAGCTCTTCTTCTCTTTGCATTAGGGTGTCTTGGAGCTTTATGGGGGGAAAGAATGTTACCACTGTGATTAACAATATGTCATATGTCAACAGCTTCAGTTGACTAATTAGTATATTAAAATTTATTGATCTATTTACATACCTGTTTGTTTCGTTGAAGTTGAGGTGACAGTTGGTCAGACCAGGTGGGCCGATGTCCCAACCCATGCTCAGACACAGGCAGTGAATCTAAAACAAAAAAAGTAATTTTGAAACACTGGTCATTATCCTGATTAGTAATGGTCCAGGGATAATTGCAATGTAAAATAAAGAGGAAAAAAACACAGGCTACTTTAAAAACAAAAGAAAGAGCCTAAAAGAACTAACACTTTGGAGGTGGCCAAATACTCCACAGTCCATTGCTACTCTAACAAAACGTGAAGAAAAAAAAAAATCCCAGATGGAAAAATTCCAGTTTGTCAAGGCGGGAAGCCTCTCGCGCCGCTGATCCCGGCATATTGCAGGACTTACCCCGCCGCGGCGGCTCGTGCTGGCGGGCAGCGTTGTCCAGGGGACCGGCGTCCCAGAGGGAGACGAGCGTTGCTGTGGAAACGTCAACACTACAGTCAGCTGACGTCGACGCGGAGTAGTCGTAGCGCTGCCCTCCTGCAAAGCTCAGATCTTGGCAGGACAGCATGGTGCTCTACAAAATCCATCATAACAGTGTGAGACAATCATTTTTAGCCTTTTTTAAAAAAAAAAAAAAGCATTAATTGGCCAGGCCTAGAACACGTTAAAAAATGACACAAATACAGCAAAGTAATTTAAACTAGTATTACGACACGTACATAATTTTATTAAGCTATCTTGCAAGCTTGCAAACTTTTCCTCCAGGGACTGAAAACTTAATTAAAATCATTAACAAATCTATTAAATATAAATTACACTCAACTTATTGCGTAATTTGATCACTTAAATGGCTGCTGACATTTTAAGGGACTTTCTATCAGTTTCTCAATCTGTTTAAGTTTGATCTTGCGCAACCAAATTGTCTTTTGGTGCACCAAGCACTTAAACGTCAACTATCTAAAACTTTTTAACCAACTTTTGTATTACCTGCGATATAAACATGTTTCATAAATGGTAAACATAACAGTATTTTTGTTTCGTCTTTGCATTTTTTATTTTAATATTTTTTTGTACTTAATATCTGATTTATCCAGTTTAATTCTCTTTAAAAAAATCCTTAAACAGAATAGAAATGGCTAATTATTTTGTCACGATAAACGAATGGAAACAGTATGTTATGTTGACGAAAACGTGCAAATGCAAAACATAATTGCAAAAACTCCCGCGTTCTGCGTTATCATTCAATAATCTATTAAAATTGACATCCATTTCATATTTATGCCCTATGGTACCCACGTGTTGCACTGACTGCAACAACTTACTCTACTGTGAATGGTTCATCACTGGCGCTGGCATTGCTTTTGTACGCTAATTATGCAGGTCAAATAACTGTCAATGTATCAGACACATCCAAACATAAAAATATTTGCACATGGCACTCGGAGAGCCAATAAAACTCCAACTCACAGGTGCGCGTAAAGCCAGCTCACCATGAGCATTCTCAAGTTTCTAAATGATTTGAAATAACGTATATAATCAAAGGCACTTACCAGTTCTTAGGACGGGATGACACGGGTAGGTGCGAGCTCTCCAAAGACCTAGAGAAGAAAGTGCACTAAACTTCATTCAAACTGCTTTGACACTCGCTCTCCGGAGCGCAGCGGCAACCTGATTCGGCGTGAAGCTGTCAAATTGATGACGTTACGCGTTCGACTGTTGGATCGCAGATGCGCAATGAGCGAGTGCTCTAGCAGAAGGCAGCGCGCGTGGTTTGTTCACCTTAAGAGGCGTGATTGTACTAATGCACCAAGCGCAAGGTTTTATTGCTTTGGGATGGAGAGGTAGATGACTCCTCGGCGCATCTGGGTGCTCCGCGCTGTCCGATGGGTTAATGTATAATTGTTCAACTGATAGTTTTGAAGCATGATGAATTAATTTAACCAAACGAGCTAAAGGACATGCTCATGACCCCCTCTCACAGAGTTAAATGAAAGGTGCATACCACAGAGTGATACATTAACATACTTTTGAGCATTTCTGTCAGTCTGTGTGTCTTTCCAAAGAACTGAAAGATTATAATTGTAATGCTCACCTGGGCTTTTGTACTTTGCACTTGATTGGGAAGACATCACCAAATGAAGCTTTAGCTAGAATTGTTTTTTCAAGATGCAAATATCTCCCAGTATATATTTTATATGGGTTATTTGTTTATTTCAGTATGAGTATAGTATTATTGTAAATCAATATCAATCTTCATATTAAGTTATGTTGAACTTTATACTTGTTAAATCAGATATTTCCATCCTAGGATTGATTTTTCAGGGGCATTTTCCCTTGTTTTTACCTGTTATGAGGATATATTTTTCTATATTTCTCTAACATACTGTAACACAGTATTTCACATGCATACAGTTAAAGTCAAAAGTTTACATACTCCTTGCAGAATCTCCAAAATGTTAATTATTTTACCAAAATAAGAGGGATCATACAAAATGCATGTTATTTTTATATAGTACTGACCTGAGTAAGATATTTCACATAAAAGATGTTTACAAGAGAAAAAATTGTTGAATTTATAAAAATGACTCAGTTCAAAAGTTTACATACACTTAATTCTTAATACTGTGTTGTTACCTGAATGATCTACAGCTGTGTTTTTATGTTTAGAGGTACGTGTTCATTGTTTGTCCTGAACAGTTAAACTGCCCGCTGTTCTTCAGAAAAGTCCTTCAGGTCCCACAGATTCTTTGTTTTTTTTAACAGTTTTGTGTATTTGAACCCTTTCCAACAATGACTGTATGATTTTGAGATCTTTTCACACTGAGGACAACTGAGGGACTCATATGCAACTATTACAAAAGGTTCAAACGCTCACTGATGCTTCAGAAGGAAACGCAATGCATTAAAAGCGAGGGGTGAAAACTTTTGAACAGAATGAAGATGTGTACATTTTTCTTATTTTGCCTAAATATCATATTTTTTCATTTAGTACTGCCCTTCAGAAGCTACAGAAGATACTTGCATGTTTTCCAGAAGACAAAGTAAGGCAAATTTACCCTGATCTTCAAATTCAAAAAGGTCTCACCCCCCTTAATGCATCATGTTTCCTTCTGGAGCATCAGTGAGCGTTTGAACCTTCTGCACATGAGTCCCTCAGTTGTCCTCAGTGTGAAAAGATGGATCTCAAAACAATACAGTCATTGTTGGAAAGGGTTCAAATACACAAAAATGCTGAAAAACCAAAGAATTGGTTCAGGACAAACAAGGGACTTATGAACAACTATAACTACACAAAAAACACAGTTGCAGATCATTCAGGTAACAACACAGTATTTCGAATCACGAGTATGTGCATTTGAACAGGGTCATTTTTATAATTCAACTATTTTTTTCTCTTGTGGACTATATGTAAACGTCTTTTATGTGAAATATCTTATTCAGGTCAGTACTAAATAAACATTAACATGCATTGCGTATAATCCCTCTGATTGATTTTAGATAGTAGGGGTCAAAATATTTATTATGCTAGACTCACTAAACTTACAGAGAAAGTCAACCAACATCAACTATTTGACCAGGTTGCTGCATTAAACTCTGTGCTTTAAACTCTAAGGTCTTCATTTCAATAAAGCAATGTATTTTGGTTGCATAGTGTCTTTAAACGCAGTGTTTTTGTGGGGTTAATTGTGTTTTCCCCCTATATTTCGCACCCATGCAAGATTAAATAGTGATAAAGACTTTTAAAACATGGTGTGATATTGCTGGACTGGATATGAGAGCAGCTCTATAATTCGGAGACAAAACTGTCTACAGAAATCTGCAAAGTCTAACCAAATGTGTGTTCAATTGGAAAACTGATTCATAAAGGTGTTTTCTTTTGGGAGCAGTTTTAAATTAGGTTTAATCTATAGTAATTGTTATCAGCTTTATGTAAAAAACAAAAGAAGTCTATGGTATGTCCCCATTTAGATGTATAGGGGCCTGTGGGCACTAATTGCAGGGTGTTAGAATGACTTTGTGCAGGTTTCGGGAGCAGCTTTGCCTGTGTGTAGAAAGGAGCTGGAGGCGGAGGCAGGAGAGGAGGGATATGGTGATAGTGTTTAATTCACTACACTATAACTGCCAATTAAACAGGCTGAAAGCTCTGTCATTTCATCTGAAACCTCTGTCCAGTCTCACTCACACTCTCTGTCTTTCTCTCCTAGGCCTCGCTCACCTGATACCAGAGATATAGAAACCCAGTGACTCAAATTCTGCAGAACCATGCATGAGGTATTATAAATAAACCAAACAAAATCAATAAAAGGATCCATTTACTTAATCAAAAGTGACAGTAAAGACATTTAGAATTTTAAGTATTTCATTTAAATAAATGCTGTTTTTTGGGGGGTTTTTTAAACTTTTTATTAATCAAAAAATCATGGTTTCCACAAAAATATTAACTATTTTCAACATTGATAATAATCAGAAATGTTTCTTGAGCAGCAAATTAGCCTATTAGAATGATTTCTGAAGGATCAGGTGACAGTGAAGACTGGAGTAATGATGCTGAAAATTCAACTTTGCATCACAGGAATAAATTACATTTCAAACTTTATTAAAACAGAAAACAGTTCTTTTAAATTGTAATAATGTTTTACAATATTACTGTATTTTTGATCAATAACCTTGGTGAGCATAAAAAACTTTTAAAAACATTAAAAATCTTATAGACCCCAACTTTTAAATGGCACTGTACAGTAAGTGCAGAATAACAGTTGATCATTTTGATTATTTAATATGAATGCTGCTTTAGGACCTGGACTGTGAGGTTGTCAAATGTCCTATAAATGGATGAGGTCCCATCCAAGTACACACTATTTGGACTTGGAAAGAGCACCCGTCAATGCATATATATAAAACAATAATACAAACCACAGAATATATGTGTGGTAGAATATGCGGGAGTCTATTGAAGAAAGCCCGCTCTTGAGGTGTGTGAAATGGGTGTGTGTGTTGGTGCACCCCTCTATGTGCTAACTAAACTCAGAGGTGGCAGCTTGGGTAATTAAGAGCGGAGCTGTTGTCAGGTGCCTCATTATGACATGAATGGCAGTTTGTCACTCTCCTCCTACCTCTATTAAACAGCCTCTGTCCTTTGCTGTCAGCTGCTCTGACTGTTTATCAATCTGTCTGCTGGCAGAGCTGATTATTTTTTTTTTTTCCAGATCTGACAGGTCTGATTTTACAGCTCTGTTTCTGTAGATTGTTCACCAACCTGAGAGTGCATATGACGATTTGAGAACAGACTGTATACATTTTCATGAAAGGTTTTTTTGAGAATTACACTACCAGTCAAAAGTTTCTGAACAGTAAGGTTTTTTATGTTTTTAAAGACGTCTGTTCTGCTCATCAAGCCTGCATTTATATGATCCAAAGCACAGCAAAAACAGTAAAAATATGAAATATTTTTACTATTTAAAACAACAGTTTTCTATTTGATTATATTTTAAAATGTAATTTAATCTTGTGATTTCAAAGCTGTAATTTGGAGAAATTATAGAAATTAATACTTTATTTAGCAAGGATGCTTTAAATTCATCAAAAGTGATGATAAAGTCAATTACAATGTTACAAAAGATTTCTATTTCAGATAAATGCTGTTCTTTTCAACCTTTTATTCATCAAATAAACTTGAAAAATTCTACTCAGCTGTTTTCAACATAATGTTTTTGAGCAGCAAATCAGAATATTAGAATGATTTCTAAAGAACCATGTGACTGCAGTAATGATGGTAAAATTCAGCTTTGAAATTACAGGAATAAATTAAATGTTAAAAATGTTAAAATAGAAAAGAGTTATTTTACATAGTAAAAATATTTCAGAATCAATTTCAAAAATATTTTGGATCAAATAAATGCAGGCTTGGTAAGCAGAAGAGACTTCTTTAAAAAACATTAAAAATTTTACTGTTCAAAAACTTTTGACTATGAACACTAATATTTTAGCATGAATTATGTCTAATAAGTGAACCTGTCAACTATGCTGAAGTATCATAATGAATGAGAAAACACTTTCCACTTGTTATGCTGTGAATAAGGCTAATGAATGTTTGAAAAAACATAAATGCATAAATGCATATCAAGCATTCCACTATAACATAATCACTATATCAGAAAAAAACAGCATTTTTTCTTGTAAGAATAATCCAAATTCTAGTTGATTTTCTCTATAGAAACTTTTTTTTGGATTATTTGGATGCATTTAGATTGTTCTTAGGCAGATTTATGCACTTGATGTGGATGCATTGTTATGCAATTGTTATGCAAAGTTATGAATCTTTAAAAAACATAAATATGTACATGCATAAAAGCTTATAAAGCATCCAACTACAAGAAAAATATCATTATATATTAAATATTTTATGAACATTTGTCTCACAAAATATACAGCATATGACTTGTAAGGGAAAAACAGAGTTGTAATATATTTTCCTCAAACAAACACTTTTAACAATGCAAATATGATTTAGTGAAACATGCATATCAACCTAAAAATGCAAAATGATGTTTAAAATAGTTTTTGACAGCATGTCAGCTTCATATCAAGTAACTACTTTTTTGAAGCAATGATGGAAGTTTGTATTGATTATACGATGGATCATATAAACATTTACATTAGAGTGTCTGCTAAATGAATGTTAATGTATAAGAGGAACATGTATAGGAGCAAAAAGTGTGTGTGGGTGTGTATGACCCCTGCTGACACACTACAGACAGTGGGAGTGAAGAGGAGGATCAGGCGGCTTAAGAAATCAAAAGACTTTAGCAAAACCAATTCTGCCTCAATAAGACACATCAAAGACCCTTAAGTTTCTACAGAACACATATGCATTGAAATTCACTTCAGCAAACTCTCAGATAATAATTCAGGCCCTCTCCGTCCACACACCATCTGACCCCCCACCCCTGTATACCCCCCTCTTTCACCAGTTGGAGAATTAATTGCCTTCTCTCAGGGTCGGTGATGGCGGTACAGGTGGAGATACCTGAGCGTCTAACCCCTCTGCCCCCGGCCCAGCTGTCTCTGAGTCCCGGCCCTTTTTTCCTGTGCAGCTCCCCACCGAGGGCTCTAATAACCAGCCACTGCTGCTCAGGATTTGTTGGCCAACAAACTGGACTCATGGGGGCTTGCAACCTGTTAGATATGTTAAGTGGTCGCTAAACTAGTTAAGGGCTAAATGCTTGAGTGTGTGTGTGTATGTTTGTTTGTAAGTGTTGGGACCCTTATACATGAAGGGTCTTGAAACTCAAAAAATGAATAGCTAGTAAAAAGTTACAATGTTTTTTTATATATGTACCATAGTCTTTGACATAATACCATGGTGTAAAACTACCTATATATGCATACAGTACGCAAGACATTAAAATATGATACAAAAGGAAATGTTTATTGAGATCTTTCTCTTTCATGGCTCAGAAAACTGTCTTGGGTGTTTTTCCTAAAATTGGCCCAGATGAATTAAATAAGAAATATTGAGATTTATGACTCTTGGTTGCAGACTTTGGTATGTTTACTAATCTGTGCACAATTTGCCACTTTGTTTAATGTTTTCGACAGAAGTCACTTATACTGTATGTTCATCGAGGCTGCATTTATTTGATCAAAAATACAGTAAAAACAGTTATATTGTTAAATATTATTACAATTTACAATAACTATTTTCTATTTGAATATATTGTAAAATATAATTTATTTCTGTGATGCAAAGCTGAATTTTCAGCAGCCATTTTTACATCAGTCTGCAGTGTCACATGATCCTTCAGAAATCATTCTAATATGCTGATTTGCCAACTCTATCTCACGACCAATTCATATGAGGAGGCTAATTTGTACAAATTCTTATGGCCGCACTCATACGATTTTGTACGATGTATCTAGACCCTGGTGACGGGTAGGTTTAGGGGCAGATTCATAAAAATTGGGGAACTCTTAAAAACATCGTAGCAAAAATCGTACAAATTTGTTTGAGTGAGGACGTAAAAATTCATACAAATTAGCCACCTTGTAAAATATGTACAAATTGCCATGAGATCAGGTTGGAATATCTGCTCAAGAAACATTTCTTATTATCATAAATGCTGAAAACAGTTGTGCTGCTTAATATGCTTGTCAAAAAGGTGATACTTTTTTCAGGATTCTTAGATGAAGAAGAAGTTTAAAAGAACAGCATTTATTTAATTTTTAAATAATTGAATTTAAAATTATTTAAATAAAAAGTACTTCAATTTAAATTAAATGACGTCAATTTAATTAATCATTTTATGTTATTTTATTAATTAATATTAGTGCTGTCAAATCGATTCATCGTGATTAATCACATCCAAAATAACAGTTTGTGTTTACATAATATGTTTGTGTGCTCTGTATACATAATATATATGTGTATAAATACACACACATATATATTTAGAAATATATGCAATATATATTTGAATTTATGTATTATATAAATCACATGTAAATTAGGGCTGTTAAACGGTTAATTGTGATTAACTGCATACAAAAAAGTTTGAGTTTGCCTAATATGTGTGTGTAGTGTGTGTAATTATTGTGTATATATAATTACACATAAATTAATGTATATATTTAAAAGAAATGTTATTTATGTACAAAATATTTTTATTTATATATAAATTATATAAATACATATACTTATGTATTTTTAATATATAACTATTATTATTATTATAACTAAATATTTCTTAGATATATATATGAATGTGTTTGTATTTATACATACATAATAATCACACACAGTACACACATATATTAGGAAAACTCAAACTTTTATTTTGTATGCGATTAGTCGCAATTAATCGTTTGAGAGCCCTAATGTGAATATTTCTTAAATATGTACATTTGTATGTGTATTTATATAGAAACATAAATTCACACAGTACACACACATTTATTATGTGAACACAAACTTTTATTTTTGGATGTGATTAATTGCAATTAATCGATTCGGTTTATTAAATAATCAAAAACTTTTGTAGCATAAAAATATTTTTATTGTCATTTTTGATAAATTTAATGCATCTTTGCTGAACAAAAGTATTAATTTCTTAAAAAAAAAAATCTTACTGTGCCCAAACTTACGAACAGTAGACCAATAGTAAATATTTTAGCTGTTTATTTTAGAATTATATATTTTGTTTGTATAAAATTGTATTCAGCTCTTTTTTTAGCTATTCGTTGTTTGGAATTTTGAAAATTATGGAATGTTTGTCTATTTTCTAACTTGTTCTTTCTGGTGTATGCATGACATTATTGAGATAAGATAAAATATATATGAGATGACTAGTGTTTTTTGTCCACAGAAGAAAAACTAAGAAACAGGAAAAGTTTTTAAGTCTCTATTTGCTCACCATTTAATCTCACCATTGCCTAGAGGAAACAACTAAGATGTTTAAGAAGCTTCATTTGTCATTTTGTCCTTCTAATGTGATGTGCTTCAGGAAATCAATTAGTTTGTAACGCACCATTGAGATATAAAACTCGCTGTACAGTGAGTTCGAGCAGTGCCTGGTTTCCTCTAAGCCAAGGGTCCTCGGACCTCTGGAACACTTATGGCCAATTAACTGAGAATCACACATCAATGTAAAGTCAAAACAAAGTCAACAGAGCCCTTGACTTCTTCACAGGGGTCCTCCATCCCCTCCCCGCTTCACCCTATCTCATTATTACCAGCCCCCTCCCTCAGAGAAAATTGCCCCCCTTCCGTCGAGATTACGCTCCATACGCGTGTCAAAGCAGACTCGGTGCGCTGTTAGCGTGCTGCGACGCTAAGCCTCTTTTACCTGAACAATGGTCTCCAGCCGAGCACACGCTGCCAATTAAGCCCAGGGCTCTCTCTCCGCCTGCCGCGGCTGGCCATGTTCCGGCCCGATCTCGAACGCCCCTTTCCTCACTACAGGCACATGTAGGGCAGCCCTAAGCAGGGGTCCTTTTGTGTGGCGTGAGCAAAGCCATATTGGTTTCGGCGGGATATACACAGCCCCCCTCACGGGCCGAACCTGAAGCCGTGTAGATAAAAGTACCGCCCGTGTCTGTGCCGCAGCGTCCCTTTGCCCCGCTAACATCCGTTTAATGGTACACCCTCTTTTCCCACTGCCAGACCTGACTTCATCTGTGGCGTGTCCACTCCTTTCACTCCTTTTAGAAGTTAGTGCCAGTTTAGTTGTTTAGAAGATGATTTATAAAAGCTTCCGTGTGATGTAAAAGTCTGTAGTCAAAAAGTTGCAAAAATACTTGTGTGCTGGAGAAATGGGATTTGCATAATCGTTTTTCAATGAACTAGTTAAAATAATGTTACTTTCTGAATTTAAACCTGGATTTAAACTTAAACTGACTGAACTGACTTAAAGGAATAGTTCACCCAAACATTTGCTGAGAATAAACAAAGTATCATTAAGATGTTTTAGCTATAAAATAATCCTCTCTAGAGTCCTGTATCCATAATATTGCTTTCTTCAGTGAAAAAGTCTCATCTGAATCAGGTGAGAAATATGCACAGATCAAGCAACGCTCATAAGTGAAGACAGTAAGTATCATGCCATGCATCGTTACTTTCTGTATTTTGTCATGACTAAATTTTCTTCACATACAAAATGTGACCCTGGACAGCAAAACCGTTGTAAGTAGCATGGGTATATTTGTAGCAATAGCCAACATACATTGTATAGGTCAAAATGATTGATTTTTATTTTATGCCTAAATCATTAGGATATTAAGTAAAGATCACGTTCCATGAAGATATTAAGACATTATAATTTCCTACCGTAAATATATCAAAACTTATTTTTAAATCGTAATATGCATTGCTAAGAACTTCATTTGGACAACTTTAAAGGCAATTTTCTTAATATTTTGATTTTTTTTGCACCCTTAGATTTCAGATGTTCAAATAGTTGTATCTCGGCCAAAATTTGTCCTTACATTTGTCCTTACAAACCATACATCAATAGCTACTCACTACTCAGGTTCTGTATTTTCATTTTGTCCCTTAAAATTAGAGCTTGTAAATAAAAAATGCCATTTCTGAGGGTATGACAGACTGACACCTCTTGCGCAACCTTGCGTCACGTGCACACAGTAACTGCCTTTTGGCATCTGAAATAAAATGATTCATAAATTGGAATCTGAGATTTCAGTCTTTCTGAGTATCCAATGCATTTCAGCAGACAAACTTGTTTTGCTGGGTGATATATTGACTTGTACAATGCATTTATTAAAGGTTAAACACATTATACAGACAATGAGGCTGAAAACCTGCCAATTAAACAACACATTTAGCCTTAAAGACTCAAATTACTAATCTCAAACAAGATATACACTGCCATTCAAAAGTCTCTCTCTTTTTTTTTAAAGGGAACCCTGGCGATTAAGACTTTTATGGCTTACTATAATACAAATGATGTCTTTTGCTGAAATATGTAGTAGAAAACCCATGAAAGATTTACTTTATTTTAAAAATCCACATCGTTTAATACATATTTTGACTGTAGGGGCGCCATTATTTCGAAGACGGTTGCACTCTATGAGCTACTGTTGCTATTTTTATTGCAACACAACTTGGAAAATAAAATACTGATGCGATGACCACAGCTACTGAAAGAGCTAACAGGTGGTGATGGATAAGTGTAGGCTTACACCAAATGCCGTCCCATCTTTTTTTTCCCCACAAAGAGTCTAAACACCCCCAGATATCGAGTGAAATACATGCTGAGAAACTCCTTCAGTGGCTGCGGTATCATGACAAGCGTCGTATGTTTACATCCTGCCAGGATGGCATCTAGCGTTTCTTGTCTCTGCCATTTGTAAGCTCTTTTATTAGCTGTGGTCTACTAAAAGCCTGAACGGCATCAGGGCTAATGTGGAGAGAACAAAGACGTAGGTCTTTAGAAAGTTTTATTTGTCTACGGGCATCTTCCTATTAATTTCTCCTCTTCTTATCGCTAGGAATGCAGTGAAGACTTACACTTCTCTTGTTGCTTTTTGACTGAAAATTACAACCAAAAGCCACAGAATGTGGCATCGTTTTAAAACAATGTTGCTTTTTAAAATGACATTTTTATGGGTTTTCTACCAAATATTTCATTAAGACGCATAATTTACATTATATTAAGACATACATTAAGTCTTAACACCCAGTGTTCCCTTTAAAGAAATGAAAATTTGTATATTAAGCATGAATGCATTAAATGAATTAAAAAGTGACATTAAAGGCATTAAAGATGCATTAAACTGATTAAAAGTTATATTAAAAGTGACATATTATGATTTCTGAAGGATCGTGTGACACTGAAGACTGAAATAATGACTGCTGAAAATTCAGCTTTGTATCACAGGAATAAATAAAATTGTAAAATATATTAAATTAGAAAACTTTTATTTTAAATCATAATAATATTTCACAATATTACTGTTTTTACTGTATTTTGATCAAATAAATGAAACCTTTATAAGCAGAAAATGCCTCTCTCTTTCTAAAAACATTACAAAATCATACAGAACCCAAACGTTTGAATGGTAATATACAGGACACGCTGCACCGTTTTAGACCCAGCGCAAAATCACAAAAGGAAAAACTGCATTTCTAACTCACTTTTACTATCTCACTTCACTTTCTCGCATAACTCTATCCCTCTTGGCTTCCGGCAGGTATAGATGTGTGTAAGCCGGGTGTTTAAGTGTGGAATGTGAGCATTACCGAAACGCAACCCGCCTCTGTGCGCTGCCTCTGATTATGTGCTTGTGTTTCATTTCTTCTCTTTATTCTAATGAAACTATTAGATGATCAATGAAAAGACAGATTACGGAGGAATGCCTAATACCTTCCCCCAGTCTGGCACCTACAACATAAACTTCACAGAGAACACACCTGATCTCAGGTGACACCCAGCGCCCGACAACACCTCCGCTCGCCCACTCAATTCCCCTCAAACACAATGAGCCTGCCGCCTAACCATGACCTAATCCTCTCCTCTGCCTCTGATTGGCTGCCCGGCGGATCATGTGATGTAGTTAAGACAGAGAAGTTGCAGGTTGAAATTTTTGCTAGACAAAGTGTTCTACAGGAGCAGCGGAGCGTGAAGAATAGAAAAGTTCCTGGACGACTTGATAGGCAGCAGAGCACGACCGGAGTGATGTCTTTGTTTTTAATCCACTACAGAGGGTGTGTGCCAGTGTGTGTGTGCATGTTCGGGTTATGGTGTTCCTCTTCTAGGGTCATTCACCTGGGCGTTTAGTCAAAAAAATTTGGATGTAGGTCAACCAAAGATATAATACTTAAAAAATGAAGGAGCGTTATGTTCTGACTGTTGAAAAACACCAGAGGCACACTGACTGACATGAAAAACGAGCAATATCATTCATTCTGTTCACTTTGGCTGCAATCACACTGCAGTTTAACAGATGTTGAAGGCCTAATTTGTCAAATGATTTGTCGTGTTATGAAGGTAGCCGGTTGACGTGTGCTTTTGGGAAGGAGTATCCAATGCGTTTACGTTTTGTTAGTGGCTTCAGAGTTTTACATTTAGTATCAAGCTAAAGATGAAAATGAACAGAATTGTACATATTGTGCTTTGTTTTCTAAAGTTACAAAGTCTTCTATGCACATTTTTTTCCTTGTTTATGGTGCGAGTCAACTGTTCAAGGCATTATTTAAATAATCTTTTCCATGTCAGTCTATTATCGCAAAATCATATAAAAAAAGTGGATGGTTCTTACCAAAAATAAGCTGCAGCAGGATTGATGTTTTAGTAGGCCAAACCCCAGAAATGAGTTCACTTTTAGCATGTCTGGTTCAATAATCCTGAAGTCATTTTTTTTAATGGGTTATTGGTTTAATGCCTGAAATAAGGTCTAAAATGTCATCATGCAAACCAGGTAAACTCATCTACACTCTAGTCCACAACTTTGTTGTGATTATAATCATGCTCTTGCAAACTGTTCAAGCTCATAGGTGCTGAATGTAAGTTCACTTACAGTACTTAGTTCTCCGAAAAACAATACTACAGTCATTCTACTTTGAAAATGTGTTTTCTGTGTCTGAATGTCAGTTTTTGTTTTGGTCTGTGTGACTCCGCCCACTACCAGTTTAACCAATAGTATTTAGACACTCCAGGTTGCCAGTTAGTGGAAAACACAGTGTTGCGCAAACAAACTGGCTCAGAGATCGCAGACGCTACCCGACCTAAAAAGCCTCGACATCCATCTAAAAAGCTCTATGATCAAAGGAATATTAAAACGTAGATAAATCAGCTCACAAACCTACAGTGTAAAGCTCATTGCCTTCCATTGTCAGCTGAGCCTGTTGCTGTTGCGTGTCCTCAATCTGACAACCCGCGTGAGCATCGCGTCACATCTGAGGAGGAAGTGAAACAATATTTTGAATTTAGACTGCAGTACCCATTTCAACCACTATAATATAATATAATAAATATTATATTTACATTTAGTCATTTGGCAGACGCTTTTATCCAAAGCAACTTACAAATGTGGACAATGAAAGCAATCAAAATCAACAAAAGAGCAATGATATGTAAGTGCTATGACAAGTCTCAGTCTAACGCAGTACACATAGTAAGGTTTTTTTTTTTAATTATATAATAAATAACAGATAGAATAGAAAAAGAATAGAGCAAGCTAGTGTTAGAGGCTTTTTTATAGATAAATACAAAACGTATAGATAAACAGATTAACTAAACTAAAACAGTAAATGAATAGAGTGAAAGTCTAAAAGGGTCTTTTTTTAAAAAAACAAGCAGTTAGTAAATGAATAGAGTGCAAGTTTATAAGGGTCAAGGTTTTTTTTTAAGAATGGAATTAGAATATAGAGTGCTAGAGTTTGTGGGTCAAATAAAGATGGAAGAGATGTGTTTTTAGCCGATTCTTGAAAATGGCTGATGGCTCAGCTGCTCAGATTGATTTGGGTAGGTCATTCTTTTTGGCCCATTAAAAATTAATCTTGCAGCCATGTTCAGGATTAATTGAAAAGGTTTGATAGAATTTAATACCGCACCTTCAAACTTTCAGGAATTTTTATTTACTTTTGAGACAAAGCCCCAGATAGCACACGTATGTCTGTAAGATGTCTGTTAAAGATCGCTTGATCTGAAAAGCATCTGCTGTGTACAAACATACATATATTGTAAATCATAAACATCTTAAAGACATCTAATAGACGTCTGTTTGACATCTGATAGGAAATGTTCTATAGAAGTAGTGCAAATGAGCAAAAACTCTAAAAAAAAATACATCTTCCAGATGTAAATGCAGACGTCAAAAAGATGTCTCTGGGATGTATGTGTGCTATCAGGAGAGTTGTCAGAAGTTAGTGGTGATGACACTGAAGTCATGTAACAACAGTGTAGTGCGTTTATAGCCTAACTTTAGCTTCTTTTGATTTTTTTAGTTCTGATATAGTGAGGCTTCAAATTCATAAAAGTCATGTTAATTTGTTAATACATTATAATGTACAAAATGTGTATGAATCATAAACTTTTGTTGGTCACAGAGCTTATTTTCTGCAATAATCCAAAAGCCAATGGAAAAATCCTACTGCGTTTTTGTCAAGGGAACCAGGGTGATGCAAACTTTTGGAATAGCCTTCAAAAATACCTCATCACTAAAGCACTGTATGATGTACTATGTCCTGAAAGTAGGTTGTATTAAGTGCATACAGCTGAATTCAACTCAATTCCCATCTAAAGATCATTTAATTCACCTGATTTAAGATTTTATGTCTGCACTCCTGGTTCTCTGTAGGGTTTCAAAACAGTCATGCAACTGTTCTAATCCCAAGAAGAATCTTATAAACTCTCAAACCTGGCCACAAATCTCTTATTATTTCATGGTCTTAAAATATTTTTGAAAACCTGAACTGAGTATTAATCTGTGAAAGTCAAATTGTCAGACACAACTGACTAGGTAGTTGTGTCTGGATTTTCCAGTAGCTTACCCTGAATACATCACAATAGTATAGAACCTTTTTTCAACATACATTCTGTTTAAGGTTTGTCCAATTTTTTTTTTAAAGATTAATATTTCTCCCCAAAGATGCATTAAACGGATCAGAAGTGACTGTAATGATATTTAAAATGTTAGAAAAATGTCTATTTCAAATAAATTCTGTTCTTTTGAACTTTCTATCAAAGAATCCTGAAAAAATATATCAGGGTTTCCACAAAAATATGAAGTAGCACAACTGTTTTCAACAATAATAATAATAAATGTAAAAATAGTAATAATGAAAAGAAATGTTTCTTGAGCAGCAATACAGCATATTAGAATGCATTCTGAAGGGTTATGTGACACTAAAGACTGGAGTCTTACATTTTAATAAATCTAAGTTTATCAAACATCTTAAGTTCTATTTAGGTGACTTGTGAAGAGACCAGAACAACAGAGGTGAATGTTTGATACAAGAAAGACCAAAGCCAAAGGAACGGTTGCACACTGTAATGTTCAGCATAAATGGAGTGATGCTGAACAAGACAATGAGTTTGTCGTTGCAACCGGCAACAGTCAAGGCAGCCGTTAGATCACCATGCCAACAAAGACACATAAACTGGCAGAAGCTTGTGATTATCTGAATAAATATACCAATAATTCAAACAGATTAAAGTTTCTAACACAAAATATAGAGTCAGAGCCAATATTTTTGGTGCCAGTCCACAAATTAAAAGTGTGCTTTGGACTTAGATTTGGTTTGATATTTTGTTGCATAATGTATTTTTAATTGTGGCTTAAGTGTTCAAATACTTTTGAAGTCACTGTATAATCTTAGACTGAAGTTAATATTAGATGCATTATCTAATCAAAGTTGCATGTACACTATTAAAAATAAAGGTTCAAACAAGAGCTTTTCATAGTGATGCCATAGAACAACCATTTTTGGTACTTTTCGGTAAACAGTTCTTAAAAGAACCACTATTTTCTAAAGAACCTTTTGTTGAATGGAAAGGTTCCATGGATGTTAAAGGTTCTTAATGGAACCAATGATGTCATTAAAACCTTTATTTTTTAAGAGTGTATTTTGTGACAAACAATGGATGCAAACTGCCATATTGCAGTCTTTTACTGGGAGCATGAATTAGATTTTTAGTGTCTTTGGTTTGACAAAAATGAAATTGAGTTTGAGATTCTTGATTTTATTTTATTTTTTTCCATTTGCTATGTCGCGAGCGATCAACTGTTGCAACTTTAAAGAATGACCTTTTCACCTTAATGGGGAGGACTTGCACTAGTTCTGAGGTTCGTTTCATCAAGGTTAACCTTTTAACAACCCTTGCCATTTGAGCAACTTGTTGAAGTGTCTGTTTTTCCTGAATGGTCATACACACCATCTTGGGACGTCAGCACTTGGGACGATCTCCTGTCATTTATCTGATCTCCGGGAGTGTCTCCGAGACCTAATGACAGAGAAATCCTTCAATCAGATAATCTGACATGACATAAAAAGATTTCAGACTGCACGTATTGAAAGTCTTAGAGAAAACATGATAACATAATTGATAGCTTGGAAAACCCACACACTTGTACTCATCACTGAACATTAAAGCAAAACAAATGATGCAGAATGTGTCTTGACAGGGGGAGGATGAAGGTTTAACTGTCTCGTCTTTCTAATCTTCCAACAGCATCCTTCTTGGCTCAGCCCGATTCTCGTTTTCTCTTTTCTCCATCGTTTTCTAAGTTCTGAACCCTCTGAACGTTTGTCTTGAGTGTAAATGCTATGCTGGAGAACTGGTACTGAGGTTTCACATATGGCATCCACAGTTAATGAAAGGTGAATGACAAGTGCTTTTGAACAACGACAACTCTATAATTCTGGAAGGACTCCACCCTAATGTTTGAAATATAAAACTAACTCTCAAGTGTTCGGTTACACCAGTTATGGATCATATGTTTCATTGATTTGTTGGCATAACAGAATAATGTTTTGAGATGGGAAGTGTTTAGAACAAAGCAAGGGATTATTGTTGTTTCAAAAGTTGCCTAAAAGATGATCTAAAAGTTTCTACATCTGTGACCCTGGACCACAAAACCAGTCTTAAGTAGCACGGGTATATTTGTAGCAATAGCTAAAAATACACTGTATGGGTCAGAATTACCGATTTTTCTTTTATGCCAAAAATCATTGGGGTATTTAGTAAAGATCGTGTTCCATGAGGATATTTTGTAAATTTCCTACTATCAATATATCAAAACTTAATTTTTGATTAGTAATATGCATTGCTAAGAACTTCATTTGAACAACTTTAAAGGCGATTTTCTCAGTATTTTGATTTTTTTTGCACCTTCAGATTCCACATCTTCAAATATTTGTGTCTCAGCCAAATACTGTCCTGTCCTAACAAACCATACGTCAATGGTAAGCTTATTTATTTATGATGTATAAATCTCAGTTTCAAAAAATTAACCCTTATGACAGGTTTTGTGGTACAGGGTCACATTTAATAGATTTCCTATAAATATCTTTGGTTAAACCTGAGATGTACCTGAGATGTAATATCAGACTAACTGTTGAGAATTCAGATGACTTATGAGTATTGAATGTCTTGACTGTTTAGAGCTGCCTCTTTTATTGAGAGAGAAGGACAAAGTATGTGTAGTGGGAGAGGTATTACAAGTCAGGAGTCTTAACCATGGAATATTTTTCCTTTTTTTTTTATTATTTTATTTTATGACACTTAAACAATTGAGGTACTCCAATAGATCAAAAAAAGTTTTTTTTTTATTATTACAATCTTCAAAATGAGGGTGATTCTATGCATCACTGCAAAAACTCCCTTTTGAAACCTTTTTTGTACTTTCCTATCCACCTTATTTTTCCTGTAAGAGCGTGCATGGCAATTTGTAAATTTTATGGGTTGGGCTTCCGTTCTCAGCTGGTTCACAGCTGGTTTTGCTGCTTGATATTGCAAATTGGTGTGTCTTACCATATTATTTTAATGTATTATATTAATTTTAAACACACAGGTTTGTAGTGCAAACAGTTTTACCTTTTACTGCACGTTGTTATTCTTCCCATAATTTTCCTACAGCAAAACGGAACCAGGCGTCTCACCCATATTTCAGAGTTGAAGAAAAAGGTGAATAATAAAATTTTAATAATTTAAATAATTTTTTATTTAAAATAATAAAGTTTCTTTTTTGAATTTATATTTATATGCTTGGAACAATTACAGGTCAGTCTGAGTAAATAACTACATTTTAGTGGGACATTATTTATTTCTTTTTAATTTTTTTTTTTGGAAACCTGAGGTTTTCAAATTTAAATATAATTAAATGTAATTTATTCCTGAGATGCCAAAGCTTCAGTCTTCAGAAAAAAAATCAGCGGAAACAGTGATTTTTTTTTTATTCTTTGATAAATAAAAAGCTATACAGAACATTTATTTGAATCTGATTTTTTTACTGTCACTTTTTACAATTTAATGCATCCTTGCTGAATAAAAGTATGTTTATTTTCTTTAAAAAATGTACTGATCCCAAACTTGGTGGCGTAAATACATAGATTTATAATCAAAGACTGAGGAAATGCTTTGCACCGTCAGTTGTATGCTATTTATGCTATTAATCTGTGTGCATTTATGATTGTTATGTGTGTTACTAGTTGACTATTCTGCTTTACTGATCTCAGGTGACCTCACTTTATAGTTGTGTGTGTGTGTTGGGAGGTGGTAGAGGAGGGGAGAAAGTTGAGAGAGTTCAGACTTTTGGGGGTCTTTTGAGGGGGTCTGTACCGCTTTTGTCTGAACATACAAACAGAATTTGTGTAGTTGGAATTTTTTTGTTTGTTTGTGTTTGTGTGTGTGGCTGGTTGTGCGTATTTAACTCTTCAAGAATCCTAAAGCTTCATACATAGATAAAACTACAAACATTAGTGTTTTTTTACACTCTTAATATGTCACTTTTTTACGCAAACTGATACTTAGGGAACTTTTCGGTTCAATAAATCCTGTTCATGACTTGAAAAAAAAAAAACAAGATAGGTAAATAGAGAGCGGGACACAGGGAGTTTGTGTGCGTATGGCTCTTTGCCGGCTGTCAGCGTCGCTCGGATGATGACCCTATTGTCCAATCAGAGCTCCTGATTGTTGTGCACTTCTTGCTTCGAGGGGGCCCTGGCATGGACCCCAGCTGCACCCCCATTAGCCCAAGAAATAACCCCCTCTCCAGTCCATAATGAGACCCAAAACCAGTCCAAATCTCAACCATCCCAACTGGAGCACCTTCAGAGTGTTGAGCTACCTCAAGCCTGTCATGATAAATCCTATCTTCAAAACAAAACAACCAGGCTTAAAATTCCCTTTAAACACTTTAAATTACATAATATATAAGGCAGAATTGTTTCAAAATAATGTATAGCAGTTTTCATACAATTATGGTGGCTCACTCTGCGTCATAGTTTCAACTTGATTAAAAAGCCTGAAATAAACACTGTATTTGTACGACGTGCAGGTCGTAAATTAAATAAGTTATTGTGTAGACAAACTTGGACAATAGTTTGTAAATCCATGTTGTGTACTAGAATTTGAACCCTGCAGTGTGTGTGCGTGTAGCACAAGTGTGTGTGTGTGTTTGTTTTTAGGGCTTGGACCCTAAATTTGTGTGTGTGTGTTTGTGTGTATCTTGGATGCCAAGTGTGCCAGATTTAAAAGGGTTAGATCTGGACACGGGCCAAGCCTGAAGGGGTGACATGAGAAAGAGGAGAACAAAACAGATTCAAAGAAGGAAAAAGGAACCAGTCCAGAAATTACAAGCCTTTTACAAACCTTATGGGAAGCGTTCCCGACACATGCAGGCGTACACACTCACATTACATGAATGAAATGCCATTAGTATGGGGCAGCAATGATATGGCGTCATCTGCTGGTAAAAACAAGTTCTGCATCCAACACCCTGACAAAACGAGGATAAAATACGTTCAGAAATGTCTGTTGCAATTTAGTAGACATTATAATGAGGCGTTTATTATTTCAGTAGATTGTGTAAACTTATACTATCATAGAAAGAGAATACTTTCCTCATCCGGGACCATCTAAAACCCCAATTAAACAATCTGAAAGCCCTAATTCTTGAAGGTTGTGGTGTCATTTTTTTAATACAAATGGACTATACTGTATTTTCAGAAGAACAAATTAGTACCCTAACTAAAAAAAGCTAGTCGACGCACACAAAAGCTAGAGTAACCAAGCTATAACGGATAACGACCTCACAAATAGGGTTGCCAGGTGTTCACAATAAAACACGCCCAACTGCTACTCAAACCTAGCCCAAAACTAGCCCAATCACGTTTCGAGGGGGTTCCTCGGTCAAAAGCGAGTTCTGGGTGTAAAATTAGCATTGTTTGGAGTGGTTCCACTGGTAAAATAGCGTTCCAGGCGCTAAATATCACGTTATTGCGGTCACGTCAACCGTCGGACATGAAAAACAACCCGAGCTGTGTGTACCCAAATTCCGCGGGAAAACCGCATACTTGGCAATACTGCAAAAATATTGTTTATTACTTTATTGTACACCTATATGTAGAAAGTATATTTTAAACAAGTGTTTGTTTAAAAAGTGTGAAATATTTGGCGTTTGCCATTGCCACAATAATTCACAAATTTCGAAAAATTTCAATCCTCCCTGAATATCTAAACATGTTATAGTTGTCACCACTAGAGGGCGCCAAAAGTCATTTTCTAAACTGAAAGGTGTATGAACTGCAGTACTTCACAAAACAAATTGCCTCACAGTGGTTTGTAATTACCAAATTACCAGAAAAAACCTTTAGGACATGCCAGACATTACTTTTTGATTTAAATTTTTTTTTACATTTTTAACATTTAAATTTCCTCCAAATTTTTACAATTTGCTAGTTTAAACAGGTCTAAAAGTGAGAGTTGTCAGAGAAAACTATTTATTTATAGACATTAGCTTTAATGTATTGAATGAAAAAGCCATGTTTTTTACATCTGTGTGTGCATGTGTGCGTGTGAGCGAGACTCAGGGAGAGGCTTTAACACACTTCATAAATTATACTATGTGTCAGTAAAGCTGTTTACAGATGATTGTGACTGTGATTCAGAGAGCTGCCCTGCGGCCTCTCGCTGTTTGCAATGCAAATCAGTCCTGCCAGTAAAGAGCCAACAGGAAGTCGGCTCATAGACCATCTAAAGCTGATGTACATGTTGATTTAAGACACGCTAATATACACACACGCATATAAACTCCTGCCTGGCCTTTACACAAGGACAAAATCATAGTCACATTAGCAAAACTAATTTTTAAACATGTGCTTAAGAAAATGCCTATATGCTAGACTGTATTTGGTGGTAGTTGTAACATAAGTAAGTTTATATGCAATTAGATGTTTAGGTGGATGCTAGGTTGTTACTAGTATGTTCAGTTAAGATTCTCCAACTTTATATACAGTTCAGGTCAAAAGTTTACATACACTTTGCAGAATCTGCAAAATGCTAATTATTTTACCAAAATAAGAGGGATCATACAAAATGCATTTTATTTTTTATTAAGTACTGACCAGAATAAGATATTTCACAATAGATGTTTACACATAGTCCACAAGAGAAAATAATAGTTGAATTTATAAAAATGACCATGTTCAAAAGTTTACATACACTTGATTTTTTAATTTCAGAAGGAAAAACAATGTATTAAGAGTCAGGGGTGTAAACTTTTGAACAGAATGAAGATGTGTACATTTTTCTTATTTTGCCTAAATATCATATTTTTTTAAATTTAGTACTGCCCTTCAGAAGCTACAGAAGATACTTACATTTTTCCCAGAAGACAAAATAAGTTACATTTACCCTGATCTTCAAAATTCAAAAAGTTTTCACCCCCTGGCTCTTAATGCATCGTGTTTCCTTCTGCAAGGTGTATGTAAATTTTGACCTCAACTGTATTTTCTAAATGACTCAGGTCTGCCTATCAGTGTCACTCTGAGTTTTATAATTAATGAAAACCTCATGAAACTGACCATTTTAATATACATTATCTGAATATTTACAATTATTTTTACCTATAAACACAAAATTTTGGAATCTTTAAAGAACTGTTTTTGAAAGAAGTCTCTTATGCTCATTAAGGCTGCATTTTTTATCTTATTTGATCACAAATGCATTAAAACAGCAATATTGTCAAACATTATTACAATATTAAATAACTATTTTAATTTATTTTAAAATATCTTGCTTTATCAGTGTTGAAAACTGCTTTTGCTGCTTAATACTTTTTGTATTGATTATTTAATGAATGGAAAGCACAAAAGAACAGCATTCATTTGAAATGGAAATCTTTTGTGACATTATACGTCTTTACTGTCACTTTTGAATAATTCAATGCATATTTGCTGAATAAATCATTATTTCTTTCTTTTTAAATCTTGCTTACCTCAGACTTTTGAATCACAATTTCCACAAACTATTAAGCAGCACAGCTGTTTTCAACATTGATGAAAATTAGAAATGTTTTTGAGTACCAAATCAGCATATTATAATGATTTCTGACAGATCATGTGATAGATGCGATATCTGTAATTACCCTAAGCAACACTTATTTTTAAGTTTTAAGCCATAATCATAATCATTTTTTCTGTTAAAACTCTGTTATCGAGTAATCATAATCTGCCTGCATTATGACTTCTGCTTTAATCAGCACTGCAGTAATTAGTTTCACCCCTTGGGGAAAACTTTATTTATTTCTCTTCTCTCTCAAGCCCACCGTTGATCATGTGCACAACTTTATCCTGAAATTCTACTCAAAATTCCCCTCACACGTTGTGAGTTATCTGATTTGCTCTGCAGCCACACGCTGCGGTCCTTCAGTGTTTTTGAAGAGCCCTAGTGGGTTTCTGGGAAAAAGGAAGCATTACTGTTTTTCTTGTCAGCCGATGTTTACTCAACAATGAGCGCAATCACACGCCTCAACGGCTCAATGAACCTTAGGACCCAGACTTTAGCTCCCTCTCTTTCTCATTCACTTCTTCTCGTCCATCGATTTCTGGGTCATTTTGTGAATCAGTGCTTTTTTAATTTCACTTATTTATTTACAAAGAAATTAATACTTTTATTGCATCAATGATGCATTAAATTGATCAAAAGTGACAATAACGACATTTATAATGTTACAAAAGATTTCTATTGCAAATAAATACTGTTTTCTATTAAGCAAAGAATCATGTTTTTCACAAAATATTAACCAGCACAACTGTTTTCAGCAACAAAAATAATAACCAAATCAGCATATTAGAATGATTTCTGAAGGATCATGCGACACTGAAGAATGGAGTAATGGTTGCTAAAAATTCAACTTTGCATCACAGAAATAAACTGCATTTCAAACTATATTAATGCATTTTACATTGTATTAACATTTCACAATTTTACTGTTTTTACTGTATTTTTAACAAATACATGCAGCTTTAGTGAGCATAAGAGACCAACCCCAAACGTTTTAGTGTATTTATATTTAATTTCCATAGTTTTCCTCATATTTGGAAGTGTAGGACTTCAAGGCAAGAACAAAATACTGTATTTTGTTTAGAAAATTATGTTTAAGAACACATAATCTTTGTTGCACACTCCTCAGATTTTTCCATCATCTTTCTCTCCCGTCTTCACCCTTTGAGTCCCCCGACTCCGTCCTTACCTCTCTCTCTGTGTCTTTTTCTCAGTCTGTGCCGTAACCTGAGGCACTGCTCTGGCTTTGCTTCCCCTCAGAATAAATGTGGGGAAACTTTAGATTTGGCCCTCTGGTGAGAGCGTAACCCCAATTTCCTCCCAGGGAAGCAGGGAGATGGAGTGGGGAGGTGGGTGGACAGGAAGTTTACCTTAAACTGGGGTAACCGCTGCCCGTTTCCAGGGTGACGAGCGTCATCATCATTTCTCTCGCTCTCTCGTTCTGTTTCTTTCTGTCTGTTAGGTGGACTCAGTCCCCAGTGGTTTGGAGCAAGTGATTATGAGTTCAGTTTGGGAAAAAGTGTGTCATGCTAATCGTTTGCTTCTTTTTCCTGTTCTAGCAATGTCATATGGCTTCTCTCTCACTCCGTCTGTTCCTCTGAAATGCTGTCTTATTATTGACACTGTCACTACACTTATCCTTTATTCTGTTCTTCATCTTTTCTTCTTTCTGTGCTTTATAACTGCTAACAAGCATGCATCAGTTTTTGTACTCCTTCTAACACCAAGTATGTTTAATGAATAATACAAAATTATAAATGCTAATGTAATTTATTATTAGTTTTAAGGACCTCAGTCTCTACATTAAATGGGTTTGTTTTGGGAACTGGATTTTAATATTTTTAAATGACAAATAATCTAAATAAAAAATTCTTAAAATTAGTCACTGCAATTTATTATATATCTGCACAAGTCTAATAATATGCAAAAATAAATAAATAAATAAATAAATCTATTTTCATATATGTCGGCAAGATTTTTAAATGACTTTGAAAGATTTTTAATGTTTTTTAAAGTCTCTTATCCTCATCAAGGCTGCATTTATTTGATCAAAATCACAGAAAAAATATTATTACAATTCAAAATAACTATGTTCTATTTTAATATACTTTAAAATATACTTTATTCCTGTGATCAAAGCTGAATTTTCAGCATCATTACTCCAGTGTCTCCAGTGTCACATGATCCTTCAGAAATCATTCTAATATGCTGATTTATTATCAATTTTGAAAACGGTTTTTACTGCTTAATAGTTTTTGGAACCTGTAATACTTTTTACAGGATACTTTGATAAATAAAAAGTCAAAAAGAACAGCATTTATTCAGAATAGAAATCCTTTGTAGCAGTATACACAACCATTCAAGTTTAAGGTCAGTACATTAAAAAAAAAAAACACTTTTATTCAAAAAGGATGTGTTAAATTAATATAAAAGGAAATTAAAGACATATTGTTAGAACATAATATATATTTTAAGAAATGCTTTTCTTTTTAACCTTTTATTCATCCAAGAATCTTAAAAAACACAAATCAACATATTAGAATGATTTCTGAAGGATTGTGTAATGGCGATGAAAATTCAGCTTTGCATGAACTGAACAAATTATATTTTAAAGAGTATTACAATAGAAAAACGTTATTTTAAATTGTAATATTTCACAATATTACTGTTTTTTCTGCATTTTTGATCAAATAAATGCAGCCTTGATGAGCATAAGAGACTTCTTTTAAAATCTTACTGATCCCAAATTTATATGCATTTATTTAATCAAAAACACAGTAAAAGAGTAATATTGAGAAATATTATTAGCATTTAAAACAACTGTTTATATATATATATATATTTTATTTTTTTATTTATCATTATTTCAGTCTTCAGTGTCACATGATCCTTCAGAAATCATTTTAATATGCTGATTTGCTCAGGAAACACTTATGATTATTTTCAATTATTGTTGTACTTTTGTAACATTAATGTTTTTACTGTCACTTTTGATCAATTTAATAGCGATGGGAAGTTCGGATCATTTTACCGACTCTGACCTTTGAGTCTCGTTCAGCAAAACGAACGAATCTTTTTTCGAGTCATTTCGCTCATTTTAGCAAATTAAAATTAAAATGTTACATGTTACCTCCCTAACACATCTACTGCTTACACAAACATTCATCACACTACAAACAAGACAAAACTATAATGCTGTAAGAAACAGAAAAGATTAATTGTTTACCTGGGTCTTTAGTCTACGATTAGCTCACCTCACCTCACCTCTTATCTGACAAGTTTTCGGGTTTCAGTCGTTCATTCATCACGTGACAGCCCCATAAGCTTAACCAATGCAGTGTGAGCCAGAAAAAGAATTGATTGGTTCTTCTCTTGAGTCTTCGGGTTCGAGTCGTTCGTTCATCACGTGACAGCCCCATAAGATGAACGAACGACTCCAAAAACCAGAAGACTCGAAACAGGTGAACTAATTCCAGTACAAAACCTAACAGGATGTTGCGCATGTGCAAATGAAAGAATCACTCCCCGAGACGACTCATTCGTCCCGAGTCACATGAACGAATCGTTCAAGAACGACCCATCACTACTAATGTGTCATTGCTAAATAACTTCTTTAAAAAATAAATAAATTGTATGCAAAATAATATGCACAATAAATAATATGTACAAAGAGTATTTGCTTTCTAAACGTCCCTTGATTTTTTTTCCTTTCATCACAAAATAATGCACTGCACTAAATGCACTGCCACTGATGCAAACTGTTTAACCTTGTTGCATGTGAAGCCATATTTAATCTGAGTTGCATTGTCTTTTACCTTGTGTAGTTTTGTTCATGGTTTTCGAGGAGGAAGTCATGCCTAATTTGAGTTTTACTAAATGACAGATGAGTTACACAATACCTTCAACGTCAACAACAAAAGAAACAGTAAGTGTTTTCTCCCTGCTTACATTTTGATGTCATGTTTATATAGTTGCATTTTATTGTTGTTTTTGTTCTTCTATCCATGACTCTTACAGACCAGACCTGCGTGCAATCAGCG
Source organism: Labeo catla (assembly GCA_012976165.1). NCBI lineage: Eukaryota > Metazoa > Chordata > Actinopteri > Cypriniformes > Cyprinidae > Labeo > Labeo catla. Next base: position 354,985 of record VONZ01000350.1, read on the forward strand.
TTGCTCTACAGCATGATGTTTTCTTGTATCTTAAGCTTCGGACAGGTGCACCGAACCCTGCGGCCGGCCAAATGACAAGTCCCATCATACAAAGGTATTAAGCAGAGAGTGGGAATTTCTCTGATTCTCAGGGTCTTCTCACACAAAAATGGAAAAACACACACATGGTTTTTCTCTCAGTGGCTAAAACAACAGCCTGAGAAAACTATCTCGCTGTATCTGCGGACTGAAAAAAAGAGCCTTCTTTCTCTCATTTTCGGCACCCTTGCACCCTGTTTCGTCTTCTGTCCGGACTTCTCATCCGATCGGGTTTCCCTCCCGGAGTCGCTCTGCACAGCTGCGCGCTTCTTTTAATCCACCTCTTTCGCACACACACACACACACACACACACACACACACTGCTTTTATCAGTATTTTAGAGGATGGCCAGGAAAACAGAGCATATTTTAAGAGAGAATCCCATAGATGCAATCCAGGACTTTTGAAACACCAATTGAAATCAAGGAAAAAATCTGTGTGATTGTAAACACATGAGCGGAATAACCATAGAAACTAGCTAGATGCATTAGCACTAACATCCTGTCAGTTGCCACAATTACAGTGAACTTTAAAAGAAATTTGCCTCCGAAGTGACTCAAATATACCACGGAGACCTTTCTTAAAGGTTGCTACAGAGTGCGTCCAAACGACAAGCTCTTAATAGTTTTTAAAGCTGAGGTTATGTTCGAATGAGTGTGTCCGGCTAGGCTATCAAGCATAGCACATAAAACATAATGGCCCGCCTGCAGGAAACTAAATATAGATGGTGTTTTGATTACGTGAAAATTGACATTTCAAAGGAGATTAGGATCAGACCACTAAAACAACACAGTGAAGAGCCGGGAGGCAGAAGCCGAGAGAGAAAGCCACCTTTACATGCTTAGCGTTGCACGTAACTACACGGCCACACGCTCAGTTTTTCCAGCTCGGGCTACCGTGAGCGTGTTTGTGTGCGGGAACGTCACTCCGACGACTAGCTTGGCCACTCTTAGCCTTCCTTTCACGCGAACGCTAAGTGGTTGACCCCGTGACCCCCGTCTCCTTGGAGCACACGGAAGTCCTTTCTTCGCTACGGCAGGTGGGACGGGTGACATCACCATCGGAGAGGGTCCCATTAATGACGAGCTGGGGGATTGGCTGTTTTTTCCGACATTATTCTGACATTACTCCCACATTATTGTTGTATTAGTAGTGTCATTATTAGGCCAGGTGTGTTTTCACAGTGAGCAAACCCTTCGTCGCTCTGAATAGACACTATGTGGGCCAAGACCGCGATGGGACAGGGCGCCGCGTTGCCGACACGAGAGTCTTCTCACACGCACACGTGCAGTGAACCTACAAAAAAGTCAAGCTGAGTTCACCAATGCAACATTCTCGATGTTGCAACACATAATTCATTCATCAACACGGTATTCATTTTTGCGCACATTTTTTTTTTCATGAAAAATAACTTTATTAAAATAGCAACTAATTGCATTGGATAAAAATTGAATTTTAATTGACAAGAAAGTACAAATTCAAAATGAATATTCAAACATTTTATATATTATTTTATACATGTATTAACTTTTAACAAATTCCTGATTTTATTGATTACAACTAAATGAAACTGTTATATTTTTTCTAGATTTTCATACATATTTTCAAAATATGTTTTTATTAACATTTTTCCTTATGGTCTCTCTTGTCTTTATTATTGGTGACACAAAATCTACATTTATGTACTCTAATAAAAGTACATAAGTGCAAATTTAAAATGAATATTCAAACATTTTATATATTATTTAATACATGTAGAAACAAATTCCTGACTTTATTGATTATTTATGACTAAATAAACCTTTTTTCTAGATTTATTTTATTAATTTATTTTGTTTTTTTCAAAATACTTCATATTTTGGTCAACAGTAGGGTTTTATTAACATTTCTAATTATGGTCCATCTTTTTATCATTATAGGTGACACAAAATGTACATTTGTGTACTCCAGTATTCATTTTTATTTTTAAAAAACTAGTTTTAATCATAGTTTTTTTTTTTTTTTGAGTTGTTAAAAATATCCTTTATATTTTGTAAATGTTTTGCCATGTCATATTTATTACTTGTTATTTTATTAAAATAGCAACTAATATCATTTGACAATAATTACATTTTACTTGACAAGAAAGTGCAAATTTAAAATGAATATTCAAACATTTTATATATTATTTAATACATGTAGAAACAAATTTCTGACTTTATTATTTATGTCTAAATAAAACTTTTTTTCTAGATTTATTTATTATTATTAATAATAATAATAATAATAATTCATATTTTGGTCAACAGCATGGTTTTGTTAACATTTCTAATTATGGTCCATCTTGTCATCATTATTGGTGACACAACATGTACTTTTATGTACTCCAATATTCATTTTTATTTAAAAAAAAAAATTGTTTTAGTCATAGTTTTTTGTGTGTGTGTTGATGAAAATATCCTTGATATTTAGTAACTGGTTTTTCATTTCATATTAATTATTTTTTATCTTACTAAAATAGCAACTAATTTCATTTGACAAAAATTACATTTTACGTGACAGGAAAGTGTACATTTAAAATGAATATTCAAGTATTTCATATATTATTTTATACTGTACATTTATTAACATTTAACAAATTCCTAACTTTACTGATTATGACTTTTTTCTAGATTTTATTTTATTTTTTAAATATTTCATATTTTGGTCAACAGCTAGGTTGTATTAACATTTTTTATTATGGTCCATCTTCATTATTGGTAACACAAAATGTACATTTCTGTACTCCAGTATAAATTTTTATTTAAATTTTTATTGTTTTAGACAGTTTTTAGTCATAGTGTAGATAAAAACAAACAACTCTACTTTATATAAAGTGCAAAGTCTAAATGAATATTCAAACATTTTATATATTTTCTATATTATACAAAATCCTGACTTGATTCTAATAATCCTGATTATGATTAAATAAATCAGTTATTTTTTCAAAATTTTTCTAGATCTTGCAGTATTATTTTTTCTTGTCATATTTTCATCAAAAGTATGTTTTCATTCATTTTTTTTTATTATTATGAGCCGTCACATCTTGGTGACACAAAATGTATGTATGCCAGTATTAATTTTCATACAGTTTTTTTTGTTTAATATATTAAAATATCCTTTAAATTTAGTCAGTGCCTTGTCATACATTTGTTTAGTAAATTTTAGTTAATGAGAAAAATTAAACCAAATATTCAAAAACATCTAACTTCTAACAAAATCATATTATTTTTGTATTTTTCTTTTTCAAAATAAATTTTTGGGCATTGTTCAGATCATGCAACGTAGACTGATGCATGCGTGTACATTGGTGCACCCAAGAATTGTCTTATTTTGGGTACTCTCAAAACTCCCCAAATCACTTGCACTCTCATGCGACGCCTGGATCACTGTGAAAGCTATCATGTTCAAGAGAGCATGGGGATCCTGAAAGCTCGGGCCAGACATGACGGTCTTCCTCTTTTAAAAGAGCATCGTCATGGAGACGCTTCCGACACCACACAACGTTAAATGGCAGAGCCGCAAGAGATATTCGGTTGCACGCACATACGCAACAGCAAATGCGTGCAATTAAAGAGTTGTTCTTCATTTCACATCCACCTGGATCTAAGAGTCTCGGCGAGAAGCTTGCCAACCGATGGACTTGAAGATAAGCAATCAAAAACAGAGATACGATCTCACGCACACACACATCTTCATGTCTGATTATAGTTAAATGGGGCTGTGTTGAGTCTGGTCGCTATACACACAGATCTGGCCTCACCCTAAGGATTTTGGGTAACGGAACACTGCAGATCCACATCTCAATAAGTGTAGAAACAGGTTTCCTCTCTCTCGTTCTCTCGTTTCATCCCGTTTCTTTCTTTCAATCTCTTACTCTCACTTTTCTCATGCCGTAATGGATTTTGCTCTTCATCTTGTTCATTTTCTTTATCATGCCCATAGGACTAACATTTTTAACTGATCCTAACAGAATTATTTACCTATAAAATTAAAACATTGTCATCTTTTACTCACCATCATGCCATTCCAAATCAGTATGACTTTTCATTTACTTATATAAAATACAATGGAAAAGATTTGAACATATATAAATGCAACTGGAGACAAAAGCTTCATAACTTCATTAAAAAATACTGTGTGCTATATTTAGCGGTTAAGTTAGTACTTCCTGATAATCTTTATTCGCAATGATTCATTCACACATTAGACCAGGGGCATATTGGATGAAATATATTGGATGAGAAAAAAACAACAACGCCAATATTACAAAATATATAATTAAAAAGTTCATAAAATGGCATGAAAACATGGTCTGTGCAAGTTTTTTAGTGAGTAATCATCTTGGTGAAATTTTAAGTAAATCTCTGTGTCTATGACCAATATTTAAAGAACTTTGATGACCGATGATCCAAAAATAGTTCAAAAATATTTATTAATAACAACAGCGGAACGTAAGTTCACAAATAAAATATACTGTTTAAACTTTTACATGCTTTACATTTCCAAGACGTATTTTTTAAAGTGTTTGCTCATATGCAACATGTCTATAAGACGTTTCCTATCAGATGTCAAATAGACGTCTATAAGATGTCTTTAAGATGTTTATGATGTAGAATGTATGTAAAACTGACATCTTACAAATGTCTGTCAAATGCTTGTACACAGCAGATGCTTTCCAGATCAAGTGGTCTTTAACAGGCATCTTGCAGACGTACATGTGCTATCTGGGGCTTCAACCCTGATAGTACACGTACATCACAAAGACATCTATTTGACATCTGCATTTACATCTGGAAGATGTATTTGCTCATGTGTTTGCTCATCTGCAATATGTCTATAGGACGTTTCCTATCAGATGCCAAATTGACGTCTTTAAGATGTCTTTAAGATGTCTTTAAAATGTTTATGATTTACAATGTATGTAAAACTAACATCTTACAGATGTCTGTCAGATGTTTGTACATGGCAGATGCTTTTCAGATCAAGTGATCTTTAACAGACATATTGCAGAAGTACATGTGCTATCTGGGGCCTCAATGCAATCAACGACCACTATAATTTATTCATTTATTTTTTGTTTATTTTTCTATAACCCATTTTGGATGTATGACATAATATGTAACAAGAAATCTATCTTTAAGTCTCCTGCTTCTCAGATTTTTCTCCTGAGAAAAGACTCACACTTTCTCTAATCTTTCTTTCTAATCTCACACTTTTTTTTCAGATTTTTAGAAGAGATCCCAGTTTGAAGTCTCAAACTATGCTCAGATTTTCACAAAATTTTAAAGTCTGCTCAAACATCAAATACTTCAGTATGAACTCGAGTATTTTTTACTCCGATTTTCCAGGATTTCAAAGTATGCTATCAAACATCAGATTTCAATATGAACTCAAGCATTTTTCACTCAGATTTTCAGAAATGTCAAAGTCTGTAATCAAAAGTAAGAGATTTTGGTATGAACTCAGGAATTTTTCATCAAATTATATACAAAAACTAAATAATCTGAGCTATGTAAACCACATTTAAACTCTCTACTCTTATTGTACTGTATGTTGAATGACAATTGTTGTCTATTTGTCTTTTGTCTAATTAAAATTTTTTCTATTTTTATGTCTCCTAAGGAATTGTTGGAGTAACATGCTTAACTGTGAATCCCGCGATGAAAGAGCAATACAGTTTTTCTCTAGTACAGACAAAGACGCTGATTGTATCTGTACACGCACACATGCATGTCTCCTGGCTTCCCCTCTTTGGTGTCCTCTGATTTTCCAAAACATCTTAGTGAGGGAGCGAGTGAGAAAGAGAGAGAGAGACAGGGATCATCATAGGGTCTCTGTGGAAATTTTGGTGTGGTAGACAGGCCTGCCCGGTCTGCTCTTTATTTAACAGTGGGAGTAAAGAGAGATGAGCTCTGTGTGTGCAGATAAATATAGTGTGAGAACAGGCAGTCTGCTGGGGAACTCTTCACAACCTAACGCCTGCACCTAACTTTCTCAGACCGAGAGAAAGTTGAGTGAATTACAAGATGCAGGTCATCAGCGACCATGAAAACACACAATACAGTGTAGTTTATACACAAGAGATAGGATTGTACGCCAGAGAGAGGTGAACCACCTACACACGCTGTCCTCCAACACACGCACTCTCAAACCTGTGCCAGCGCAGCAGGTTCCGAGTTAGAAGATGACCTTCCAGCCACCTTTGGCCGAGAAAGAAGGACAGAAAGAGACAGAAGTGACACGTACATTCAAACGTGTCCAGCTGCTCCCTTGGGTTGCTATTAGTTTGTAATCGTAATGAGGATGAGAGAGTTGGGGAGAGTGGCTTCAGGGCGAGCCACAGTGGAAAACCTGCAGAAATGATGTCAGAGCAATCGCGACCACCGATTGGAGTGGAGATTCCCGGCGAGAGCCTATAAAACTGGGAAAGACAACAGCAGGAACCAGCAAAGGCAGAGAACGTGAGAAATTCCAGGAACTGCACAGTGTCCATCTGTCCGTCCCCGTGTGACTGAAACTGAATCAGATTAAGGGTAAGGAGCCTTGGAGAAAGACCAACCTGCATGTTCCTACAGGGCTGTGTGAGTGTGTCTGCGAGGAAAGGTGAGCAGACAGGTGTTGAAGATGTGTTTGAAGACATTTATTAGGAGTAGAATAATGCTGGTTAGTTGGTGCGGAATCTGATGTTTGATAAGCGACTGTGAATTTGTTTGAGCTCCAGGGTTACAGACGAACCAGTGTCGGAAACATCCTGTTGATGTTGCATTGCTGCAATAGTGACACAGAGGTGTGAAATCATGTTTGGTATCGGAGAACCGTTGACAGTGTCTTTTGAGAGAGCGAGCAAGTGTGTGTGTGTTTGCATGCAGGGTGTCCAGTGAAGTGTGTGTGGGCAATGGGAGATGGCTGGAGTTGTTTATTTTTGGGGACGGAAAATGCTAAAGTTAGCCCATGTTGCTGGACAATGCATTTCCCCAGTCGTGGGGCAGGAGAGGGGCCGCATCTGGTCCGGTGCTCAGCGCACCAGACCTCAAATGCCAAGGACGGGACACTCTGGGTCAAACGATAGGTGAAAATGCATTATTGGGCATTTTTGGAAGATACGCCACAATCCTGCAAAAGAGTTTTGAACGATTTCTAGGAGAAATACTGTGGCAGGTGTTCATATTTGCGTTATAGATCTTTAAAATTTTACAATTAATAAAAAGACAAAACTAATAATAGATAATGAAAATCATGGATTACGTGATTCAAGGTCAGAATTTCACAAATACTACATTTAGCTTTGATTTGATTTTTGTCTATATTAGCTTTGTATATCTATCTCCTAAAAAAAGAATTGGTGTAGAAACAATTTTCACTTAAAATTGCTAGTAAACTTCACAATAAATTACAAACAAATGGTAACACATTAAATTAAACATTACATTTTGAAGTACAAAGACATATTTTCTCGTAAAACATACTCTAACAATCCTTGTTTTATTTCCAACTTCGAAGAATATTTTTTTACAAAATATCTATTTATCTACATTTACATGTAAGCATTTTTAAGCTATCTACCCTAGTAAAAAAAAATTATATTTAAAATACATTTATTTCATACTTCAAATCTATTAACATATTTACTGACATATCAGTCCAGACTCACTGATAATATATAATTAGAAATTAATTTTATTTGAAGTACTATTCCTGCACAATGCACATTTCTCTAATATTAAGCATAAAATGTGTTTTAATGTCACTATTGATGAGGAATGTATGATCTTTGAATAATATCGGCCTTTAAATGCAAGATATTTGAAGTGTACCTAAAGTATACTTGCAATAGTTCCACTTTAGCACAATCAAATATACTTCAGTGTATCTTTAGGTGGACTTAAGTAGCACTTCCACACAATTAAATTGCATTAAGTGCAAAATTAGTTGTTCCAATTTAGCAGTCTTTAAATATACCAGTTTAGTATACTAAAAGTACAATTCCAGGGTATTTTTTTTTATTAAGTACATAAATATGTAAATGTATTTATAGTATACTTAGCATTAAATCAAATACATTTTAGTATGTTTATTTTTCACTAGGGTATCTATCTATCTATCTATAATTAGATGTGGTACAGGTTTTTACCAGTCACTGTATTTTGCATTTATTTTCACAAATATCAAAAAGATTAATGTCTTTTCTATAACTGCAATTTAACACATCCACCAGCAGACGGCAGTCAAAATTTAGGATTCAGTGCAGCATCATAATCTGAATAAGGTTGTTTTAGAAATCTAAAAAACTGCAAGAGTTAAGACAATGGTGTTCTCATATAATATTTACTGAAAATAAATTGATCATCACTATAAAACATTTACTCAAGTGATGCTAAACTACAGTAACGCGCAGTCCCGCTGTGAGGATGTTGTTGTGCGAGTGCGGTTGAGAGTGTGTTTTGGGGACACACAGGTAGGGGTGCAGGTCAGAGTGTGTGTTTGGGCTGAGTTCATGTGTTTGTGTAGAGGGTGTGTGTTAGAAGCATTCTCACACTCTCGCGGCTGCCGGACCGCCCAGTCAGAGTGTATTTTCACAGATGGAGTCTGGATGAATGTAAACACCGCCCTGTATCACAGTAATTCAACACGGTGCTGAAGCTGAACTGTGTGTGCGCACGCTCAATTAACAATGCACTGACACAGAGACATGAAAACTGTAATCACTGTAATTATGTTGCTGTGTGTGTGTGTGTGTATAATCAACAAGGATGCATTAAAAATGATCAAAGTGTAAAATGCCCCAAATTAAGCAGCACAACCATTTTCAACACTGATCATAAGAAATGTTTCTTGAGCACCGTATCAGCATACTAGAATGATTTCTGAAGGATCATGTGACAATGAAGACTGGAGTAATGTTGCTGAAAATTCAACTTTACCATCACAGAAATAAATTACATTTTAAAACATATTAAATTACAAAACCGCTATTTTAAATTGTAACAATATTTCTGAATATTAGTGTTTACTGCATTTTTGATCAAATAAATACATTGCTGAGCATAAGAGACTTTTTAATGGTTTTATATAATATTGTCAATAATGACATTGTTAATTGTGTTGTAATTAAATTGTAGATGCTGGGCTGTGGATGTGTGCTACTCTCTGGTTTGCTGACACTGACCTTGTTCCACTGCAGTGCGGAAAGCCTTCATGTTCCCCAAGAACGATCAGAGGTGAGTCCAGGTCTCGCTGATATATAAATATACATACTGTATTTGAGAGAGACCGACAGAGAGAAAGGGAAAGAGAGAGAATAAGGTTATATTATGTGCTTTGTGAGGGAAGTTCACTCTGTCTGCCTTCAGAAACACAAAAACAGACTTTATGTACATAATGAGACTAACCAGTACAAGTGAGAGATGATAAACTGTCGTCTGAGCACACTATAAATACAGTGGGGATTCCCCTAGAGAGCCTCCACAGGAGGCAACCATTACCCTCTCCTTATGAACATGAGCTACCTGTCTGAGAACTGACCCACTGGGTCACTCAGGGTCATTCTTTCTGCTTCTCCATATGTAATAGAACAAACTTTATTATTGCATCTTAAAGGGTTAGTTCACCCAAAAATGTGACCCTGGACCACAAAACCAGCCATAAGGGTTAATTTTTTGAAATTGCGATTTATACACTATCTGAAAGTTGTTAGGATAGGACAATATTTGGCCAAGATACAACTATTTGAAAATCTGGAATCTGAGGGTGCAAAAAAATAATATTTAGAAAATCACCTTTAAAGTTGTCCAAATTAAGTTCTATTTACGGTATTTATCTTTATCTAACATCCTAATGATTTTTGGCATAAAAGAAAAATCTATAATTTTGACCGATACAATGTATTGTTGGCTATTGCTACAAACATACCCGTGCTACTTATGACTGGTTTTGTGATCCAGAGTAACAAATGAAAATTTTGTCATGTCGTTCCAAACCCTTTAGACCTTCAATCGTTTTCAGAACACAAATTAAAATATTTTTGATGAAATCCAAGAGCTTTCTGACCATGCATAGACATCAACACAACTACCACGTTCAAGGCCCTGAAAAGTAGTCGGGACATCGTTAAAATAGTCCATGTGACATCAGTGATTCCACCATAATTTTATGAAGCTATGAGAATAATTTTGTGCGCTAAGAAAACAAAAATAACTCTCATGATTCCATGTCGAAGACTGACATGGAAGAGAAGAAACTGAATACAAAAAGTATTCTTGTAGCTTTATAAAATTAATATTGAACCTTACTAGGGCTGGGCCTTGAACGTGGTAGCTGCGTTGCTGTCTATACAGGGTCAGAAAGCTTGCGGATTTAATCAAAAATATGTTAATTTGTGTTCTGAAAATTAACCAAGGTCTTATGGGTTTGGAACAACATGAGGGTGAGTAATTAATGACAGAATTTTCATTTTTGGGTGAACTAACCCTTAATGGTCTTGAGTTGGTCTTTCTAATGTGGTCAGGCTGCTGTTTTTTTTTTTTGTTTTTTTGCCATTCCAAGGTGGTCAACCAGCTATAACTTGCTTGACAAAACTATATCCGCCAGCTGAACTCAGTGAACTTGGGACAATACATAAATACTGCTTGGACTAGGCAGCTAGAACTGTAAAACCAGGCTACCACTTTGAAGTGGTGATTAAAGGGTTAGTTCACCCAAAAATAACCCTCATTTCATTCCAAAGACTTTTGTTCATCTTCGGAATGAAAATTAAGATATATTTGATGAAATTCAAGAGCTTTCTGACTCAACTACCTCATTCAAGTGTCATGGTACTCTCATGAACATGTGACGAAGACTGATATGGAAGAAAAGAAATTGTTAAATAAAGTTGTGATTTTTGTTTTCTTTGTGCACAAAACCACTGATGCCATATGGACTGTTTTAACAATGTTCTTACTACCTTTCCGGGCCTTGAACGTGGTAGTACCGTTTATGCAGTTTATGCTGTTTATGCAGGGTCAGAAATCTATCAGATTTCATAAAAAAAAATAAAATAAAATTTGTTCCGAAGATGAACAAAGGTCTTACGGGTTTGGAACGACATGAAAGTGAGTAATTAATGACAGATTTTTCATTTTTAGGTTACCTAGCCCTTTAAAAACAATTTGCATTACACTTCTGATCTAGTATGTGGAACCATCTGTCGTGGAGGGCCGCAGTGTCCAGCGAGGCCAAACTGAGCAGAAAACCTCAGGAGCCCTGAACGCTAAACTCCTCCTGCACGACCAACTATTCCGACTAGAGAACGATGTCATTGAGCCCAAGAGGAAACGCAGCTTCCCCGGATCCAACACGCCTCTTGACCGCCTGTCAATCAGCACCATGGATCCAAAAAGCAACAAGCAGAGGTAAGAAACAAGTAAAAATTACCCCCTCCTTAGCCTGCGAAATAATGTAAATAACTAATAGATTTTTTATTATTATTAAAATATTACATTAATAATAATTACATATTAATTAACATTTTTTAATTTGATACCTTGGATCTTTATTGGTGTTCTTTCATATTAATTGTTTTATATGTCACACGCTTTGTCTCAATTGAATCATTGCACTAAACTTTATTGACGGCTCTGGCCTAAAGTCTGAAAACTTTGCTATGATCCCGAACAGATGATGATCCACAGGTAGCTTTGACTGGCTGTGGCTCACATATGTACAGTTTTTATTGGCTGAAGTCTGTCGTGCACAGCTTGATAACTTTGTGTGAGCCTGTTTGTGCTTTTACAGTTCACTAAGTGCAATTAAAGTTTTGTCTGTAGCCCACGGTTAAAGGTGCTTCTATTTCTTGGGTGGAGTCACTGTGGTGTGGATTGAGGTTTTGTGTGACATAATAAGCGTCTGATGCTGATTTACGGGAAAAGACAGTCCAACTGTGCCGATGACTGTAGCATCAGACTTCCAGTCAATGATCAAAACTGTTTTATCTCTGTGAATGATTTGATCTCCCTGCTGGACAGAACATGCAGTGTAACTCAGCATGGCCTGAGGCTCTGACAAGGCTCTATCTAAATGATCCTCAGCACTCGATAAGATCAGGACAGAAGCCAAGAACAGCAGCGAAAGCACCACGCCATGCATTATCAAATCTCAACACCCGAATCCATCTGTCATGAGCCTGATAAACACATGAAAGCTCACGAAAACCACTGTGTAGCTATGCGACTGTTCAATAGATCCTCAGTAAACACCTTGAAAGCCAATGTGTATTTTGTCACTAGACTTTTACATTTTCTCAAAAAATATTTCAAATCTTCTAAGTTTTCAAGAAAAAAATCGAGATATGACCTTAGAACAAATGTGGGTTTAAGAAAAACCTCTGACCATAGGCAGCAATACTAATAGAATTTTACTAGTATTACTGGACAACTATCTTACTACTTAATAAATACTTAAGTATACACTTTAACAAAAAAAACTGTATAAAAATGAATAATTACCAGTAAAATTGCAAGTGCATTTCCATTGATATTTCCTTCACCCCTAAAACAATACACAATGCAATGTGTAATGCAATGGGACATATTTTATGGACTTTTATGGGCTTTCCTTAGAGTTCTGTTTTCCTTTTTTTAACTTTAATATCAAGTGTAACACTGTGTTATACCGGCGTCATTTACCTTATTACATTGTATGTGATTGATCATGATGAAATAATGAAAAAATGTTAAAGATGATGCCAAGAATTCCACTTGGAAATGAAAGGTCAAGTTGAGTGCATTGCAAGTTGTGCATGCTTTGTGAGACATAGTATTTCATACAGTATTCTCTGTAATATATAATATATATATACTTTTAACAAATGTTATGCAGTAGCTCATTCCAGGGCTGTGTTTCCCAAAAGCATCGTAAGCTTAAGCTGATCGTAGTTCCATTAGTTTTAATGGTTCTACGATGTACTTAGGCTTACGATTCTTTTTGGAAACGCAGCCCAGGACTATATATGTTTGTAAAATATGCTAAGTGCATTCTATCCACCTTATTTTGCAACATGCAAGTAAGTTGTCTGTGAATGTGCCAGATTTACGATTAGCTGCTATTGATAAACAAAACAAAAATGAAGTGCATTGGACGGTAAAAATATTGTCGCTACAAATTAGGTTGTTAATAATTATGACAATACATATATAATGAGCAATACCAGTTTCTCAGACATATAAAGTAGCGTAGCATAACGAGTTTTGTAGGCTACATATAGAGTGTTTTCACGACACGTCATCAGTCGGCCATATTGGCGGCACTGAATGTAAACAATGAAACTTGCATATTTTCCTGATTATTGCTGATGAAAATGGTCCATTTTTGTCATGGTTTGGGCTGTACTAATCGGTCGGACCAGAAAAAACATTTGGGGTCCTATAGACTGCCAAAAGTTATAACAAATCAAGGAGAAGAATGCAAAAAACTGTCCAAGGAACAAAAGGCATTTGTGGTTAGCCAAACTGAACCAGGATTTCCAGGACAAGAATTATGACAACATTCTTGTTTGTTCTTATCATTTCCAGTCAGGTAGTTGGAATACAAGGCTAATATCTTAATTAATACCGCTCGTACGTATCTTTACCACCATTAACTTTACTTTGTCAAAACATTGCGCCCTTTCCTGCATACTAAGTCCTTCTCTATATGATTTAGCAGTTTCCACACAGTTTTTCAATGGTTTAGCCAGCGTAAATTAGCAGAACAACATATTCAGTAGTACATTAACCATGCAAATCATGCCATTGTACAAAGTGCAGTAAACTGTTAAACAGTTTGCACTACAAACCACTGTGTTCATAATTAAGATAATACATTAAAATAATATGGTAAGACACACCAGTTTGCAATATCAAGCAGCAAAACAAGCTGTTTTGTACAGCTGAAATAGCTGGCTGCTGATGAGACCGGAAGCCTCGCACATTAAATTTACAAATGGCCGCGACCGCTCCTACACCATTAAAAAAATAAGAAAGAAATGTTAGAAGTGGTATGTTAGTATGTTATTTTTGAACACATTACATTAATTACCATATTCGCCTTAGCTTCATCTCTAATGACTGACGTGTCTTTCCACTCAGCAGTATGTGAATCCACAATTGCGAGTGAGCGACTAACCTGTAATCTAAAGGAAACGGCTGACTTCTCTGCGTTATGTCTGCAGGAAGGCGGTTGAGTTGCCGCGGCGACGAGTCAGCCCTCCGATCGACCGGATTGGCGTAGGCCGTCTTCCCAACAACCGAGGATAGACTCCGCTTCAGACCACGCCCCGACACACAGGTACGTCAGCTTTTGCGTTAATATAATATAAGATTAAAATAGCAGGAATATACTGCAAATTGTATTCAGAGCCATATATGGGTATAATATATTTTGTTTGTTCTTTACTCCACAGAGGGTAATATCGCAGGTAGATGATATGCATGATAAGCACACCAGCCGACACAACTCACTAACCACTGAACGATCTCAACGTACTTAGCACACTTTTAACCATCGCTGCTCCAGAGCTGTACTTTCTCACTGATTACTGATTTAGACCTTCAATATCCGATCAAACTGTTTATTTCCAGTTCATATAAATTCAACATCTAAACTGCATTGCTTTCATAAAATGAGTTCTGTTTATAATGTCAGAAGCATTAGCCAATCAGAGAGGAATCTGCTCATGGCTTCCATTGCACATCTCAATATTTACTCCAGTGCCTCACGACTTCTCGCTTGCTGTAATATACATAACTATTGTCAGTTTCTCATTTTGACTGAAGGCTATTTAGCCTTGACAATAAAACGGATGAAAATCTACTTTCTGTCTGTCTTATTTCAACTTATTATGCAAGTTATTATTATTTCCAGAATAAACAAGATTGTAACTTAATTCTGGTGCTGATTAGTTAACATATGGTTAGTGTTGTATGGAGGGATTCCCCGGACATTTTTCAAAAGGAATTGCAAATTGCCTTTGCAATTGCATTTTTCATATGTGGACGCATAAATTGTGACATAATTCAAATATAATTGCAAATTTTGCATTATCGTTTGCTTTTCCGCTTTCGCGAACGCACACTGACTGCCAAATTTGAAATGAAAAAGCAAAGTCCATTTGCAGTTGCATTTCCCATGTCTTACAAGTTATGAGCCTGTCATATTTAAATAGCAAAATCAATTACGATGTCTGCTTTTTCACTCTCTCTGTGTCGCGCATGTAACCGGCCAAAACTCAAATGGAATCGCAATTCCTTTTGTATTTGAATTTCCGATGTCGGCACGGAAAGCCGTCAATCAAAGTGAGGGGCAGGGTATACTGTGGGGCGTGTTTGTATCGGGAGGTGACGTCACTCACACACGACCGTGCCAAAAGCTTAGTAAAGTCTGTAAAGTCTGTACAGTAAACTGTAAAGTCTCCGCTAAAGGCAGCTGCCAATCAGTTCGTGCCTGTGTGAACGAACAGACAGTGCAACCTTCTTGGGACCTTACACAGTAAATAATTCTGTCTCTCTCTCTCTCTCTCTTTTTTTTTTAACTCCAAATGCAGCGATTATCCCCTGCTAACAGCGGTTAAGAGCCAGAACTTCTTAACAAGAAGTGCATTTATTAAGACGGAACTGCCGCATGTCTTTACGACCACATCAAACGGGTGACTTTTGAGACGCCTCAAAAGAAAATAAATGTGAGCACAGTGCATTTATATTAGAAAATTTGCGCTACTTTGTTTTTCTCTCATTCATTTGTAAAGTACATATGACAATAAAACCATTTAAATGCATAAAATAACTAATTTTACATTCTGGCATTGATGTGTTGTTGACTTCTGGCCTTTTTCACATTCATATCACTATTTGCATGTGTCATCCATGAGTGTGCAATGTTGGAGAACAGGCTTTTGGGGGTTTTGAGAACCATAACCAAGCTGACTGCGCAATAGTAAGCCACTACAAAAATTATCATATTCACTCAGTATTACTTGATCTAATTAAAAAAATATCTCAATTACAATTAAGTAAAAATTAATTGTATTAATTGCCACCCCAGACTGGTTGCAGGCCCCTCCCTGGCCACCCCTATGAAAACATCCTGGCTCTGCCACTGCTGCAAGGTGTATGTAAACTTTTGACTTAGTGTTTGAGCCCATTCTGTACAGAAAAAAAATATATTTACAAATGATTTACAGTTTATTTATGACTGACACCTACATGGACACTTTACAGTTGGTTTCATGACTGTAAGTCATTCTCTATAAAATTCACAAATAAACCTTACAATGACACCACAATGAACAAAACATCTGAATGACACATTTTGTGTAAGAATTTTTATTGGCCACCAGATGGCGGAGTAGAGAACTGTATTAAAAGCTTCGAAGCATCAACGCAGTTTGTTGTAAAAGCATCACTGCTTCAAAAGCCTCGTTCGGCACATCCCTACCAGAGAATCGATTTTTTTCTCCTACCCCTACTGAATATCTCCATTGATCAAAGCTTTTGGCACGGTCGTGTGTGAGTGACGTCACCTCCCGATACAAACACGCCCCACAGTATAGTCCCGCCCCTCACTTTGATTGACGGCTTTCCATGCCGACATCGGAAATTCAAATGCAAAAGGAATTGCTATTCCATTTGAGTTTTGGCCGGTTACATGCGCGACACAGAGAGAGTGAAAAAGCAGACATGGTAATTGAATTTGCTATTTAAATATGACAGGCTCATAACTTGTAAGACATGGGAAATGCAACTGCAAATGGACTTTGCTTTTTCATTTCAAATTTGGCAGTCAGTGTGCGTTCGCGAAAGCGGAAAAGCAAACGATAATGCAAAATTTGCAATTGCATTTGAATTATGTCACAATTTATGCGTCCACATATGAAAAATGCAATTGCAAAGGCAATTTGCAATTCCTTTTGAAAAATGTCCGGGAAATCCCTCCATACTGTTGATCCTTTTGGTTGCCTTGTAAGTGTAGACAAATAATTATTGTTAGTAAATAATTACTTAAGGAATAGAAATGGGGGACAGAGATGTTAAAAGCAAACTCTTAGTTTGTATGTAATACGCTGACAGACAAAGACAAGTGCTAGTAATAAAGCTAACACACAACGTTAGATAAATACAGCAAGTACAGCACAAGGTTTCTTAAAACATTTATTTCATTCAAATTACATATAATGTATAACAAAATCAGTGCGTTTCTTATAGAAATGTCTAGTGGCTTATAATAGGAGTGCATTTTTATAAAGTATAGCATTAGAAATTACTAAGAACTACTAAGATATTATGCAGGTGTATAAAACTACAAATTTCTTCAGGTTTAAATGATTTATATCAGTATAAATGTAAAAGATATACTGTATGGTGTTGTTCAAATATTTGGGGTTGGTAAGAAATGTTAATGTTTTTGAAAGAATTCTCTTATGCTCATCAAGACTGCATTTATTTGTACAAAAAGACAGTAAAAACAGTAATAATGTGAACTATTATTACAATTTAAAATAACTGTTTTCTATTTGAATCTATTTTAAAATTTAATTTTTTTTCTGTGATGGAGAACCTGAATTTTCAGCTCCAGTCTTCAGTGTCACATGATCCTTCATAAATCATTAAAATATGTGGATTTGTGCTCAAAAAACATTTATTATTATTATCAGTCATGACATTGGCTCCGGAATATTTTTGTGGAAGCAGTGATCATTTTTTTCAAGATTCTCTGTAAGTAAGAAAGAAAGTAATTTACTGGAAATAGAAATCTTTTGTGACATTATAAATGTCTTTACTGTCACTTTTGATCAATTTGATGCATCCTTGCTGAATAAAAGTAATAATTTGTTTAAAAATAAAAAAAAAATCTTAAAACTCTTACTGACCCCAAACTTTTGAACGGCAGTGTAATGCGATAAGATTTTAAGACTGTTTAGTGTAAGTTTTAAACAACAGCAGATGATGAAAAATGACGAAGGATCCAAGCACAGGGCCAAATATGAGGTGAGTACAATGCTATTGTCTTGATGAATATTAAAATATAGTTCTTTCTAGTTGATTCAAGCGGCCGGCGCAAATTCATACCATCTGTACTACAAATAAATCCCCAGACTGCTAGCCAAAGCCTTAAAAAACAGACAAATAAAATATAAAAAGTCCATAAAAAAGAAGTGAATGTGACACTTTTGGGTGTACTTCTTGCCTCACGTTAAGTTAGTTTGTGGAAAATTATAATAGTGACAAAATAAGAATATATGGAGAGACTTCCAGCTCCACTGCACTTTTTCAACTCTCTCACCACCAGCGGGCTACATCCATGTGCCTGTGTAGCCAGTGAACGTAGTTTGCCACCCGAGTGTACACCCCATACACCCTCTGACTGCCACATTCCTCTGGTCCGCCCCAGGACACCAGTCCTTGTGCCACCCATCTCCTACTGCGGGTGTCCTGGGTGACAAACGCTCCCCCACTATCTCCCAAACAAGTATCCTGTCCACCCTCGTAGAAGCCAGCGCAGAACATATTACTGGTGATGTTGTAGTTGACGGAGCGGGACGCATAACTAGCTTCACATTCATCCTGCGGCACAACTGGGAGTTTCACATACTGGAGCAGCTCGGAGACAGTGCTGGAATCTGAGGTCAGGCCACTGGTGGAGGCAGAAGCATTGGCCGTGTTGATGCCCCACCCGGCTACTATGCCCAATGTGTTGGGCAGAGGCATCAGGGCATGACCTTCTACACCAGGTCTTGGCAGACAAACGGGCTGTATTAACGCAGACAGCACCACCTCCTGGCTGAGTTTAACTAGAGCAATGTCGTTGTTATAGTTTTGAGGATCAAACTGAGGATGGAGGATGACTTTGACTACGGACCGATTGGTGGCCAGGTGCTTATCCCGTGTGTCTGTGAGGCCTAAGTGCACTCGGATGTGTTCAGAAGCAACAGGGACGACGGAAAGATCACGGCGGTGAGATCTGAGCACGTGAGCGGCTGTGAGAACCCAGGTGGGGGAGAGGAGGGCGCCGCTGCCAAACCAGCGGTCCTCAGGGACACGGGACACATCCTCTACTGAAAGGAGAACCTGCCAGGGGAACAGACCAGGAGATGCTGTTCTCCCTCCAACAATTCGCTTTTGCAAGGCTGGGAAGAGCTGTGATTGTTCACCACATGCTGAAACAAAAACAAACACGTTAATATAGATATACAGTTGAGGTCAAAAGTTTATATACACCTTGCAGGATCTGCAAAATGCTAATTATTTTACCAAAATAAGAGGGATCATACAAAATGCATGGTATTTTCTATTTAGTACTGACCTGAATAAGATAATTCACATAAAAGATTACATTTAATCCACAAAAGAATCTACAAAAATGACCCTGTTCAAAAGTTTACATACACTTGATTCTTAATACTGTGTTGTTACCTGAATGATCCACAGCCGTGTTTTTTTTGTTTAGTGATAGTTGTTCATGAGTCCCTTGTTTGTCCTGAACAGTTAAACTGCCTGCTGTTCTTCAGAAAAATCCTTCAGGCCCCACAATTTCTTTGGTTTTTCAGCATTTTTGTGTATTTGAACCCTTTCCAACAATGAGTGTATGATTTTGAGATCCATCTTTTCATAGTGAGGACATCTGAGGGACTCATATGCAACTATTACAGAAGGTTCAGACACTCACTGATGCTTCAGAAGGAAAAACAATGCATTAAGAGCAGAGTGTGTAAACTTTTGAACAGAATGAAGATGTGTACACTTTTTTTATTTTGTCTAAATATCATATTTTTTTTCATTTAGTACTGCCCTTCAGAAGCTACAGAAGACACTTACATGTTTCCCTAAAAACAAAATAAGTTAAATTTACCCTGATCTTCAAATTCAAAAAGTTTTCACCCCCCAGCTCTTAATGCATCGTGTTTCAGTGTGAAGCATCAGTAAGTGTTTGAACTTTTTGTAAACTTTTGACCTCAACTGTATATAGTGACATGGCAAAGCTGAATTTTAAGCAGGAAGTGTCACATGATTAACAATATTGATTCCCGGTTCATTTTGCACCTCAAAAAATGATTGGAGGTTCATTGAAGGAATGAGTTATGAACTGCACAATGATTTTGAACGATTCACTCTGATTCAAAACGCCAACTCCCGTGCATGTTTGAGACTGGATAATAAGAGTGTTCGCCAGCATGCCATTTAAAGAAATGAACGTCATTTATTAACTAGATTTTAAATGTTTGCCGCTAAACCTTTTTTTTGCATTAACAACCATTTTAGTTGCAGTGTGTTGTCCTGAAAGATATCATATTTTCAACACATCCAAAGCATTATATTTGAAGTCTGAGGCTTACCGAGAGGAGTGCTTGCTAGTGGAGTGGGACGTTGAGATTCAGGATTGGTACTTGAGGTTCTTTCGAAATCTTCTACAGTAAATACATAAACAACAGTGGCAGATACTCTAGTCATGTAGGTTAGTATTGAGTTACCATGAAAAAACTATTAAAAAAAAAGTCCTATTATAATAAAACCCTTAAACAAAACAAAATATGCATTATTTAATGCAAGAGTGATTTTAAAATAATTGGCTTTCGGTAACACACCTTACCTGGTAGACAGGTGGGCAGTGGCGTCCCGTCCTCACTCTCCCATTTCCCACTCTGACGACAGGTGTAAGTGTCTGTAAGGTCAGTCAGGGTCAAATTCACAGTGACATCTAATATGAACTGACTTTGAAGCATCAATGACTGACAGCGAAATACTCACTGTTGACATGGGGAGAGTCTCTGCAGCTGTACTGGATTCTGGATCCAAATACAGTAGTGTTTCCAGAACTTTCAAAAACCACTTCACCCAGAACTACATCTACTGGACCACAGTCAACCACTAGAGGAGATAATGAGAAAGAAGTTAAATTAGAGAGGTAAAGCAGTCATATTTGGATACTTCAGATGATGTTTTTGGTTCCATTCATATTTTGATTTGATTCTTTTCTTAAAAGGCTTATTATTAAAATTAAATGAAAAGATTACATAAAAATCTTCAAAGGTGATTTACAGGTTTGACAGAATACAAGTATGGCATTATTTGTTTAATGAATAAAATTGGAGGATTTATTTGAGCAGGATGAGATGAAAACTGTATGGATGTTAAGAATGAATCATAAATTAATGAAAAACAATTACAGGAATTCTCAAATGTGATTGGTGGGTTTTATAATGGGACATGCCATGTATATTATACGATGATTCATGACGGAAGAGATTTAGTTTGATGAACAAATAAACCATTTAAATATTAAAGATCACAATCATACCAAACATTAATTGTCCGCTCTTCAACGTGCATTGTCCGTTCCCAACAGGTGAGGCAGTTTTGTAGTCTGTCCTGTCTGAAAGTCTAAGTGCATTTATGTATATGTATTTCGGTCTCAAAATGAACCAAATAGTGAAAGGAATATGTACTACTAAATAAGGGATGTATAAATATATATTAAAATATATATAGCTGACTAAAGATCATGTTTACATCCATACATGTACACGCTCACTGGTTTATTTCACCTCAGAGACACAAATAAATATGAAATAACATTAATGACCAGTAGATGGAGACATTCCATGATACATAAACTCAGTGTGGGCTTCAAACCACACCACGTTCACCATCAGAACAACAAAACTAGATTTGGGCATTGAGGATGTAAACTTAATATTGATAATGTTTAGCACAGACAAAATGCTATATATAATATTTCATCAAAACAAAGGGACAGATCATTAATTTCCAATTGCTTTTAGTGGTGTGAATTTGTGCTTATAAATAAAAATTAATCTTACATACTCATAGACTGAGTGAAAACTATTTATTTAACTCTTTATTCATCTATATATTCAATCTTTTTTATTAAATGCATTTTTGCCTTTTTTTCGCAATAGAACCAAACCTCAAACTACAATAAATTCTCAATAAGAATTGTTGAAATTTCAGGATTGTTTCTGTTCACAGACACAAATTAACGCTAGGCCTAAACAAACCCAAACAAAATTTGCATTTAGTCCATGACTAGTCTTAAACTGGGAAACAAACGTAGTACAAATATAAGTATTTGTCATGAAATACTTAAAATTTGCATGAGGAATAATACCTGAATGCTTTGGAGTAAAACAAAAAACTCAAAGCTGTGCTAGTTACAGTAAAATAACAAAAACCTGTGCATTAACTAGCTCATGCTAGTCAATGCTACTTAATTTCATGCATTAGCAGACCCGTCATCAACTTAGCAAACTACCTTTTAAAAGTTTGGGGTCATATTTTTAAATGTTTTTTTTAAAGAAGTATCTTATGCGCAATAAAGCTGCATTTATTTGATTAATAATAAAGTACAAACAGAAATATTGCTAAAGTCAAAGCTGAATTTTCAGCATCATTACTCCAAATTTCAGAGTCACATGATCCTTCAGAAATCATTCTAATATGCTGATTTGGAAACATTTCTTTTTATTATCAATGTTAAAAACAGTTGTGTTGCTTAATGTGTTTGTGGAAACTGATCAATTTGAGTGAAAGTTTAAAAAACAGCATTTATTGTAAATATTTTGCTGAATAAATAAGCTTTTCATAGGACAATATTTGGCCGAGATACAACTATTTGAAAATCTGCAATCTGAGGGTGCAAAAAAATAAAATAAAATACTGAGAAAATCGCCTTTAAATTTTTCTAAATGAAGTTCTTAGCAATGCATATTACTAATCAAAAATAAATTTTGATATATTTACGGTGGGAAATTTACAAAATATCTTAATGGAACATGATCTTGACTTAATATCCTAATGATTTTTGGCATAAAAGAAAAATTTATAATTTTGACCCATACAATGTGTTGTTGGCTATTGCTACAAATATACCCGTGCTACTTAAGACTGGTTTTGCAGTCTAGGGTCACAATGTCTTTGCTGTCACATTTGATTAATTTTGTTGAAAAAAAAAACACAGACTTTTTATCGGTAGTGTATATTTCAAGCTCTGCATCCACAATGTACTATGGGGGTTGTCGTTTGTACTGAAAAGTGATTGGCTACCAGCCAGTCCCTTTAGATTTTAACTCAGTATCTGATTGGTTAAAATGCTTGGTAGGGAACGATGCCTCCTTTGAGATTCCTTCTCTGGTGTCAGCAAGAAGAAGAAGAAGAAGAAAAGAGAGAAAAAGGGCAAGTGAGAAAAAAAAAGACAGGGGGAAAACAGAATTACAGAGTCTCTGTTAAAAGACTTACTTTTGCACAGCGGGACGTCACTGCTCCATTTCCCATCTATCTGACACTCAATCTGATAATGCTCAAATTCTTTATCACCCTGAAAGAGAGAACGTGAGTGTTAGCATGTGATGTAAAACAGTACTGATTTGTTTCTATTAGCTTGCATCAGTCACTGGCTTTATCAGCACAAGTGAATGGCGACCTTTCCCTGACCTGTCTCAGCGAGTATCCAGGGTCACAGGTCAGCGTAATGTGATCTTTGAAGATGTAATTAGACAGCAGAGGCTCCAGGTGTCCATTAAGGGGCGCAGCAAGAGGAGAGCATTCAAAACCTGAAGATAACAACATTTGCATCTTTGCCACAGCACCATACACACAAAGTAATTGATGCAATCTAATTAATTTTAGCAATAATACGCATAGGTCAGTCTCTGACCGGTGGAGGTGTAAGTGAGTTTCCAGCCGAGATTCTCTCCAGAGTTGTCACTGTGAAACTGGATGTTAACGATGTTACTTCCTGTCTGGATCTTCCCTGGTGACTGCTCACCACAAAATGGGCCTAACTCCTTGTCTCCTGCATTAATCTGTGGATAAAGCATCATTATCATCATGCATTTGATCTTTTAATCTAAATCTATTACAAGGATAGTTCACTCAAAAATGAAAATCCTGTCATTAATTACTCATCCTCATGTCGTTCTAAACCTGCAAGACCTTTGTTCCTCTTCAGAGCACAAATTTAGATATTTCTGATGAAATCTGAGAGCTTTCTGAGCCTCCATAGACAGCAATGCAACTGATATGTTCAAGGCCAAGAAAGGTAGTGAGGACATCAATGAAATAGTCCATGTTACATCAGTGGATCAACAATAATTTTATGAAAATTCAAAAAAGCTCCCGTATTTCATCAAAAATCTCTTAATTTGTGTTCTGAAGATGAACAAAGATCTTACAGGAGATGAGGGTGAGTAATTACAGAATTTTCATTTTTGGGTGAACTAGCCCTTTAATAGGCTAAAATAAAAACTAAGCTTTTTCAAACTTTGAATCAACTGAAGAAATTGCTGCAAAAAATTGTTTACATTTTTTAAAGCACTCAAATCAAGTTCAAATGTTCTATTAAAATGCTGTTTTGAAAGTGCCCATCACTATTTATCATATTTAATTATTATAATTAGTTATGCACTGAAATATTTTTTTAATTATTTTAATCAGTAGTTAATTGATCAAATTTATTTAATAATCATACTCGATCAAAAACTGAGTTGTATATAAACATGTAAACATCACATATAAGGCAGCTTCTTACATCAGCTTTTTAATGATTATTTGTTGTTGTAAAACAACTTCTCTTGATAGATTTATTCAAATATACAGTACATTAAATAACGATGACATCAGGTTATGTTAGAATGTAATGAATATGTAATACCGTGCATATATGTAGCAAAACGGTCCTCTCTAGAATATTGCTTTTTTGCAACTAACTAACAAGCTATGGACACTGAATGGTTTTCCTCAAGGGACATATTATATTATACTAATAATATAATAAATTATTTAAATTTAGATTATATACATTTTTTAATAAATTAATTAAATTAAATTACACTACCAATCAAAAGTTTCTGAACAGTAAGATTTTTAATGTTTTTTAAATGAGTCTCTTCGGATCACCAAGCCTGCATTTATTTGATTCAAAGTACAAACAGTAAAACAGTACAAACAGTAAAAATGTGAAATATTTTTACTACTAATAATAATAAATAATAAATGTCTCTTAAACAGCAAATCAGCATATTAGAATGATTTCTGAAGGATCATGTGACACTGAAGACTGGAGTAATGATGCTGATTTAGCTTTGGTCACAGGAATAATTACATTTTAAAATATCTTCAAATAGAAAGCAGTTATTTTAAATAGTAAAAATATTTCACAATATTACTGCTTTTGCTGTATTTTGGATCAAATAAATGCAGGCTTGGTGAGCAGAAGAGAACTCTTTAAAAAACATTAAAAATCTTACTGTTAAAAAACTTTTGACTGGTAGTGTATATTTAATTTATTTTAGAATATTTAATTTTATTATTATTTATTAATTATATTAAATGTAATTTATTTGACTAATTACAATCTGTCTGCAACATTCTATTAATATTTTTGTCTAATGACGGATAACTGTGTACATGTTTATCAAAGAAAAAATTCAGACATGCTGTAGGATTCTCACTTTGACAAAGTCGTAGGGGCATGTGGCTTCAGGGTGGTCTTCGATGTCAAAGGTGTCATCAAACTGCAGAGTGATTTGAAAACCCTCCTCCAGCTCAATGCGGTACATGCAGTCAGAGCTCTTGGGGTACGGTTTAGGGAAATCAGCACTGGTGATCTCTCCAGAGCGCTCTGTGTACACGCTTTCATTACACTCCACTGCAATAATTACAAAACACAAATATATAATTCACTATCATTCAGTTCAGCAATCAAAAGTGGCTTAAACAACTAAACAATACGTTTTTCTACTCTAAATCTGCTAAAATCCCTCAAACAACAGAATTTCATGTTTGCATTGAAATGCATGGAAGCTGTGGTACTTGCACCCATTCTAATCGGGTATTTAAAGTTCACAAGTTTATCCGCATCTCACTGACCACCACAATGTAAATATTTAGTCGCTGGTGCTTAGCTACAATCAGCTGAGGAGGGGGCAAAGGCTAGACATAAAACAGACACTTCAACACACACATTAACTACCGCAACAACACATTACAGCAACATAAATCATGATAACATTGCTAAATTGTATCCAAGCCAACATTATATAAATGTGTGTACATCTCTGATTAGTTGACTTACACAATATGGTCTCAAATCAACCTGCTGCGAGGTTTCTCCTAAAGTACTGCTTTATAATTAGGAATTCCATCAACTAATCTTGGATAATCCTAAAATCTATGCAATGTTTGACAAGAGGCCACCTACACAGCAATACTGCACTTAGTTTTTGTACTTGTAATCAAATAAATGTGTTTGAACTAATGTTAAAACTAAGTATACAGCTAATGCGCACTTATAAGTGCATTAGGAGTCATGCACACACACAACAGGAATGATCTCTTTAGTTTTGACGTGAACTTAACTAATTAACCAACATTTTCAGGAGTATTAGGAGACTTAAAGGATTTTCCTCATCAAGCCACATATAAACAGTGTTTAAACTCTGCCACCTTTTGGCACCAAGGAGAACAAGAAATGGGTCAAACTTCAGTTTTAGTGAAAATAGGCTAAGGGCACCCATTTGGCATTGGCCCATTATGTTTGTTATGGAACAATAAAGCAAAAAAGAAGTTGTTCTGATCAAATATACTGTAGAAAATGTAGCAGTTTTGCCATTTTGAAATGTCACCTTTGCAAGTTCTGTTGTCAGAATGAAGCAGGAAACCATAACGACAGGAACAGTAGAAGCCACCAATGTAGTTATGACAGAAATGATCACAGACAATATCTTCATCATTTCTGTCTCTGCATTCATCTACATCTGCAAGAAGAAGAAAAGAGAACGAGCAAACAAGATGTTGCAAACTGAAATTAATGTGTATGTTTTTGTTTCTTCAAACACTCACCAACCGCACTAAAGTGAGCCTCAAATCCAGAGTACCGTTCCTCATTGGAAAAATCTGAACGGAACGCCACACTGAGCATGTTTCTAGAGGACACGATGACACCATCAGCGGGGACCTGTTCCGTGTCTGTACTCTCTTTTCCACAAAACACAGCCAGCTCCTCAGTCTCTGAGTATACCTGTGTGAACAAACACAAGAGATTTCTATTTCAAATTTCCTGAAAAAAAAGTATGACAGTTTCCACAAAAATATTAAGCAGCACAACTGTTTTCAACATTGATAATGATAATAAATGTTTCTTGAGCAGCAAATTAGCATATGAGAATGACTTCTGAAGGATCATGTGACTCTGATGACTGGAGAAATGATTAAGCTTTGCATCACAGGAATAAATTACATTTTAAAATATATTAAAATAGAAAACAATGATTTTAAATTGTAATAACATTTCACAATATTGATGTTTTTATTACATTTTTCATTAAATAAATCCAGCCTCGGTAATACTTCTTTCAAAAACATTAATTTTCCTTATCAACGTCAACTTCTGTATACTAGTACACAAGAATATTATATATTAAATACTCACCCTCATGTGAGTAATTATGAAGCAGATTTCATTAAAAATTTAGCTGAAAGCAGCTATTACTGGGGTTCAAGCACTTTCAGATATTTAAGCACTAATAAAAAAAGACATTACATATTATTTAGCAAGCCTGTAACTACCTGAATCAATGATTTAAAAAGCATTATTGGCAAATCCTGGTAATTTACTATAGAAATATGATGTTTTTTTAACGTTTATGACTGTTATAGCACCAACGGTGGTCTGATCTCCCTAAAACTTTGCGTGTTTGTTTAGAATCACCTGTCACATGTGCTGACCAGGTTTCTTGAAGTTTTGAATTTTCATTTAGGCTTTATAGGCTTTTGGGCATTTTTGGACAGGCCTCTTTCCTAAATGACCCTATTATAGCTTCTCAAAGGGTCAATTAAAATTTTATTTTTTTTTTTAATTATTGACCTAGAGAGTCCAGAGAATTGCACTGCAGTGTTCTTTTTCCAGACTGAGCAAAAAAGCTAGAACTAGTTCACAAAAGTAGGTTTTTTTATATTTTCGCAATCATTTAACAAACGGTTTGATTGACAGCAGTGGTTCGAGGGGTTTACGCCCTTGAAAAATGCAACATAAGCCCCCAGTGGCTGATTTCTTTTAAATTTCTCACAGACCTCTAGGGCCATGAGCCAAACAGGCCCACCGAGTTTCGTTTCGATCGACCTCCGTTAAGCATGTCTAATAGGTGCTCAAAGTTCATCAGCCTACAACGGCCATGTTTTTTAAGACACGCAAACGTCCTCATAGCTGCTTGTGGCACACTGGATCAAGACCAATTTTCATGTCAATAGGACAAACGGGTGTGTGGTCATTTTTATGACCAGTTTATTTCAGTTTCATCCTCTTATAGTGCCACCAAGTCGCCAAGCTCTGCGACTTTTTCCACACAACCTCAGATTGAGCTCTTACATATGTGTTGTGAGTTTGGCGAAGATACCTCATTCCGTTCAAAAGTTATAGCCATTTTAGTAAAAGCGGCCCTGCCCCTTTCAAGCGTTTTGGCATCCCTTTGCAACAGATAGTCGAAAGTTCAACTTTTTTTGATAATAATTGATATTCACTCTCCAGAGAATCTTCCTGCACTGGCTTGGTTCTGATCGGTCGAAAAACCTAGGACTAGTTTGCAAAAGTAGGTTTTTCAACAAATGCTAAATATCCAAAAATGTCACTATGCTGACGGACGAATCCGAGGCATGCATTTTGTTCAAGGTGAACCAAGGATTCCAATGATATAAGACACTTGAGCCACTTGAACAAAGTGTTTAAGAGTTATGAGCAATTTTGTACTTTTGAATCTGTAGCGCCCCCATTAGGCTGACTGGGGCGAGCCTTAGTGACGTTGTAGAAGGTGTGAGTACTCCCTCCAAGTTTCGAGTCTCTATGACTTACGGTTTGGTTTGTCCGATCAGTTTACATTTTGATTGCTGATCCTTGGCCATTCTAAGATTTACAATAGGGTTTCAGCGCTATGCGCTTAAACCCCTAAGTATCTCAATTTGTGTTCTGAAGACTAACAAAGTCTTACGGGTTTAGAATGACATGAGTAATTAATGACAGAATTTTCATTTTTGGGTGAACTAACCCTTTAAATGAACAGATCACCCACAAATTCTCACATCATTTAATAACATTCATGTTTCAAACTAGTATGACTGTCACTTTCATTATACACAAAAGGATTGTATAGACTGTTCATGCTGCTTTTTACACAACATTTCCTCTGCAAGTCAAAAAAAGCAAGTCAAACAGATTTGGAACAACATAAGGGTGTGTAAATGACACAATCAGATGACTTAAAATGTTCTCATTTTCTAAATATACCTGCATGAACATATAAAAAGCCACGTAATTCAAACACTCCCAGCTTCTTGCTTTGAACGTACCCACACAAATTACCCGAAAGAATGCTGCCAAACCCTTAATTTAAGAAATATCTGCACAAACACAAAAACTGGCATTCACATGAACACAATTACACTCAGCAGACAGCCAAACTGTCAATCAAACCAGAGTCATACACACAAACACTGCAGACCGAGACCACAGCCAAGTCTTCATTGTGCTTCTACAAACACACACACACACATACACAAACAGCACTAAACGTGTCTCTTATCTGGCTCCCAGCTTGAGTGTTTACTTTACCCGTGTCAGTGAACGGAGGGTAACCTACGGTTAACAAAGATGTCCGTAGGCAATTAATTCCTGAGCACAATACACAGACAAACATCCTCACAAAAACACACAAAGAATTTGAGAGATACAGCAATTAAAATCAAATATGTGTGGGAGATGTGCTTATGCCAATGCAAGAACACTAATTGCACAGCTATTCCACCAGACACACCTCATGCAAAATGTTTGCACAAGCAGGTAGGTTAATAACGCATATGAAAAGGACAAAAGAGTTCAAGTTCAGGTGAAGCTGCATTTCGCTGCAACATCACACAGAATGCATGGAAACCCTATACGTTTATATGTGTGCAACAGTCATTATGTGTGTCTGAGTTTTTTTTTTTTTTGCTCTTTTTTTGTCTGCCACCCAGTTTTTGGTCCACTGCCGTGGCTTGTTACCATAGCAGGTTGCTGTGGCACCCACTGGGGGTATTTGAATATGAATATGCCCCCCTGTGGTGTGGGCAACACATTGGCTCCTGTGAAATAAGTGCTGTTAACTCCATTCGCCCGGGGTACCGGGGCATCTGCCACAGACCTGTCTATCAAACGCTATGCTTACCCATTCTTAGCCACTTAAACAATAAGATCCTGAGACTGGAAGTAAGATGCTTATAATAAAAGGCGTGTGAGTGTGTCTAGACAGATCAAGTTGCTCTTTAACTGTTAGAAAAGAACAGCTTTTGAAATCAACACCAAGTAAAGGTGATAAAAGGTTCACTTATACACTACCAGTCAAACATTTTTAGTTTTAGTTTTTTTTTTTTTAAAGAAGTCTCTTCTGCTCACCAAGCCTGCAATTATTTGATTCGAAGTACAGCAAAAACAGTAAAAACTTTACTACTTAAAACAACTGTAATTTAAAATCTGAATATATTTTAAAATGTAATTTATTCCTGAGACTTCAAAGCTGAATTTTTAGCATCATTACTCACATGATCCTTCAGAAAGAATTCAAATGTTCTGATTTGCTGCTCAAAAAAACATTTAATATTATTATTATTATGTTGAAAGCAGCTGAGTAGATTTTTTTAGGTTTGTTTGATGAATAGAAAGTTCAGAAGAACAGCATCTATCTGAAACAGAAATCTTTTGCAACATTATAAATGTCTTTATCATCATCTTTATCATCTTTATTATCTTTTGATCAATTTAAAGCACCTTGCTAAATTAAAAGTATTAATTTCTACAAATTTCTAAATAATTTCTATAAATTTCTATAAATGCCAAAAAAAAAAATTATATTGACTCCAAGCTTTTGTATGGTGGCTTTTTGTTTCAGAAAAATGCTGTTCTTGGATCTTTTTTATTCATCAAAGAATCCTGAAAAAAATATACTCAACCGTTTTAAATATTGATAATAATAATAATAAATGTTTCTTGAACAGCAAATGAGCATATTATAATGATTTCTGAAGGATCATGTGACACTAAAGACTAGAGTAATGATGTTGAAAATTTAGTTTTTATCACAGGAATAAATTACATTTTAAAACATATTCAGATTGAAAGCAATTATTTTAAACAGTAAAAATATTTCACAATATTACTGCTATTGCTGTATTTTGGATCAAATAAATGCTGAGCAAAAGAGAATTCTTTAAAAAACATTAAAAATATTACTGTTCAAAAACTTTTGACTGGTAGCATACTTTTGAAACACGTTTTTTTTTAGACATTCGCCAATGTTCTAGCATGGTCGTAATCACTTAGTACCATGGTTTTACCATTGATACCATCACTTTACCACAATAGATCTTAGTTAGGGTAGCGCCATATGAATAAAATGGAATGAAAACGAGGGATGGAAGTTCAGTGCATTCAGTGGATTGTACTGCTTAACAACATGCCAACTGTTCAACTGTCTTTCTGAAAAAAAAAAACACTTTTAGTAGACAAAAACTCCATTAAAGTTGTGAAAATTACATAATCAACAACCTTTTTACTGTGTGTACCATTGTAAAGACTGTAAGTCCATCCTTAACAGTCTCACGTTATGTCAACATGATGTCTAACCTGACATCTACTACTATCATAACCTGACGTCTACATTTTGACACCATTATGCGACTTTCTTCTGCAAACCTGGTAAGGTTAATGTTCTATTGTAACAATTATTAAACAAGAAATGGTAGAGGTGAGTTTGTTAAAACAGGATATTGAAACATTTGTAAATATCGACTTACCTTCAAGTAGTCGTACTCACATAAGTATGACGGCTCTATGTCAAAGTGCATAAAATAGAGTCGGATTTGATATCCATCCGGCACAGTTATATTCCACTGAAGCTCTACCTCTTTCGGATAGGACTCAGGAAAGTTTGGAGACTTGATGGTCCCATACATGTCCGTGAGGTGGATGACTTGAGTCCACAAGGGCCATACGCACTGGGCCAAGATCACAATGAGACTGTGTATAAAGGCATTTTATTTAAACCATAACATCAAATTCAACATAGATTAAACAAAATGTGTCAAACATTCCATTAAGTGAGTTTAATTCAGTGGAGTTAATTCCTGTAAGATTCTGCAGATGGGGGTTTCGGTGGAGAGAGAATAATTAGTGTTCAAAAACGCCTTAGCAACCAAAGATTTGTTATAATAAATATATAAAAGCATAGTTATTCAGATTCTCAAGCTAACATAAATATTGTTCGCTTGAAGTGGTAACCATAGTAACAGTACTGTAAATTACAAACGTTCCGTTAGATTCCATATCGAACGTTACAAAACATTGGTAGGTTAATGTCATCATTTATCACATTTTCATACAGCAAGTATTTTACAAAACGTTTTGTTTTTTACAAAACGTTCGTGCAAGGATCGGCATAAAAAGACAATTTCAGCGAGAAAGTAACTGACAGAAATGCTCTTAAATGACGTCGACCCCCTCTGAAAAGAAACTCAACACGTCATGGATAATAATTAATTCCAAGATGGTTATAACGAAAGTTTGTTGAAGATGATCAGAACAGACAGACGTCCCAGAGCACTTTAGTGTAACCTATAGACTATTACTGAAGAAGATAAGTTGAAAAAGTGAAAGTAAGTTCTCACCGTGTAAGTTCCATGATTTATTTCTCTGTTAGTTGGAAAGGTGCTGCATTCCCGTCTGAACTCTAGTATTCCTCCGCACGTCACATTGCAACTGTTTACAATTGAGTTCTCTCCCCCACGGACTGTGTGTGTGTCGGGATTCGGGGAGGGGTGGAAGTTTGTGTTTTCTCACGCAGCTTGTTACTTGCGCAAAAGAGACGTTATATTTCAATATAACAATAACAACAACACGTGGATGGTGTTTTTAACAATATAAGTAGCAATTTGCATAAAGAGAAAAACATCATGGTAGGATAAATGAAATGTATGCATGTACGCAGCCAAACATTTTTACAAACACTACCAGTCAAAAGTTTTTAAACAGTAGGATTTTTAATGTTTTTTAAAGAAGTCCCTTCTGCTCACCAAGCCTGCATTTATAAATTTAGAAATATTTTTACTATTTAAAATAACTGTTTTCTATCATATTTTAAATTGTTTTTAAAATATACATTGTTACATTTTAAAATGTAATTTATTCCTGTGATTTCAAAGCTGATTTTTAGCATCATTACTCCAGTCACATGATCCTTCAGAAATCATACTAATATTGTGATTTGCTGCTCAAAAAGCATTTATTATTATTATGTTGAAAACAGCTGAGTAGAATTTTTTTCAGGTTCCTTTGATGCACAGAAAGTTCAGAAGACCGCATTTATCTGATTTTTTGTTTTTGTTTTTTTCTGACATTATAAATGTCTTTATCATCTTTTGAATAATTCAAAGCATCCTTGCTAAATAAAAGTATTAATGATTTAAAAAAACACTGAAGACTGGAGTAATGATGCTGAAAAGTTTGCTTTGATCACAGGAATAAATTACATTTTAAAATATATTCAAATAGAAAGCAGTTATTTTAAAAAGAAAAAAAGTAAAAAATATTTCAAAATATTACTGTTTTTGCTGTATTGTGGATAAAACAAATGCAGGCTTGGTGAGCAGAAAAGAATTCTTTAAAAAACATTAAAAATCTTACTGTTCAAAAACTTTTAACTGGTAGCGTACACAGGTGAAACTGCTGTCCAAATAATACGGCTAGGAACAGAAAGATTTCATGTTAAAATCTGTCAACAGCACAGCATGTAGATTAATTAAAATGTTGTCTGTAATGGATTTGACCAAGTATAGCATATTATGTAGTACACTGTTGTTGCTGCTTGGAACTTCATCATTTTCTATATTTATCATGCTTTGTGATACTTTCCAATAGCTTTCTAACTAAGACCCAAACTAGACAGGGCCTGTGGTGACAGTACTTTGTATTGCCAGGGGTCTCCAGAGCCTCAAGACATATTTTGACACACTTGGGTGATATTCAATCATATTTCATATGATTTCAAGATATGTATGCATGTCAGCAAAGATTACAGGAATAGCATCACCAAAAACATATATATACTTGTATACCTCCTATAAGCTGTCAATGATCTATTAGCTCACAAATCAAATTGATTACGTTGTTTTTAATTTTTTTCATTTTGTGTAACGTGTCTGATGGCCACTAGCTAACACCTGTCCTTGTTTAAGGTCACCTCTGCGTATGTGTGTGTCTAATCCAGATTTCTAATGGGTTATCGCTGTGGGTGACGGGAACTGATTGATGTGTTTAAACCAGAAGTTCTTTAATTCCAGAAAGATCCATATCCTGCTGTTTTCTCTCTCAGTATGAGATATAGCGAGAGAGAGAGAGGTAATTGGACTGTTAGAACAACACTGTTATGATCGACAGGTGGGTAATGAGCTGTGTTAGAAAGCCAGTGAGAGTGTGAGAGACACCAAAAACAAAAGAGCAAAGGGTACAAAAAGCAAAATGATCTTTGTAAATATGAACTTTGTAAAAGCAGATGACTGAGTTGTGTGTTGCCAAATCATTAATGGGTGAAGGTCCAGTCACAGGTCATGGTAACTGAGTAACTAAGATCAAAATCCAGCAACACTACCTTTGTGCCCTTAAGGAAGGTACGTAACCCTAGGTGCTTTAGGAGAACATAATCATTGCACTATCACTCAGGATAAAGAATGTCTTCTAAATAGCAGCTGCCACTGTACGATTGCCTAGGGTATAATTGGAGTGGATGGGTGACAGTGTCAATAGATTTGAATGGAGTGCTATTAGCCTTTTGACCTCTAGAGGGAAGTGTTGACCACTTCTACAAGCTTACGATCGCTTTTTGCAAGATGACAAACTTCTTTCTGCTCCTGCTTGCCTCATGAATTTTAATTGGTGTACGTGACTGGACCCTTCAGGAAAGTTATCAAGTAACGTCAGCACTGCATGATTAATATTAATGAGCGAACTCTTAGTCACACAGAGATTACTCCTTATAAATGTCTATAAGTAAACTGTATGACGATTAAAAAAAAAAAAAGGGAAAAGGAAACGCGGCAAGGTAGGTAATGCCTTTACAAACCTATGGAAACCAAAACAGCAGATCGTCCGGTAAAATCTCACGAAACGCAATTTATCGTGTAATTAGCCACTACTGTCTTTAAATAAGCAATTAAACTAAATACCAGACACCAAGAGTCTTACTCTTAAAGTATGGCAAAAAACACTGCCTTTGTACAGGTAAACATGTAGCCCCGCCCTAACTCACGTCATACGCAGAAATTCAGCATCAAGTCTTCTGATTGGTTAACACGATCTTAAGACACTCTTAGTTACATTTCATGATATAGTGGTATTTTGGTATAGTGAAATTGGCAGCAGGTTGAAGTTGTGCCCGGATTCTCATACTTTATGCACAAAATGCAGCAGGTGAATGGGTATTTTTCATGTACTGTTTCATGACTAGAGTGTTTTCACAATGGCCATATTGGCGGCACTGAATGTAAACAATGCCACTGAACTGAACGAAACTTGCATATTTTGCTGATTATTGCTGCTGAAAATGGTCAATTATTGTCATGTTTTAGGCTGTACTAATCGGTCGGACTGGGATAAACATTTGGAGTGCTATAGACTGACAAAAGTTATAACAAATCAAGGAGAAGAGTGCAAAAAACTGTCTGAGAAACAAAAGGCGTTTGTGATTGGCCAAACTGAACCAGGATTTCCAGGGCAAGAATCTTGAAAACATTCGTGCTTGTTCTTTCCAGTCAGGTAGGTGAAATATTAGGCTAATATCTTAAATAATAATGCTTGTGCATATCTTTATCACCTAATAACTTTAATTTGTCAAAATATTGCGCCCTTTCCTTCTTCTCTATATGATTTAGCAGCTTCCATACATTTTCCCCATGGTTTAGATAGCATAAATTAACAGAACCATGCATTTAGTAGTACATTACCTGTGCAATCTATGTTGTTGTTTACATCCAAATATCGCCAATATGGCTGTGCATATGGGTAACAGACCAAATAGTGATGTAAGTGCAAACCTTCTTTTACTTATTTACTACTGCTGTTCGTTGAGGTAGGCCTGTGTGCACATTAGGCACTGAGATTGCGTATTAAATATAATAGCCTCCGATATTGAAAATATACACTCTTAATGAGCAATTAGTGAGTTTTCTACTTACTGAATAATTTAGTTTACATTTCCAACTTTGTAAACATGCACACCTCTCTTTCATTTTGTGTATAATATGTGTTTGTATTCATCTCTTTCATGTCCCACCTGGGGCACTTTCAGAAAACTTTATTTCCAAACTCCACTGAAAGCTAGTTGGTCTTATTACAGTGCTAGAGTTTAATTGCGTTTGATGAGCTGTGTGTGTGCAGGTCTGGAGATCTTTAATCTATCTTACCACACATTAAACTAACCCTGTTTCCCTCAGAAGCTTAATACATTAATCAATAAATATGATAAATGACTCCACAGCAGGCAAACACACACACGGTAAACAGTTCTGCTCAATATTCTTCTCATTTTGAGTCATGGCTGACTTTATGAAATGAATCACACATTAGTCACATATTTAGGTCTGTCAAACACTATCAGTCAGATGATCTTTCAGCACAATCCGTGCATCAGTGACCGTAAAAGTACAGGTAAAGTGTTTTCTCATCAACAGCCACAAGTACCTCTTTGTTGTGAAAGATGATGGTTTTATCCGCGGCTATTTGCAATATGTTTTTAGACATTCATTACCGCAGCTTTAGAGAATAAAGACGATAAAACGGATGATTAGCATACGGTAGCCCACTCACAAATACACACGTTCTGAAATCAAATACTGATCATGTATAAGGCATGATGATATGAGAGGGTGATGTGATTTGTTTGTAATGTGTGCATATACAATTGTTATGTTTGTTATTATATGTTTTGATTCAAGTGTGTGTATGTGTGTGTGTGGGAGGCTTCAGGGTTAAAGAGGCGCTCTATCAGCAGGCTCCTGCAGCAGTGGCTGCATTGTCTGCTTGAATGCATGAATTAAAGGACTTTGTCTCCTTTGTGAGGGTAATGGCCTCCTTCACACAGACAGCACAACAATGGAGACTGAACAGAGGAACCTCATCCCTCACCCTCCATCCCCTCCCACCTTTTTCCTCTTCCATCATTTATCTTCCACACCTATCCTCGTCTGCCTCTTTTTCACCCTTCAGGGGAACGTGACATCAACGCAACACGTACGCAAATGTTGCTCTCTTTCTGTCCATCCTTTATTGATGATTAATTGAGTAATTAGACTAAATAAAATATTAAAAGCAAGTAATCATATGGTTTTTTAACAAACCTGTTAAAGTAGATATTGTATTATAAACCATAGAGCTAATGTACACTACGCATTATAGCAAATGCCTGCAGAGAGCGCCAACAGCCTGGTTTTTTTACACTTTAATGTGCGATCTAATCCTTGTTTAATATTGACTAATCAATGTCCACTTAATCTTTCATAGTTGTAAATTTCTTTAAATCAGGAAAGCTACAGCCATTTTTCTTAAATATGTGGACATCAAAACATGTAAACTCAGAGCCAGCGTTCAAACGTCTATTTTGAAATCGCCATGAATAGAAGCATATTGATAAAGTTATTGATGTATTCTCCTGTTTGGCGTAGGTTTATGAATCTGATGAAATGGTGCACATTGCGTTCACAGGTGAACGTTATAATAAACCCAAATTCACAAAAACGTGCAGAGATGGATTTTGAGACGCTCCACACATGTAAATGATAACAGTTCCTGTGGAGCAACATTTATTGTGAACACAGTTTCTCTCTGACCACGTAAAGTAACTTACACGCATGTAAATAATTAAAAATTATTGTGAATTTTTGTGAATTCACCACAGAATTATGCTTTATTATGATTTTAAATAAGTTTAATATATCATGCAGCAATGGAAAACGGTCTAATAAGCGTTTCATGGATTACTGATGTGTCGTTTAAGTCATTTCTCACTTTTCTGCAACATGGAATAAACTGCTGGTTCGTCTGGCCGGAGGAGAACTGACCCCCCGACTGAGACTGGTTTCTCTTAAGGTTTTTTGAGTTGACTTGAACGATTCGTTCAATTTTAACTAATCTTTAATATGACTCGGGACGAACGAGTTGTCTCAGGAAGGGATTCGTTCATTTTGTGTTGACCGCGCATGCGCACTATCCCATTGGTTCTTCATAAGAAACTGAAATGATTAGTTAACCTCTGGAGTCTTCGGCTTCGGGATCGAGTCGTTTGTTCATCCTGTGATAGCCCCATAGATGCTATGCAGTCTGTACCGGAAAGATAAATTCTTGACGTGACGTGACAGCAGTAGTGGAAAGATAAATTAGCTAATAATTCCCAACCTTCCTTACAAACACATTTACAGTGATGTGTTTCTCATCTCAAATTGTGGCTTTTTATTTCTCACAATTTATACATTTTCTGTAATTGGATATGGTAATAAAGAGGCTTTAAACTTTATCCGTATGATGAGGAAAAATTGATGAAGCAAAGATACCTACATAATAACAGCATACAGCTGACAATATGTTTGTATTCGTTGTGATGGGAGAAACGAACCCTTTCGAAGCTTCGAATCAATTGAACCAATTGATTCACAAAGTGATTCACTGTTTCGAAGCGCTCGAAACACAACACGCTAGTGACGCCTGCTGGTCAAAAAATGCAGCAAAAACTCGGGCTAAAACGTGCATAAAAACAGCTTTTAAAAACGAACAACTCAAACCCGAAGACTCGAGAGGTGAACTAATTAATACTGTTTCCGGTAAAGACTGCATAGCTTCACTTTATGGTGATGTGACGTGACAAAAGAACGAACGATACAAGTCGGCTCGGCAGGTGAGGGAAACTAACAGACTGCATAACCTGAAACAATGAATTAATCGTTTCTGCTTCTCATAATTTGGCCTTGGTTGCATTATTGTTTTATTGCATTAACAGTCTCATCACATGAGATGTGTTGTAGGATTTGGCTATTAACATGTAACATTTTAATTATATTCTGCTGAAGTGAACGAAATTAACAAAATGAAAAAAGATTCAAAGATCCGAGTCAGTAAAATATTGAGATTTTGTGACTTTTCTCATTTTACCAGTATTTCCAAAAACCCAAAAATCAATTCTGGTCAAAAAGACCTGCAACATAACACCAGGGTTAATCCTTTTTTCATCTCACTCGCTATATTTTTTTTAGTTAAATATATTTTCAAAATAGGCTTATTGGGAATAACGTGCCGTTTCCAACTGAGATGAACACCGTTCATCAACCAAAAGTTGGAAGTCAACAGATTCTGGTTTCCCTCTTTGTCATTTGTGTGTGGTTGGCTTATAAATGTCCCAGTGTGCCCCGGTGGAGATGTTCACCTCTATTACCCTCTTCAGCCTCTTTGCTGGATCCCATAATCCTGTCAAGGTCAAGCACAGCAGCGCCGCACATCACTGTCCCAGGCCTCGGGAAAAAAGGCACAGAGAAGATAATGATGATAAGTGTGAGGAGAAAGAATATCTGATGATCTCATTTTTGTGCTCCTTTAGATAAAGTCATGAGGCACGTCCTGCCTGATCTCTATCTGCTCCCATAATGCGTTTCACCAGCAAGCCGACTCACTCATCACTGTAGCGATCAGAGACAATCATCTTCAGACAGATCCAGGATAAGCCTCTTGTTGGTCTGTGATTGACTCTGTATGTGGAGATCAAGTAAGTGTGTGTGCTGAACAATGTGCATTTCATGTTATATTTAGTTCAGGTATTCGATACACAATAGGTTTTTATAGGTGGAAAAATATTTTGAGATCACATTAATTATGTATTCAAGTTTTCGCATGTTAAATTGTGTGTGTGTTAATGTATATTGTGTCAGAAAGGGGTTTCACTGGCTACGTCAGTAATTGATTCCAAGAGAACATTATTACTGCAAATCGAGAAGTCACTATTTCAGTGAAACCCTGCAAAATTCAACTCAATTTTTATCGGTTAAGCACACACCAAAGCCATTCCTCGTCTCTCTTTATCAGTTAAACACATACTGTGTGGAAATGAGGATCTCCAGCCTGGCGCTGCTGCTGTCTATTACCCACAATGCTTTTCAAGTCAAATGTGATAATGGTTATGCAAATGATATGTAAATACAGCTAATGGACATGTTTCATTTGACAAGACTTGAACCGAGTCTTGATATGCTGGGGAAATACCATAGATGGACAGCCCAGTGATACTGTAGAAAGCAAATGAAAGAAAAGCAGATTTATATGTCATTTTTCTAGCATCAATCACAATGATTTCAGCCTATTATTGAGTTATGATTCTAATCTGCATCACAGAAGCCTATTTAAACTAATGTTTAAGTAGCAAGGAGGTGCCCCGGCCAAACAAATCACACTTTACCTGAGTTGTGAATTGGAGTCTGAATGATGTTTTGCATATAATGAAAACGTTGCATAGCCTACCCTGAAATAATTCAAGAAGCATAATTTCAGCACCACTCGGAAATAAGTATAGGCTACAATGCAACCCATTTCATGAACAAATGACTTTTATAAGCCAATTCTTTCTGGGGAATCAAAAGTCACACTTCATGTCCAGTGTAGCCCAATATTCGAATGATGAGTCAGTTTGTTTTAGTGAATCAAAGACATACAGCGCAACAAGTGTAAACCAATTACCAAATAATTCATTCTTATTTATGAGTCGATTCGTT
This sequence comes from Labeo catla, assembly GCA_012976165.1. Taxonomy (NCBI): domain Eukaryota; kingdom Metazoa; phylum Chordata; class Actinopteri; order Cypriniformes; family Cyprinidae; genus Labeo; species Labeo catla. The sequence continues at coordinate 395,929 of VONZ01000350.1, forward strand.
AGATGAATCATATATCACAGTGCAACCAGATTAGCCTGATTCAATCTGATTCTCGACCAAATAACTCTTATGAACGATTCTTTTAGTGAATCATAACACACAACGCAACCAGTTTAGCCTGATTTTCCAAATTAATGACTCTTGTGAGTTAGGTCTTTTTAGTGAAGCAGATTCTCGATCAAAACACAGCTCAACCTGCATTTCCTGTTTTCCGAACAAATGTGTTTTATTAGCTGATTCTTTTTAGTGAATGAAAAACATACAGCGCGACAAGTGTAGCCCAGTTACCAAATAAATCATTCTTACTTACCTTTTGTTGGGTAAATCATATATAAGTGTGCAACCAGATTAGTCTGATTCAATTTGATTCCCAACCAAACAACTCGTACGAGCTGATTCTTTTTGTAAATCATAACACTCAACGCATCCAGTTTAGCTTGATTTTACAAATGAATGACTCTTTTTAGCTGGCTCTTTTTAGTGAATCAAAAATACACAGTGCGACTAATATTACAGTCCGATTCACGAACAAATGACTCTTATAAGGCAATTCTGGTAAATCAAAACACACACCTAAACCAGTATTTCCTGTTTTCTGAACAAATGTCTTTTATTAGCTGGTTCTTTTTAGTGAATGAAAAACATACAGAGGGTCAAGTTTAGTCCTTTCATTGGGTAAATCATATATAAGAGTGCAAACAGATTAGCCTGATTCAATTTGATTCCCGACCAAACAACTCTTATAAGCTGATTCTTTTTGTGAATCATAATACACAACGCAACCAATTTAGCTTGATTTTCCAAAAATCAGCGCAACAAGTGTAGCCCGATTACAGAACGAATCATTGTTATTTACGTGTTGATTCATTAGATGAATCATATCGGTGCAACCAGATTTGCCTGGTTCAAAATAACCCATATGAAGTGATTCTTTTAGCGAATCATAACACACAGTACAGCCAGTTTAGCCTGATTTTCCAAATGAATGACCCTTGTGAGCTGGCTCTTTAATGAATCAAAAAATACACAGCACAACTAATGTGCAGTCCGATTCCCGAACGAATGACTCTTATAAGCTGATTCTGGTGAATCAAAACACACAGCTAAACCAGTGTTTCCTGTTTTCTGAACAAATGTCTCTCGCGAGCCGATTCTTTTTCAAAAATATACTGCATGTTTCACGAACAAATGACTTTTGTCATCTTTCCTGTTTAGACTTTTTTCTGTGAAATGAACACAGCAGACTTTAAAGTCAGGTTAGACTGGACTGTTTCATGAGTTTTTGTCTATTAAGTTTGGAGTTTTTTCAGCTGCACATTAGTATGTTGATAAACAAGAACACATTGTGCATCCATTCCTCACAACCTCATTTTCATTCCTGTCAAAAAATAAATACGGCACTACCCCAGTCTATGGTTTCATTAAAGATTAGTGAGTGAAGTGTCACAGAGATCATTTAGAAGTACATACTGATTTGTGTAGATTATAGTTGAAAATTAATGAAAGATTATAGAGATTTCAAAGGCTAGATTACAGAAATACGTTCAAACTCCCTTCACAGTGAGGAAGAGAGATTTAATGAGTTATGAGGAAAGTATGCCATTAGGAGTAAGCACAAAGGGTGCTATGTCATCAGCACACACACCCCGCGGGCCACTGCCCCCCTGAGAGCTGCTAATGATGGAGAAAAACGCAGGCAGACAGACCTGGTCGCATTTGCAAAGACTACACATGCAAATATGCACACACACGCACATGCTGAGGCTCTGATTGAGTTTTCAGCTCTCTGTAGACATCATTACTAACCCATCATAGATTTAGATTCTCATGAATGCACTTTGTGTATTTGCGTGTAGAGACAATGCTGATCTGTTCGCATTATTAAAGCATGGAGAAAGCCAGTTTAACACTTTATGACACTTATGTGTTTGTGCAAGAGAACTCACACAGCCAGAGGCCTTTTCTGAGTTTGTTTCTGACTTTTTTAAATTCTAAGTTTGGACCATTTTCCTCTTGGGGTCTCTCTTACGCTGGTTGCTCCCCCAAAAAGACTCAGAACTGCGTTACATCTTCACACCTGCATCCAATTACTCAGATACTGGCAGTTTTGGCTCTCAAGAGAGGGATTCAACTCAAATTTGAATCAGTTCTGAATTCCCAAAAGAGCCACGGAACCGCTCCGGGATGCGTGAACATGAGCAGATCTGGAGAATGCTTTTGAGTTTGAGGTGGAACTGGATTAACCTCCCCATGTTTCAGGAAACACACCTCCCATCAAGTAACAGTGTTAAATAGATTCAGAATAAGAGTGTATGTGTTAGCATGCATGTGTGAAAAAAGTTGTTTATAAGATGCTGGTGAGTGCTTTAGGGCATCGAATAATGGTTTTGACAAAGTTTGACATGTATAAAGGTATTCAGAGTATGCTTTAAAACACTTGAAGGAATAGTTCACCCAGAAAAATTAAAAATCTGTATTCATTCCTTCTTATGAAAAACAAAAGAAGTTATTTTGAAAGTCAATGAGGGTACAAGCAGCATTATATGAGAAAAAAAAATGGGTTGATGACAATTCGTTTTTGGATGAACTATCACTTTAATAGCAAGATAGTGACCTTTTACACTGTATTTTTATGTATTTATTTTTTTGAAGTTGTAAATAAAACAAAGATTATTGAAAGAAAATACTTTTTCTTTATACTGTCTTTATACTTCAAAATTTGTTTTATTTATTTGTAATTAATTCTGAGATTTACTAGCAATTTCTTAGTAAAAATTATTTCTACACTAATTTTAATTTTTACCATATATAATTAAAGCAAAAAGCCCCAAGAAGCCATTCGTTTACAGTGAATTATTAAATTCACTTTTTGATTTTTCTTTTATGCCAAAAATCAGTAGGAAATTAAGTAAAGATTATGTTCTATGAAGATATTTTGTAAAAATCCTACTGAAAATATATCAAAACTTAATTTTTGATTAGTAATATCCATTGCTAAGAACTTCATTTGGACAACTTTAAAGGCGATTTTCTCAATATTTTGATTTTTTTTTTGCACCCTCTGATTCCAGATTTTGAAATAGTTGTCTCTGGGCCAAATATTGTTCTATCCTAACAAACCATACATCAATGGAAAGCTTATATATTCAGCTTTCTAATGATGTATAAATCTCAATTTCGAAAAACTGACCCTTATGACTGGTTTTGTGGGCCATGGTCACATATAAAGTTTACGTAGTAAAGTTTCACAAAGTAAAACAGAACAAATAAAGTGTAATGATATTAATAAAAACATTATTCTTCCGCCAAACAATGTAGCTCCTCAGAAACAGTTGTGGTTGCAACAAAGCGGTTGCTGAGCAGCACACAGATGTAAACAAAGGTGTATGTTTGTAGAGTAATTTACAACAGCTTAGAACGCGGCTCAACCAATCAGAATCAAGGGCCGGAACTATAAAACAATATTTAGAATGTTTCAAAATGATAAAACATGTCTAATTCTAATTGTTTTGTTTTTTCTTCTAATTTCCAGTGTGGCCTGGACATCATTGTGCATAGTTGTGAGTTTTTTGCCACCAAATGCAAATATAAACCCTTATTGGAAATAGGCTGTTGCAGTATACCTGTATATGATAATCATGTGCCTTGATAACCAATCAAATTACAGCCTTGACGTCATTGAATTTCAGTTCAGAGTTATGCAACACTCAGTCGCCATGACTTCTCTAATCAACATTTTTTCGGTGTAAATGTAACCCTGTATAATTTAGACAATTAATTATTAATAATGAAACAGTTTGTTAAAGAAATGAAATCAGAATTGAGTATATAATGTGAGAAAAATTCTAAAATCTAAAAATATTGTTTGTCAGTAAACTGATTGACAGTGATCAACGAAAAGTCCCGCCCCACCAGGTTAGATGCTAATGGGGAGAGCCGTTTTAGTGTTCTCCGAGAGATCAAAGAGGTGAACAACAATGTAATTTGGAGCAAGAAAATAAAAGGAGTCAAAGAGGATAAAATACATACATATGTGTTTTTTCCTTTGGATTTTGAAAGAAAACCATTACTTTCAATTAGACGATGATGCAAGATGGCGAGACAACCCACACCAGACGAATGCTGACTAAGACGAACCAGTCAAACTAACACAAGAACAGGGTAGGAAAATTCTAATCATCTGCTAGTTTTGTACAAACAGAACCAAATTTTTCTTTTTCTTTGAGAGACTGCCTATAGTAATATTTTTGTCGAGACGATTTTTAGTATCACACAAAGTTTTCTAGAACTGTGGAATCGAATCTTTTCCTGGCGAATCTATCGATTCAGAATCAATAGAAATGAAACTAATTAACTGACTGTGATCAAATTGAACTCTTCTGAACCGAGTTATTTGAACTAAATCTAAGGAGTCAAATTCAACAAACTGAATCATTTTTTCTTTTTCTGAACTGAGTTCTAAATGAAATTTAATAATTGAATTTTCTGAGTTTAATATTTTGCACTGATTTTATTGAGTCTTTTGCATTGAATCAAACTTTTTTTCAAATTGAATTGACCAAACTGAATGTATTGAGCAGAGATATTGAACGAAATGTATTAAATCAATTTCCTGAATTGTTATTTTGACATTTTTATTTGTTTTTGAGTTAACTGAGGTTGTCAGAAGATATATTTGAACATCTGATGTTGGTTGCATTAATGTCCATTAATAATTTTGCACATTGCTTTGATTCTCTGTGTTATTGTAATTTAATATTTAAACTGAAACTGTGAATACTGCTTTCAATACATTTATTTTCAATACAGATTTATTTACTTACAAAACTAAGGCTGTTTAATTTGCACCTCCTGAGCCGAACCTATTGGCCTATAGATATTAAAATATTGTTAGTATCTGTCAGTCAACGAATGTGCTACATAAACTCTAAAAATAGTTCAAACCAAAACTATTGTTTAGTGTAAAAATGTTGATTAGCCAATAAGCTGTCGATTCAATGAACGACAAGCTATTTCCTCAAAAAAGCTGTCTATTCAGCATAGTGAATCCTCTCCTCTGACATCCATTACAAAAAACGCGTCTAGTTTCCTTCCCTGCGCCACAGCGTTAGCGTTAGCCGTTACACTTTTTTGGCTAAAGGTTGCAGGCTTGCCTTCCAGCGGCTTTGGAAAAAAAAACTCTGTTTTATAACAGAAGTCACTGACATTTTACAACAGGTGGGATTCAGTTTAAAGCACATCCCATTCATTCTTATGGTATCCGTAAATGGCGATTGACGATTTAATGACGTCAAGGCTGTAATGTGATTGGTTATCAAGGCACACGTGATTCAAGTTGACCGTTGTGCTTTTTCCAATAGTAAGTAATACAGACCATCTCATCTCCCAACAGTAAGAAAATCTCTTCATCTAGCTATCACTGTTGCTGAATAAAATGTGGAAAGAAATGTTTTGTATGATGAAACATGATGAGAATCATTATCCGTGTTCTTCAAGCCATCAAGGTATTTTCATATGAATAATAGGCCTATAATATTTATATTGCAATGCGAATCAACATAGCCTTTATGACTTTATAGAATACTATAAAATAAGAATCAGTTCATAGAAGGAAGTTACTTCAAGTGTTCAGTTGATGGAGTAAAGACACCTCTGCGACCACATAGTGCCGATTTTTGCCACGGCAAGCACCATTCACATTTTCTTCAGGAAATGTTCATATCTAGTTGGAAATTATGGAGAGCTTTGGAGATCTTATTTTTATAGCAACTTAATCAAAGTTAAGTAAGCAAAACAATGAACTGGTTTAGTGAGAGAGGGAAAACAGTAAATTGGATGAATGAACATACTAATGTCTTTGTTTACTCAAAATAATCATCGTCATCATCGCTCAAGTATGAAATCAAAACACACACATATTACAAACATTACACAGTGTGATTTGAAATCAAAATACGGACAATTACAGCAAAACAACTGCATAATGAAAACACATTGTTTACACACCAGTTAATCTAAAGCTCTAGAAGAACTGCTTCAACCGCTTGGGGCTAATGGACCTGGGGCCATATTACGTCATTAAACGAATATTGACTTTGCTCTTGTGTAATTATATGAAGCTCCAACAGTGTGAAGAAATTTGGATTCTACGCCTATGCAATTATATGATGTGCTAAACAATGTGATAACAAAACGGTTGTGTGTTTCTCTCTGTGGAAATCATCATCACTTCTTTATGGTTCATGCTATCTTTCATTTCCATTTCCACTTTTTACCTTGTTTCTAAAATATAAATGATAGAGGAATAACACTCACTCACACCAACATATACCCTCCTCGCTTCTTCCGGAAAGACAAAGTGTGGTGTCATTAAGAAGAGGGATGAGGCAGGGCTGTTTAAACTGTTTTGCTATTAATGCCACCACAGGAAATATCAAACACGCAGAAAGAACAACCCGACGCCACCCATTGCCCCCAGAAATGTGCCTACCTTTTCACACAGCACACCCCCCCTCCCCCCCAAAAATGAATTAGCCACTTTAGGATGCAACATTGGCACTTGTAGATTGAATTAAATGCGACAATCTCTTAAGATTTCTTTTAAAGTCTTTAATTAGCTGTAATAAATGGAGATGCTGCAGAGTGTCGTATTGAAGTGCGTTGAAGGCTTGCTAATCACTTTAAAAGCTCTGAGGCAGATGTCAAGATTGGTGTGACGCGTGACATGAAAATGTGAACCGTTTAAAAGGATTTTTTTGTCTGTGTGTGTATTTGTATGAGTGGTATAGGTACTGACGTCTGTTGAATTAGAGAGATTGCATGTGGGTGGGTGGAAATGGAGCCCCATGAAAGAATAGGATGGCTGATGCCACACACATACATATGCACACGTTTTCACTGGTACAGTAAGTGTAAGCATTAATATTATTTTAAAAGTATTTATTCTTGAAATATATATATCTAAAGTAAACCCTCTAAAAGTCAAAGGTCAAAATGAGATAATGATACTGAGTGAATGCTCTCGACACATAGTATACATCCATCAAATACTTTTCAAACGTCAGACGGATATATATATATATATATATATATGTGTGTGTGTGTGTGTGTATGTGTGTGTATATTTGTTAATATTTTTTTATTCAAATATAAAACAAAAAATATGGCCTGTGGTCCCCACAAAATGATTAAAAATAGTGTATGATGTTTATCTGAAAGTGCATGTTTTCTGTAAGGGGTAGGTTTAGGGTTAGGGTCGGGTTAGGGAATAGACAATATCGTTTTGTCAGTATAAAAACTATAGAAGTCTATGGAAAGTCTCCACAATTCACAAAAACAAACGTGTGTGTACTGTGTATATATATATAGATTGTTTTTGTTTATAATTTTTTATATAAATATAAAATATATGTAGTGTGTGTGTGTATATATATATATATATATATATATATATATATATATATATATTTTTTTTTTTTTATATATAAATATGAAATATATGTACTGTGTGTGTCTGTATATATGTGTGTATACACACAGTATATATGTGTGTTATACTAATATATATGTATATGTATATATATATGTGTGTGTGTGTGTGTGTGTGTACTTGTCAGAAAACATATTTAAGATAAAAGATAATCATATAAAATAAAAATGTATTAGCTTTAATTTCTTAACTTTGCACTTTTATTTCAACTATTATATAGGGCCTATATTATTTATAAACATAATTTATACACACACACACACACATTCTTGCATTTGTGGTTTACGGGGACTCTCCATAGGCGTAATGGTTTTTATACTGTACAAACCCTATTTTCTATCGCCCTACACCTACCCTACACCTAAACCTAGCCCTCACAGGAGACTGTGCAAACTTTTTGAATTTCATAAAACACTGTTTAGTATGTTTTTTAAGCCTTTTGTTTTACGGGGACACATGTAAACCATGTTTACGTTGTAGTACCCATGTCATTATACACATTTGTGTCCTCATAAACCACAAATGCCAGAACACTGTCTTTAATAGGCTTCATAACTAAATTCAGCATTGCAAAAATGATCATTGAGCTGCAAAATAGCATTATACCAACTAGTGGCATATATGATTTTTCCCAAGTACCAACATGGAACCTAATATAATAGTAAAACAAATACACAACTGCAAAATACACATAAAACTGATAAATATAAGTTTATAGTTTCATGGTGTTATTTGTAGATACATTTAAAAGCTATATGTGCAGTCAGGGATGAAGGACTGGGAGAAAAAGAGACCGTAAAACAACCATAGAGTGAACTGCACCTTCTGTCTTCATATGTCCTATTTTCTGTAAATGTCAGAGATAATAATGTGTTTTAAATGTAACTGCACATATCCAGAATGAGGGCAGTAAGAGCAGAGGCCATATATGTGTCAGATGAAAAAACCCTGAACATGACACGTTCGTAATGCAGAATGGCGGTCCCCACTTCTGATGGCTGCTCTCCCTGTCAATCTCACAATCTGTATTCAACCTCAGACCAGGGTGCACAGGGAGATAACAAACACACACACACACACAGAGAGAGAGAGAGAGAGAGAGAGAGAGAGAGAGAGAGAGAGCAAATGACCTGTCGGCTGGCAGGAAGACACACACACAAACCCATAATTGTTTGAGAGCATTCTTAACTGAATCGCTTAATGCTGAAAACGAAAGGTTATTAAAAGCCTCCGTGATTCACCAGCCAAGTCTCTCTCTGCTTCTTTCACGTTCACTTTGGCTCTTAAATGGATCTGAAAGATTTCTCTACACAGTGCAGGTCACCATTAAATTATAGCTTATTGATAAGCTGCCAAGCTCACACCTGCCCTCACTTTTCTGCATAACTGTTTGGTGAAATATTTATTGATTATATCTATACAAAGCATTTTCCTTCTGAAAAGAAGTGTTCCTGTGTTATCTTTGGATGTGGTTTATCTTTGGACTTCCGTGTTGTATGAAAAGGTCTGTATGTGTTTAAGTTGGTGGGACAAAGTTGCATTATGCATTGGCTCTGAAACATAGATTTTATTCAAACAAACAATTAAAAATAGTGATATCTGCTAAAGTACAATTAAAAGCAGATTCGCACACATCCGCAAAACATTCTTTCCGATGACACATCAATAGCCTCGAAAAACATAGTCAATGAGAGCTATCATCGTTGTTAAACGACAAATATAATCGCTTTTATTTTCTTATATACAGTTTAGATAGAATGAAGAATACGTGAAGGACGGAGAAAAAAGAAATATGAAGGAGTAAAAAAGAATAAGTCAAAAGTAAACGCTTCGCGGTGAGAAGTTAACACGACGTGAAAGTTTTCCAGAAGAAGTTCTTGCATCCGGCTTTGCGCTCCCGGGGTGCCAGCATGGGACCGGCGGCACGCTCCAGCTCCAGACGCACGTCATCTTTCTCCACAGCGCGGGACAGATCCTCGGGCTCCAGCGCTTCGTTTTCTGCTTGCACCAGGTCTGAAAGCAAATCTGCAAGTGTGTATCTGGCGAGTTCCTGAGAGAGAGGAAAAAAACTTAAGTATGTGTGCATACTTGTTGCCAAAGACGCGTCCGATAATATGAACACTCGGTACAAATACTCGGTATAAATCTGTCACTCGGGTGCTATCCCAGGGTGCAAAACCTACATCTTTGTAGGTAGGTCTTATTTATCTCTAAATGGTAAAAATAATAGCCTAAAGGTACATATTAGTACCTTTTTTTAAAGAGTACCGCCCCGGTGACTGCGTACTATTTTTCAAGTGAAGAAAAATCGAAATGAACGTTTGCACAAAGCGAATAACTGGCTAAGAATGTAGGCACTCATTTAGTTTTACATCTAATTCTTAAGCGTTGTGGTTAATAAAGCAGAAGTTTGCAACTTTTTAAATTTTGCTTTTTAGAAATCTTTTAACTGACAACGGCGATTTGTTATCTGATTTTATATGTAAGCTAAAATGTGTTGTCTTGAATGTTTAACGCTTTTTTATGTATATATCTTAGATATATTTTCTCTTTTTCTTGCATTTTTGCCACTTCTAAATCCTTATGTTTGCAGGATCATCAGTTTATGTTTGCGTGAGGTTATATTAATCATAATCAACATTACGCAAGTTCAAACGACTTTTCTATATATTCTCTATGAGTTGTACAACTTAAGTCTCAAGATGTAGACGCTTTCGTCCATTTCAGCACCATGGACAGTGGTTTTAGTTTGTTTGCTATCGTTTTATAACTCAATCTAAAGTAATTTATACCATAGATTAAATTGCTAAAACTAGTAATTTATGTATGCATTCGTTTACCTGTTTTCCAGCCGGGTTAAGGAGAGATCTCTGCAGAAGTTGGCGGAGTTTGGCGTCTGTCGGTGCTGCTGAGACGCTGCTGACGGCGAGCGCAAGAGACAGGAGCGCCAGTGCGCACTGGATACGCGTGGAGAGCATCTTTTAAAGTGTTGATTTGGTGGGAAATCAAATGGAGAGAGATGCGGGTAGCGCTGCGCTTGTTGTAAGTTGCCTCTTCTATCTCCTTGCTCCTTCTGTTGCGGCTCATTCCTCCAAAGTTGCCTTTTAAACGATCCGCCTGACGTCAGGAGGCGAGGGGGGTTTCCTCCGTGTGCGCTCGAGTGATGCTGAGTGACAAAGATGACACCGATTAGGGGCGTGAATCCTACAGGAGGTGAAAGGGATTAATGATCGATTTAACCTGCAATCGTCACTCCAACCCTGCAGGCACATACTGTATTTTGTCTCTGTGTGCGTTTGCCTATACTGAAAGAGTGTAGCGGCAATTATAGTCAAATGTAAAATTTCTTACAAAACTGTAAAAATACCTACTAAGAGTTTTTGAAAAGTTTGAAAAGGAAAGATATCATTAACACAGAAAAGGGTTTAGCTAATATCATCTTTAAAAAAATATTTATTTTTGGCATTTTTATGCCTTTATTTTAGATAGGCCAGTGTAGTTGGACAGAAAGCGAAGTGGGAGAGAGAGAAAGGGGTGGGATCGGGAAAGGCCTACAAGCTGGGATTCAAACTCGGGACGCCCGCAGCGCAACGGCGCTATATGTCGGCACAGTAGCCATGAGGCTATTGGCACCGACAGCTAGCATCATCTTAAAACACTAAATCTATCCACCTTAAAAGCGTAAATTGTATGGGTCTGGCTTCCAGTCTCATTGGCGTCCAGCTATTTTTAGCTGTACAAAACGCGATTTCCTGCTTGATATTGCAAATCGGTGCGTCTTACCATATTAGTTTAATGTATTATCTGAACTATGAACACACTCATTTATAGCACAAAGTTATTGTTGTTATTCTTCTCTTTATTTCCCTAGCGACTAATGAACCGGAAGTCTCGCCTATAGGCTTACTTCCGCGTTGAAGAATAGGGTGGATAAAAAAATCCTAACTAGCCTAACATAATTAAACCAACAAATGTGTTTGTGTTTTTGGCAACAAATGTGTTTGTGCTTTTTGAGTGTGAACAGGAGAGAGATTCTAGCCTAATATATTCTTTGGTTTATGAAAAAAGGCCATCAGAATATAAAGAGCACAGTTAGTTTTGGTCCTCCAATCTAACAGCAAGTCTGTGGGGATTTTCAGTGACTATTGGTGCACGTTACATCATTTCGCCAGAAGGTGGCGGCAAGTGACTTAAGTGAATCTTAATGAGTGAGTCTTTGAATTATTGTTCAACTGATTCGTTCGCATATGTTGATTCATTTAGTGTCTCATAGAATCATTTATGCAACTGATTCATTCAAAAACACTGAACTGTTCAGGAACGGTTCTGTTGGGGGATTGTTTGGAACTTAACTGTACATACAGTCAAACCAAAATTTTTTCAGACACTAGATATAATTTTTTTATATTTTTTACTAGTGAGTGCACACTATAGTTCAGTTGTAAAAGAAAAATCAATAATTTTGACCCATACAATTTAATTTTTTGGCTATTGCTTTAAATATATACCCGGCTACTTAAGACTGGTTTTATGGTCCAGGGTCACATTTATGTAAGTGAGGATAGCAAAATAAAGTAAACTGTGACATATTATACTCAAAAAATCTACAGTGGACTACCAGTAAAATTGATAAAAATTTGGGACCAAAAATTATTCAGACACTTTGACCTGACCATGTTTTTCTTAAGTGTTTTTTCTTCAGTTGCTAATGTGACCTTTTTACACCACAGACTGAAAAAAATTAAGCATTGCTTGGTAATTGTTCAACAAAGTATTGATAGCTGTGTAATGTCATACTAACAGGCATCAGAATTTTTGGTTGATTGTAATTCATTACATAGCTTTCTATCAAATTATCTGACATTATCAGGTTGAAATAGTTCTGACACAGTTGAACTCTGAGTTCTTGTCATAAGTTATTTTCATTTTCTATACTATAACAAATAAACTGACAGTGAAGGCATCTGAATAAATTTTGATTTGACTGTACTTTCTCTAAAGTTCCACAATATTTAGTTCATTGATCTTTAAAAGCAATTTCACACAATTGTGCTACACCATTAAACCGTTAACTAGGCTGGTAACACGCTTGCTATAATGCTTCTTCAAAACGTGTTTATACAATCATAAAAGATGCACAGGAAATAAAAAATAAGTAGTTGAGATTTAAAATAGCAAAGAAGCTATATTCCTAGGGCAGATTCCAGTGCTGGTTTAAGTGGGTTCTGTGGTAACCTTTTCGCCCAGGACAAAGACATTAATTGATGATGGTTTGGTTTACACTGCCTCATGCGTGTGCTCATTGACGTCAAGTTTTCCGAGAAGAGCCTCGTGTCCTACTGCTTTCTCCGGGCCGGGCGGATAGTGGATCTGTTTGCCTCTTTCCTCCATGGGGGTTCTTGGTCGCCTCCGTCCTTCTAATCAAGAGACAAGCGCCGATTAAGTGATGGTAATGGCCAGTCATGATCCACGCCGTGCGCGTCTTCTGATGCGTGATGTGTTAGAGGAGAGCTCGCGCTAATTCCACTGAACCCGTGGGGATGGTGTGGCGGTCGCACCCGCTCCTGGGCTGCGAACCCAGTGACTTGAGACGCTTCCGAAGCAGCATTATTTACGTAGTTACTATTTTTCGCACACCAGCACGCTGCGCACGCTGTTAAGTGCAAATGAATTTCAGACTAACCCTTACCGACAGTATTTTTCACAGCCTGTATTTTTCAATACTAATTGCAGTCATGTGTGCTTGGAGCGCACGCAGTAGCCTTTGGCGGTTGAGACTACAAACATATTTAGACACATGGCTGATGGCAATGATTTCTATTAGCGCTATAGAGTTTGGCAGAGGTTTCTGCCAAAAATGTATTTTGGTTAGGTCTTGCTACTAACTCAGTAAAATATGCATTTAAAGTGTTCAAATAAGTACTTCAACACTTGCAGATAGCAAGCACTGCATTGGGTTAAAAACCTGCAGTGTTTTAATTAAAGCTTCGGTTTATTGAAGGCAGTTTACAATCTCATTTTCTCTTTTCTCTGTAAAACGGATGTTGGCCTTTTCTCATTATAATGAATGTGCTGATTGAAGTTAAAATTGAGTGGCTACACTGCAGCAAGAAAAGGCCTTTCTGATTAACCACACAACACCAAAGAATTTTTAATTTTTAGTTTAATAAAACTAATCGCTAATCAGAACTGGGCTTCAAATAGCAGTCAACTGGTTCTCCAGTCACTTTTCTGTTTGATTGTGAGTCAGCCTTCAGGTTTGGGAATTTAATTAAAGATGCTGGCTAAGGGTGATTGCTCATACTTAGGCAACAGTTGGTTTGTTTTTAACCCCTAACATCAATTATTAAACATTGGAGTGTAATTTGTCCTGAGTCGTAAATGAGAACACAAATTAAAAGCATTCCTTTCTCTATGTAATACACCTTATGACTTTCATCTGGTGTTGCAGTCTGCACTTTGGCCTTTCAAGGAACACTTCACCCAAAAAATTGCTGAAAATTGATTCACACTCAGCCCATTCAAGATGTAGATGAGTTTGCTTCTTCATCAGAGCAGATTTGAAGAAATTTAGCATCACCAATGGATCCTCTGCAGCGAATGGGTGCCGTCAGAATGAGAGTCCAAATAGCTTATAAAAATATCACAGTAATCCACAAGTAATCCACAACACTACAGTCTATCATTTAATGTCTTATAAAGTGAAAAGCTGCATGTTTGTAAGAAACAAATCCATCAAGATGTTTTAACTTCAAACTGTTGCTTCTGGCTAAAATATGAGTCCTCCATACATAACATTGCTTTCTCCAGTGAAAAAGTTGTCTCGTCTGAATCAGGAGAGAAATATGCACAGATCAAGCACTGTTTACAAGCAAAACCAGTCCAAAATAGTTCTAATCAAATACGTTGCTGTTTACATGCACCTTGCAGAATCTGCAAAATGTTAATTATTTTACCAAAATAACAGTGAATGCCATCTTTTCACACTTAGGACAACTGAGAGACTCGTATTTAACTATTACAGAAGGTTCAAACACTAACTGATGCTCCAGAAGGAAAGCTATGCATTAAAAGTCAGGGGTGTAAACTTTTGAACTAAATGAAGATGTGTACATTTTCCTTATTTTTTCTAAATATCATATTTTTTCAATTAGTATTGACCTTCAGAAGCTACAGAAGATACCTACATGTTCCCCAGAAGACAAAATTGTAATTCAAAAAGATCAGGGTAATTCAAAAAGTTTTCACCCCCATCATGCTTCCTTATGAAGTATCAGTGAGCATTTGAACCTAACAACACAGTATTAAGAATCAAGTGTATGTAAACTTTTGAATCGGGGTCATTTTTATAAATTCGACTATTATTTTCTCTTGTGGACTATATGTAAATGTTTTTCATGTGAAATATCTTATTCAGGTCAGTACTAAATAAAAACAACATGTATGAATTTACAAATTTACAGTTTACAGATTCTGCAAAGTGTATGTAAACTTTTGACCTCAACTGTATTTACCTACCAATATACAACAGAGACTTGGGGGAATGTCTCTTTTTACTTGAGCTAGTGATCAACCTATGTGTTTTAATATGCTCACATTCCCAATCATCTCAATTGCAGTTGCTTGGCTAGCACATCTGGCCAAACATCTTCGCTAATGGGTGCTTCAAAAATAAACAAATAAAAGTAAATGCCACGTGACTACTTACAATGAAACTATAGAAAAGCAACATATTAAAAACTTTAATTCAGAACACCAGTAGCAACTGCATAGCAACACAAGCATAATGGCATTCAATTAAACTGCTTGTAGATTTAATTGGAATTTATGGAGAGAGACTTTCCAGGAAACTATGGGAATTTTTGAAACATAGAGGTGTTTGATTGATGGGGTGCAACAAAGGCTCA
Organism: Labeo catla; assembly: GCA_012976165.1. Classification (NCBI taxonomy): domain Eukaryota; kingdom Metazoa; phylum Chordata; class Actinopteri; order Cypriniformes; family Cyprinidae; genus Labeo; species Labeo catla. The sequence goes on from VONZ01000350.1 coordinate 411,325, forward strand.
TCTGTTTTACTGGAAAGGTCATTAACCTCTGTCAAACACACACACTAACACAAAATGGAGTCAGGTGCTCAGTGGGACTCCAGGTGGCCATAGCAATCTGGACACATCTGTCCATCATCTGGAAGAGGCAGATTGACCGGTGCGCAAAAACGCGGTATTAGTTTAAATCATATTTTAAAACAATGTCATGTCACCTATACATACATAGATAGCACATACCCACTGTGATAGCACACACACATTCACACATGTTGGAGGTGATGATGAAGTCTTTGATGACCATCTGGCTTAGGATGATGTGTGTGTGTGTGTGTGAGGAGGAGGAGAAAATGGGATGTGTCAAGGTAGATGTGTGGGGGTTTGGGGGATGGCGGATTGTATGCTCCATTAATTTGAAGTTTAATCACATCTCCTTTCCTCTCGTTTTGCCTCCCTCCCATAACCTTTGTTTTCTTCACTTCCATCCTGTCACCTCCCTTAACTGCTTCTTCACCTTCTCCCTTCATTTCATAAATATATTTACTCCAGTGCATCATTCATAGTTTTAGTTTATTCATGGAGTTATTTGTTATAATACGAGAAACTGAAGTAAAAGACAGAGAAAGACAAAGAGAGCAATAGCATATAAAATAAATGATCTAACTGATGATTTATTGTATTTTTTATCTTCATAATAATATATATAAATTGCAAAAACATAAACATTATACATATATACATATATATTTGATCTTTTTAAAAAATGTATTTTAATTATTTTAATTATTTTAGTTAATTATATATAATTATATATATATATATATATATATATAATGACAATAAAAATTACATAGAAAATATTACAAATAATTGTTTTTTGATTATATATATATATATATATATATAAAGAGAGGGAGATGCAGATCAGACGAATAAACGCTTTGATTTGAATTGCATGCTCTTAAATTCATCTGTCAGGTTTCGGGCTCGTCAGAGACTTGGAGGAATTACTCACCCTGCCCTTCGTCCACCTCGCAGGCTCATCCTCCTCCGCTGGCATTTTCTCTTTCCTCACTTTCACACACACACACACACACACACACATAAAGCGTGGAAATTTGTGTATGAAAGTGTGAAATGACTTGCAGCCACACAAAACACACACACACACACACAAACTCACAGAAGCATAAGTGAACAGAGAACCTGTCATTCTCACAGTAAACACATGGAGATTCATCACAAACACATAGAAATGCAATTCATTCACCCCTGCAATTAGACCAACAGGTTTTTAGATTTTTTGAACAAACTGTGAATGATGATTTCTTGTGCAAAACTGTTGTTGCGTTGTTACAAAAAAGATGTTGCTTCGCATTGCATATATATTGGTCTTTGAGACTGAGGTCCCTTCCTCAATATCTGTGCAATGTTTCCATCCTTTAATCACCCAAGAGGCTGTCACTAACGATTATTATTCTGATAAATAATTGAGTGATTGAATAATGTTTTTTTTTTTTGTTTTTTTTTGAGGTAATAAAATAGACCTAAGCAAACAATAGTCTTTAAAATGACTTAAAACACACACACACACACACACACACACACACACACATATATATATATATATATATATAATAACAGTGATGCAATATTAATTGATTCAAATAAAGTATCTAAAGCAAGTAATCATATGGCTTCATTGAGCAAAACTGTAAAAATACATAATGTATTGTAAACAATAGAACTAACGTACATTATGCATTATATCAAAGGCATGCAGAGGGCGCCAACGGCCTGACCATTGTTTTTACACTTTTCAGCGCAATCTAATCCTTGTTTTATATTGACTAAACATTTAATTCAAATGTCCACTTAATCTTAATATTTGGCTATTTCATTACAACAGATATGCTGCAGCCACTGTAATTTCTTGAATGTGTGAAAATCAAAACGTGTAAACTCAGAGTGGGGGTTTAAGCTTTTATTTTGAAATCGCGATGAACAGTTAACATATTAAAGGAGAAATTCACTTCCAGAACAAAAATGGAAAAAAAAAATTACAGATAATTTACTCACCCCCTTGTCATCCAAGATGTCTTTCTTTCTTCAGTCCCCTTACCAAAATGAATCATGGTTTTACTACAAATGCTATGGTTAAACTATGGTTAGTGTAGCAAGACCATGGTTAATTTGTGGTTCCCATGGTTTAACTATAGTAGGACGATTTCGAAGTTAGAGAAGAAAACGAGATGGGAGTTTTTCAACATATCCTCACTGTACTGACCCGGATTACACAGACTACGCATGCGCATCGCTGAAAATAGACAAGACGAACGTTTGAGGTTAAAAAGTATCTAAATTGTACATCTGTTTAGAAAATAACCGATCGTTTCGTTAGATAAGACCCTTTTTCCTTGGCTGGGATCATTTAGAGCCATTTGAAGCTGCATTTAAACTGCATTTTGCAAGTTCAAACTTGACCCATTGAAGTCCACTATATGGTGAAAATTCGTGAAACGTTTTCCTCAAAAAACGTAATTTCTTTACGACTGAAGAAAGACACACATGAATATCTTGGACGACAAGGGGGTGAGTAAATTATCTGTAAATTTTTGTTCTGGAAGTGAACATCTTTTGTGTTTGATTAGGTTTATAAATGATTTACCTTGAAAATCTGATGAAATGGCGCACATTGTGTTCCCAGATGAACGTTATAATAACCCACAGCAATATGCAAAGATGGAGTTTAAAACGTAGTATTTAAAGAGTATAATGCATATGTGAATTCACAATAATATTATGGTTTATTATTATTTTAAATGGGTTTAATATATAATGCAGCCTTGGAAACAAATGGAATTAATTTTTTATATATATATATATATATATATAATCAAGTGCTCGAACTGAATCGAGGAATCGTGACAGCCCTAAAACAGAAGACCGAACATATAAGCGTTTGATCTTTACTGGAATGAAATTAAGGCCACTTCGCTCCACTGCGTTGGTATATTCTGTTTGTGCTTGCTCTTGGTTGATAAAATGATAAAATCGTTCTTGTTAGATTCCTTATCATCCATTCTTGTCATCTCTGTCCCCATCGAAAGATTTTTAATAAGCTGCTGGGTAATTTCAAGAAATTACACAAAGATGAGCAAAGTTTAAATGAATAAAGCATGAGAAATGTGAGCGGTTCATACATTTTTCAAACTCGAAACAATCCCATAAGTCTTTTAATTATGTTAAAGGTCAACTTGCTGTTTTAGGCCTTCTTCTCAATCTCTCTTTGTATTTTTTTTTCTCTCATAGGTATTTGTATTCTAGCACACATGCATTTTGTATGTTTGAATAGATTATGAAATGCCCAATATCAACGTAATGACAGCCTCTTTTACATCTACACATACAAAATCATGAATATGTATACAAATCTTTACAAATCCTTTAAAAACTGTAATCTTTGTGAGGGTAACTTCACAGCTGAGCAGGTTCAGTGTTCAGACACCCGAGTTCAAAACACTCATTGATTAGTAAATGATGAAAAATCTTTACCTGAGAATGAGTTTTTAATGGCAGTTTTATTAATAAATGAAATCCAGGGAGCCTAACGTAAGTAAAATCATTTATGGTAATCATTATGGTCATTATGGTAGACTGATTTGTGTGTGGTCCCAATTGTTCTGACACAGAATCAAACAGAATAGAATGCAAAATTAAGTAAATGCTTCAATGTCATTTATAGCGAATGCAATAAGTTTATATATATATATATATATATATATATATACATTTTTCAAACTTTGAAGGATGCCTACCTTGTCTGAAATTCTATGCAGTTGCATTTTCACATATATGTCACCCATATGTGACCCTGGACCACAAAACCAGTCTATCATAGGTAAGTATCATAGGTATATTTGTAGCAATAACCAAAAATACAGTGTATGGGTCAAAATTATCGATTTTTCTTTTATGTCAAAATCATTAGGATATTAAGAGATCATGTTCTTTGAAGATATTTTGTAAATTTCCAACCGTAAATATAAAAAAAACCCTTCATTTTTGAGTAGTAATATGCATTGCTAAGAACTTTATTTGGACAACTTTTCTCAATATTTAGATTTTTTGCACCCTCATATTCCAGATTTTCAAATAGTTGTATCTCTGCCAAATATTGTCCTATTCTAACAAACCATACATTAATGGAAAACTTATTTATTAAGCTTTTAGATTTCAACATGACCCTTATGACTGGTTTAGTGATTCAGGGTCACATATGTCCTTTTTTTCATTCATAAAGTTAAAGGAAAATATTGACAGATAATGTACTCACCCCTTGTCTTCCAAGATGTTCATGTCTTTCTTTCTTTAGTCGTGAAGAAATTATGTTTTTTGAGGAAAACATTTCAGGATTTTTGTCCATATAGTGGACTTCTATGGTGCCCAAAGTTTGAACTTCCAAAATATAGTTTAAATGCGGCTACAAACTCTCCCAAATGTGGTTGTAAACGATCCCAGCCGAGGAAGAAGGGTCTTATCGGTTATTTTCATAAAAACAATACAATTTATATACTTTTTAATGTCAAACGCTTGTCTTGTATCACTCTGCCTGGACTGTTTTTGTTCCGGTTCATGACAGTTAGGGTATGTCGAAAAATTCCTATCTCATGTTCTCCCTCAACTTCAAATTCGTCCTATATTGCTGTTTTACCTTTTTTATTAAGGGTGTTTGATCTTTGCATGTTCACTTTGCAAAGACTGGGTCGGTACTTCTGCAGTGATGTAGGATGATTAGAAAGAAAGACATGAAGAAAGCTGAAGAAAGAAAGACATGAACATCTTGGATGACAAAGGGTGAGTACGTTATCTGTAAATTTTGTTCTGGAAGTGGACTTCTCCTTTAATGCTTACTGCATAATATACTGCATCTAGTATTTGGAGAACATGATTCAACATTTTCACAGCTCCATGCATTGAACTCATGAGTTTCAGACACCTGCCCTATGATACAACATTACTCACTGTATTTCTCATCAGGCTCGAGCAAACATACTCACACCGTCTCAAACAAATGGTACTTCTGCGAAGCGTTACAACCCGTGTGTGTAATAGCAGAATCAATGGTATTTAGTGATGGAGCAGTCAGGCAGAGGCGAGAGAAAAGAGCACCTGGCAGCGGAATCATTCAGCATTGATATTTAAACACAGCCTCGTCGAACCCCGTCTACCCACCCTCACGCTGCTAATCAGCTCTTCAACTCAGACGGAGAGAACATACTTTCTCTCAAGTGTATGTGTGTGTGTGTGAATGTCTTTGAGCAGGTCAAAACGATCTCCTGAGCGTCTCGAAATAAATTGCTTTCAAACTTTTCATCTCCGTTTTTGCAACAAAGAATCGCTGCAATTTAACCGCTGTGATTCCTTTATGCGGCTTAAATAACATCAAATCGCTTTCTCCTGCGTCAGGAATATGAAAACGTAACCAGTTTCGGGACCTATTCATGCATATGCAGAATTCATGCTAATCAGCCAACAGCTCCAAACTACTTTGCTTGTTTAACAAATTACGCAATTATCAGTTTTCGTCACATGCACTTCCTAATTGCTTAATTTATTTAGTTCCTTTTGAAGCTGTCACTACAATTACAGAGTTTGCAATGATGTCACTTCCTACGGTCACCTTTGCAATTTACATATTTATTTAAATGTGAGTCATACTTACATATTCCATTCGGAGGGTTTTGTAACAATGTGTTGCCAAGGCATGAAATCGCATTGTGACATTATTCTGCATTTCATTCTACATTTCTCCCTGCAATTTTATTCCTTAAAACTTATCATTGATAAGATAACGAAATGATAACGTTTTTTCCATGAAAACAGTTCTTCATGCGTTAAAGGGATAGAAAATTACCCAATGATTTACTCACCCTCAAGGGATCCTAGATGTATATGACTTTCTTTCAGAAAAAATACAAGAGTTATATTAAAAATGTCATGGCTCTTTCAGGCTTTATAATTGCAGTGAATAGGTGTTGAGATTTTGAAGCCCAAAAATGTACATCCATCCATCAAAAAAGTGCTCCACAGAGCCCCGGGGGGTTAATAAAGACTTTCTAAAGCAAATCGATGCATTTGTAAAATAAAAATATCTTTATTTAAAACTGTTGTGCTCACGTTCACGAGAGAGTGGTGTTTCAGTGGATGATGTAGGATGTAGGCGAACGCGGCAACGAATGTGGAAGCGCAGTGGAGAGAGCAAAACAAAACACAGGTCATGAATTAGAAGTACAAAATGACAATTTGTAAAGAAAAATGTCAGAGATTTTTACACTATACCTATACATCATCCGCTGGAATGCCACTTACTAGTGAACTTGTGTACGACAGTTAGCAGAAGCTAGAGATTACGGTTAATAAATTTCAAAATATTAAAATTTTTTTACACAAACATTGAATCACTTCAGTACGCCTTTAATAACCCCCTGGAGCCGTGTGGAGTACTTTCTATAATGGATGGATGCACTTTTTTGGACTTCAAAATCTCAACACCCATTCACTGCCATTATAAATCTTAAAAGAGCCAGGACGTTGTTTAATATAACTCTGATTGTATTGATCTGAAAGAAGAAAGTCATATACACCTAGGATGGCTTGAGGGTGAGTAAATAATGGGGTATATATATATATATATATATATATATACTATCCCTTTAAAATGGCTTGAATATTAACTCTACAACCTTATTTAGAATAATCATTATGCGTCAAGTGTGGAATAGGGGCGGGGCTACATACAATCTATATGCGAAGTCATAAATATGCAGATTAGCATCCTGCCTCCCACCAGCTCGGACTACTTGCTCCACTTTCACTCAGTTAACTTACATAGTAAATGCTGCACAATGGCAAATGACAATTTTTGATTCATTCAGCCATATACAAGTGTTTGAACCATAAACTGTTTCTGAAGAAGAAGAGGAAGAGCGAATTATACAGGGTCGTTTACAAGTCAATGTATCAGAATGATAATGCATTTTGTGTATCACTCTTTACGTAATTGATATTATAAGCCTTTGGCCTGTTATGAAACAGCTAATAATGTGTTGCTAATGTTACACAAACCATGTTCCCGTTCACCATCTCAGAGAGCTGGCTTCTAAAACATAGAATATAGAAACTAGGGCTGTCGATTAAAATTTTTAATCGAATGCATTACATGACGTTTTGATTAATTAATCGCTAAATAAATTTGACTGTGAAAATACCTACAAAAGAATATTTAAAGCTATTTTTATGTTAAATGAGAAAGTATCAAGTAGAGATTACAAACTGTAGCTTTAGAAAGAAATATTGTATTCAACATGATTCAACATATTAATTACACAAACATCTATACTATAACAGCCTGATGTAAACTATGGAAGATAAAAGAAGATAATTTGAGAAACATTTCAGTATTTTTGTTCATACAATGAAATTAATTGGTAACCAAAACAGCTTTGTGTCTTCAAAATACCTTCATTTATGTTTCACAAAAGAAAGTTTTGAAACAATGTAAGGGTGAGTAAATGATGGGAGAATGTTAATTATTTGGGTGAACTATCCCTTTAATGTTTTAATTTTTATAATTATTTTTTATTTTTTAACGAAATTATACTCTACATAAGAAACTAAATCTGCCAGCACGTGGCGATAAATGCCTTTATGATTCGTTCAAACAGCTGATTCATTCAAGAAAGAAGCAAATGGCTCTGGTTATGAATGGGCCTTTGAATCATTGATTCACAAGATTCGTTCAAAACGTGGATTCATTCAGAAACTAAACACAGCGGTGTTGCTCTGAGACGCAGAACAATTCTGCGATGGCTTTAAGAGTAATTTTTTTTAATGTTCTCTGCAAAATTGAGCAAAAGCACACAATATTGTGTTTAAAATATAACACAATATCAACTTCTTATTTACTGAACTGTTACATAAATCACATTTAAACTTGTGATAGATCGGTACAAGATCAGCTCTCGTGTGATATTGTTCTTGCTGCTGGTGTGATATCCCTTATTATATGATATAAATATGAGACAACACATACAGGGGCTTTTTTGCACCAATATCTTGAATTTTAGGGCATAACTGCATTTATGAAGTTGTTGCCCTGCATCATATTTGTCAGCAGTCAACTATATCAAATGTAAGATGACGTACAGGTCTGGGGGCGGAGCCAATGCGTTAACTGCGTTTAAATATTTTATTCACATTATTTTTCATAACTAATTAATTAAGTTAATGCATTAAACTGACAGCCTTAATAGAAATGTTTCACTAATAATATGAAATGCCTGAGCCACAAGTTGACAGGATTGGTTACATGTTTGTGATGGTAGGAAACTGTTTTAAACTACATTTTTAAGACTGTCTTTTGAATTCTGCAGATGAAATGCTCAACAATGCAGTCAGCTGATGAATTTGCACACGGTTTGCCTTTAGGCATATCAGAAACACCAGACAGACATGTAAACAACATTAAAAACTCGATTTTCACCACAGGGGGTCTTTAACAGACACATCACACAAGTATACTTATATCCAGGGGTTCCATTCTTTCACAAAGCAGCACGACCACCAAAGATACACATTCACATCTTAGCCTTTCTCTGGCTTTCAGTGCAGCCACCCACTGACCTATCAGTCTGTGTGTTAACGCATCTGTCTACCTGTAGTATACACACATCTGACCTGGAAATGCGAGACGTGACACATACCTTATTCAAACTGTATGGTTTGAAGACATATTACAGCAAATACAGTATCTGCTCGATAAAGGACAGGTGGTCTTCTTCCCTCCCTCCCACCCTCACTCCCTCCCTCCCTCCCTCACTCCCTCCCTCACTCAGTCAGTCTCTCTAAAATAGCTAAACTAGCTTTCCCATAGGACAGCCTCATGATTTGACAACTGAATATTTTATCATGGATGTATCATCAAGTCTGCTTCAAGCATCTGCGATTTAATGAGTTTAATTTGTTGGTGTGAAGATGACGAAAAGAACCCAAACACATTATTGCACAGCCTCAGAGCACCAACATAAAAACAAATCTGAAAAATAATAGCCTGCACTGAGATATTCAGAATCGAAAGGATTACACAAAGTAGCATTAAAGAAATAGTTCACACAAAAATGAAAATTTGCTTAATATTTACTCACCCTCAGGCTATCCAAGATGTAGATGAGTTTGTTTCTTCATCAGAACAGATTTGAAGAAATTTAGCATTATATCACTTGCCCACCAACAGATCCTCTGCAGTGAATGGGTGCCGTCAGGATGACAGACAAAAATGAAAATTTGCTGGAAATGTACTCTCCCTCAGGCCATCCAAGATGTAGATGAGTTTATTTTTTTATCAGAACAGATTTGGAGAAATTTAATATTATATCTCTTGCCCACAAACAGATCCACTGCAGTGGTTGGGTGCCGTCAGAATGAGAGTCCAAACAGCTGATAAAAACATCATAATAAAAGATCAACACCACTCCAATCTGTTAATTAACATTTTCTTAGAGGAGAAGCTACATCCATCATTAAGGTGTTTTAACTTTAAACCATCAATTCTGGCCAAATTATGAGTCCAGTAATCCATAATGATGAAGAAACAAACTCTTCTACATCGGATGGCCTGAGGGTGAGTTCATTTTTGCTAATGTTCATATCTGCATTTTTATATTCCTGTAAATATAAAAAATGCATTTAAAATAGTTAAATTTTATGTATCAAAAATATGTTATTCTATTTCCGTTATGACTCATAGTGAGGACTGGTGATTCAAAAACAAAGAATTCATTCATAATGGTAATCTTTATAAATGTTCCCACCTGCACGATAATGTTTATTAAAATGCACGACAGAAGTATCAAGATCAATGTGTGAGAAAGCAACATTTGTCATCACTTAAGCGTGAGCTCATCACTTGGCAACACAAGAGCAGCAAAGTATGTGAGAAAGACATCTGACAAATAAAGACTTGTGCATACACAAAATAAATGAACAAATGAATGAATTTTGAGGCCACTGTATTTGTGTATGGTGGCTCATGTCATGTTTGAAACATAGCTTACTGACCCAGTTTTCTATACAGAAATGCTACAACACAAAATAGTCCTCCAAAAGTGTTTTAATGATGAAAGAAAACATATTGCCGTTTTGCAGCTTAAGCAGTTGAGTGTACAGTCTGGCTTCGGTTTATCCTACAGTAATTTTCTATATGAGTCACTGAGGAGGTAGAACTTTAAGCGAGTTTAAATGGGGATTTGGAGGCAGAAGTGGACATATTTGTGCTGGCTCATTTCTCTAATGTTCTTTCCCTGCTGATGGTGCAGTGTGCTGGTAATGAAGTTAATTTAATGTCGGTGTAAAATGACTAGGAGGCGAGGCTTTTCACTGCCTTGCACTGAACACTTTCTTAGTAGATACAGGACCTCATTAGAACTTTGAAAACTTTCAAAGAAGATGCAAAATTGAAGGTCTCTTCGGTAATGCAGATAAAACACGCAACAATTACGATAAAAGCCACATACCGGTGTTTCCTGATCCGCTGTCAACTGGCGCTGCCGTTTGACGAATCTTCAGTCTTACAACCAAAGAAATCATATTTTATCTGAGTTGTGAATGTGATTTTAAATTGAATGTGATGTCATAAAAAGACCGTGTACCAAGGAATGATGACAAAAAACGACTTTTGATTTGTCTAGCGAACAGAACAGCACAACATAACCAGACCAGTGTAGTTTGATTCTCAAACAAAAGACTCTTACAAGCTGGTTCTTTTTAGTAAGTAAAAACAAAAACACACAGCGCGACCTGTGTAGTCCTATTCGGTCCTTTTTGTTGAGTAAAAAACATACAACGCAACCTGACTCTGACAAATACGATTCTTTTTAGTGAATAAAAAACATTGCGACCAATGTGGCCTCCCTGATAGCACAGATACATCTCAGAGACGTCTATTTGACATCTGCATTTACATCTGCAAGATGTATTTTTTTAGATTGTTTGCTCAGCTGCAATATGTCTGTAGGAGTTTCCTATCAGATGTCAAATAGACATCTATTAGATGTCTTTAAGATGTTTATGATTTAGAGTGTATGTAAAACTGACATCTTACAGACGTCTGACAGATGTTTGTACACAGCAGATGCTTTCCAAATCAATGTACATGTGCTATCTGGGATGACTCTCGAATGACTCTTATAAGACGGTTCTTTTAATTAACAAAAAACATACGTAGGCCTTCAGCTTAACTAGTGTAAACAGATTGTGAACAAATGATTCTTTTGAGCCAGTCCTTTTTAATGAATGAAAACCATTCTGTGCAAATTGTGTAATCTGATTCACAATCAAATGACTCTTATGAATCGGTTCTTTTTGTTGAATAAAAAAATATGTACAGCACGACCAGCGTAGATAGATTCTCAAACAAATGACTCTTATGAACTGGTTCTTTTAATGAAAACTATTCACTGCGACCAATGAATATCTGATGCTCAAACAAATGGCTCAAGACACGATTATTTTAGTGAGTAAAAAACGTACATCGAGACCAATGTAGCCTGACTCTTGAACAAATGACTCTTATGAGACGGTTCTTTTCAATGAACGAAAAACACACGTAGGCCTTCAGTGCGACTAGTGTAAACAGATTTGTGAACAAATGATTCTTTTGATCTGGTTCTTTTTAGTGAATGAAAACTGTATAGTGGGAAGTCAGGATTCGAACACAGGAAGCCCATAGTACAGGACTGCCCACAAGGCTATCGCGCCAACATGATACGTAATTTTAATTAAATAAAAAACATGAAGAGTGACCAGTCTGATTCACAAACAATGACTCATATTTTATTTATTTGTTAATGTGCATATGAATATGTAAAATATCTAAATATATTCATACTTTATTTATTCAGTTGATTAATTTGGAATTATTTGGCAGTAAATAATGACAGAATTCTTTAACTATCCTTTTAAATGTTTTGACCTGAGAGAATCTGTTTGTGTGTATGTGTCCACACATGCATGACTTCAGTCCTGTGCATTCTCGGTTTTAGTTGCCAGGGTGTGATGTAATAGACCTCTGACCAAGCCACTGTCTGTCATCAGTTCAGTCAGCTTCCATCAACATCAGAGCATATGAAACCATACACAACGCACACACATGCTACAGAGATCTTGATAGGCGGCCTAGCAGTGGGAAGAATGTTAAATGGAGTTTAATGGGATGAATGGTAGGGAGTGTTTAAGGCCTCAAAGGCTAATGGACCAGCTCAGTGTGTGCAGACAGCATGCTGGTCTTCTCAGAACGCACACAAACACTCAAACGCACACACCACTGTGTTTAGGAAGCCGTGCTGCGTCCCTCGAATGGATGAGTGATTCTGATTTGTGTTGTTTGAATAATTCTTTGAAGGTTGCCTGCTTCGTTCACAGACTAATGACTCCGTTAAGACCATGCACACATACACGCATATTTATTAAAATATTTATCTAAATCTAATTCTGGCTAATTTTGTTTTTAAAACATACATACAAATAAAAAATAATAAAATAAAATGAAATAAAATAAAATTCTGGTTGTGGTGTAAAAAAAGTCTCTCAAGAGCCAACATTATTAAAATTGACTTTTGCATCAGCTTAACAGCAGTTTGGTAGTATCACGTTGAAGCATTTGCAAATATTTGTATTAAACATGAACAAACTTAAATATGTCTCCACAAGAAATAACAGTTGGTTGTAGGCAGGCAATGAGATCCGATAAAGAGAAATCGACCAGCTGACAAGATGACTCATTACATTCAATGTAGCGTGACTAATTGGCTTGATTGACAGCTACAGACACAGTGGCCAGTGTATCTCCATCTGACCAGACTGAAATAAAGAATAGTTAAGTAAAAAAATACCACATATAAGCCGCACTGCAATAAATTGAAATAACTTTGGCTGTGTGCCTGTTTTCCTTCACTTAGTTTTGCATGCTGAGGGGATCGTGAAAGACAGTAATGAGTCTTTTGTTCAGAGAGCGTGACACGTCACTGGCTTTGCTAGAGCCGTGTGGACAGCGAAGATACACTTAATTCATGCTTTGGGCCTATTGTCCTCATAACAGAGGGATTGTGGGATATTTGTGTCTTGTTTTAGGTGGATGAGGGGAATTATGAGGGAATAACATGGGAAGTCTTTGTGCGCTTATAGTGTGCATGAGGGAGATATTACTGCTAATCTTTCCTTACTATCCAGATGAAAATATAATTGCTCTTTTATAGCTCTGGGAACTTTTTAAATTAAAAAAAAAAAAGTGACAACGGTGTACCAGTTCTAACGGCATGGCAAAAGTTTGAGCAAAGCATGCCAACTGTTCTGTCGTTGGCTGCACAGACGAGCACAGAACACTATTTAGAGTCCCAGCCTCAAAGGAAACGAGAAAAGTGAATTTATTAATCCTAATATAAATGTGATTTCTTTTGCAGCCGTTTACCTTCACAGACATAACCGACTGTTTTTGTAGATCATGTGTGTTTTTAATATAATCTTGTGCATATTTGACCATTTAAGTGCAATAAGACGTGAAAGAGAACTTAGTTTAGTACTCACATGCCGTGTGACAGCCACTTTCTGTGCATTTGCTCCGGATGTGTGCGTTTAGATAACCCTATATCAGAAGTTTAAACTGACGTAGATTAAAATGCATGATTTCAGCACGATAGACATGATAATCAAAACCAAATAGATGTTTTTTAGCATCCGAGTATCTGAGGTACGCGCTGTAGAGGCATAGTCCTATTCTGGAAAAGGGGGCGGGGAGCAGCAGGTCATTTGCATTTAAAGAGACATGCATGAAAACAGTGTGTTTCCGCTTACACACAAAATAGGCATTTTTAAAATTATATAATAAATGATCTGTGGGTATTTTGAGCTGAAACTTCACAGACACATTCTGGGGACACCTGAGACTCATATTAGATATTGTAAAAAGGGACATTATAGATCTCTTTTAAAATAATGTATAAAAATGAGTGCTGTCAAACAATTAATCGTGATTAATCGCATCCAAAATAAAAGTTTTTGTTTACATAATATATGTTTGTGTATTGTGTATATTTATTATGTATTTATAAGTACACACGCATGGATATATTTAGTTAAAATATGTTATGTTTATATATTAACTATATTTATATATAATATTAATTATATTAATAAAAATATATATATATGTAAATACATGTATTTTTTTTAAATATATACTGTATGTGTGTGTATTTATATATACATAATAAATATACACTGTACACACACAGATATGCCTATTATGTAAACAAAAACTTATTTTGGATGCAATTAATCATGATTAAAATTAATAAGAAATTAGAATAAATTAGAATTTGAGGAGAAATATTTAAGATTATATTAAATCTCAGACATCTGAATGCACATTATGGTATCTGAGCACAGTTTGAGACTTCTGGGGTCATTTAGGAGAGAGCAAGATACTCATAATAAGTCTAATTTGCTCTCAATTTTTCTTGTGAGAAAATCTTTCTACATTAATTTCTCACAATGGCTTAAACAAGTAAAAATAGAAAATGTCACACAAACACATCTATAGCTATACACACATGTGACCCTGGACCACAAAACTGGTCTTAAGTAGCACGAGTATATTTGTAGCAATAGCCAAAAATACACTGAATGGGTCAAAATGAAGATTTTTCTTTCATGCCAAAAATCATTAGGATACTAAGTAAAGATCATGTTCCACCATATATCAAAACCTAATTTTTGATTAGTAATATGTATTGCTAAGAACTTAATCTGGACAACAAAGGCGATTTTCTCATTATTTTGATTCTGTATTTTCATTCAGATTTTCAAATAGCTGTATCTCGGCCAATAACACACCATACATCAATGGAACGCTTATTTATTACCAAATTTACCCTTATGACTGGTTTTGTGGTCCAGGGTCACATATAGTTATTCCTATGCAAGCTCATCATTATCTCTAGTCTAAATAAAATGATAAACTGTCAGAATGGTGCGTAAACGAGCGCGCATTGTGAAATGTTTGTTCTCTGTAAACAGCAGCAGAGAGCCGTTCATAATGCCTGACGAAGTCTCTTTTCAGGCTTGCTAATCAAACAGTCCAAATGTGTCGGAATATTTGCGGTGCTTTTAGGACCATAATTAAATAACAATTACAACTGACTAACAGCCTTTTCCACCCTGTCTGCGCGTTCATGCGCGAGCCTCAAGGGAAGGATCTCGAGTCATGGAGCAGTGTCTGTTTTCACAGCCAATAACACGCTAATGAAGAACACATCAAACTAGAGTGTGCGCGCCAGAGAGAGCCAGAGTGCAAATGATGCATGTGAGTTATTTGTTCTCTTATAGATGTTCCGTCAGTCATGCGTGCTCGTCTTAAGACGAGGACACGTGGCTTTTAATGGTGGAAAGGTGGACGGGGGTGTCCACAAACATTCAGAACAGAGTGTTTTTCGTCGTTCTCTCTCCTCTGTCATTCTTAATCATATTGTGTGTCGTGCCTCTCACCCTGTTTAGCAGAACGGAATGATCCCTAATGCTTGTTAATTACCACTAATCACCATTGTGACATCATATAAACAAACACACATGTCATTAATGCTAATGTTCCCTAACAAATGTAGTCCAGAGAAAAACTAACATTTTAAATGAAGATTATCCACCTTTTTCTTCCCATAAAAGTGGGTGTGGTTCCGTTTTGCTGCTTGATTTTGCAAATTGGTGTTTTTCTTGTTATATTATTTTAATGTATTAGCTTATTTATGAGCACAGTGGTTTGTAGTGCACAGTTTTACCATTTACTGCATGTTGTTATTCATCTCATTATTTCCTTATTGAGGCAAATGAACCGGACATCTCACCCATACTTACGCTTTGAAGAAAAAGGTGGATACCCCATCTTATTCACATCATTCACAACAAAAAAACTTTGTTTTATTCTTTATTTTGTGTTTTATTAGCTTACAATCATTAGATTGACTGATAGAACCAATTAACATGTGGTTTGACCACAGAAATAAGCTTAGCAAGAGATTCGAAAAGGTGTTAATTATCTTCAACCGAGGGCCTCAGCAGGAAGTGAAGCCCTTCCAGTAGAAGTTTTTGCATCCTGCTTTGCGTTCCCGGGCGGGTAGCTGATTCGAGCTTTCCGCTGAACGTTGTAGCTCCACACGCAGTTCCTCGTTTTCGCCTGCTGTTGAAAGGTCATTTTCGCGCATCTCCATTTCAGGCATGGAAAGCATGGAAAGGAGCTCCTCAATGTCTTTCTTAGTCCAGTCCTGAGGGAAAATGTTAAAACATGTATGACGTGATCAACGTTTCAGTAAATTTTCCCCCTTTTGTTTGGAGAATAAACACTGTCTAGTAAAGCTAATGGTGCGCATTTATTGAGGTAACCGAGGCTAAAAGAGAAAATCCCTTTTTTATTTATTTAAGAGAATGTGTGTTTTGATTAGAACTAAATGTATTCCATTAACTCCGAGTTCCTGTATAGTAAAAGATAATGCATTTACTTGCCAAGACGTAAATGAGAAAAACAGAGGGTCATTTAGAAATGTGTGTGGGCTAAGCGAGTGTGAGAGAGAGAGGGACTGAAAGTAATGATGTCTTCCTATAGAATTAGATGGGAATTGGAGTAATTTCCGATTTCAACATCTATTAAAAGCAGAATTAAGTAAAGCATTAAACAACCTGAGCATTTCAGCAACCTGAAACTGAAACGTATACGTTTAGTGCCTTTGTTTAAAGGGATGGTTAACCCAAAAAGTAAAATGGTCATTATTTACCCTCATGTCGTTCTAAAATTATATTGACGTTATTTGTTCTGCAGAACACAAAAGATTTTTTTTTTGCATTGTCCATACAATGAAAGTCAGTGGGGTCCAACATTGTCTGGACAAAAACAGTTGAAATACTTCTTTTGTGTCCTGCAGAAATCAGTCTGTACCTGTTTGGAGTGACATGAGGGTGAGTAAATGACACATTTTGGAGGAACTATTCATTATTCATAAGTTAAATCCAAGTTTGGCAGCCTTCAACATGTAGACAATAGAAAACCAGAAGCTGTCTGATAAATACAGGCCCCAGATTTTGTTTGTTTGAGACTCACCTGTGTTGCCTGTCCAATCGCTCTTGCTCTCTGCAGAAGTCTGCGATGGCGGAAGTCCAGGTCCGGTTCTAGCTGTGAACTAGCGCTGCGACCGCATAGCACAAGGGACAGACCCAACAGGGCCAAATAACACTGCAGCTCACACAGTCTCATCTCAAACTTCGGTCTTCCGCTCACTGCGTGTCTCTTCGTAGCTGTGGTTCTGGTTCTGGACCCTCGGAAACCCCAAGCGCTCTTTTTAAACTCTCCTTCCACTCGTACGGTTGACTGACAGCTGCCCAGGTTGCTGGGTGATAGTGGATTGTGATGTCATAAAGCATTTAGATTCTTCTGGTCCCACACTAATGGGAAACACTCTCATTTAGATAACGCAAATGAACGAATTGCGACTTGACAATGGGGGCTACAATAAAAGCATTAGACTGAATGGATTCGGGGTTTGTTCAGCTAATCTAAAACAAATACAACAGAGAAATGCCTGGGTGTGCGTCTCCGTCGCTCTGAAGCGCACACGCCGCAGCAGAAGCGAAGAATAAAAGCCTTTATAAACTTAATTGATTCTGAATGAAGAGTTTAATGCGTGTTTCCTTGAAGTGTTAACTCAAGAAGTACAAGCGCTTGTGCTGCTGGGAACATCTTCCATTCGCATTGTAGAGAATTTAATGATTAGTGAATTGTGAATTAAGTTTCAAAGCATTGATGAAAGATATGTGCGACATGTAAGACATGCGTACATAATCGTTATTTTTGTTTTCTTTTCGTACAGAATGAATTCTCAATAACATGGCTGAACCATTGATGTCACATGGACTATTTTAACAATGTCCTTACTACCTTTCTGGGGCTTTAACATGCTAATTACTGTACTTTGCTGTCTATGCAGGGTCAGAAAGCTCTTGGATTTCATCAAAAATATCCTTATTTGTGTTCTGAAGATGGATGAAGGTCTTACGGGTTTGGAGCAACGTAAGGGTGAGTAATTAATAACACAATTTTCATTTTTGGGTGAACTATCCCTTTAAACTCCTCTTTTAATATGGACTAGTAAGCAACAATTTACACTCTTAAAAATAAAGATTCCAAACAGTTTTCGCAGCAGTGCCATAGAAGCACTATTAGAAAAATTGAAGAATTTCGTGGTAGGCCTTTATGACTTTGGCTAGTAAGTAACCACTTATCAACCAACCAGAACACCCAAGCAATCACGTATAAATACCGTAGCAATCACCCAGAACACTCTAGAAATTGCATAACAATGTTTTGTCAATCATTCAACTCTGCTGGTGAGTTTTGCATCTATACTTTTAAAAAATAAAGCTTAAGAATTTTGCAAAAATAATGTTTTTTCGTTTCCCAAAGAACCATTCAGTGACAGTTCTTAAAAGAACCTTTTCTTTTTTTTAGTATGAAGGACATTTGAATAATCTAAAAAAAAACATTTGTGACCCTGGACCACAAAACCAGTCATAAGTTGCACAGGTATATTTGTAGCAATAGCCAACAATACATTGTAATGATCAAGTTTTCTTTCATGCCAAAAATTAAGTAAAGATCATGTTCAATTAAGATATTTTTTTAAATATCCTACCGTAAATATCAAAACTTAATTTTTGATGCATTGCTAAGAACTTAATTTGGACAACTTTAAAGCCGATTTTCTCAATATTTGGATTTTTTTGCACCCTCAGATTCCAGATTTTCATATAGTTGTATCTTGTCAAAGTATTGTCCTATCCTAACAAATCATGCATTGATGGAAAGCTTTTTTATTCATGATGTGTAAATGTCAATTTCCAAAAATTTACCCTTATGTCGGCGCCGATAGCCTTGTGGGCAGTGCGCCGACATATAGCGCTCTTGCGCTACGGGCGTCCCGAGTTCAAATCCCCCTTCTCTCTCTCCCACTTTGCTAATGATCTGTTCTATCACAATAAAGGCGAAAAGGCCTAAAAAATATAAATAAATAAATAAAATTGACCCTTATAACACATTTTCACGATTTTGCATTATTAACAACATTTAGTGCAAAGGAAAGTTTCTAGGGATGTTAAAATTCTTTATGGAACAACACTCTTAAAAATAAAGGTTCTTTATTGGCATCAGTGGTTCTATGAAAAACCTTGAACATCCATGGAACCTTTCAAATGCAGAAAAGGTCCCTTATATTTCTAAAATGTTAAAAAAGGTTTTTTGGGGAACCAAAAACGGTTCTTCTATGGCATCACTGCAAACTTTGCACCCTTTTGGAACCTTTATTTTTAAGAGTGCATAGATGCCAATAAAGAACCTTTAACAGCCACCCAGAACACTCCAAAAATGTTAATTTACTTACATTTAGGTTGTAGCATTTAGTTAGAAAAGGTGCCACTGGGGCTTTTGAATGTGAGGCCATGTTCCAGTAATGTCACATTCATTTTGAACTTATAGAGACATTATTATCTTTGGTTATAGAGACACAAAAACATATGCATTAGGAATTTAAAAAAAGACTCTGGTCTGACATCTTGTGGTGAGCCTTAAGTAGTCACGACTTACACAAAAAAGGTAAAAAAGATATCACTGGGGCAGTATTTTTTCCAAAGGTACACTTTTGGTTCTTCTGTATACTAATATGTACCATTAAGATACCAATATGCACCAGATTAGTTACAAACATGTACCTTTTGACAACTTTTGTACCCTTTTTTTTCCTAAGAGTGTAGGACTAAGGTTTATGATTTAGTTTAACACACTTTCAAAGCACCTCTCATGTTTAGGATAACTTGAAATGTGCATTTTTCCAACAGCAGCTCACTCTGTGTTCTTCGTTATTTTTTCGGTGTTCCCATAGTTTGAACTGGGTGAAATCATAGTTTGAAATGACATTCAGCACACAGAAGTTCCACACATGCAGTGGTTAAAACAACACTGTATTTGTTAGGTAAATTTTCAGTACAAATATGCCATTACAGCCGCAATATTTATAATATACAGTCTAAATATATATATATATATATATATATATGTGACCCTGGACCACAAAACCAGCCATAAGTGTCAAATTTATATATCATCTAAAAGCTGAATAAATAAGCTTTCCATTGATGTATTTGTTAGGATAAGACAATATTTGGAGATACAACTATTTGAAAATCTTCAATCTGAGGGTGGAAAAAAACTCAAATTATTTAAAAATTACCTTTAAAGTTGTCCAAATGAAGTTCTTAGCAATGCATGTTACTAATCAAAAATTAAGTTTTGATATATTTATGGTAGCAAACTTGATCTTTACATAATATCCTAATGATTTTTGGCATAAAAGAAAAATCGATAATTTTAACCCATACAATGTATTGTTAGCTATTGCTACAAATATACCCATGCAACTTATAATTGGTTTTGTGGTCCAGGCTGTCATATAATTAAAACATGAGCTACATTTTAATTTCATCCAAAAGATTATTTATTCAATTAGTGCAATGTTACTACACATCCAAACACAATAACCGTTATTTACGGACTGATGGAGTGCTTAAGAAAAAAAAAAAAAGTGTAATTTGGCCAGTTAAAATCTGAAGAGAACTAAGATGTTATTTGGATCCTATACTGTAATATACATACACATTTTCTACAGAAATATTCAAAATATACACAGTTTTTTGATTTTGACAAAAACCATTACAGCATTTTTAATTATACAGCTCTTGAGCCATTAAACACTGCAGTCAAAGAAAGAGACCATTAACTTCTACACTAAACATGTTATTATTTTTCAATTATAAAAGCACAAATCAGTAATTGGGATTCCTATGGACACATGAATCACACTTTTAGCCAATTCTGCTTTCTGTGGTTTAATACAGAAAAAGACAAGAAATAAACACCTGAGTGTAGTAGATCTGCAATAAAGCAGATTATATAATGACGGCAGTTTTCATATTTTCTGTAGAGGAAGCTTTGTCAAGACTACACTCGTAATTTCTCAACTGATTTGGCATTGACTGACTTTTATATGTAATAATTCATTAAATTCCTGTTTACAATATACAATTGAATACAACTAAATATGAGTCAGTAAAAAGTGTCTGGTGAATTTACATGACTATACATACACACACACTTTGTCTCTCTCAACATTTCTCAAGTTTCTTTTCCTTTTTCATTAATCTAACAAATAGCACCATTAACTCTGAGTCATTCAGTGTTAAACATGAACAAGCTTAAATATGCTTTGCAAAACCTCAGCACCAAAAACATTTTCAACTAAGCATTGCACAAATCATTTTGTACGCAAACAAACTGACTTTGATTCTTTCTTGAATAAAGGTCTAATAGAAAGTAGACTTATAGCAAAGTATTTGTATAATAAAGGAGAAAATCATAATCCAAATGATAAGCACACCTTGCTTACACTGACAGGGATCTATTGAATGTTGAATCATGATATTTAGGGAACTCCTTTATATTAAAATTAATTGAGAACTTGTAAGACTGGCATTTATTTTATGCTATTTATTACTCTATGATTATTAAATTAGTAGCATTAACATATGTTTACATGAGTGTTACTCAGGAAGACATTTGTGTGTATTAAAGTGTATTAGTTAACCATTAAAATGAATAACAAAAAATATTCAAACTTTAATTACTAAACTATTTTTCAGTAGCATTACTAAAGCTTTGATTAGCTATTTTGTTTCTGTTTTAAATACTAAATTATACACAGTTTATGCTCAATATGAGCAACCTGAGCTCAAAATACTATTTATTTAGCCTCTGTTTCTCAATCTAGTTGGGAAAAAGGGATTTTCTAATAGCTATCCCCACACACAAAAGTCATCCATAATTAACTACAAATGAAAAATAGTTTAGTAATGAGAAGTAGCCGAACTGAAGTCACCCTAAATTCTGATTTCACCTCTCATTTATGAGTTTTAAGAGAAAAACACATTTATAAGTGCTGGACAGGATAAAGAGGAAGAAAAGAATGCTGAAGAATCCTTAGCAGTGAAAAAACACTGGGCTGGTACCTTGGATTTAGCAAATCTAAAACTAAAACTTCTGTTAAAGGGAATCTGTTGTGTTGTTTGGTTTTGTTCCTTAAATTTTTTTTTAGTGTTTTTAAAGAAGTCTCTTCTGCTCACCAAGCCTGCATTTATTTGACCCAAAGTAAAGCAAAAACGGTTAAATTATGAAATCTTTCTACTATTTAAAGTAGCTGTTTTCTATTTGAATGTATTTCAAAATGTAATTTATTCCTGTGATTTTTAAAGCTAAATTTGTAGCATCATTATTCCAGTCTTCTGTGTCATATAATCCTAGCTGTTCAAGAATCATTTTTAGGGGTCAAGCACCGCAGGTGCGACGGCACCTATTGTATCCGTTGGCGTTCTTATTCTTCTTCTTCCGCTCTTGAGTCTATGGCAGCCCATAGAACCGTTTGCGGGAAAGTTGTGAAATTTGGCACACAGACAGAGCACAGCAAATTTGGTGTCTCTAACTCAAACTCTTTAGCGCCACCACTTTATTTAGCGCCACCACTTTCACACTAATTTTATGCTAATAACTTTTGAACCGTAAGGCACAGAATCAAAATTCTTTTTTCCTCTAAATCCTTGGCTCATGCCGAGTCGAATGAAGTCCAAAATTCATTGTAAGGTTTAGTTTTTTTTCTATACATTTTTATTCATAAAACCTACTTTTTCGAACTGTCTGATTTTCACCAAAATTGGCTCAGATCATCTTCATACCATGCTGGCAAAAAGTTATGGAATTCAGGTTAATTAATCAAACCTTTTTTGAATAATGCGCAAATAAATTCTACGAAAAGCACGCAAAAATGGTTGTGAGGCTATATCTCTGCAACGGTTTGGTGTATTGAGACCAAACTTGGCTTGTGTTATAACAAGCATGACCTAAGGCTACCTGCAGTGTTTCGGCGCAGTGCCACCTAGCAGTCAGTAGATACAAAAAATGGGTATTTTTGCTTATAACTTCTGAATGGTTTGGCCAAAAATCACAAAACCGGTCTCTTTCAAAAAATGCTATATTTTATGAATGCACTGACATATCGTTACCAAACTCGGTATGTGTCTTCGGCACCATGCCCTGCCAGTACTCAAAAAGTTTGGGGGCAGCGCCACCTTGTGGCCAAAAGTTATAAAGAAATTTACAAAAATGCTAATAACTTCTGCTTACATTAGCCTATTGTAATGAAATTACAATTGTAATGAAAATGTAGATTCCTTGGGTCAAGCCGAGAACATTGATACCCATTATGCCAATATTGGCCAAACATCCTGTCTGCCATTTTGCTTAATGTTGAAAACCTACTTTTTTGAACTCCTCCTAGACCGTTAGTCCGATCTTCACCAAATTTGACTCGGATCATCTTCAGACCTTGCTGACAAAAAGTTATTGATTTCGTGACTATATTCGAAACAGTTTCTGTTTAGTGCAGTTGGTCCTGTTTTCACCAAATTGGACTCAAATCATCTTCAGACTGTGCTTAAACAAAGTTATGGATTTTGTGTCGATAGACAAAACTGTTTTTGTACAGCGCCACGATACATTTGAGGCATGATGCCAAAATGACTCTGAGGCTGTATCTCTGTAAAGTTTTGACATAATGACACCAAACTTTGTGTGTGTCATTGTCAGCTCACACGGAACACGCCACATCAATTTGAAAACAGCACCACCTATTGGTCAAAAGTGATAAGCCATTAAATTATATTACTATTGGTTGTATTTATGATTTTTCAGCCATTTCAACTGACATCATCCTAAAATGGCTTTAATTACTCATTGTTGTAGTCAGTCTGTTGCTTCTTGCTGTGCTTAGCTCCTCATTCTGCCTCTTTGGTGCTTGGCCCCGCTATTGCTGCTTGCAGCTATATTTATTATTATTATTATTATTATTATCAATATTTAAAACAGTTGAGTTCTTTTTTTTTCAGGATTCTTTAATGAATAGAAAGATCCAGAGATCAGCATTTATACGAAATAAAAAGCTTTTGTAACATTATACACTATACCACTCAAAAGCTTGGAGTCAATATAATTTTTTTTTAAATGAAAATAAATAACAGAAATTGCTTTTATTTAGCAAGGATGCTTTAAATTGATCTAAAGTGATGATAAAACATTTATAATATTACAAAATATTTATATTTGAAATAAATGCTGTTCTTCTGAACTTTCCATTTATCAGAGACCCGACGTTATATTTTCAACATAATAATAATAATAATAATAATAATAGTGATAATAATTTCTTTCTTTTTTTTTAGCAGCAAATCAGAATATAAGAATGATTTCTGAAGGATCATGTGACTGGAGTAATGATGCTAAAAATTCAGATTTGATCACAGGAATAAATTACATTTTAAAATATATTCAAATAGAAAACTTTAATAATAGTTATTTTTTTAGTTTAAATTTTACTGGTTTTGCTGTACTTTGGATCAAATAAATGCAGGCTTAGTGAGCCTTCTTAAAAAAACAAAAAAACTTACTGTTCAAAAACTTTTGACTGGTAGTGTATATACATATATATTAAAGTGCTCCTATTATGCCTTTTCAAGTATGACCTTTCATGCAGTGTGTCATGTAGCTGTACGTGAACATAAACTATCTGCAAAGTTGTGAAGCCGACAGTGCACGATACATAAAGATATTGTCTATCAAAAAAAAAAGAGTCTGTTCACAATAGTCTGAACGAGTCGTCAGGAATTCAAATCTTTTTCTGTTATGGCCATACGTCACAAAGTAACATATCTGCATAAAGTCCGCCCACGTTCTACGTCGCGAACAACTTGCCCGCCCACAAACACTGTAAAATTTCCATGTGGTTTACGTCATGTCGAGAAGACGCTGTATCCTAAGTACAATGCGGGATTCACCAAAGGCTTGCTCTTAAAAGATGGATCAGTGACCAGTTTATTGGGACCGGCTTGCTCCTCTGAACCTCTACCTGTAAGTGTGATTAATAATTTATGGTTGTATTTTCTAGCGACCATTCAAAATACGTAGTTGTGTTTTATGTGGTGTAGCATTATGTAGTGTATGACATGGGGGTGAGTAAATTATCAGGACATTTTTATTCTGAAAGTGGAGTAATCCTTTAAAACCTGTTGTTCTCATGTAACGTTACTCTGTATCATGCAAAATACGTACGTAGTTGTGTGTGTGTTGTGTTCACTCCGTGCAGCTCGTAGGTCTCTGGCTAACCGGCTGACAGCTTTATCTGTTCACTCGCTATTGTCTAGAAATGTGTCGATGAATAGTGAATGTTTGTCGTTGTGATTACTTTAAGTTCTGACAAAGAATAGAACAATACATTGGTGTACAAGCTGCAGTGCTTTATCAATACATTTCTGCGTTGGGTTGACGCATATACTATGGCTGTTTGGGTGTTGTTGTTTACCACCGAGTTGTGGGCTAGAGTAACGGTGATAGGCGTTCCATGTTTGAAATTCGCTGCACACAGTAAAGTTAAACCAATCACAAAAGACTGGGTCATCGGACCAATGACCGCAGATTAGTGTCAGCAAAGAAGTGGTTTGGACAAATGATTCGTTTTAACGAACCGTTTGGGAGTCGTTGAGCAAATAAGGTAAAAATAAATACATATTATAAGACAATAAAAGTGTTTTATGGCCTTGCATGCATGTCAGCTTGTTGTTGGGGACTCCCAAAACCAAAATATGAACCTTTTTTAATCCATAATAGGGGCACTTTAAACTAAATTGGACCACTGGACCACAGCAAACATAATGACAATCACTGATGGGAAGAACTTTATATCCAGTTGTTTCCGGGTAAACGTCGTGGATCCTACTGAGATTATACAAGTCATGAAAAAAAGACTGCTGGAAGTTCATAGTTCAAGTCACCTCTGACTTAAGAACTACTGCTTCATACAGACCTGACAGCGGCTGATGTCTTGCTGTCTTGTTGTCTGGGGGATTGGAATACTGAGGAATGAGAACAAAAAAGGATAATGTTGTTTATTTAATATAACAATTATAATTAAAGCAGTGAATCCTGAAGAAATCTGTTTTGTGAAAATAGTATTTTTTTCCTTTTTAAAAGAAAAGGATTGCTTCTGTTTTATCCAAATTACCCATTTAATGCAAATCAGATTCAATTCAGTTGTTTGATATTCAAAATTCTTGTACCTGAACATTTTGCTAGGATCAAGTGATGCAAGCCAGAAGCTGTAGGAATCAGAAAAGAAGTTACAGTGGCCACTGCCCTGACACTCTATGTATGGAATCTTCCGGAATTCTTCCAGACAAGATCCAGGAGAGACCAGCGGCTGCCCGGAACCTTCTGCGCCAGCACCCGTTTGCTAAGAAATAAATCAGAACAACCATTTACATGCTTAGCAAGGCTACATTTATTTGATTTAAAAATAAAAATGGAATTTTCAGGAGTAATTACTCCACACTTCAGTGTCACGTGATCAGTAATCACACTACTATGCCAATTTGCTGCTGAAGAAACATTTCTTCTTATTGTCAATGCTAAAAGCAGTTGTTGACCTTCAAGATATCATGATGTCTTTATTGCCATAGTTTGCAAATAACAGCTGCTTCTTACCATTACAAAGGAGTAACCTTTCCATAGTGAAAACCATCCTCTAGGGCACTCTGGGATTTCTGTGGTCTGGCTGTGGACTGCTATTACATTAGTTGGTGCCTCACATACTGAACACCTTTAAGGAATTGAGAGAAAGACTGTTGAACTTATTATCATATTATCTATCCACGTTTGTCTTACAGTTTAATACAAACTGACATCAACTCATTAACAAAATGATATAAGCAATACAGAGGAAACACGGACTTTGCGTTTACCTGCTGATATAATGACCCAACGAATCACCAGATATCAAGTCCATGGTTGCAGACATGGGAGTATCTGTAGACAGCCAATAGGAGTAATCATTTCGAGAGGCGTACTGACAAGTTTCGTTGGAATTGCACACCAGAAAGGGCATGGTGGAGAACATCTGCAAACAGCTTCCCACAGTCCCTATAAACACACAAGCACACACGGACTGTGAAAATCTGAATTTGTTTGCTCACTGTTGTGGATGTAAACGTGTGTTCCCATGTCTGTTTGTATCCATATGTGCATGAGTTGATGAATGTATGAATCATATGAATGTTCTTTTTGTGTTCCATGCCTAGGTCTTGCCCATGTCCACGGTTATTGCCGTTGATGAAGAGAAGCGAATATCCAGAGTACACAAGATTTGACCCACGAGGACAGTCTGGTATAGTTGTTCTCTGACTATGCTTGGTAAAAAGGAAACTGTCTTTTGTCCCAGGTGGACCTCGTAAACCCTTGGGACCTCCTTTGCCCATCACACCACGAAAACCTTTGGAGGCAAACAAGGTTTGTATTTACATGATGGCATTAGACTTTTCACTGGGTATTTTGAAAATTTACTCTAAATTGCAAGTTATAAAGTCAGAATTTATATATATATATATATATATATATAAATTCTGACATTCTGACTTTATTCTGACTTTATAATATATATATATATATAATATATACACACAATTTTGACTTTTTTCTCAAAATTGTATGATATAAACTCACAAATGCTAAAAAAAACCCTCAGAATTGCAAAATTGAAACACAATTCTGACTTTTTTTGAACTCGAAATTGCAAGAAAAAAACTCAGAATTATGAGATTTAAACTCAAAGACTGACTTAAAAAATAAAACTCGCAATGCTGAGAAATAAATTCGGCATATCTGAAAAATAAAGTCAAAATTGTGAGATATAAACTTGAAACTGCAAGAAAAAACTTACAAGATTTAAACTCACAATTCTACATTTTTTCTTAGAATTGAGCTGAAATTTTGCAAATCTGAAAAATAAAACTCGCAATTCTGAAAAATAAAGTCAGAATTGCAATATATAAACTCACAGTTCTGACCTTTTTCTCAGAAACTCGCAATTCTGATTTTATAACAAAAATGCGAGTTATTAACATAGACTGTAAAAAATATGGACGTAGTGTCCGTGACGTCACCCATAGGTTTCTGAAGAACATTTTTGAAGCTCTTAGTGGGTGGGAGTCGGCCACCGCCATCTTGGAATCGCATCACTGCACGTCACTCTCGGATAGAGGTGGGACGTGGGTGGAGCTGGTTGCTGAAACCACTCCCGCCTAGCGAGACGGTGGACAGCAGCGGCAATCCACCTGTCACTCAAGTGGCCATGCCCTAAATTATGCAGAACTTTAAGGCTTAATATAAATGAAACGGATGAGTTATAAAAAAAATTCACCCCCCTCACAGTTGACATGAAGGGCAAAATTAGCTATATAGACCAAAACCACTTTTTGAACCAGGCTGTAAACATATTTTTTTCTGCTGTGAAGTTAGGCATTTTAACACCTTTTGCAGCCAGTCTCTAGCAGCCAGTCGATGAATTGCAGTTTTAGTCACTTCCGTGTTGGCTTCAAGAGGGAGACCGGGAGATTGCCGCTTGGTTATTAAGTAAGATTTGCGAGATTGCAATTTTGAAGAAAAATTGCGAGATATAAAATCACAGTTGCGAGATAGATTCTAACTTTATATCTCGCAATTTTGACTTTATAACTCACAATTGTGAGTTTGTATCATACAATTCTGAGAAAAAAGTTGAAAACGGCCTTCCATAGTAAACAAATGTATCAACATTACACAAAAATACCAAGCAGCGTAGCTGTTTTCAACCATGATAATAATTTTTTTTTTTGAAGATCAGGTCAGCAAAGTACAGTGATTTCTGAAGTATCATGTGATACTGAAGACTGTGAAAAATACAGCTTTACTATCACAGGAATAAATTACATTTTAAAATGTACAAGTTATTTCAAACTACATTAATATTTCACAATATTACTGTTTTACTGTACGATCAAATGAATTTGAGCATAAGAGACTTCTTAAAAAAAATGCTACAGATCCAAAACTTTATACTATTAGCTATAGTTCAAATAGAAAAACATCTAGGTGTACCATTTTTAAGATTTACCTTTTGTTCCTTTTGGGCCAGTGTCTCCCTTCGGTCCAGGTATCCCCCTAAATCCAGGAACTCCATATGTACCACTACTGCCCTTTTGACCTTGTGTTCCTAAAAGGTGGGGAATTACGTAAATGCAAGATGCAAATCATAAAACATCAGATAAAATTAGAGCATTGTGTTTGTGGCATTTTACCTATTAAGCCTTCTAAGCCTTGAGCTCCTGGTTCTCCGGGTTCTCCTTTTTCCCCAGATTGTCCAGGAAGACCACGGTCTCCTGGGAGAGATATGACCTGAGCCACAACTTCACATCCTTTAGGCCCTAAATATTCACAAAGAGGGAAAAAATGTTCATATTTGCTAATAAAACAATACGATTAGGCACTGAAGAAGGCCATGTTGTGACCAAAATGATTGCCATTCCTCAGTGAAGCTGTTGTTTTATCTCATATTTGCTTTTTTGGAGTTTTCAGGCGTGCAAGCTTTGATAATTTCCTCAAAAGTACTATATATATGACATGACTGTAATTGTAATTGCCTCATTTTTAATATGTTAGTATGCCAGTATATGAAAGATCACCTTTAGCTCCAGGAGTTCCTCTGCAACCTTTTAATCCAAGAGGCCCAGCTTGACCACACTGTCCTTTGTGGCCTACAATACAAGTACAGAAAAACTTTAAATAAAATCCATATTCATCTACTAATCGATCTATTAAATTCAAGTTTTCCTTACATTTTTATTTATTTAATTCTGGTTTTCTTACCGACTGGCCCAACACACCCCAATGGCCCCGTATTTCCTTTTGGACCCTTCAAACCAATATTTCCATCTCTACCCTGGAAACAATGTAGTTTTCTTGACTGAATCTATCAAACAAACTCCACATTTTATTCAACAACAAATTCTTTATGAATCAGTGTTGTCCCTGGTTCTGCAAACTTATCTAAAAACATAAAACTTCACAAAAGCCTACAGTACATCATTAAAGGGGTCATCGGATGCCCATTTTCCACAAGTTGATATGATTCTGTAGGATCTTAATGAAAAGTCTCTAATATACTTTGATTAAAAATTCTCAATGGTTTTGTAAAACACCCTTTTTACCTTGCCAAAATCAGCTCTGCAAAAATCATCTCGTTCTAAGGGTTTGTTCCTTTAAATGCAAATGAGCTCTGCTCACCCCACCCCTCTCTTCTCTCTGTGGAAAGACGGTCTTGTTTACATTAGCCGCATTTAGCGTTTAGCCGCTAAACTTCCTAATTACCACGTTATAAGGGAAGGCAATCGCAAAGATTCATAAAAAAAACGCTTATACTCACTTCTGCTGTAAGTGAAGCTGGATCACGAATGATTCGTGAGAACATAGACGGATATATGTAGATCGGGAGGTGCATTCCATTCACAAACAAATGTGATCTACTGCATGTTCAGCGGCTCAGATGTCAGGAGTAAATGACGACCACTATGTTCATTATTACATCCAGCAACACAACACCTCAATCACTCAGTCGGAGATATTCTTGTCTAACTTACATCCCTGCTCTGGCATCAAAACATGGAAAGTTACTGGACTGTGACAGCTGGTCTAAGGTAAGAGCTCATGTCAATCAGCTATTGTGGGAGTGGCCTCTGTCTGTGTGACGGCACACCGACAGGCATCTGAGAACGGCTCGATTTGAAAAAGGGGATATTATTTTTACAGGTTAATTAAAAACCACTGCATGGATTTTTATCATTATAGGGTAGATTTGTACATACACTGCCAGCACACATTAATGTTCAAACAACATGAAAAAGTGAACTTAGCATCCGATGACCCCTTTAAGTTGAGATCGCCAAGTTGACCAGAGTGTGCATTTATCTTCTTTTGTGTCTACTTACTTGCAACCCAGGAACTCCCCGGTCACCAGCACAACCAGGTTGTCCCACTAGCCCTTGGGGCCCAATGTCTCCTTTATCTCCCTTTATACCAGGACCTGGATCGCCAGGAGGCCCACGTGGTCCTCTGGGTCCTGTTTTTAAAAATACACACAGAAATAACAGAAGACATGTGAGCAGTAATTAATAGCAGGTTGAGAGTGAAGAACAGGGGAGTGAGGTTTACCTGCACAGCACTTACCAGGTGGCCTCCGTCACACTCACCCCCCTAAACCTCACTCCCATTCGGGTCACGGCAGCAACATGACCCCCCATGGTCCTATTTGCATTTGCTCTGAGCGGTACCCAAACCTGGGTCACTGGCATGGGAGGTTGGTGCACTAACATGGAGGCAAAAGACTGCAGCCTCTAGTGCCAATCATTAGTGTGCCTCTTGAGATGAGGGAAGTGACGTTTACCTGCACAGCACTTACCAGCTGGCTTCTGTTATACTCAACCCTTAAATCTCACTCCCATCCGGGTCACGGCACCAATGTAACCACCCACCGCCGGGTCCTCCTCGCACCCGCTCCGAGTGGGACTCAAACCCAGGTCACCAACATGGGAGGCGGGTGCACTAGCAAGGAGGCTAAAGACTGCAGCCTCTAGTGCCAATCACTAGTGCACCTATTGAGATCAGGTGAGTGAGGTTTACCTGCACAGCACTTACCAGCTGGCTTCC
The DNA here is from genome assembly GCA_012976165.1 of Labeo catla. NCBI lineage: Eukaryota > Metazoa > Chordata > Actinopteri > Cypriniformes > Cyprinidae > Labeo > Labeo catla. The sequence continues at coordinate 443,120 of VONZ01000350.1, forward strand.
GTTACACTCATCCCCTAAACCTCACTCCCGTCTGGGTCAGCGCACCAACGTAATTCCCCAGTACTACTCACACCGGCATGAGAGGCGAGCGCACTAACAGGAAGGCTAAAGACTGCAGCCTCTAGCGCCAGTCGCTACTGTGCCTCTTGAGATAATGGGACTAAGGTTTAACCTGTGCAGCACTTACCAGCTGGCCTCCGTTACACTAGCACTACTAATAATCAAAGACAGCTAATCACCTGTTACCCCAGGTGATCCATTATGTCCTTGCTCCCCTTTTGGACCACTGATACAGACACCAGGTGAACCTGTAATCCCGCATGGCCCCATTTCCCCAGGTTTGCCCGGAGGCCCAGGATCTCCAGCTTGACCGCAGGGTCCTGGCGGTCCACATGGCCCTCGGGGTCCAGAACAGCCTTTTGCACCTGAAATTAGATATACACATATACTGTAAGGACAGCTAAGTGATTAAGATTTATATATTGAAAGGGTGGCCTTTCTGAGAGTGGACTTACCTTTCTCACCCTTGATGCCACGTGGGCCAGGATCTCCAATTGCCAGGGCTGGAAAAACAAAATCAAGATTGCTTAATAAGAATATGCCTTCATGTGACGACATGTGTGTTTGTGCGTGACATCTTACGTCCTCTATCTCCTTTGTCCCCTGCCGGTCCTGGAATGCCATCCCTGCCTTGGTCTCCACGAAATCCTACAGGCCCTGAATTTCCAGCTGAACCTGAAACACCTTAAGAAATAATAGAGAAAAAACAATGCACCACTGGAATGAATTCTTACATTTACATTATATAATAAAAAGTCTAGAATGGGATTGTACCTGGTGGACCACAGGGCCCTTTATATCCAGGAGGACCTGGGCACCCAGCTAAACCTTCTTCACCAGGAGCTCCTGGGGGTCCTGGCAATGTGACAATAATAGGATAATAGAATCATGCTTCATGTATCTAGTTTTTTGAGCACAGAATTCATTTCTAAATGAAATACCTGGCACTCCTGGTACTCCAGTTTCACCTCTTTCACCAGGAGCCCCTGATAAACCTGGGGGCCCGCTCCACCCACATATACCCTTGTCACCCTTTTCCCCTTTATGCCCTGGACAACCTGGTTCACCCTGACGGAATAAGAGAAAGGGGTTATAGTGTCGTTTTTTCAGCAAAAAGAACCAAACTATGGAAATTAATACCTTTTGACCGGGTTCTCCTGGAGGCCCTAACCCAGGACAGCTGGTATCACCTTTGATCCCCTTTGGTCCATTTGGACCTGGGACACCAGGAGTCCCAGTCTCCCCACGAACACCAGGTAAACCTTTGTCGCCTTTCATTCCTGCAAAAGAAACACATTTGCATATGTGAAATTACTTATGAAACTTACATCTGAAGCATAGTGTTGCTGAAACAAGGTTTAGATTCATGGGTGTATATGAACTTGCCTGGAAATCCCATAACTCCTTGATCACCAAAGGCTCCATCAGGACCCCGATTTCCAGGAAGTCCCTTCTGGCCAGGGTCACCAGGAGGGCCTGAAAAAGAGAAAGTTTTTAATATGCTGTAATGTGGACAGCAAGGTTTTGGATTTCAGCATCTGTACCTGGTGGACCAGGTCTGCCTGGAACTCCATTCTTTCCACATTGTCCAGAATTGCCTGGGAGTCCTAATTCCCCTTTAGTGCCAGGTAGACCAAGAAGACCTAAAACACATGAAAGATGTTACATATACAACCCCTGGCAAAAAGTATGGAATCACCCCTCTCAGAAGATGTTAATTCAAATGTTTAATTGTGTAGAAAAAAAACAAGCACATATATGCCACAAAACAATTTTCACTCAACAATCCAAACTTCTGGCTGTATAAAACACTTTTTTAAAAAAACAAAGAAAGATAACTATAGTCAATTACAACTGTTTTTACAGATCACACAGAGGGAAAAAAAATGGAATCACAATTTTGAGGAAAATTTTATGAAATCACCAAATAAAAACACTACTATTACTTTGTTGCACCACCTCTGGCTTTTATAACAGCTTGAATTCTCTGAGGCATAGATTTAACTGATGACAAACAGTATACTTCATCAATCTGTCTCCAGCTTTGTCTTATTGCAGTTGCCAGATCAGCTTTGCAGGTTGGAGCCTTGTCGTGGACCATTTTCTTTAATTTCCACCAAAGATTTTCAATTGGATTGAGGTCCGGACTATTTGCAGGCCATGCCATTGACATTATATGTCTTTCCTGTATGTTTTCACAGATTTTGCCCTATGGCACGATGCATTATCATCCTGAAAAATGATGCTACCATCACCAAACATCCTTTCAATTGATGGAATAAGAAAAGTGTCCAAAATCTCAACATAAACTTGTGCATTTGTAGAAGATGTAATGACTGTCATCTCTCCCATACCTTTACCTGACATACAACCCCATATCATTAATGATTGTGGAAATTTGCATGTTTTCTTCAGGCAGTTGTCTTTATAAATTTCATTGGAACAGCACCAAACAAAAGTTCCAGCATCATCACCCTGCCCAATGCAGATTCGTGATTCATCACTGAATATAACTCTCATCCAGTCATCCACAGTCCAAGATTGTCTTTCTTTAGCCCACTGAAACCTTGTTTTTTTCTGTTTAGATGTTAATGATGGTTTTCGTTTGGCTTTTCTGTATGTAAATCCCATTTCTTTTAGGCGATTTCTCACAGACATTGACTCTTTCTGCCCATTTGTTCCTCATTTGTTTTGTTGTAGATTTTCTGTTTTCAAGGCATATTGCTTTAAGTTTTCTGTCTTGGCGCTTTGATGTCTTTCTTGGTCTACCAGTACGCTTCCCTTTTACAACCTTTCCATTTGATTTGTACTTGGTCCAGATTTTAGACACAGCTGACTGGGAACAACCAACATCTTTTGCAACATTCCGTGAAGATTTACCTTCTTCGAGAAGTTTGATAATCCTCTCCTTTGTTTCAACTGACATCTCTCGTGTTGGAGCCATGAGTTATGTCAATCATCTTGGTTCAACACATCACTAATGTGTGCAAGCACTCTTTTTTAACTGCAGACTAATTAGCAGTTGTAATCAGATACAGGTGTTTGTTTTAGAAATGCAAAGTGCATGGTGATTCCATATAATTTTCCTCAGATTTGTGTGATTCCATATTTTTTTCCTTTGTGTGATCTGTAAAAACAGTTTTAATTGACTATAGTTATCTTTCTTTGTTTTTTTAAACAGCCAGAAGTTTGGATTGTTGAGTGAAAATTGTTTTGTGGCATATATGTGCTTGTTTTTTTTTTTCTACACAATTAAACATTTGAATGAACATCTTCTGAGAGGGGTGATTCCATACTTTTTGCCAGGGGTTGTAGCAGTATCTGAGATGTTTTGCAGTTCCAGCAACTGGGTTGAGATTACAGAAAACATATTGAGGAACTGATAAACTAATTATATGGATGTAACGGCTTGCATATTCAACATGAATATCCAAATGGAAACCAGATGTTAAAAGGGTCACCTGGTAGGCCAGGGTCACCAGGATCCCCAGGGTTTATAACATTTGACTGCAGTCCCTTTGGACCACAGGCTCCAGGGTCTCCTGGACCCCCATGTTTTCCGCGATTTCCTGGCACTCCATTCCTACCCATTAAACCTGACAAAAGATAATCAACATAATTATAATATGACCAATAACACCAATATAAAAAAGCACTTTAAACAAAAATTTGTATGTTGCTGGATTTGTATGTGTGTATGTTTGAACCTTTGGGTCCCTGGAATCCCGGTGGTCCAGGATTTCCATCTACTCCAGGTGGACCAACCATTCCAGGACATCCCTCATCTCCCCGTGAACCTGAAAGTAAAACAAAGGGCACCATAAGCCTGTTGGGAAAACCAGCTTAAATTGGTTGCTGTGTTTTGGAAAATAGTATCTAGTCATTATCTGTTTGCCCAGTTACAAAGTTACAAAAAAATTAGATGTCAAGTACCTGGACAACCTGGTGAACCATCCCGACCTTGGAAACCTTTTCGCCCCCGGACACCAGTCAAACCAGATTCTCCGATTTTCCCAGGTATTCCAGTCACACCTGTTATACCAGGTAAACCCTGTCCAGGTGGTCCAGTTTCACCTCGTGGCCCCTTCAGCCCTGGCAGCCCTAAAGACAACATATGTCACTGTAAACATCATTTTGGGTATTTGAATTAATTCTTAGCCCTAACCTTTATAAAGTAGATAAATATCTACCAATGTGGGATCTACTTACCAGTGGGTCCATCTAGCCCTCTAATGCCTAAGGGCCCTTCGTCACCTTTGGCCCCTGGCGTACAGCATCCGGGAATCCCAGCCAGTCCAGGCAAACCATCAAGACCCCGCACACCTGTGTGGACAGTTTTCAGGTGAGAGATGGACTGATAAATAGATGCAAAGAGAGACAAAATGTGTACATTTGTGTGTACGTATAGTTGTGTATATTTAAGTTTACATAGGGAAGGATTATGCTTATGTCCACCAACCACTGTCTCCTGGTGCTCCATCCCTTCCTTTTTGACCTGGACATCCTGATAATCCAGAGGGGCCAGAAATTCCTGATGGACCAAGGCTCCCTTCATCTCCTGGCAAGCCCTGCCGACCCTTTGGCCCCGGGGAGCCAAATGTTATTTCACCCTGCAGGTGGAATTTAAATTTATTCTCTTTTATTAACGCATGACTTTACTCACGTGACTGTAACTACATGAATTTCTGCTCATTTTACTTCTGAAATCATGATTAACACTTTGTTGCCAAGTTGCTAATACCTATTGTTGCTAACCTGTCTTTTCTTCATCTGTGCAAATTAAAAGATATAATTCTGAGCTCTGTTGTAGGAATTGTCATGCTCCACAAAAAGACAAAAATGCTATATAAAACAATTAAAGTGATCCATGTAATTTGCCACTGTATTCCAAATTTTCTTAAAAGAACAGGCTATAGAAAACAGGCCAAAATGTAAACATTACTCATTGACCATTTCTTCCATAACTCTCAAATCTTATTTAAGCATGCACATATTCAAACCTAGCTTGTTATGGCATATCATGTAACAATGGTGAAACTATAAGTGTCACCACCCCTGACCTTTGCACCTGGACTTCCTGGTAGTCCTGGGGGTCCAGGACGGCCTACACATCCATAACTAGGTGGACCTGGATTCCCTTTTATGCCCTTATCACCTGCAACAGCAAAAGAATTCAAAATTAGATAGGACGAGTGCTACCATTTCAAGTCACTCATCCACAACATTAAAAAACCAAGACAAAAATTGGATGCACAACCATGATTTAACATCTAATTTGAATGCATTTTCTAGATTTGTCAGAAATAACCTTTATTATGATGGCTTATTACATTACATTACCCACCTTTGGGACCAGTAAATCCAGGAAATCCTGGAAGTGACGGTCCTTTATCTCCTTTTACCCCATTTAATCCTGGGTATCCTTGAACTCCTGTATTACCTTTATTACCTAAAACACACATTAAACAATTGTTATCCATTTCACGTTCTGTTCTCAAACTACTTATCCATCTGCCAAGTATTTTATCCCCTCTGCTTACCTTGAAGTCCTGGTCGACCAGGTTGACCAGGCAGTCCAGGCTCACCTGGGTCTCCTGGAATCATTTGTACTGGTCCTGAGGAACCTTTCTCACCTGCGGGATGCAACTGTAATATTTGAGCCTGTAATTCCTAATTTAGATTAAATTTAGATGAAGCTTGCTATGAGCTTTAGGCTACTCAACACCCTTTACTTAGTTCCTGGGGTTTAAACAATAGAGTAACATCTCATGTTTTGCAAACATTAATGTAGTTACATGATACATTAATTCATACCTGGTTCTCCAGGATTTCCTTGCCGGCCCAATACTCCCAAACATCCTTTCTCTCCAGGTGGCCCTGGTTTCCCAACACCCATTGACCCTTGGCAGCCCATTGGACCTAGGCGGCCAGGCTCTCCACAAATCCCTGGATCTCCTAGTTTGCCCTTAGGACCTGGAGGACTCTGAAAAATAAGTCAAAGTCAGTTTCAAGATTTTTGCAGTTATCTCAAAGGTTACCATTACAAGTTCAAAGTACTAACTGGGTTTCCTTTTACTCCTGCTGGTCCTTTGCAGCCAGGGGTGCCTGGCCTGCCATCTTGTCCATTTATCCCCAGTGGTCCTTCTACACCACAGTTTCCTTTCTGGCCTTTATCCCCAAACTCAGACCTTATTCCTTGGTCTCCTTTGGGCCCTGGAGGCCCTGGAAATCCTGGACGACCTAAGGAACCCTGTGCAAACATTTTAATTCTCATTATGGACATATTCAACTGTTGCTATACAAACTGCATAACAGGAGTGGACAAACTATAGTTTTTGCTGAGTAATGAGGATGATGAATGGGTAAACTAGCAGTATGCAGGTAAACTGACCGAAGGACCAGGTGGACCTGCTGGACCTTTGCAGCCTTGGAATCCTTTATTGCCTTTAAGTCCTCCATGACCTGCACAATGAATTTAAATTTGTTAATGTCTGTAACTAAAAAAAAAAAAAGAGATCTGTAATGTGTTATAAGTAAATATTCAGTCGTAACGTGGGGAGTCAGGACAATGGAGTTGGGGATTCAAACGCAAGGCTTTATTTACAGACGTGGTCAAGACACACAGGGTTGAACACAAGCAAACAGTATCATCAAAGAAAAATCTGTCAGTGTAATCCGAAAAAACAGGCAAGGGTCAGGGCAGACAGCGAATGATCGTAAAACTAGGAAACAGTCCAGGGTCAAAAACACAGGGGAACTAGGGAACTAGGAAACATAGGAAGGTACACACGGGAACTAGGAAATGGCTATACAATAATTACTCATCTTAAAGACTGAACAAACAGCTTATATAGAAGACAAGGAGAACACATGACAAAACCAACCAATGAGAAAAAGACACATATCAACAAGGAGCTAATCAGGACATGACATAAAAGGTTCAGTTCAATCGTAATGACTCACTTACTTAACAGTGACTTGCTGACACCTACTGGCAGTACTGATTTTACATTTAAAGTGTCATCATTTTAAAAATACATGTAAATCTCAGTATTCAATGCTTAATAATAACAAAGTATTATTTATGCAAGTTAAATGCAATTATGTCCCTCTGAGCTGAATTAAATAGTGGGTAAATAGGCCTACATCTAAATGGCTAAATTTCTTGATGATTTATGCCTTCGTTTTAGGTTGTAATGTTTACCTTTTTCTAAACAAGTGTGAAATTGTTTTTTGAATTTTTATTCATTTTATATATATATATATATATATATAAATAATGAATAAAAATTCCAAAAACAATTTCACAAAAAAAACATATATATATATGTTATATATGTTCCTCAGGATTATTGATATATTTGTATTTGCATTTTGAATGTAATTTGGCAAAAAAATGCATTAAATGGGTTTAGTTTTCATGATTATTAATGTAATGCAATTGCAGCAATAAAAATGTTGATTTTTCTAAAAAGAAAAATTAGTTGAATATTTTAAGAAACATCCTATTTTCTCTTGTATATTTAGTATTGCTCTTTAATAAAGAAAAATGACTTCTTATCCGACTACTCGATTAATCGGTAGAATACTCGATTACTAAAATAATCGATAGCTACAGCCCTAATATTAAAAATATTTCTATATAATATCAGTTATATTAATACAAATATATACATGTAAATATTTTCAAAACATATACTGTATGTGTGTGTATTTATAAATATATTAGAAAATACACAGTACACACACATATAGGTTTATGTAAACAAAAACTTTTATTTTAGATGCAATTAATCGCTTGACAGCACTATTTAAAATAGTTTAAAGGTCAGGATATAGATTGGGATTATTTTATGGGGGTTGCTAAAGTGTTGCAAGGTGGTTGCTAGGGGTGGGCGATATGACCAAAATCTTATGTCACAATACAAGTCATTTTATTTCACGTTAACAATATATGTATCACAATATAGTTATTTTTGCTTTAAATAAAGTCTTTAAGAACCACAGAAAGGGTTATTAGCTCCACTTCTTCTAAAAATGTTTGAGAATTCTTTAATTAATTCAGAGTTGCCAAAGTCTCTTACAGAAGCATTTATTACACTTATTCTGAAGCCAGGAAAAGACCCACTTGATTGCAGTTCCTATAGACCAATATCTTTGTTAAATGACGATGTTAAAATTCTTGCTAAAGTATTGGCCTCTAGAATTGATACCATTATACCAGAAATTGTATCACCAGATCAAACAGGCTTCATTAGGGGTCGCCACTCATTTACTAATTTAAGAAGACTCCTTGGTATTCTGTATTCTCCTGCATCCAGGGAGGCCCCAGAGGTAGTGGTGTCCCTGGATGCAGAGAAGGCATTTGACAGAGTGGAGTGGCACTATTTATTTACAGTTCTAAAAAAATTTGGTTTTGGATCAAAATTTATAGCCTGGGTCCAATTGCTATATTCTAAACCCAAAGTATCAGTTATTACAAACAAAGTACGTTCGCAATTTTTTCCAATATTTAGGGGCACAAGGCAGGGCTGCCCTTTAAGCCCTCTTCTTTTTGCATTAGCGATCGAACCACTTTCTATTATGCTTAAATCTTTGCAGTCTATCCAGAGAATTGATCGAATGGGGATGGAACACAGGGTCTCTTTATATGCGGATGACCTGTTGTTATACATTTCATATCCAGTTGAGAATGTCCCAAAGATAGTAGAAAAGTTATCAGATTTCGGCAGTTTTTCAGGATATAAGCTAAACCTTTCTAAAAGCGAATGCTTTCCAGTTAATTCCCTTGCTTTACAAATCAACGCAGCATCCCTTCCATTTCGGGTTTCTCAGTCTGGATTTAAATATCTGAGAGTTCATATTACCCGCAATTTCTCAGGTTTATATGCGAAAAATTTCTTACCACTATTAAGTAAAATTAAATCTGATCTACAGAGATGGGACGCACTACACTTAACTCTAGCAGGCAGAGTGAATTGTATAAAAATGAATGTCTTACCTCGATTCTTATACTTATTTCAGTCCCTTCCAGTTTTTCTCCCAAAAGCTTTTTTCCACACAATAAATAAACCTATTTTATCATTCTTGTGGAACGGGAAGAATCCTAGAATCCGTAAGGAGCTGCTCGAAAGACACAGATCCAAGGGAGGCTTAGCGCTTTCTAATTTTATTAGTTATTACTGGGCCGCTAACCTCCAAAAAATTGCTTGTTGGTATAATACACCTGAAGTTGATTGGTGTAAATCCGAAGCAAATACCTGTACTTCCACATCACTTTCTTCACTAATAACAATGAAGTTACCATTTTCTCCCTCTAAATATTCTTCAAGTCCTGTTGTTTGCTCTACACTCAAGATATGGTCCCAATTTAGACAAAGGCATAAACTAACCAATTTTTCTATGCTAAGCCCTCTATATAATAACCATTTGTTCCCTGCTGGTAAATTAGATTTTACATATGTACAGTGGCAGAGAGTAGGCTTGGCCACATGTAGGGACTTCTATATAGACAACACTTTTGCGAGTTTTAGTGACCTCTCTGTAAAATTTCAATTGTCACAATCCGATCTATTTCGTTATTTTCAAGTCCGACACTTTATTCAAGCTCAGAGCTTAAGTTTTCCTGATCTATCACCTGCTTCATTGCTGGATAAAATTCTACAGTCTCCTTTTGATCTCAAAGGTCAAATTGCAACAATATACATGATTATTATGTCTCCAAATGATACTTTAATTGACCGAATTAGAGGAGAGTGGGTAAAGGACATTGGAACTGAAATATCTGATGAGATATGGGAGGAGGCTCTGAGCAGAGTAAATAGATCCACGTCCTGTGCACGCCTAAGTCTTATACAATTTAAAATTATTCACCGTACCTACTACACAAAGTGTAGACTCTCAAAAATATATCCTGATGTCGATGAGGTGTGTGATCGATGTAAAAGTGACAAGGCAGACTTTTTCCATATGTTCTGGGCTTGTCAAAAGTTGAATGACTATTGGACACAAATATTTAAAATACTAAATGATGCCTTTAATTTAAAAATAAAACCTGGTGTTGAAATGGCTATTTTTGGTGTGCCAGAACACAAAATATCATTGACAAACAAGGTAAAAAATGTTATCGCCTTTGCTACTTTATTAGCGAGAAGAAGAAGAGTGGAAATCAGCAGTCCCACCTAAAGCTTTAGTGTGGATGTGTGACCTGGTTTTATATTTGAAATTAGAGAAAATTAAATATTTAATGAAGGGATCTGTCCAAAAATTCTATGAGACATGGCAACCTATGATTACATATTTTGAAAAAATGAAGACTCTCCCCTTTAACTGATTATTTTAAAGAGATTTGTGTAAACTGGTTTAAATGTGATCATCAATATTGTTTAATTTCATACTTATGTAGAAGACCACTATAAATATGTTAGATTATTGCATTATCATGTAGGTATTTATTTATTTGAGTTATTTTTATAATTGATATTGTTTAAATGTAAATGTATACAATACTGTAAAGTTTATTTTTTACTTTTATTTTATCCCATTTTGTTTTATTATAATTTTATCTATTTTTGTTGTAATTTTATTTAAATTTAAATGTTGTAATTTATTTTGGCGGCAAGGGTTATCATGGGGAAAAAAAGTATATTAAACTTGATTGTACAAAGTGTTTTGTTAATGCTTGGAAAAAATCATAAATAACTGTTTGAAAAAAAAAAAGGGGAAAGCCTAGCTTGAAAGTTTGAAGCAGTTGTAAAAGCATGAAAGCAGCTAGCATGATTTAACACACTACTTACATAATTTAGCATGATTTGCATGTTGCTTGTATTTTATAGGCTGATTACAATGTTGTTAGCATGATTAGCATGTTGTTACCATAATTTGCAAGTTACTAGAAAGTTGTTAGCATGATTAGCATGTTACTAGCATGTTGTTATCATGTTTCTAGTATGATTATCATGTAACTAGCATGTTGCTAGCATGATTACCAAGTTACTAGCATGTTGTTAGCATGATTAGCATGTTACTAGCATGTTGCTAACATGATTAGCATGTTACTAGCACGTTGCTAACATTTTTCTATCACGATTAACATGTTACTGGCATGTTGCTAGCATGATTAACATGTTGCTAGCACATTGCTAGCATTTTTCTATCATGATTAGCATGTTACTAGCATGTTTCTAACATGATTAGCATGCTGTTAGCATGATTAACAAGTTGTTAGCATGATTAGCATGTTACTAGCACGTTGCTAACATTTTTCTATCATGATTAGCAAGTTACTAGCATGTTGCTAGCATGATTAACATGTTACTAGCACATTATATAATACAGAATAATAATAATCTTAAATAGTATATCAGTAAGTTGGCTTTCTCAAGCCAACTTAACTAATTACAAACAACAGGACAAAAAAATGACAGTAGAACAAATGAATAAGAAATGCTACATACATTGTATAAAGTAATCACATGTATAATTCTTGACTGTATAAATTAAGTTCCCTATCTGACGAACGTCTCCGTTCCCTCCATCAGGGAACGAGGGTTACCATACGTAACCGAGACGTTCCCTATCTGTCGTACACTCCGAGTTGTGTCCAGTGTACGACACTAGGGGTCGCTCTTGGGAGCCCTAATTCGTACACTGGACACAGCGTCTCCGTTCCCTCCATCAGGTAACGAGGGTTACCATACGTAACCGAGACGTTTATATTTCTTCTTATTAAAGTTACAAAAGTGATTTAGTCAAGAGCAGTGAGAGTGACCACGTACATTACATTTTGTGACCACATAGCACAGCAATTGCCAACATGAGTGTGTAAATATGATAGGGACGATAATCCAAAATCTCTCCCAGTTGACAAATTTCTACAAGTGAATCGTGTCTATCACTCACCCCTAGTGGTTGCTATGCAGTTTCTACAAATAAGGTGTTGCTATGCAGTTGCTGGGGTGTTCTGGCAAACCTAATGATGACTTCACCTGGCTCTCCTGGGTTGCCTGAAAATCCAGGTGGTCCTGGAGGTCCAGGTTCTTCAGCAGAACTAGCACACAGTCTGCAAAGTTCTCCTTGGTCACCTATATTAAAATGATGGACGACAATATTACGTGATTAGCATGTTTTTTGGTTGCATGCATTTAGGTCATGTAGACTTTATTAAAGGGGCTGATCTGTGTCTAGCTTAGAAAATAATTTTTGTAGGGATATTACCAGTTATGATCTAAATATCTGAGCTTATTTTAGCCATTCAACCTGGAGGATAACATAGGCTGTGACATAGGTGAAACTTACCTGGTATGCCAGCACTTCCACGCAGACCCTGAGGGCCTGTTAGGCCTATGTCACCCGTGAACCCTTTTGGCCCCAGGCGGCTGTCGAATTCTGGAGATGCAGGAGAGAAGCACAAACAGTAATTTTATCCACATAACTGCTATACTAAAGTGATTTTCTGTTCCTTTTCTTGTGCTTATCTTTGTTTACTGAAATATGTAATAAAGTTGCTTTTTTTTAAATGTCTAGCGAGCTGCCTGACATTACATGTACCCTTTGCAGATTAGGTATTCCTATAATCCACTGCAACAAGCTTGGTTAATAGAATAAATTGAAGATGCGGACTTTAACAAAAGATTGTTACTTGAAATTCCTGGAAGTCCGGGGTCACCAGGGGGTCCTCGTTCCCCTGATGGGCCGTCAAATCCTTTGGGTCCACTGCTGTTAGGTGCAGGATCTCCTTTTTCTCCTTTCACACCTCTAAACCCTGGAGAACCTGGTTTTCCAGTAGGTCCTGGTATGCCGGTCCCTAACATATTTGAGTGAAGAGTTAACATTTGTATTTTGTATGTACTGTATGCATGTATTTGTGAGTGTGCAAAAAAAACGAGAAAATGCAGATATATAATTTACCTTGAGGACCTGTATATCCAGTAATACCATGGAAACCTTTAAAAAAAAAAGAGAAACCAATAATAGTTTTTGATTATATATTTTGTCTCAATAACACAAAAATAATAATTCATTACATACACTACCATTCAATGGATTAGGGTCAGTAGGGTTTTTTTTTTTTTTAAAGAAGTATCTTATGTTTAACAAAGCTGCATTTATTTGATCAAAAATAGTAAAACAGCAATACTGTGATTTGTTTTTTTTTGGTACAATTTAAAGTACCAGTTTTCTATTATAATTTATATATATATATATATATATATAATTTATTCATGTGATGCAAAACTGAATTTTCAGAATCATTATGCGTCACATGATCTTTCAGAAATCATTCTAATATGAATAATTGTTCAGGAAACAATTCTAGCATTTGCTAAACGCTAGTATACATTACTACGTTAACCATGGTTTGTATGAATATTTTGTTAACAGAAAGAAGAGAGTTTTGTGGCCCTTAAAAAAAGAAAGAAAAATATAGCCGCAAACAGAGACTACTGGGGTTCAAGCGCTTCAAGGCATTTAAGCACATATGAAAAAAGACATTATGTAGCAAGCCTTTTTTTGCAAATACAGGTAATTTACCACAGAAACATTATGTTTTTCATCACATTATGTATGTAATGTTTATGACCGTTATAGCGCCAGCTGTGGTCCGATCCCCTTAAAACTTTGCATACTTGTTTAGAATCACCTGTCGCATGTGCTCAGCAGGTTTTGTGAAGTTTTGAGTTTTTCTTGAGGCTTTATAGGATTTTGGGTGAATTTGGACAAGCCGCTTTTCTGAACAACCCCGTTATAGCTTTCCAAGGTACATTTTTTTTATAATTATTTGTCTAAAGAGTCCAGAGAATTGTACTGAAGTGTTTTTTCCAGACTGAGCAAAAAACCTAGGACTAGTTTGCAAAAGTAGGTTTTTTACATCTTCTGTCATGTAACAAACGATTTGATTGACAGCAGTGGTTCTAGAGGCAAAGTTGTCCAGAATGAGGAGTTCTATCTTATGATACCGAGATCATGTGCATGTGCGAAAAATGTGCAACGTACAATTGTTTACACCTTTGAAAAATGTAATATCGCCCCCTGTGGCTGATTTCTTTCAAATTCCTCTCAGGCCTTTGGGGCTGTGAGTCAAAGAGGCCCACTGAGTTTCATTCTGATCATCCTCCGTTAACCTTGTCTAACAGGTGCTCAAACGTTGTTGGCCAATGGCGGCCGTGTTTTTTGAGATACACAAATGCCCTTGTAGACACGTGTGGCACTTTGGACCAAGGCCGTGCACACTGATTTTCAGGTTGGCTGCACAGTTATAGCCATTTAGACACTTGTGACACTTTGGACCAAGACCGTGCACACCAATTTTCATATTATAGCCATTTTTATGGTTTTTCCCTCTTATAGCACCACCAAGTTTCCTGTGACCTCAGATTTAGATTTTACATAAGTGTTTTGAGTTTGGTGAAGATATCTCATTCCGTTCAGGAGTTATAGGCATTTTAGTAAAACTGGCCCTGCCCCTTTGCGATGGGGAGTCGAAAGTTTGACTTTTTTTGATAATTATTGATATTCGCTCTCCAGAGAATCTTTCTGCACTGGTTTGGTTCCGATCGCATGAAAAACCTAGGATTGGTTTGCAAAAGTAGGTCTTGCAGAAAAGTTCGTGAAAAAGTGATGCTTTAGAAGTTATGAGTGATTTCGTACTTTTGTTTGCTGTAGCGCCCCTGTCAGGCTGATTGGGGTGAGCCTCGGTCACATTGTAGGCGGTGTGAGTACTACCGTCTCTCCAAGTTTCAAGTCTCTATGGTTATGCACTATGCGCTTGAACCCCCAATAATTTCAGCTGTTTTTGTTGGTTGTTCTTTATGGAAGCTCATTTCTGCCACTGAATAAAAAATAAAAAAAGGTAACTGAAACTTTTTATCTTGCAATTCTGACTTTTTCTTACAATTGCACGTTTCCATCTTGCAATTCTAATGTTTTTTCTAAGAGTTGTGACATACTGTATAAACTTGCAATTGTATGTTGTAAAGTCAGAATTGTGAGATAAACTCGCAATTCTGACTTTCTTTCTCAGAATTACAAGATATCTGTAAACCCGCAGAGTTTAGTACAGCACTTTTACCCTCAAAACTGGACTTTATAACTCACAATTGTGAGAAAAAAAAAGATAAAAAGTTGCAGTTAGCTTTTTCAGTTTTTTATTCAGTGGTGGAAATGGGCTTCCATAGGTTCTTTGTGCATGAAAGTAGTTAATTAATTTGATTACTAACCTTCACTTCCTCGTAGACCAGGAGGTCCTGGAGGCCCACAAAAACCTTTTTGACCTTTGATCTCTTTCGGTATTACAATGTACTAAAATACAGAATTATAATAACACTTCATCAGTAATTTACAAAAAATTTAATTCCCCATTAAATATATATAGAGACATATTTTATTATTACTTCATCAGCTAATGAAATAGAATAAAAAGTGTAGCCATTTTTGATTGTTCAAGATTGTCAAGTGAACATATCACTACCTCTCCAGGGGCACCAGGGGCACCGCAGTCACCCTTTGGACCCTGAAAACACACAAACACAAAAAAATAAACAGATGAATGAATTTAAGTATGACACTTTAGCTTTGTCAAAATTCAGAGGCTGCGTGCTCTGGAGGTTGCATTTGCAGTCTCATGTAAGAAAAGTAACCGTTAAATAGCACAGTAAAAAATATAGTATTTAACATCTCACAAGGAATAACAGTCAATTTTATCACAGTTACTTTTCATAAATAGGACATCCCTGATGATGTATGCATCCTACAAATGTGACCTCCAGAGGATGCAGCCTCCAAAATGAGACACAGCTATTGCAGCTATAGCAAGATTCAATTTGCAATAAGCATCCTCAAGGGGGTGCTATTCAACTGCACTTAAAACAGCCAACTATCTTTTTTTAAGTTAGTTTGGCTTTCAAGTCAAAGTGAGACAGCACCATACATAGTATGTAACACATGATTAAACAACAGACAGACGGAGAGATATACCCTTTCTCCTTTTATTCCAGTAGGTCCTGGAAATCCTCTGTCTCCAATGATTCCCTGGGAGAACAAAACATAAACCATCATTGTCACAAAACCTGAATTCTATCTAAATAATTTTTCCCCTCACATTTTTTATTGAATTTAAAGAACTTGATAGGTTTAAAGGTGCAGCATTGACAGCTAGGGGTTGAAATGGGTACTGCAGTCCAAATTAAAAATATTGTTTCTCCCATATGAACACACAACAGGAATGAGCACAGTGCAATGAGCTTTACACTGTAAGTTAATGAGTTAATTTATCCTCGTTTTAATATGCCTCTGGTTTTTTAAGTGACGCCAGGCTTTTAAAGTCATGTGGAGTCTCTGACCCAATTCGTTTGCTGGCTTCCATGGGTGCAATACACTGTTTTCCACTCTCTGGCAACCCGGGGTATCAAAACACTATTGGTTAAACTGTGGGCGGAGTCACACAGACTAAAACAAAAACAGGCATTCCAACACAGGATGCTCATTTTCAAAGTAGAATAACTGGCTTTAGAATTGTTTTTTGGGGGAAACAATATGTGAAATTTGCATATTTCCTTAATTTCTGCAAATGATGTTTTTATGCTTTGGTACAGTAATAAAATTACATATAGCACCATTGATAACCCAAAAAGGTTTGTGCTCACCTTGGGGCCTTCCTCTCCTTGCAGCCCCTCCTTTCCAGGTTTACCCTGAAAATCAAAAATGAAAAACATTTTTTTTGTTTGTTTGTTTGTTTGTTTTTTTTTTACATCATTAAGACTATTAAAGGGGTGCTATTATGCTTTTTCACTTTTTGAACTTTAGTCAGTGTGTGGTGTGTATCTTTGGGCATAAAAAGATCTACAAAGTTACAAATCTCAAAGTCCACTCCAAAAGGAGATATTTCGGATTTAAAAAAAGAACTACCCTTTTCAAGAACTACAACGAACGGCTCCTTTAGAATACAACGTTTGTTTTCCGCAATGATGTCACAACACGGTCCATTAGAATATCATTAAATTAAATCCCGCCAACAGAAATTCTAATTGTTGGAGGGAGGGTAGAGACGAGGTGGGGGATTAGCCTAACTTTAGTGTTGCAGCGCGGAGAGCCGCTTCAACGAACCGCAGCGCAGCGGGTATCAACACAGGCATTGACTAGAGTGGCTGCTTCAGAGCTGTAATGCGCCGCAGACGTGTGCAGTACAGGGGGCGAAACACATGCCGAAGCCGCGATCTTCTCCGGTTGCCGCTTCGGAGCCGTAACGTGCTGTGTGAGAGATTTATTTATCATACAGTGTAGATAGCTTCACTTATAACATGACTGTTTTTTAAAAAGCATAAACTTGCACTAGAATAGGCTAGGCTAATCAGTGATGATGTTCTTTGATAATGTTAGGCTGCTTTTAGCCTTATGCTGGAGCTGGTTTCGGGCAATGAAACTAAGTATGTAAATAATTAAATACATTAAAATGATAATATCATGTATTGGTGATCTCGTAGGCTAATAATAGGACCCAACACTACTGTAGCGTATTATTGACTCACCCTCCATGCATCCTAGGTGTATATGACTTCTTTCTTTCAGACGAATGCAATCGGAGTTATATTAAAATTTGGGTGTTTTTCGTCATCAGTCCAAAACAAGTCCAATAATATGCATCCATCCATAAAAAAAAGTGCCTCACACAGGGCCGGGGGGTTAATAAAGGCCTCCTCTAGTGAACTGATGCTTTTTTGTAAGAAAAATATCTACATTTAAAACGTAAGAATCACTTTAATCTAGCTTGTGCTAACAGTTGTACACAGAACTTGCTTTTTTGACAAGGGGCGTGGCAGTACTGAAATACCGTCTAAGCTGTTCGCCAATCGCAACACAGTGGGACGGCTAACCAATCACAACACATTTCGTTTTTCGGAAAGCAGGCCTTTATTAAACCCAGAACTAATCGAGCCTTATGTGCCAGGCTGCGTGAAATGTATTGTAATGTATTTGAAATGTATTGTAATAAAGTAAATTATGTTAAAAATAATGCGTTTTTCAAACCAACAAGCATGAAAGCATGTTCTAGTACACCCCAAAACAAAATCAAGACTTTGTAAAAGAGCATAATAGGACCCCTTTAAGTATAAATTTTTTATTAAAAAAAAAACAGAAACAAAAAAAACAATGTTATTTAATAAATTAATAAATATTAATAATAATTGTTTGGCATCCAAATGAAACTAGTTTTTTAAATTTTGTTTTATGTCAAACATTTAAACTTAATGTTAATAGATTTATTTAGTTATTTACCGGACCCCCAGGATACCCAATTTCCCCTGGCTGCCCCTTAGGACCAGGACAACCACGAAAACCCTGCAGAATACAGTAGTTGGACTTTATGAGTAATTGCACATCATTTAAACAACAACAAAAAAAAACTTTTTTTTTTTAAAAAAAAAGCTTTGTTTATTTACAGGCGGGCCAGGACATCCAGTGTCTCCAGGATCCCCAGTGTCACCCTGAAACCAAAAATAGGATGATTTTGCACAAACCCAAATTCATGTGGATTATAGTGTACAACAGGATATATTGGTTAAAAATAGATAAAAATGCATGGCTTTTAAAGGAGGGGTGTGTTACCTTAGGCTCCTTTGGTCCTGATACAAATAACTTTATGCCTTTTTCTCCTGGTATACCAGGGGGTCCCCTCTCCCCCTACAGCAGAGGCCCGGTAATGCATTTAAGAGTTCATAAAATCAGATTAAAGAGACCATTTTTAAAAACTAAAATCAAATGGATTACATGTTTTGTAAGAGGAATCAAAAGCTCAAAAATTGATAATGCTGACCTTTGGACCACTGGGTCCTGGTACTCTCATGGTTTGACCCTCTCTACCCTATATGTAAGAAAAGAAGGTTAGATTCACACATATACATTATACTGACCTGACATGTTACCATTAGCTAATCAGAACAAACCTTCTCTCCTTGCGGTCCAGGTAAGCCTTGTATTCCCTATAAACATTCAACAGTTAAGTCAAAATGATAATAACATAATCATAAATGAGATATAAAAACATTGACTTACTGGTGAGCCTCTAAGCCCCTCTGGTCCAACTGGTCCAGGAAACCCTGTCACTCCTGGTGGTCCCTATAGATCCACAACCAATTATTGCTCATCCAAATGTTAAATCTGCCTTTTGAACTTTATTCTCATAATGAATTCTCTTACTTTATCTCCATTTCTTCCTGTAACACCACAGTGTCCTTTCAATTGTTCAGGGCGTGGGAAGTAATAGCTTTCTCCCTAAAAACAACAATTATTTATGGCTAAAATATTATCACTGATGTGAGCACATTTTTAAAATGAGTTTCTGGCTTGTTAACACTTCATAAAGGACTGAAGATGATCAAATAAAACAAACCTTCTGTCCTTGGATTCCTGGCCTTCCCTGAAATCAACAAAAAATGTTGGTGTTTAAACTGACAGCTCAAATCGGAATAAGGCTTACATCCAAACTCACTCCTGAGGAAAAACAAGAGCACTCAGTGTTTTCATATTCTATACAAGATAATATGAATATATGGGTCAATATCACCATAGAGTGCCTTTCAACCCTCACAATACTCAGAAAATTTGGTCTTAATTTCCCATTCGCTTTATGTCATGTCATAAATAGTAGACACTCGAGTACTATAGAAACATATTAGCTAATCTGTCACACTTTTTAGATAATTATGGACATATTCACTGACCAAAATTATAAATGCAACACTTTTGTTTTTGCCCCCATTTTTCATGAGCTGAACTCAAAGATCTAAGACTTTTTCTGTGTACACAAAAGACCTATTTCTCTCAAATATCGTTCACAAATCTGTCTAATCTGTGTTAGTGAGCACTTCTCCTTTGCCTAGTTAATCTATCCACCTCACAGGTGTGGCATATCAAAATGCTGATTAGACAGCATGACTATTGCACAGGTGTGCCTTAGGCTGGCCACAATAAAAGGCCACTCTAAAATGTGCAGTTTTACTGTACTGGGGTCCGAAAACCAGTCAGTATCTAGTGTGACCACCATTTGCTTTACGCAGTGCAACACATCTCCTTCGCATAGAGTTGATCAGGTTGTTGATTGTGGCCTGTGGAACGTTGGTCCACTCCTCTTCAATGGCTGTGCGAAGTTGCTGGATATTGGCAGGAACTGGAATACGCTGTCGTATACGCCAATCCAGAGCATCCCAAACATGCTCAATGGGTGACATGTCCAGTGAGTATGCTGGCCATGCAAGAACTAGGATGTTTTCAGCTTCCAGGAATTGTGTACAGATCCTTGCAACATAGGGCCGTGCATTATCATGCTTCAACATGAGGTGATGGTCGTGGATGAATGGCACAACAATGGGCCTCAGGATCTCATCACGGTATCTCTGTGCATTCAAAATGCCATCAATAAAATGCACCTGTGTTCAATGTCCATAACATACGCCTGCCCATACCATAACCCCCCGCCACCATGGGCCACTCGATCCACTACGTTGACATCAGCAAACCGCTCACCCACTCGACACCATACACGCTGTCTGCCATCTGCCCTGTACAGTGAAAACCGAGATTTATCCATGAAGAGAACACCTCTCTAAAGTGCCAGACGCCATCGAATGTGAGCATTTGTCCACTCAAGTCAGTTACGACAATGAACTGCAATCAGGTCGCGAACCCGATGAGGAAGAAGAGCATGCAGAGGAGCTTGGAGGTGAAGATGCTGGATGTGGAGGTCCTGGGCTGGTGTGGTTACACGTGGTCTGGGGTTGTGAAGCCAGTTGGATGTACTGCCAAATTCTCTGAAACGCCTTTGGAGATGCTTATGATAGAAAAATAAACATTCAATTCACGGGCATTCCTGCAGTCAGCATGCCAATTGCACGCTCCCTCAAAACTTGCAACATCTGTGGCATTGTGCTGTGAGATAAAACTGCACATTTTAGAGTGTCCTTTTATTGTGGCCAGCCTAAGGCACACCTGTGCAATACTCATGCTGTCTAATCAGCATCTTGATATGCCACATCTGTGAGTGCTCACTAACACAGATTTAGACAGATTTGTGAACAATACTTGAGAGAAATAGGCCTTTTGTGTACATAGAAAAAGTTTTAGATCTTTGAGTTCAGCTCATGAAAAATGGGGGCAAAAACAAAAGTGTTGCATTTATAATTTTGGTCAGTGTATATTACTGTTAAATATGTTTTCATTGCAATATTAAGATTCAAATGATATTTTCTGAAAGGTATAATGTCCCTTTCTTAAACAGGGTTATTTGTTTGCTTTCAAATTATAAATACAAAAAAGATTTTATATAAACCTTGTATTTTTAAAGAAACTTATACGATTTGCACATGTATTTTTTCTTATTTGGAGAAAACTCTTATATTTGGATGCAGTTTTTTGTTTGCATGTTATTGCCTTCACACCTAGCTATTAAGCACACTGGATTAGATATGATTGAATTATTATTTTAAATATCAAAATTTATGAAATATGACAATGAAACATTTATTCAACTTCAAAAAAAATAATATAATACTACTAATAATAAATAATATAATTACATTCTCATTCATTTTAGTTTTTAGCAATATTAACTACAAATGAATGCTATGTCCACCCTGTCATACCCTGTCCACGTCCACCCTGTGTACGTCCACTCTATCAAGTCTAAGTGGCCGACAAGGTGGACATTTTGGAACAACGACAGGGTGGACATTCTGAGCTTCAATTAGCATATTAGCTTACAACAAACTGTGACTAACTAAATCGTTATTCTGGTTGTTAAAGACAATTTGGTATATTTAAAAAATTTTGAAAATACTGTATCCTAATCACTTCCGGCATAGTTTATGCTGACAGGGTGGACGTGTTAAGCTTGGGAAAAGCAAGTAAGCAAACTCATACGAAGAAAATTTGTCAATTTAAAAATCACCAAATTACCAAATTCCCGCCACTATAGAGACAAAAAATCTGTTGTCCTGATGTCACTAAACGGGGTGGCCTTTTCTTAAAGGGACAGTTTCCCCAATACGACAGGGTGGACAACCATTCAAGGGACATGGACAAACTCTTCTTTTTTATTAAATAAAAATATTGTTTTTTATTACTAAATGGTCAATACACTCAAACTGAGTAATCTCTTATTTAACAAAATATTACTAAAGAACTTTTACTAAAAATGTTATGATTTGACTGTATTCTACTCTCACTAAAATTTAATAAGCAGTGTATGGGACATAGAAAAATAACACACATCCTCACAAAAAATCTAGAAAATGTATCTAAAGAGCCAAGTAATGTTTTATTATGAATATAAAAACACCAAAAGGCACCCTACAGTGATATTGACCCATATAACATCTATAGCATGTAAGTGATCATTCCATGGCATTTTATGACAGGTTCATACATACAGCTTTTTTTTTTTTTCTTTGTATCACTTACGTTCAGGTTTCAGAATGTTCTTAACTCAATGCTCATATTTTTAACATTTGTGATGTCAAGCATTACATGATTAGTTTAAAAAATAAATACATATAGAAAACTTACTTAGTTTCATACTGATAGCACTATATATGTGTGTATATACATATATATATATATTCACTATATATGATTACTCATATTTAGGTCTTACCGGCAACCCAGGAGGTCCCACCAACCCTATAAAGCCTGGGGGACCAGGCTCACCCTGTAAGAAAAATGCCAGTGATGACAGTGAGCTTTCATACGGTTAAACAATTAATTACAATTACAAATTCATTAAAATCACACATAAAGATTGCAATACCTTTGTTCCATTGCATCCTGGCAGGCCATGAGCCCCACTTGGCCCCTGTTTCCCAGGAAATCCCTGAAAGAGGAAAACATGATGTTAACAAGAGCATCTCTAAACGGTCAAAGCAGCTAATGTTGGTGTCACAAAAATGTGACGATACCATGCCAAGTATTTAAAAGCGATGATGAGACCTAATGTATGGCATATGTAGCATCTTAATTCCTATTATTAAACATTTTGGCTATAAATTATGTCTAGAAGATAAAACATAAATATACACTCTGGTGTTATTTTAGCATCAGTTATACTATTATAGCTTTTTTTTTAATATTTTGAATGATTTTATTTTTATATTCTCTGTTTTTATTATATTATACATAATTTTAGTAATTTTTTTTTTTGTTAAATATGTCCATATAGTTTTTATTAAAATTTGACCTTTTAGTTTATTTTAATACTTATGATAATACTTATGACTTATGAAATGAAAATGAGAAAAATTGTTTTTTGAGAAATTAGATTTTTTTTAAATGGTTTTACGTTTTAGTTTTAGTAATAATCCTGATACACCCCAATGCAAATGATTAAGCAAAATAACTAAAATATTCTTTAAAAAGTACTAAAAAGTACTCTAAAATATGTCAAAACTTACTGGTAGTCCTGGTGGGCCAGGGAATCCTGGTGTCCCTAAAAGTCCCTTATTGAGAGAATGAGAACGAGAGACAGATTGGCTAGACTTCACTTATACTGCAACTGTCAGAGGAAATATATTAACACACTCACACACTCCGTACCCTAGGACCTTTAGGTCCAGGTAGGCCTGGAAATCCAGGTCTTCCCTGTGTAAAAAAAAGACAGATATACATTTTACCAACATTAATCAATGCTCTAATAAAGAGTCTAAACAACAATGAATTTGTTTATTGGTTGTTGAATGTCAAAACAAAGAATATGCCACAAGTTAATTTTATTTTCTGCTGTAAATTTCAAAATGAACAGGCTTGCAAAAACTCAAATTCTATACGGTCCTCACTTGGAAGTTCAAGTGAAAGAAAATTATGACTTAATATACAATATTTGTCTGTAAACCCCCATTGAACGAGTCATAGGCAACTGTGGCAAAGAACGAGAAACTCTTCTTCTAAGAACATATGTGAAATGTATAATATATAATATTTCTATATTTTCAAACTGTGAGCTTGTAAAGCATCCAAGTGTAACATACATCTTCACCACGGTGTCCAGGAGGGCCTTCTTTTCCTCGATGCCCCTGAACTCCCTCTACACCAGGAAATCCAGGGATCCCCATATCACCCTAAAAGAAAGACAGATAAACGTAAAATAGTTACAAATTGTTATGAGAGTATGTTGATTTATCAGCAATATTAGTAACTTTAATGATTAAGTTGCATGATTATTGGGTAAACCCTTTGGGTGAAACAATAAAATTATATGGTTTTTGTACTGGTTTACAGTCCGGACTAGTTGACGCTAGTCAACGCTGGTCTGCAGATGAGTTGACAGATTTCAGAAAACCGCATAGTTTATGACATCATAGACTTCAGACTATGATTCCGTCCAATCGGATGATATTGAATATGTTTGAGATTATGAATTGATTTTTTAAAGCTCATATTGCTTTAATTTATATGTTTAATTTGAAAGAAATTTGCATAAAGTTACACTGCCATTCAAAAGTTTGGGATCAGAAAGTTTTTCATGTTTTTAGAAAAGATTATTATGCTCATCAAGGCTGTGTTTATTTAATCAAAAGTACAGAAAGAATGTAATATTGTGAAATATTATTACAGTGTAAAATAATGTTTTTCTATTCTAATATACATTAAAATCTAATTTATTCCTGTGATCAAAGCTGAATTGGTAGTTTAATTTATTAATCCATTTTCAGTGTCACATGATCTTTCAGAAATCATTCTAATATGCTGATTTATTATCAGAAACCTGTGATACTTTTTTCAGGATTCTTTGATGAATAAAACATTAAAAAGAACAGAATTTCTTTAAAACAGAAATATTTTCTCACAATATACACTACCTGTCACGAATCTGGCCGGTGACCTTCGGTCGGCTCACCACCAAATGTCGCTCTCTCACATTCACATTACACTGACTGTTGCACCACACCCCGGACTACGTTCCCCATCAGCCATTGTGCTGATCGTCTGCAGCTGATCAGAGACCCTATATAAGCCTTGGACTTCCTCTCACGAGTCGCCGAGTATTGGATTGTTGTCAGCATTCGTACGCAGCTTTGTCCTAGTTATCCTGTGTCTAGTTTGTTCTTGTTTTGCCTTGTATTCTTAGTCTTGTTTCCTAGCCAAGTTATATCGTTTAGTCTGTCTCGCTGCCTGCCTTTTGGAACTGTAGCCTGTCATTTCGGAACACCCTTTTGCCTAGCCCCCTGGATTACGTTCGCTGTTTTCTGACCCTCGCCTGCCTTACGGACTACCCTTTTGTCTTGCTCTAACATACCTGACCATGACACTTAAGACTGGAGTAATGATGCTGAAAATTCAGTTTTGCATCACAGGAATATATTTTATGTTAAAGTATATTAAAATAAAAAACATTATTTTATGTTGTAATAACAATTTTCACTGTTTTCTTTGAAAAACATTAAAAATCTTACTTTTGAACAGCAGTGTATATAAAAAATATTTAGAACAGTTGTCACTCTGTCTCCCAATAATGTCTTAATAAGATCATATTTTTATTGCTTAATTTTATGACTAGTTTGTATTGTGAATAATGGATAATTAAGTAAATATTGAAATATTACTTATAATATAAAAGTTATTCTTAAAGGAGAACTCCAGTTCCAGAACAACAATTTACAAGTAATTTACTCACCCCCTTGTCTTCCAAGATGTTTATGTCTTTCTTTCTTCAGTCGTAAATAAATTATGTTTTTTGAAGAAAATATTTCAGCATTTTTCTCCATATAATGGACTGATATGGTGCGATCGATTATTTTCATTAAAAAATATATATAATTTATATACTTTTTAATGTCAAACGCTCGTCTTGTCTTACTCTGCCTGGACAGTTTTTGTTCCAGTTCATGACAGTTAGGGTATGTCGAAAAACTCCCATCTCATGTTCTCCCTCAACGTCAAAATCACCCTGTATCGCTGTTTTACCTTTTTTGTTAAGGGTGTTTGATCTTTGCATGTTCACTTTGCAAAGACTGGGTCGGTACTTCTGCAGTGATGTAGGATGATTTTGAAATGATTTTTGAAGTTGAGGGAGAAAATACGATTGGAGTTACCCTAACTGTCTTGAGCCAGAATACACATGGAGAGAAAAGCAAGACGAGCGCTTGAGATTAAAAAGTATTTCAATTGTATTTTTTAAATGAAAATAACTGATCGTTACACTAGATAAGACCCGTCTTCCTCGGCTGGGATCGTTTACAGCTGCATTTGAGATTGCTTGAAGCTGCATTTAAACTGCTTTTTGTAAGTTCAAAATTGGGGCACCATATCAGTCCATTATATGGAGAAAAATGCAGAAATGTTTTCCTCAAAAAACCTAATTTCTTTACGACTGAAGAAAGAAAGACATGAACATCTTGGATGACAAGGCCGTGAGTACATTATATGTGAATCTTTGTTTTGGAAGTGGACATCTCCTTTAAGTTACTTAGACTATAAGGTCATATAATCATGTTGATCATTTTTCGAGACCTTTAATTTTGTGCATCAAATATGATACAGTAAGCATTAAATGATTATATAGTTGCATGATGGCCATGGTCTACACAGACAGGACATTTACATGGTGGAATATTTTCATATTGGACAAGTCAGGAGAACTTGAAAGCTCAACTGTGTGAATTTTGCAACATTAACTTGGACACAGATTTTCAAGATTGCTTGCAAATATTTATCAGCAACAACACAGACACCGGAAAACATTTAAAAAGGAAGACCTGCAAAATAGCGCCATGGACTTTATCTAATCCCATGTACAGCATCTTTTATTGCAATGAACTTACCATGACAGGTATACCACACACATGTGCTTAGAGAGAAGCAGAACACAGACTTTTACACACAGGTGGACACATAGAGAGGAACAGATGCGTGACTTATACTGCTGATAAGTGTTCTGTAGCTTTGGGCATCAAGAGTGTAGCTGGGGATACAGTGATAGTGTGATACGAACACCTGGGTGGCCAATAATCAAGAGACCACCCACCACCACAAAAAAATAAATAAATAATATTTAGACCAGGTGACCCAAGCTTCAGAAATCTTGATGCCAAGACAACCAGAACCAATAACTGATCATTTGTGTTGTGTAACAAGGGAATGTACAAAAGCGTAGAAGTTTGAAATGGTGGTGCTTTTGAAGAAGTTCTCATCCTCTGTTTTTTTATTCAAATCCTTTGCAGTGAATGGGTGCCGTCAGAATGAGAGTTCAAACAGCTGATAAAAATATCACAATAATCCACAAATAATCCACACGACTCCAGTCCATCAATTAATGTCTTGTGAAACAAAACGCTGCATGTTTGTTAAAAACAAATCCATTATTAAGATATTTTTAGCTTTTGGTTAAAATATGAATCTTCTATTCAAAATACTTCTTTCTTTCTCTAGTAATAATGTCATCTAGTCTGAATCAGGAGAGAAATATGCACAGATCAAGAACTGGTTATAAGTTCAAAACAGCTCTAAACAAAGATGTCGGTGGATTTTGATGTGAGAGGACAAGAGGTGATCCATTATTATGGATTATGAACTTATATTTTGACCAGAGGTTTAAAGTTAATACACCTTGATGAATTACTTTATTACATAGATGTATTTTTTATTTTTTTTTGCTTTACAAGGCGTTAACTGATGGACTCGAGTCGTGTAGATGACTTTTGGATTATTGTGATGTTTTTATCAGGTGTTTGGACTCTCATTCTGATGGCACCCATTCACTGCAGAGGATCCATTGGTGAGCAAGTGATGTAATGCTTAATTTCTTCAATCTGCTCTTATGAGGAACCAAAATTATCTACATCTTGGATGATCCGAGGGTGAGTAAATTGTCAGAAATTTTTCATTTTTGGATGAGCTATTCCTTTAAGATACACTGGGGAAAAAATAACTTGTAGGAAAAAAATCTTTGTAACAATTTGACACATTTAAGTAAATTTTACTGCTACTTCTCTGTACAATCTACTTACTATTGAACTTAACATTCATAAGAGAAATTAAATAAATATTACATAATGATGTATAATTTTACTGGCTTACTTGGTAATACTTTGATTTCACTTAAATAGCACCAAATTAAACCATGCTTTTAAAGTGTATGTTACTTAGAAACATCTAAACTTCATCTAAATTACACAGTAGATGTATAAATCCACCATATCTACATAATAACAAAATCACAAGTTACTAAATCTAACAACAAAAACAATGATAACGGAAAAATGAAATGGAAAAAAATCAACCTTATTAATTATTCATGCCCAGTGCATGATGGGAACACCAGTATCAAAAAAGTTGACGAGGTTTCACTTCATTTTATAACATTTATATTTACGCTTCAACTTCTGCAAGCTTAAATTAAGTGCCAATATAGAATTTACTTTGTTTTTTTTATAAATTATTGCCTGAACTAACTTTTTCATGTAGAAATTAGATTTGTTTTTCAGTAGTATTTACTACACCCCAGAATCATTTTTATTAGTGTGTTATGAATATTAAGATTTTCTAGCTGCTTTGAAACAACGTGCGCTTTGAAAAACGCTAAACAAATAACTCTGACATCATTCCACTATTATGTGGCAAATATAAAAACTTCTGCACCGAAAACGTTCATCAGAAGGGGGCAGCATTTACACTTAATGTAAATCTGAATGTCCCTGCATGTTTAACCTCAGGAACTTATTTTCGCACTCAGATATTGGCAGCCACAAAAGCGTGTATGTGGATATGATTTTTTATTATATATGTTTGCATATTATATTACCTTTTGTCCTTTAAGTCCTTGACAGTTGCATCCTGATTTCTCATTGCAAACACACCCCTGTAAAGAAAACACAAGCAAAACAACACCATGACTACATGAATGCATTTACAGGTTCAGTAGCAGGTTTAGGAACTATTGATTAAATTCTAACCCTTTGTGGTTTTGTAGCATCATTAGGATTTCCGCTTAAACTGACTGTAGGCACGAGATGTGCCCAAGCAGACACCCATAATTTAAATGAAATCACCTAATCAAGAAATGCATAAACTCCATGGCTTACAGGAATGCCTGGAGTTTGACTGGCTCTCTGCATGAACATGCATTGTTACGGATGAACTCCAAAATTAAAAGATATGACAGCGACAAGCATGGGTTCATGGCCTCACATCTCACTACTGGAGATCACAGATTCATATAGTATGTCTTTGCAAGGTAAGGTGGATAATAGGAAAGTTATGCTTCCTTGGACAACAACAGAAGTTGGTAAATGTGCATTATTATGTCTCATGAGTTGTTTTTCAGTAAAATAGTCACGTCTAAACTGCTTTGAAAATGTTTACTGTGCAATCATCATTTCATTTTGAAAGTCTGCATTTATTTGAGCGAAAATACATCAGCACAGTAATATTACGAATTCTTTGTATTATTTAACTCTTCAACTGTCACCGTCCACTCAGTGGGACGCCTAATTTTACTTTGACCATATTACAAATAAATCCTAATCTAATCATGACAAAGTATATAGTTTTGGAAAGGTCTAAGACTCCTAAATAGATATTGTACCATATTTCTGTGTTACAAATTATGTAGGAAAAGTAATAGATTAATATATGTCAAGAGTGCAACTTATAAAATGTACATCATAACATGAGTTCTGACCTTTGTCACAGAAGACTTTCTTTGTTGCCTTTTTCCTTATCACGCTTTAAAAATCATAAGAAATTATATATCAGTTCAAAACTTAAAATCTCATAATGCAATCAGACATTGCATTATCATGGAAAATGTACATCAAAATCGTATTACAAAATGTTTTCATTCATGAATTATAAAAATTTAAGTCTGGATCAGGGGACACCTTAACCGAAAATTCTCTGTCATTGACGGAAATTTTTTTATCAGTGATGGAAAAATCTAAAGCATGTCCGTCATTTTGACAGATTACACCCTAGGTTGATCTACTGTAAAATTGCAGCTTTAATTCCCACCCCTGTCCAGTTGGTGGCGAGTGTGCTCCAGTCTGGCAGCAGAGCACTGCATCCAGAACAAAAACAAAACTATCACGAATGTTTTCCAGTGTGTTTGATTACAAGCAGGCGAGTACACACAAGCTACAATGATATATCACGCCACATTAAAGAGTGGCAAAACGGTATTTATTGCTTGAATATCCTAAGGAAATTGACAGAATTTGAAAACCGACACTTTGTTTCATAACACAAAGCCTAGAGTGTTGTTATTTATTGGAAGGAAGACGCAGTATGTACTGTCCATTCATCAACTGAAAACAGCATAGACCAAGAGATCGATTGTGATTTAAGAATCTATATTTTTTTGTTGTTGTTGTTGTTTTTGTTTTTAAACACTGCGCTGTCGTACTGTAGGTTCAAGATTAAAAACAAAAAAGTGAACAAAAAAAAATGTGTTATTCTAATTAAAATATGAAAATTAAAATGAAGGGTAATAATAGATAATGACGGAATTTTTACAACATACTTGGAGACCCTGTCCATCAAAATGACGGACAATGTTGAAGTCTAGCGCAACCTCTGGTCTGGATAATGCATTTTTATGTCTGTGTTCAAAAATGGGAGTGACACTTAAAGGGTTAAAGTAACTCTATTGTAATATTTCTTCTTATTAAAATGTAATATATTCCTGTGATAACAAAGCAGAATTTCAATCTTCAGTGTCACATGATCCTTCAGAAATGATTCTGAAAATTCTGAAAAATTATTCCATTACAGGAATAAAATGTATTTTAAAATATATTACAATAGAGTTACTTTAAATAATACAAATATATCACAATATCACTGTGCTAATGTATTTTTGATCAAGTGAATGCAGCCTTTTAAAAATTAAATGATGATTGCACAGTAAACATTTCCAAAGCAGTATATTATATATTAAGAATCTATTTCAAAAACATTTAAAAATCTTTAAAATCTTTCAAAATTTGGACCATTGTTGGACATTTTAGTAGGCAAATTTGGTGAGAGCATGTAAAGGGTTTGAAGAATTTGTTTTTAGTTTTGATATCAAAGTTCAGATACACAGGGTTGGCCTGTATGTCTCACGTACACTTGAGCACACTAAGACAAAACATGTCTCCAGATGATCTCAGATCAGTGAGACCATTGTCACTGGGACAACCCTTGTTTCCCTGTAACCGAATCTATCTGTCTTGTGCAGTTCTGATGAATGGAAAAGTCCGTATGCAAACATACCGCAAACAGATGGACTGTGATAGACAGTCTGTTTGGGTTCGGGTTGTTTGGGTTTTACCGTGCATGTAACACTAACAAAAAAAAGAGAGACATACTCCCACGCAACAATATTCACACATTAACGTGCCTGGAAGGGAGAAAACACTGCAAACAGGGATATGCAGGACTTCAATGGAGCACTTCAGGAATGTTTAACAATTTGGAATCTATTTCAGTTCAGTTTTACATGTGATGTGCAATTATATGTGATTTATATGTGCTTTGTGTATATAGGTGCATGCATAGGCCCGTATGAACCCGATCTGTAGATCTGTTGTCACTGCGCTGTGAAACTTATGAACCAGATGCCATTGTACAGATATCATCACAACAAACCAGAATCTGATACAGACCTGCATTGCCTGAGAGAGAGAGTGAGATGAAGATGGTGAACAGAAGAAAAAGTGGGAGAACAGAAAAACTTTACATCCATTACTGTTCTGTTCCTGTTCAATTCCACTGTTCATAGGAAAAGTGCCATTACTAACAGTATGCAAATGATGCAATGACATTTTTTAAAGCAATCTGCGTAATTTAGGATGCAGTCAGTCGAAAGTGTGTACTGCACTGTAAAAATATATTTTCAAAGTTCTAAATAAAAGACTGCAGTATATTTTACAAGAAAATACTGAAGAGTTCACCCAGAAATGAATCTTCTGTCATGAATTACTCATGCTCATGTCCTTCCAAACCTGTAAGATCTTCATTTATCTTCAAAACACAAATTAAGATATTTTTGATAATTTCTGAAAACTTTTTGACCCTGCATAGACAGCAGTGTTGGGCATGTTACTTTAAAAAAGTAATTTGTTATAATTAGTAGTTACTTCTCACAAATACTAACAAAGTTTGTAACTAATTATAAAAGTAACTAATTACCAGGGAAAGTAACTATTGTGTTACTTTTTAAAAAAAAGATATGCTCAGATATGTCAAATAGCTTGGATGCCCCCAATATTAAATGTTAAATGAATTAAATTGACACTAAATAGCATAAATTATTATTAAAAAAAACATTGCACACTAATGTACACTATTTTAATGCTGCTGTGAGAAAATGTGAGAGACACCTATCAAATTCAATAAATTATTTTAAATATTATCAACCCTCTACAGACACCTTGGCAATAGAATTGGCATTTTAATTGTAGTAAGTTTTTTAGTTTATTCACCAGACTAATATTAAATATCTGATATACTATATACAATATATATTTATAAAGCTTAAAGCTTTTTAAATATCTGAAGGTACACTTAGCATCAGTCAGTCAAGCATTATAATATGATATTATGATCATTTAAACTTAGTAATTAGAACTTTAGTAATTAGAATAACCATGTATGAATGCATATTTGTTATGTTGACTGAACTTAGGCCTGGTGGTGGTGCTTCAGATATTGTTTGTCGTTTAGTGTTTCTATAAAAATAAATAAAATGAAAATAATACTGATAAGAGAACAAAGCTACTACCAATTCTACTACTAATAACAATATAAAATGCACTAAGGATTAATGAGCTACTTAGCTGCTGAATATTAATCACGTTGTCTGCGTTCACTCAACCTGATTTGCTGAAGTCAAAACAGGGACTGTAGGTGAGCGCCAGCCAATGAGATTGCTGTTTGCGCATTTGTTCCGTCTACTACCCGAGAAAACGGCAGTTCTTAACAGCTGAAGAATTCCAAAGGAACTCTGTTATTTTGACGGGAAAATACAATAAAGAATATTGTTTACATGTAGCGCAACAGTTCTGCATGTTATATAAGACGCTCTTGCTCTGTATCTTTCTTTGTGTGTGTGTAAGACAAACTAACGGCTAGCCGCGTGCCTTCACACTAGAGTTTACGGTTCGTCAAATACAGGTACGCTGCGCATCCATTCGGATGAACTGAAAAATAAAATTATAATAATATAATAAATTGTAGTAACGCCACATTTTATTGTCAGTAATGGTTACGGTGTTGTAAAGGGTGAAACAGTAATTAATTTGATTACTCTTTACTGAAAAAAATAACACCGTTAGTAACGCTGTTTATTTATAACACCATTATTCCCATCACTGATATACAGCAACACAATTACCATGTTCAAGGCCCAGAAAGGTAGTGAGGACATTGTTAAAATAGTCCCTGTGACATAAGTGGTTCAACTGTAATTTTATGAAATTACAAGAATACTTTTTGTGCTCAAAGAAAACAAAAACCTTTTCTTCGACACGTTCACAAGAGTACCCCAACGTATGCGTGTGGGCCTGCTGATGCAGGAGTCAGCTTTCTAACGTAGAACATCCAACTCTCTTAGTTCATCGTCTGTACATTCTGGTACAAATAAGTAAATCTGTGCAAAAAAAATTGCAAGTCATCCTCTCTGTTAAAATTTTCAGACATGTTTACAAAGACTGTTTTATCTACAGCGTGTGTCATCCTCTGCTTGTAAACAAGGCGCAGCGTATCCGGGTGAACTGGTAACTCTCATGAGACAAAGACTGACATGGAAGAGAAGAAATTTTTGATCAAAGTCATTATTTTTGTTTTATTTGCACACAAAAAATATTCTTGTAGCTTCATAAAATTACGGTTGAACCACTGATGTCACATGGACTAATTTAACAATGTCCTTACTACCTTTCTGGGCCTTGCATTTGGTAGTTGTTTTGCTTTCTATGCAGGGTCAGAAACCTTTCGAATTTCATTCAAAAATATCTTAAAGGAGACCTACTATGACACTTGTAAACATGTAATATAAGTCTCAGATGTCCCCAGAATGTGTCTGTGAAGTTTCACCTCAGAATACCTCACAGATCATTTAGTATATCATTTTGAAAATGCCTATTTTGAGTGAAAGCAGAAAACGCTGTTTTCGTGCATGTCTCTTTAAATGCAAATGAGCTGCTGCTCCCTGCCCCTTTTCCAGAATAATACTATGGCTTTGCAGCTGTACCTCAGATACTATGCTAAAAACATCTATTTGGTTTAGATTATCATGTCTATTGTGCTGAAATCATGTGTTTCAAACCACATCAGTTCAAACTTCTGATATAGGGTTTTCTGAGTGCACACATCCGAAGCACGCACACAGAAAGCTGTCACACGGCATGTGAGTACTAAACTAAGTTCTCTTTCATGTCGTATTGCGCTTAAACTGTCAAACACACACACAAGTTATGTTAAAAACACATGAGTTACAAAAGAGTTGGTTATGTCTTTGAACATACATAGCTGGGAAAGAAATCGCATGTTTATATTAGGTGTGGCAGCAGCGTAATACACAGTAAATAAATCAATAAATCCACTGCTTTCTTGTCTGCTCTGACGCTGGGACTCTAAATAGTGTTCTGTGCTCGTCTGTGCAGTCAGAACAGAACAGTTAGCATTCTTTAGCATTCTTTGTTAGCATTTCCACAGGGGTTCAACTGTGATTCTGTATCACAAATAAACTGTTTTTGTCTTTCTACCATTGCACATTTTTACCCAGATGCTGGTGTACCATTTTTCAATACATACACCAAAGTTCTGGTGGTACCATGATACAGTGATGCTATCAGTTGTTTTTTTCAGTGCACTTTGATATGCATGGTACTATGTACTGTGTTATTTGGATACCTTGGTGACTGCATTGCATTATATTTAAATACTGCAATCATTCAGAATGGTATTTATTAAAATATCATGCATTACCATCTAATGCCATCACTGTATCATGGTGCCACCACAATACTTGGACCATGGTACTTTTTGTGTGTAAAATCCAAACCTATACTAAACCTAAACTACAATACATAAAACAACAGTCATTTTTAACAATGTTTGTTGCCTTGATTCATAACCTAGATAAGATCACATGACAGATTTTAATACACACAGAGGCACATGTAATGAAATATGCGGCCTACTGAGAGATCTGAGTAGTGATGTACATGTGCTGGGGGCTTCAAGAAGCTTCAAAGGGCCTGAATAAGTTTATTTGTGCACGCAGATGCACTGCCTCTATGCAGGTGTGCTCAGGTCCGGTCACGTTCTGACAGGTAATCACCGAGCACAGACACCAACATACTCAAAATATTTGTACAAAGCATGTCTCGCATTAAAAAGCCATTCGTCAGTTATTTGTAAAATCATTTTCTGTATCAAAAAGCAAGGCCAAACATCCCACCAGTATGCTGATGACAATGAGACAATAAGAGACTAAATGAGAAGAGAAAATATGAGCAGAACAAAAAAGAGTAAACCATTTTAAAATAGATGAACCAAGCCCAGACTAAGAGCGGTGTATAGCGATGAATAGGAAATATTCATAAACAATCTCCTCTTAGTCTCTCAGAACACACAGGCAGGCCCAGGCTGACACCGTACAGACACTATGAGCGTTGTGTGTCAGTATGCACATAATCTGGCATATATCTGATACCTGTCTGAAATAATCAAGCTAATGTTCATCTGCTCGTGAAGGGCCTGTAGTCATCATCCAGATGTCTTCTCATATCAATAGAAAATTTGTAAAACCCACAGGCTGATTGTCTGTAACAACATTACAGTGTATTAACATGCCCTTGGAAGCTGACTGACAGAAATACAAAAACAATTACACAGAACACAACACAATGGAAACCCATCAGGAAAAGCTGTCAGGATACATACCAGATGTAAAGTGAGACGCAAGTCATTGAATGTCTTTTAGCAGACACCCATTCTACAGGATTTTACAGATAAAATATGAATGAGAAACACTACCTGTCAAAAGCTTGTGGTCAGTGAGACTTTTGTTTTACGGAATGCATGTTTTTATTCAGAAAGGATGCATAAATGGATCAAAAATGACAGTAAAGATGATTAAAATGTTGCTAAATACTTTAATTTCACATAAATGCTGGTCCCCACTCAGATTTTTCTCATTTTTACATGAATTTACTTCGAAGGCCAACTGAAAGTGTTGAACCAGAGTCCTTTTTCGCTGAAAATTTGCTAATGTGGATGCATTTTAAAATGATTTCTACAGGACTATCTGACACTGAAGTAATGGCTACTAAAAATTCAGCTTTGCATCACATGAATAAACTAGATGAGTAAAGTTTGATGACAAACTTTAAAGTTGGCCAGGCCAGAAAGTTCGAAAATGTTTTAACACCTTGAATAGGTTTAAATTTTAAAATGTTTTGATGGCAACAAAGTCCATCAAAAATAGATTTACCACATTGTTAACATATTGCTAACATGATTAGCACATTGTTAATATAATTTAACATGTTGTTAACATGATTAACATGTTACTAGTATGTTGTTAACATGATTAGCATGTTGCTAGCATGATTTAGCACATTGTTAACGTGTTACTAGCATGATTAGCATGTTGCTAGCCTGATTTAATGTGATTTAACATATTGCTACCATGTTGCTAACATGATTTAGCATGGATTAGCATGTTGCTATCATTATTTAACATGATATTAGCATGTTACTAGCTATTAACATATTGCTAGCATGTTTTAAGTCGTTAGTAGCTAAAACAAGTTGATTTAGCAAAAAACTGTTTAAAACTAGCTAAAATCTACAGATTTAGCATAAACAGCTAAAGAACAGCTGATTTAGCAAGAAAAAAACAGTTAACAACCAGCTAAATCCAGATAAAGCCAGCTAATATCAACTCAGTAAAGAAAAAACAGCAGAAAATCAGCTAAAACCAGCTGATATAGCAAGAAAAAACAGCTGATTTAGCAAAAAATAAAAAAATAAAAAATGCCTGAGCCTAAGCTGATTGTCTTGTCTAAACTAGTTTAAGCTTGCTTGGTCTTAAAGGAGGTCTCCCAGTTATTATGTGTACTGTACTTGTATTACTGATCAAGTAATTGCAACCTTGGTGAGAATAAGAGACTTTTAAAAACATGTAAAAATGTATGTGTATTATCACTTGCACCAGGCAAAATTGTTTGGAAAATTGTCTGATCAACAGCATCTTCCCGACATCCATCGAACACACACATCACTACCACTCTGACTTCCTGCAGCTTGGAATGGCTGAGCTCAGTCAGGCCTTCTGATTGGTCAAACACGCAGAAAGATAAACGTGGCGGGGTCCATACTGCATCTGTAAATCCCCCAGTAGGCAACGATGGGTCCTACTGGCTTTATATGAATAGAGGGACTCTGAATCAACAGGCAGGTTGGACAATGAGCTGAATCCAGGGACTAAAAACACAGAGGTCACAGTCTGGATATAGGATTAAGTTTTAGCAGTGGAGAAGAGACGAGAGGAGAGAATAGACAAGCTTCTTGTGTTTCCCTCTGCAGCTCTTTCTCTCCTCCATGATATCTTCACCCTCAGGGCTGATGCAGGGGTTATTGACTTCATAACATTCCTGGCATTTCCCAGTTTATTCCCTGCATTTCCATACCGCCACAAAAAAACATATCGGACTTTCTCTGTATTACTTGTTGCTAGCTGGAATCATGTTTTGACAAACTCTCCTGCTTGACAACGTAATTGACACAACATGCAAATCCCAAATCATGTGATCTAAATCTCTAGCAAAACACACAGTACAAATAACAGACTTAACTAAAAACTCTCGCCTTCACTACATCACTCTTCAAATGTGGCGTATCTGTGGTTCGTCAGAGATGAAAGAGACAGGCAGAGGGCGTTAGAGAGAGACAGAGGTCTGTAACAAACCTGGTTCTGGATAAGGGACAGCAAAGACAAGACGGAGCTTGCATGAACAGATGTCTGACTATGATAACGACAGAGAGATGGTTCACATAAAATATAATACTGACCCCACACTCATTCTCATACACAGAACATACAGACAGAAAATAGAAAGAATGATTAAAACAACAGTGGCCAAAGTCTGCAAAACAAGCTCAGTATTAACACTGGAGAAAAGCAGAGAAAATGGAAATTGGGGGAAAAAACAACAACAACAAAACCCTTACAAAAAGTAGCTAGTACCACTGTACCATATGGTGTCAGATGGCAACCTTGGCACATATTTGCCTATACTGGTCGAAACTGCACAAACTTTGAGCCACATTCTGTCCAGAAATGAGGTAACTGAGGAAAATGTACCTGACAAGTGAAGCCCAATACACTATCACTGAAGCTAATCTGTGAATTTGGAGGTTTGACGTCAATATTTAGCGCCCCTGCTGGAGTGAAAAGGTGACTAAAAATGATTTCAAGAATAGTCAAGTCTTATTCATTTCAAGGGAATTTCTGTCCAAGACATATTCTGTTCGTCTCGCAGTCGTCACCTTACTCTGGATAATCTAAAAGACAGTTCTAAATAAAGCCTTTGTCATATATTAAGGTACATAAATGTGTAATATAATGCTAAACAATAACGATAGTAGGCTAATACTGTATTTAGGTACCGTCTCATATTAATCGCGACGAAAAGCGTTCAAACAGCCTACTGTTGCTATGGTTACCATCCCACCCAAACTTCTCTACGCGAATGTTTATCTACTGAAGTCAAACTTTTGCGGTTACTGAAATGTTGTTTGAAAGCCTACATGCATCAGTTTAATACATACTCTCCCACATAACTCAAAAACAAATACAGTACATCTCTGTTGTCATGGTCCAGACTTCTGAAACTAAAAGGCTCATTGAAATTCAGAGCTAGTTGAGTTACGAATGGAATAATTCAGTCCTCTCTTCACATAGCCTACTTAAATTACTTCTTCGTTAAAATAATTCGTATTCAAAAATAAATATTGGAGAAATCAGAGTACTGAACTTTTTAGTAGACTTCGTCTTGTATTAGACTCACCCCTTTAGTTTGTGCCGGAGTAAGAAGTCCCAGAAACAGCATCCCTAAAAGTGTCGCTCGCAGTATTAGGCATGAATCCATTTTCTCATCTATACCGGACTCGAACACAATTCCCACCGGTCCAATCGGCAACTCTTTCACACCCTATTCAGGCGTCCTGAGGGGAACAGCAAGATCTCCAAATCTGCCTCTGGTGCCACCTGCAGCACTGCGACCATCTCAGAAATAAAAGTTAAACTTATTCGCACTTTTTGGGTTGGCAATGAATCCTCAAGAATATGTCAGAGGGGGTTCGGGCAAGTGTGTTTGTTATATTTCGCAGTACCTGCGTTTCATTTTTGGACACCCTGTGACGTCATTAAACGCAGAGCCGCAGCAACAGAGCACCGGATCACTCTTGACGACTCTTTTGCGCGTTTCGGCTAAAGTTGCACCTTCTCTATATGGTATTGTATTTTACGCGTTAATGTAAAGCCGCGGTGGCGCAGGAAACTACGGGAGCAGGTGAGGGTTTTAACTTTTGTTTGCTTGTTGCATTTGTGTGTTTGAGTAAAGGTTTTGCTCTTGTAAATGTTGCCTAACGGCGTTTTGTTTAACGCGCGTCTTCAGAAATATAAACCGACGAGCCAGATAGCTTGTTGACAGTAGTGTATGGTCAAATGTAATAACCATGAATTGTAGCAGTTAGAAATTAAATACAGATGTGAAATCACTGTATACATACCTGACCACCACCACCTGAGGTGACAGAATTTGTACGTCTCTGAGTGAATATATAAATGATTTATGGGCGGAAACAGCTTTGAGGTAATAAAGCAGAAATTGATGCCTGTAACAGTTGTGATGTTGATAGTGAATGTTAAATGACAGAGCTGAATAAGAATATTCGTGTTTCATTTGATATACAACATCCTTGTCAGCTACAAGTGTCATGGCTGTGCAGATTTTTTAAGCATAACTTTGTTTTCTATGTACTTCAGCTGGTCCCACAAAGATTGCACAAAATGGGACAGTACATATGCCACAGTTGGCACAAACATTGTATTTCTATATATTTTTCTTAGTTTATTTACTATCATGCGTATAGATGCCTTAAGTTTTCTGTATGTTTACCATACTGAATTGGAATGATTATTTAAATGTGAGTGATTGACTTTGGTTGGCATAATAATTACTTTGAGCAAGTAAATTTGAGTACCACAATAAATTCAGACACATCCATCAGTAAGTTTACATAGATAGTGGGATGGAAAGTAACAACAACACTCTTTGCACTTGACATTATTTACAGTTTTGAGATCAGCTGTCGTTTCCAGTATTCCAGTATTCGTAGCCGAGAAATTTGGAAATATTAATTCGACCATTACAATAACTGTTTGTTATTAATACTAACATTTATTGTCAAATCAGGTCAGAAAGTAGTATGAGAAATATTATGGCTTGGTTTTAATGTCATAGTATGTCCATCATATGCACCTGTCCGTCAAGCTGTCTAGTTTGTGTGGCTGTTGTCCGTGTCAGTGAGTTCACTTTAAAATCTTTGTCGGTCTTGACTTGTGTATCATGAAAAAGAAGCCATCCGGAAAAATCAACTTTGTCCCATCTCCATCTATTGTATTGATTCAGCCGGACTCTTTCTTTCTCACCCCCACTTTTCTCATCACCACCTTTATCCTATTGTCTGCTACTTGGAAATATTGTCTATAACATCTAAATGTATATCTGTCTGCCTTAGCATTATTAATCCATTTTGCAGTGATTTGTCCATCCATTCATCTTTTGATTTTTCTTTCAGGTGGATGAGTTGTCCGTCGGGACACCAGGAGCCATAGCTACATCACTGACCACACCATTCTGAGGCAGTGGATATATATATCAATAGGTAGCACATGCCCTGAGTGGCGGCTAAGATGACACGCCCCCGCCGGATCGCCCCGACCAGCCTGCTGTTCTTGTAAGAGTCCCCATTGTCCTAGCATTCCCATCGTCCTTGTTTGCAAGCTGTTTTTTGACATTTAGTGTAATTCAGTTAAATCAAACATTAACTCCTTACATCTAATAACACAATTATGTTTTTTATTAATGTTTATTTATGTTTGCTGTAACTGTTGCTTTTATGAGGAGGTCAAATAGAAAATTGTATACACTACCATTCAAACGTTTGAGGTCAGTAAGTTTTATTTTTTAAAGAAATAAATGCTTTTATTCAGCAAGAATGCATTAACAGTAAAGACATTTAAATGCTATAAATTATTACTATTTTAAATAATCCTGAAAATTTATAACAGTTTACACAAACATATTAAGCAGCACAACTGTTCCCCTTCAGTCGTTTCACTACGACGTTACATATGGGAACTCGCCTGAGTGACCAATCACCTCTGAGCTTTACAGAAAAGGCCAATGAAATTGGCGAGTGGAGTTTGCGTGCAACGCCACTCCCCCGTACATACGGGTATATAAGATGGCGGCGCGCATCCACTCATTCAGATTTTCGCTTCAGAGCCTCACCGCCTGCGAGCTATTTCATAACTGAAGACAGAAGCAAGCCTCTCCGACACCTGCAATGAGCCGTGTCAGATCCTGCGAGCCGGCCGCCGACAGAGAACGGAACGAGCCGGCTTCTCGCATTTCCAGCGAGTTTGAGCGCACGGTTGTGCCGCGTCCTCCCTGGACGAACCGGGATCTAAGAGAGCAATTTCCTTACGGTCGTCGAGAGCCATTGTCCCGGTATGGCTTTCCGACCGTGCGTTTCTGGGTGCGGTAGTTTCCTCACCTCCGTTGACGGTCATGATCGCTGTCTCACGTGCCTGGGCCGAGCGCACGTAGAGGCAGCGTTTGTGGATGGTTCGAGCGGTCGCTGCTCCGTCTGAGGCGGACGCCGAACTGTCGGCCATGCTCCTCCGGGCCGCCAAGGGGATCGGGCTGGAGGTCCCGAAGGTGCCTCCTCCCGATCCTTCGAGGCTGGATGATTGGTTTCTGGGGACGAGGTCTGCGGCGCCGCCGCGCTCGCCCCCAGTGCCTTTCTTCCCGGAGGTGCACGATGAGCTGGTTAAGGCGTGGCGGGCCCCTCATTCGGCTCGTTCACGCCTTACCTCCTCAGCCCTCGCTACCCTTGATGGCGGGGCGGCCAGGGGGTACGAGGGGGTCCCTCAGGTTGAGCGTGCGGTTGCGGTGCATTTATGCCCGCAAGACGCCGCCACCTGGCGGGGCTCTCCGCGCCTCCCGTCCAAAGCCTGTAGGCTTTCGTCGGCTCTGACCGGCAAAGCCTACAGTGCTGCGGCCCAGGCCGCCACCGCCCTGCACGCCATGGCCACCCTGCAGGTCTATCAGGCCAAGGCGTTAAAAGAACTGCACAAGGGTAGTCCTGACCAAGCGGTTTTGCAGGAGCTGCGTGCGGCGACCGACTTCGCCCTCCGGGCGACTAAAGTCACGGCGCGGTCCCTTGGTCAGGTGATGTCCACACTCGTGGTCCAGGAACGCCACCTCTGGCTGAACCTGGCGCAGATGGCAGATGTCGACAAAGCACGCTTTCTCGACGCTCCTGTCTCCCAGGCCGGCCTCTTCGGCGACACTGTCGAGGACTTTGCCCAGCAGTTCTCGGCAGTCCAGAAGCAGACTGAGGCGATCAGTCACATCTTGCCCCGGCGTGCGACTCCCACGAAGTCCCCGGGTGCCCAGCCTCAGCCTGCTCGTCGCCGAGGGCGCCCCCCTGCGGCCCCCAAGAAGCAAGACCTACCTGCTCCGTCTCCGGCTGAGGCCCATGATGCGCGCCTCGCCGCCAGACGTCGTGGCCGCCGCAGGGGAGCGGCGCCGCCCGCTGCTCAGGAGCCCCCTCATACACCTAAGACCCGCAGGTCTGCGCGGCGCTCCTGACACGGGCAGCCTGGAGATGATGGAAGCTGCTCTTCGGGGGACGATAACATCTGCCCCCCCGCCCCCGGTGGAGGGCCGGGGCCGTCTGTGCGCTCAGCTGCCGTCGACCTACGGGTCGGCGGTACCCACCCACTCACAGAAAGAGCAATTTTCCACATCTCTGGGCCAAGTGCCCCGAGTTCTGTTCCTGTCAGACAAGATGTCTCCTCGGGTTCGGACTCGGAGCCAACATTCGCCAGCGCGGGAACCTGGGAGGAAGGTAAGTGCTGCTCAGAGCGGCCAGACTGCTCTCCAGGACGTTCATCCTTCTGGGACCAGTCCCCTTCCCCTTCCCGCAGGCCGCCCCACCGCGGTCACGTCGGTCAACGCTCCGCTGATCCCACTGGTGACCAGGCTCGCAGCCTGGCTAGAGCTGCCCAGCCCGTCCCGGTGGTTGATCCGGACGGTACGTCTCGGCTACGCGATTCAGTTCGCCAGGCGCCCGCCCAAATTCAGAGGCGTCCTTTTCACCTCTGTCCACTCGGACACGGATGCCTCTGTCCTGCGTGCGGAGATTGCTGTCTTACTGGCGAAAGACGCAATCGAGCCTGTCCCTCCAGCCGAGATGAGGTCGGGGTTCTACAGCCCTTACTTCATCGTGCCCAAGAAGAGCGGTGGGTTACGACCAATCCTGGATCTTCGAGTTTTGAATCGGTCCCTTCTCAGGCTGCCGTTCAAAATGCTCACTTCGAGGCGTATCCTTTCGTGCGTTCGACACCAGGATTGGTTTGCGGCCATAGACCTGAAGGACGCGTACTTTCACGTCTCGATTTTGCCTCGACACAGACCCTTTCTACGGTTTG
The DNA here is from genome assembly GCA_012976165.1 of Labeo catla. NCBI lineage: Eukaryota > Metazoa > Chordata > Actinopteri > Cypriniformes > Cyprinidae > Labeo > Labeo catla. The sequence continues at coordinate 486,939 of VONZ01000350.1, forward strand.
CTTTCGAGGGTCGAGCGTATCAGTACAAGGTGCTCCCATTTGGCCTGTCCCTGTCCCCCCGCGTCTTTACGAAGGTCGCCGAGGGTGCCCTGACTCCGCTATGGCGGAAGGGCGTTCGCATCCTCAACTATCTCGACGACTGGCTCATCATGGCTCACTCGCGAGATCTGTTGTGCGAACACAGGGACCTGGTGCTTCAGCACCTCAGCCATCTGGGCCTTCGGGTCAACCGAGAGAAGAGCAAACTCTCCCCAGTGCAGAGGATCTCTTTTCTCGGTATGGAGCTGGACTCGGTCAATATGACAGCCTGCCTCACCAACGAGCGCACGCAGTCAGTGCTGAACTGCCTGAAATCATTCAGGCACAAAACAGCGGTCCCTCTCAAAACATTTCAGAGGCTCCTGGGGCATATGGCAGCTGCAGCCGCGGTAACGCCGCTGGGCTTGCTTCATATGAGACCGCTTCAGCGCTGGCTACACGATCGAGTCCCGAGATGGGCATGGCACCGTGGCACACTCCGGATTGGCGTTTCCCCGCAGTGTCGCCGCCTATTCAGCCCGTGGTCAGACCCTGCCTTCCTACGGGCCGGAGTCCCCTTAGGACAGGTCTCCAGGCATGTTGTGGTTTACACAGATGCCTCCACCACGGGTTGGGGTGCTGTATGCAACGGGCAAGCAGCCTCGGGCTCCTGGACAGGACCTCGACTGCTTTGGCACATCAACTGCCTGGAGTTGCTAGCAGTGCTTCTCGCGCTGCGTCGGTTTCTTCCGATGCTCCGCCACAAGCACGTGCTTGTCCGCACGGACAACACTGCGACCGTAGCGTACATCAACCGCCAGGGTGGTCTACGCTCCCGTCGTATGTCGCAACTCGCCCGCCATCTGCTCCTGTGGAGTCAGACGCGGCTGAAATCGCTGCGCGCCGTTCATATACCAGGGGAGCTCAACCATGCAGCCGACCAGCTCTCACGGCAGCCCACCCACCCTGGAGAATGGCGACTCCACCCCCAGACAGTCCAGCTGATTTGGAGTCGATTCGGCAAGGCCCAGATAGATCTGTTTGCCTCCCCGGAATCCTCCCACTGCCAGCTCTACTACTCCCTCAACGACGCTCCCAACAGCCTCGGCAGGGACGCACTGGCACACAGCTGGCCTCCGGGGCCCAAGTACGCCTTTCCCCCAGTGAGCCTCCTTGCACAGACCCTGTGCAAGATCAGGGAGGACGGGGAGCAGGTTCTGCTGGTTGCGCCATACTGGCCCACCCGGACCTGGTTCGTCGACCTCACGCTCCTCGCGACAGCCCCTCCCTGGAAGATTCCCCTGAGGAAGGACCTTCTTTCTCAGGGGATGGGCACGATTTGGCACCCGCGTCCCGATCTATGGAACCTGCACGTGTGGCTTCTGGACGGGACACGGTAGACCTCGCCGGCCTTCCACAGGCCGTGATAGAAACTATCACTCAGTCTAGAGCCCCCTCCACGAGGCAGGCCTACGCACTGAGGTGGGGTCTCTTTGTTGACTGGTGTGCCTCCCGTGGGGAGGACCCACAGAGATGTCCGATCGCAGTAGTGCTTTCCTTCCTGCAAGAGAAGTTGGAGCGTAGGCTGTCTCCTTCAACTCTCAAAGTGTATGTCGCGGCCATCGCGGCATATCACGATGCAGTCGATGGAACATCCATCGGGAAGCATCAACTGGTCGTGAGGTTCCTCAGAGGTGCGAGAAGGGTTAATCCCCCTAGACCGCACCTTGTACCCTCTTGGGATCTCTCCGTCGCCCTTCGGGGCCTGCGGGGACCTCCCTTCGAGCCGCTGGTTTCAGTCGAGCTTAAATTCCTGTCGCTTAAGACAGCGCTCCTGACCGCGCTCGCCTCCATCAAGAGGGTCGGGGACCTACAAGCCTTCTCTGTCAACGAAGCGTGCCTGGAGTTCGGGCCGGCTGATTCTCACGTTACGTTTCCCACCACACCCTTCCGGGATCAGGTGGTGAACCTGCAAGCTCTGCCCCCGGAGGAGGCAGACCCGGCCTTAGCGTTGCTGTGTCCCGTTCGTGCCTTACGGGTTTACGTGGACCGCACCCGGAGCTTCAGACGCTCCGAGCAGCTCTTTGTTTGCTTCGGAGGACAGCAGAAGGGAAATGCTGTCTCCAAGCAGAGGTTGGCCCATTGGGTGGTAGATGCCATCTCCCTGGCCTACGAAAGCCAGGGGGAGCCGTGCCCCCTAGGAGTTCGAGCTCACTCCACTCGTAGTGTTGCCTCCTCCTATGCGCTGGCGCACGGCGCCTCGCTAGCAGACATCTGCAGAGCTGCGGGCTGGGTGACACCTAACACCTTCGCGAGATTCTATAATCTCCGCGTCGAGCCCGTGTTCTCCCGTGTGTTAAGGTAACATCAGGTAATTTGCGGGAGGCCGGCAGGTGTCGGCTTGCTGCGCCATTCCCACGGGATCCGTGCGCTATCTCCCAGTATGTTCCCTCCGGCGAACCTGGGTCCTCCATGCCCCGCAGTCAGGACTAGATGCGGAGTAGTCCGCGACTGTGCTCCGACTGGGTCTCCTTCGCCCAGAAGGTTGTGGCAACATGTCTCAGTATTTCTCCACAGTCAGCCAGAAGGCTGTGTTTTCCCTCATACATCTATAACAGATTAGATGTATTCAATTTCTTTATTCCACATGCCTAAACCACATGTGCTCCGCCCCCCCAACCCATGCTTCAGTACATCTGGCACCCCTATGGGGCCCCTCTACTGGTCCCTAGGGCGTTGGGAAGGTTACGTAGTGACTCCACTTTCCGACACGTCCGCCTGTCGGCACTTGGTGTCTTGCTTAACGCAGCCTCAGGGTTGTGGCCTTTTCCATGGGTCTGTTCCCATATGTAACGTCGTAGTGAAACGACTGAAGGGGAACGTCTAGGTTACGTACGTAACCCTCGTTCCCTGAAGGAGGGAACGGAGACGTTACATCCCCTGCCACAACCCTAGGCTGCGCTGACGCCGGGCTGCGGCTCGGCTCCTCAGCAAAAACCTGAATGAGTGGATGCGCGCCGCCATCTTATATACCCGTATGTACGGGGGAGTGGCGTTGCACGCAAACTCCACTCGCCAATTTCATTGGCCTTTTCTGTAAAGCTCAGAGGTGATTGGTCACTCAGGCGAGTTCCCATATGTAACGTCTCCGTTCCCTCCTTCAGGGAACGAGGGTTACGTACGTAACCTAGACGTTTTCAGCATTGATAATAATAAGAAATGCTTCTTGAGCAGCAAATCAGCATATTAAAATGATTTCTGTAGGATCATGTGACACTGAAGGCTGCTGAAAATTCAGCTTTGGTATTACAGAAATAAATAATATTTTAAAATATATTAAATTAGAAAACTGCATTTTTGAGTTGTAATAATATTTCACAATATTGCCATTTTTACAGTATTTTTGATCAAATAAATTCAGCCTTGGTGAGCATAAGAGACTGCTTTCAAAAATATGAAATAATCTTACCCTCCCCACCCTTTTGAATGGTACTGTATATAGGCTATTCGACAGAATTGGTGTAAAAAAAAATGAAAAAGCATTTAAGTATACAAATCTTAGATGTTTACGAAGATCCTTCTATTATCTATTGGAACCCACAATAATATTTAAAGTATTAGTAAGCTTAATATATTTAAAATCATCATTTATTGGGTACTTTCAATTGGGAGGTGGCTGGCCTGAACCTTAACCTCTAAATTTCAATGTATGAAAATGATATTGAAATAATTTTGTATTTTTTTCCATTGTTGTTTTTAAAAGTATTTGACTCTTTTAAGAAGTGAAGTTCAATTATTTTATATTTTCTTTGTAAATTAGGAAACTTTATGTAAAAAAAAAAAAAATGTCTCCAGCTTTTTAATGTCACTACCGAAACAATGTATGTTTTAGTCCATTGTCTGCGACTGATTTTAACCACACCCCTATATTTATGATCAGGAAATATTCCTGTGTCCCTCTCTCTTATAGCTACAAGGTGTGAGTAGATAGGTCTCATTATTTTGAGGTAAATGTGTTCAAAAGTCTGAAAAATCTGTAACTTAAAGGAACGTCACTACCAAACACCTTTTTTCTTCTTTTTGTGGAGTCATTCCATAACATTTAGTTTTCATATGTATTTAGTTTTTAAATATATGTTTTCAGAAATGTGCTAGCTAACCATGTGCTGATTGGCATCTTTGAGCTTGGTTCAAAAGTATCTAAAATTGTCACTACCGGAACAGTAATTACCGTAACATTTGGAGTTTCATCTTTTTTTGGGTGTTATCCCATAAAATTGTCACAACCGAAACATGTCATCATTGTTTCAGTAGTGACAAAAGGGAACACATTATCCTTATATTTGGGGGAAATTTTAGGGGGCATTTTTTTGTATTTTAGTATGTTTTGTAGTGTTTTAGTATGAATTAAAATTCTGTAATGTGATGTGGTCACTACCAAAGCATTACAATCACTACCGAAAATGTGCAGTCACTACTGAAACATGAGATGTTTCGTCAAAAATAAAGCATTGTTGAATTATCAACTAAGATGTTATGATAGTTTTTGGTTTAATGTATATTCAAACTAATGAACTCCACTTCCAGAACAACAAATTACAAATAATTTACTCACCCCCTTGTCATCCAAGATGTTCATGCCTTTCTGTCTTCAGTCGTAAAGAAATTATGGTTTTTGAGGAAAACATTTCAGGATTTTTCTCCATATAATGGACTTGATTGGTGCCCTGATTTTGAACTTCCAAAATGTAGTTTAAATGCAGCTTCAAAGGGCTCTAAATGATCCCAGCCAAGGAAGAAGGGTCTTATCTAGAGCCTGTACTACATGAGCTTTTGTGCTTAAAAAGTATAAAAAAATTATTTTCTGAAAAAAATGAACGATCGTTTTGCTAGATAAGACCCTTCTTTCTCTGCTGGGATCGTTTAGAGCCCTTTGAAGCTGCATTAAAACTACATTTTGGAAGTTCAAAATCGGAACACCAATGAAGTCCATTATATGGAGAAAAATCCTGAAATGCTTTCTTCAGAAACCATAATTTCTTCACGACTGAAGATAGAAAGACATGAACATCCTGGATGACAAGGGGGTGAGTAAATTATTTGTGAATTGTTGTTCTGGAAATGGAGTTCTCCTTTAACTTTGAAATCAGTATGATCAACTTTTTGAAGAAAACTGGATTCAGAATGTTCAACAATTGTTATAAATTACACTTGTAAGTAATTGCTATTGATTTACCACAGGTAAATGTGTAATAAAATAGCAAAACATATATATTCACAATGTAGATGTAAGCAAAATCATAATAGGTCAATATAATCTTTCTTTCTTTTTTTTCCACAATATTTTTATTTTATTATCATTTTTTAAACACTTTGAAATACAGCCATTTACAATTGTACATTTTTCCAAATACCATACAACCACAAGATTGCTGCATTTACTCTAGAGGAATTAATAAAAAAAAAAAAAAAAAAAGCAAAAAAACAAAAACAAAAAGAAAAACACAACAACACTGAACAAGAATGTTATTCTTGTTTTAGCCCATGGTAATCTATTCAAAATTGGCTTTTATAATCATACTGAATACTAAATGAAACAAATATGTTGAAGATTTTATCAATCTATGATCTATTTGTTTTGAAATTATCTTTTCACTTATGACTTTTACCTCTTCCCAAAATAATTAAATATTTCTGCATTGCCAAATACAGTGAAACAAACTTCCTCTAACTTCCATACATTTTGTGCATATGTCTGGTATGTTTTTATTATATCTGTTTAATTCAACCGGTGTTACATACATCCGCATTATCCATTTATACTGTATAAGTTTAAGGCGTGTATTTATAGACATTGTGTGAACTTTAGTACAAGCTCCTTTCCAATCTTCAGCTGAAACTTCTAATTGCAAATCTTCCTTCCATGCATTCAACTTATATTGTGAATTCTCAGGTGAGTAAGTTGTTAGCAACTTATAAAATTCAGATATAATACCTTTTCTCAGATTATCCTTTATCATAGTTTTTTCTAAAGATGAAAGTGGAGGTCTACTGAGAGCATTATCTTGACTTGCCTTAACGAAGCTTCTCAGCTGGACGTATTTGAAAAAATGTTTCCTATTAAGGCTGAATTTAAGCCTTAACTCCTCAAAAGACATCATAATATCAGAGTCTGTCAAATAGAGATCTTGAATCATTTTAAGTCCCTTCGATTCCCACAATTTGATCGTTGCTTCCGCTCTTCCTGGTACAAAGAACTGATTCCCCCATATTGGACTATATTGAGATAATGAATGTGATTTTTTTAAGTAATTTTGTACGTCATACCATATCTTTAACATATGTCTTACAATTAATATAATCTTTCTAATTAAATTATTATTATTTTCAGTAGTGACAAATTTGGGGAAAGGACAAATATTCCAAAACTTTCTAAAAAATAAAATATGAGAATTAACTGCACAATTACTAGAAATGTGTATCTTGGATATTATACAATTTGCATACATACACATTTTTTGGAAAAAGACGTTCCCAACTCTGACTTTGGACCAGTTCTGTAGAATAGCCCATATATGTTCCTAAAAGAGCCACCTAACTTCTTTTTGTATTCATTACTTACAGTACGTCTTATTCAATATATCTCGTTCATTTATTTTCCAGCAGGTGGCTTTTATTGGCACTTTTGATGACACCCACAGCTTTGGCGGTGAGTATTATCTTCATAAAGTTGTCCTAATGGTTTCAGAATATTAAGATGGCACAGCTGGTTGAGTTAAATGTCAGTAAATGTATTTTTATGTACAAAATTCAGATGGAAATGGTAAAAGCTGTGTTTGTATGTGCTGAACATTTTTATGCTTATTGGAGCATAGCTTGGCAACATATTAAAGAGATAGTTCACCCAAAAATGAAAATTGCCATCATTTACTCATCCTCATGTTTGTTTTTCTTTTGTGGAACGTAAAAAGAAGATATGTTGTGAAATGTTTCAGTGTTTTTTTTTTCCACAGTGGAAGTCAATAGTCACCAAAACTGTTTGCTTACCACTATTCTTTTCCAGTAGAAAGAAAGTCATAAAGGTTTTGAATGACATGAGGGTCAGTAAATGATGGCAGACGTTTTAGGTGCACTATACCTTTAACAGGGCCATTGCTAGGGGAGAGAAAGGTGGTGATGATTATCAATCAAGTCAGCCAAGGGGAACCATCATGAAATTTCAATAGCAAAAGCCTGCATCAGATTACTTACTAGAGTACTTTCGCTTGGAAACCAAGTTTTCTTTTGGTCAACATAGAGAATTTACATGACCAACTTGAACATGAGAGAAATCTGCAATGTGGAACATTTGGAAATTCCCAATCAGTTAGATTTCTATTGAAATATGGAGCCCCTAATGATCATGGGGAGGAAATATAGTTTATATATGCAATTCTTTTGCATTCTCTCGCAAAAAGGTTGCATTTTTTTTTCAATTATTTTGCAAAAACAAAATTATTGCATTAACTCAGAAAAGTTGCATTCACTTGCAAAAGTGCTGAAATGTAATTTTTCCTCCCCCATCATATTATTTCCATCACAAGTTTTTGGAGCAAATGCAAAGTCTGTCAGGAGAATGCAAAAGTTTTGCTAGCAAACTCTTTTGCTAGCAAAGTTTCTCAGGGGAATGCGGTACTATTTTGAGAGAGCGCAAAAGTTCTTGAATGAATGCAGTACTTTTGCAAGTGAACACAAAAGCATTGAAATAACTTTCCTCCTGTCTTATTTTATTACCATCACTATGTCCCTATTGGGGATCTGTATTTAAATGACTACATTTTGGCCGCAAAATTTTGCCTGGGAGTGGTAAATGTGACCACAAATTAAGAAAGCAGCTGCTTGTGTTGGCAGTGAGGCAGTTCTCTATTGTACATTCAGCCTAATTTGATTGTGAGGTCAAGGTATTGATTAAGAGAACCTTTGTGGACAAAAACATTACCCAGTGAAGCAATATTTTGTTTTATATGCTCTCATATTTTCATTTCACTGGCGTGGAACGGCCTTTGAAGTCAAGTGTCACATGATCCAATGGAGTTATGTTGGCATAAGGGATCCAGAAATCTACAGCAAAAGGTTAAAGATCTTTCATTACCAGCAGCCCATGAGAAAAAGGGGGTTGTGGGTGAACATTGGCAGTTTTTGACTGATATAGCTGTTTAACTGGAAGTGATCTGCTTTCCTGCTAGATTATTAAAAATTGTGTGCTGTAGTTTGCCTCGTCTGTCTATAAGGCCTCCTTTCAGACATTGTCTGAAAAGCTGAGCTTGGCTGATAGAATCCAAAGGCACAGATGGATACAGAACATTACTTATGAGGGCAGATGGATGGAGATTGCCATCATACCTTCACTAGCACTGAACAGAGGAAAAATGAAGAGGGATGGAGAGCCAAAAAGATAGATAGTGAGGTATAATCACTGAGAAGATAAGAAAACATCGTCTACATCGATGCCCGTCCTTGCTTTTACGTAAGAGAAGAGGAATGCAGACATATTTTTAATGTAAACAATCCAGCTAAATGGGTTGTGCACTCCAATTCTGTCATCATTTATTCACCTTTGCTTTGCTCCAAACATGTTCTTTTTCCATGAACTACTGAAGGATATGTTTTTTGCATGGATTTGCAATGAATACTGACGTTTTCAAGCTTCAGAAAGATTGTGAAAGCACCATAAAAATATTCCAAGTCTTCTAATTCACACAGTAGCTTTTTGTGAGGGAATTACCTAAATTTAAGTTGCTGTTTACTAATAATCTTTTCTCAGTAAAGAGTGTTTAGAACAGTTCATTGAGTGCAAAGAACTATTGATTCATTACTTCTCCAGTAAACTTTCATGATTCACTGAAACGATCTTACTCAAAAGAACTTCATTCTCGCATTGGACATCACTACTTCTCCAATACACCTTTGTGAAAGATTTACTGAAAAGATCCGACTCAAAAGAGCTATTGATTCTTAAATCAGCATCACTACTTCTGCATTGAACTCTCATGAAAGATTCACTGAGAAGATCTGATTTAAAAGAACTTGATTCTTGAATCAGCATCACTACTTCTCCAGTGAACTCTCATGAAAGATTCACTGAAAAGATCTGACTCAAAAGAACTTGATTCTTGAATTGGACATCACTACTTGTCCGATTAATTTTCATGAAAGATTCACTAAAAAGATCTGACACAAATTAACTATTGATTGTTGAATCAAACATCACTACTTCTCCAATGAACTTTCATGAAAGATTCACTGAAACGATCTTACTCAAAAGAACTTCATTCTCGAATTGGACATCACTACTTCTCCAATGAACTCTTGTGAAAGATTTACTGAAAAGATCCGACTCAAAAGAGCTATTGATTCTTAAATCGGCATCACTACTTCTGCATTGAACTCTCATGAAAGATTCACTGAAAAAGATCTGATTTAAAAGAACTTGATTCTTGAATCAGCATCACTACTTCTCCAGTGAACTCTCATGAAAGATTCACTGAAAAGATCTGACTCAAAAGAACTTGATTCTTGAATTGGACATCACTACTTGTCCGATTAATTTTCATGAAAGATTCACTAAAAAGATCTGACACAAATTAACTATTGATTGTTGAATCAAACATCACTACTTCTCCAATGAACTTTCATGAAAGATTCACTGAAACGATCTTACTCAAAAGAACTTCATTCTCGAATTGGACATCACTACTTCTCCAATGAACTCTTGTGAAAGATTTACTGAAAAGATCCGACTCAAAAGAGCTATTGATTCTTAAATCGGCATCACTACTTCTGCATTGAACTCTCATGAAAGATTCACTGAGAAGATCTGATTTAAAAGAACTTGATTCTTGAATCAGCATCACTACTTCTCCAGTGAACTCTCATGAAAGATTCACTGAAAAGATCTGACTCAAAAGAACTTGATTCTTGAATTGGACATCACTACTTGTCCGATTAATTTTCATGAAAGATTCACTAAAAAGATCTGACACAAATTAACTATTGATTGTTGAATCAAACATCACTACTTCTCCAATGAACTTTCATGAAAGATTCACTGAAACGATCTTACTCAAAAGAACTTCATTCTCGAATTGGACATCACTACTTCTCCAATGAACTCTTGTGAAAGATTTACTGAAAAGATCCGACTCAAAAGAGCTATTGATTCTTAAATCGGCATCACTACTTCTGCATTGAACTCTCATGAAAGATTCACTGAAAAGATCTGATTTAAAAGAACTTGATTCTTGAATCAGCATCACTACTTCTCAGTGAACTCTCATGAAAGATTCACTGAAAAGATCTGACTCAAAGAACTTGATTCTTGAATCAGACATCACTACTTCTCCAGTGAACTCTCATGAAATATTCACTGAAAAGATCTGATTCAAAAGAACAGACATCACTACTTGTCCAATTAATTCTAATGAAAGATTCACTAAAAGATCTGACTCAAAAGAACTTGATTCTTAAATCGGCATCACTACTTCTGCATTAAACTCTCATGAAAGATTCACTGCAAAGATCTGATTTAAAAGAACTTGATTCTTGAATCAGACGTCACTACTTCTCCAGTGAACTCTCATGAAATATTCACTGAAAAGATCTGATTCAAAAGAACAGACATCACTACTTCTCCACTGAACTCTCATGAAAGATTCACTGAAAAGATCTGACTCAAAAGAACTAATGTTTCTTGAATCGGACATGACTAATCCTCCAATGAACTCTCATGAAAGATTCAGTGAAAAGATCTAATTCAAAAGAACTTGTTTTTGAATCAGACATTTTTCCAATGAACTCTCATTAGAGATTCACTGAAAAGATCTGACTCAAATGAGCTATTGATTGTTGAATCGGATCACTACTTCTCCGGTGAACTGCCATGAAAGATTCACTGAAAAGATCTGACTCAAAAGAACTTGATTCTTGAATCGGACATCACTGCTTCTCCAGTGAACTCTCATGAAAGATTCACTGAAAGATATGACTCAAAAGAACTATTGTTTCTTGAATTGGACATCACTACTTCATTAATTAACTCTCATGAAAGATTTTCTGAAAAGATCTGACTCAAAAAAAACACTTGATTCTTGAATGGGACATAACTGCTTATCCAGTGAACTCTCATGAAAGTCTCACTGAAAAAATCTGCCTCAAAAGAACTTGATTCTTAAATCAAATGTCACTACTTCTCCAGTAAACTCTCATGAAAGATTCACTAAAAAGATCTGATTTTAAAAAACTATGATTTTTTTTTTTATTTACGTCACTACTTCTCCAATGAACTGTAATAAAAGACTTATTGAGGAGAGCTAGGATTGATGTCAAGTTTTTCAAGGAATAACAATATAAATTGCAGTCTTTTCCTCAGAGAAAGCTGTTGAATGTATTCAGAAGATTTGGAATAAAATGTTGTGTGGTCCACTTTTATTTTAATGTGAAAAAGCCACCATGAAAGATTCACCGTTTGTGTTCTGTTTAAGAAAGAAAAAAATGTCATACAGGTTCAGAACGACATAAGGGTGAGACAGAATTTTTAGGAAGTTACGGAATAGCAGAAAAGTGAGAGCGCTGTATTGATGGCACATTGTGGTTCCTGCACAAATATTAGTGATTTTGCCTAAGGCGTTCTGTCTGATTCTGTGTGAAGGGGGTCAGGGGTAAGTTGTAAACCTGAATAGAAATGACCAGGTGTCACAAAGCAGGTGCTTCCTCACACTCATGCACACACACACACACACACACACACACACACATACACACACACGGAAAAAGGTATCAGAAACACATACCCGCACATACACATGTACACATCCTGTCCCTCATTTAGATGACTGATATGCATGAATTATCTGTCTTAGTGCATGAAGGAATAACTTTCAACCTGACAATTTACAGTATCAGTCAAAAGTTTGACACACATGAGTTCCTAGAATGACTTTTGCTGGTGTTGTAAAATGTGAAAAACGAGCAGCTGTGTCCAAATTTCCAAATTTTCAGCCAGTAGTTATGTGGGTGAAAATGTTTTCACAAATTAAGAAATTGCTTTTTTAACGCAACATTACTCATTTAGCCTATAAAGAGAGAGTTATCTGCTTCACTCTTTCTGATTGGCTGTCTGGTCAGCATCCTGTCAGAAGTGGAGAGTAAAGCGGGCATACAGGTAGGGGTACAGCAGCTGGATGGAGGAAAGATACAGAAATAGCAGGATTTAACATCTGTAGTTTGTATATTCATTTTTGTGGCTTTGCTATGCTCCATAATACACCACAAATTGCTCACCAAGGCTGCATTTATTTGATTTATTTGAATTTATTTGAATGGTAAAATTTGATTTGGTGCTCAAGAGGCATTTCTTATTAGTGTTAAAATCAGTTGTGCTGCTTATTTTTTATTTATTTATTTTTTTTAGGTTGAAACCATTTTTTTCAGGATTCTTTGATAAATCATAGAAGGTTGAAAAGAACAGCATTTATTGCAAGGAACTTTTGAAAAAAATATTTATATTTAAAATCTTACTGATTTTTGTTGATAAGTGCTGTTTTGGAAAGTGGCTTTGCTGTGGCTTTTCATCTACACTAAACCAAAGCTTAAACCCTAGGATTACTTGACTTTAACACTATTGTTTTGGTGCTTTTAAAAACTGGTATTGTTACATTATTAAATACTTTGACGTTGAAGACTAAGACTCAGATCATAGCATGATCCCTTACATTAAAACCAAACTCCAACTTAACATCATCAAGTGGAAATAAGCCAGGATCAGGTGTCACTCAATCTCATATAACTTAAGATTTGCGATGGGATAATGCACAGTACAGCTAACATGAGGGAAAGATAAATGAGAAAAAGTGAGGGAATAAGGGAAGCGTGTCTCTCAGTCATGCAGCAACCATCGTACCAACTCTCAGTCTTGTATATCTGACTGACTTGGAGTGAAGCGTGCAGTTATGCTCATCAGCCAGTCAGCACGGACCATCTCAAACCCTGAGGTGATGTCATCACGTAAAACCATTAACTCTTGTGGTCACAACCTCATTAAAACAGCTGCTATTAAATATGTGTTGGATATGTATATACAGTATACAGTTAAGGTCAAAAGTGTACATACACCTTACAGAATGTGCAAAATGTTAATTGTTTTACCAAAATAAGAGGGATCATACAAAATGCATGTTATTTTTTTATTTAGTACTGAACTGAATAAGATATTTCACATGAAAGACCTTTACATATAGTCCACAAGAAAAAATATATTTAAAAAAAAAAAGTTTACATACACTTAATTCTTGTGTTGTTACCTGAATGATCCAGCTGTTTTTTTTTTTAGCGATTGTTGTTCATGAGTCCCTTTGTTCTGAACAATTAAACTGCCTGCTGTTCTTTAGAAAAATCCTTTAGGTCCCACAAATTGTTTGTGGTCGGTAAGTTAAAAACAACAATATTGTTACATATTATTAAAATAACTCTTTTCTATTTTAATCTATTTTAAAATCTAATTTTCAGCATCATTACAGTCTTCAGTGTCATGTGATCCTTCAGAAATCATTCTAATATATCAATAGTCATATATTTTGTGTTTTTTAGAGCAACTACTAACTAGCCCTCCTGTTTTTTGTCAAAAAAAAAAGATTCAGTCTAATCTATTCTCTCCTTTATACTCAGTGTGTTGATTTTGGCAAGAATATAATTACTTTCTAAGATATTGTATGCCTTTCCGCAAGTTTGCAGGGTGCATGAATTTGTGGCATGCATATTTATTGTGTGCCTTTCAGACTTCCATTTTCTATGTTGTGAGAAACTGGCCTTTCACCCTTTTAAATGGTAAATTTTAACACGCTATATGTGTTCTTATGCCAAAATGTCTGGTTAAAGTGTGACAATTTTTCCCTGAATTCTGAATTGAAAAGCATCCAGAAGGGAATATATTAACTGTGACTTAACATTTATTTTTTTCAAAGCCCCTCACAATGGACTACTTGAACAACTACTTCCACGTTCTACTTGTTACGGCTCGGTAGTTTCTGTTCAGCACATCTACATACAGACAGTTTCTCATGAGAACGCTGATTATTACTACGTTTTAGGGCTGGCATTTCTTTAAAAAAACAATTAATCGTATTCTCTGCATTAACATGAATCACATTATACCTGCTGAAAGGTTACTATAAATATATTTCCCTTCGGTATGTGCATTCTGAATAATAAATAAATATATTTCCCCACTAACCTGCTGATCATATTTCATACCTGATGAATGTACAGTTTTAAATGAGTTTGACTGATAAACACCCTTACGAAAATTATGGTTTTACTATAGTAAAAGTGCCATGTTTTCCCCATTTTTACCATTTGTATAACAACACTTTTACTACAAATAGCCTACCATTGAGAAAATATGGACAGTGTAGTAAAACTCGAGTTAATTTGTTGTTAATATGGTTTAACTTCAATTGCAATTTTTGGTTTTATTTGTAGTAAAACCATTTGTTTGTGTGCGCTGGTGATCTTATTCCGAGCCCTTACTCCTTATTCCATTGTTTGAATGGCTGAATGGATGTGAGGTAACTGCCTTATTTAACAATGTTAAACATATAAATAATTTCAGTAACACGCTGACAGTGCGACTATTGAATATTCATATTTTGGCATTAGACTACATTCGGTGAAATGATGACAGAATAGTGACTAACGTATTTAATACAGATAAATAAAGGTTCATTATGATCTTATTCATCAGATCTCACAAACTGCAGTGTCGTGATTAGGCCACTATAGAGCACTGACACCCTGTAGTGAACAATCACGTATGATTACCAGTCACCGCTTTCTCAGATCGGTTTATGTTGGATTTAAAACTTCGCGTTCCCACGAGGCCCAGTGCAAGTAGTTCATTGAATAAAAGCCTAGAAGTTGTTTTATTTAAGGAGTCAACATCAGCAATTAAAGAAATAGTTATGAAAAATAGTTTGTTTCTTCATCAGAACAGATTTGGAGAAATGTAACATTACATCACTTGCTCACCAATAGATCCCCTTCAGTGAATCGGTGCCATCAGAAAGAGTCCAACAGTTGATTAAAACATTACAATAACAAGTAATCCACACAACACATAACATCTTATGAAGTGAAAAGCTGCATGTCTGTAAGAAACAAATCCATCATTAAGATAGTTTTGACTACAAACCTGCTAAAATACAAGTCCATAATATTGCTTTCTCCAGTGAAAAAGTCATCTTGTCTGAACCAGGAGAGAAATATGCGGAGATCAAGCACTGTTTACAAGTGAAAAATATTCAAAACAGTTCTAAACAGTTCTAAACAATATAGATTTTGATGTGAGGGAGCAACAGGGGATACATTTTTTCACTGGAGGAAGCACTGTTATGGATATGTTGTTATGAAGTAGTTATGAACTTTGGTTTGGTTTAAAGGCACACTATAGTTTAAAGTTAAAATGCCTTGATGGATTTGTTTCTTATAAACTTCAGAAGATGTTAACTGATGAACTGGAGTCATGTGGATTACTTTGATGTTTTTTATCAGCAGTTTGGACTCTCATTCTGATGGCACCCATTCACTGCAAATGATCCATTGCTGAGCAAGAGATGTAATGCTAAATTTCTCCAAATCTGTTCCAAAACAAACTCATCTACGTCTTGGATGGCCTGAGGGTGAGAAAATCTTGGGCAAATTTTTATTTTTAGGTGCTACATGCTGTAGTTCAGATTTTTACTTGTCCAGTCCTGCCACAAAATAAATAAAATAGTTGTTGTTACCATTGTTTAAGGTTATTTTATATTTGAATGAATAAGCTTATATGACACCAACATTTTACATAAATTTAAATTGTAGAATTCTCGATTCCAATTTTGATGCCACAGCAAAACCTACTAGCCTAACAAATATAAAATTCAAACATTATTTGTTTGTCCAAAATTATTTTGTTATTATTAATACTGTATTGCAAATGAAAAGATGCTTTAGGGAAAAACAGCACACGGACTGAAGGAATGCTATGACATATCAGTGATATTACGTTTTCTTGGTTATCGCTGTAAACAAATAAGCCCGTGCTTATGAACACTATTTCAAATGCATACAGAGGCAAATGAAAAGAAAACGCCATGTAAACTTTTCTTAAAACAGTCAGTTCCCCTCAGAGATACATTCATGTAAACACCAGTTTCAATATTTAGAATAATATTTCCAATATTTCACGCATTGTGAACCATGATCTTGCTATGCCTGCTACAGTATTTTTTCATCTTTATGTTCACCTCTGGCCTCTGTTAACGAGTGTTTAAGTTCATAATATTTACACACATGACATTTTAAAGGGGTCCTATTATGCTCTTTTACGAAGTCTTGATTTTGTTTTGGGGGTGTACTAGAACATGCTTTCATGCTTGGTGGTTCGAAAAGCGCCTTATTTTTAACATGATTTACATTATTACAATACATTTCTCCCAGACTGGCACATAAGGCTCGATTAGTTCCGGGTTTAATAAAGGCCTGACTTCTGAAAAACAAAATGTGTTGTGATTGGTTAGCTCTCCCACTGCATTGCAATTGGCGAACAGCTTAGACTGTATTTCAGTACTGCCACGTTCCTTGTCAAAGAAGCAGGTTCTGTGTACAACTGTTTCGCAAGCTAGATTAAAGTGATTTTTACATTTTAAATATGGATATTTTTCTTACAAAAACGCATCGATTCACTACAGGAGGCCTTTATTAACCCCCCGGAGCCGTGTGAGGCACTTCTTTAGTATGGATGGCTGCATATTATTGGACTTGTTTTGGACTGATGAGGAGAAACACCCATCTATGCCATTCTAAAGCTTGGGAGTGCCAGGAAACATTTTAATATAACTCCGATTGCATTCGTCTGAAAGAAGGATGCATGGAGGGTGAGTAAATAATACGCTACAGTAGTGTTGGGTCCTATTATCAGCCTGTGAGATCGCCAATACATGATATTATCATGCTAATGTATTTAATTATTTACATACTTAGTTTCATTGCCCGAAACCAACTCCAGCATAAGGCAAAAAGCAGCCTAACATTATCAAAAAACATCATCACTGATTAGCCTAAGCTATTCTAGTGCAAGTTTATGAAAAATTATTTTAAAAAACACTCGCATTATAAGTGAAGCTATCTACACTGTATGATGAATAATTCTAGGCGGAGTAGATCGTGGCTTTGGCATGTGTTTCGACCCTCTGTACTGCACACGTCTGTGGCGTGTTACAGCTCTGATGCAGCCACTATAATGATTGTGTTGATACCCGCCGAGCTGCGGCTCGTTGAAGCGGTTCTCCGTGCTGCATCGCGAAAGTTAGACTAATCCCCCGCCTCGTCCCTACCCTCCCTCCAACAATTAGAATTTTCGTGGGTGGGATTTAATTTAATAATATTCTAATGGACCGTGCTGTGACATCATTGCATGCAGAAAACAAACGTTGTAGTCCAAAGGAGCCGTTCGTTGTAGTTCTTGAAAAGGGATTTTTTAAAAACGAAATATCTCCTTTTGGAGTGGACTTTGAGATTTGTAACTTTGGATATCTTTTTATGCCCAAAGATACACACCACACACTGACTAAAGTTCAAAAAGTGAAAAAGCATAATAGCACCCCTTTAGAAAATGACTGCATGCATTGCATGCGCTTGGGACAGTTGACGAATTTGTCCCCGAGCGTCTTTCACATCAGGCACTCCTTATTGCTGAGCCCTGTCATGGAAAATATGCATTTTTAGCCTTTCCTTACATATTGCAATAGACTGAGTTGTTCATGATCTGGAAAGGTTATTCAACCACAGAGAAACTGTGAATGTGAATTTTTGCAGCTTGTGTTCATTTGAAATGTACTGCACATGTCAATGCGATAAGTGTGCTGTCTTAAAGAATGGCGTCTGATTGCAAGCAAGTGATTGAGTGATTGCGCTCTCTCTCTTCCTCTCTTTACGTGGTTGACTACCTCCAAACAGACAAAACATGTCTGACCTAAACTTCCTCTCCCACTTGTACTTAATGTACTCACATATTTCAGTCTGAACCTCCTATCTCTTGCTCTTGTCTTTGTGTCTCTTTCTCTCTCTCTTTCATTATCTCTGTGTTTACATTCCTGCAATTGTGCTAGTTAAGTCACGTGTATGTCTGTGGACCTCAATATCAAACGTCTTTGTCTGCTTTGCCACAGACTGTGCAAGGATAGAAATGTATTGTCAAATGCTCTTGAATAGACTGAGACAGGCATCACATGTACTGATACCTATAAAAAACATGGCAATTTCTATGTACGATACATCATGTCATCCTAAAGTGCTATAGGCCTATTTTAGCTGGAATACAAGTTCTGTTTTGCATTGTATGAAATTTGGTTCTTCATGATAGCACCTATGCTTAAATAAGTAGATCACATTTAGCTATTTGATCGTAAGCTCTTTATTTTAATTAAAAAAAAAACTTGACCCTCTTGACCTACTTGTTTTCTTTTCATTTATTACTAAAATGACCCTCTAACACTAGCATTCTCAGTTTCTTTTTCTATTCTTTGGACCATGCCAGTGCACTTCCACTAATGTCAATGTAATTTTCTAGACTATTCAAAACAATGTTGTGGTCGATAGTGTCGAGCGCAGCACTACCACGATCGGATGTATAAGAGCAGGTCATTTGTAACTCTGATTAGAGCAGTCTCAGTACTATAATACGGTCTAAGTCCTGACTGGAAATCCTCGCAGATACCATTTTTCTCTGAGAAGGAACGTAGTTGTGAGGAAACTACCTTTTCTAGTATCTTTGACAGAAAATGGAGATATAATGTAATTAACTAATTCTGTAGGTTCAAGTTATGTTTTTTTTATGGAGAGACTTAATGACAACCAGTTTTAAGGTTTTTGGGACATATCCTAATGACAATGACAAATTAATAATGTTCATAAGAGGATCTATGACTTATGGAAGCCCCTCTTTTAATAGCTTAGATGGTATAGGGACTAACAATTTAACAAGATTATACAATTCTTCCGGCCCTATAGCAAAGAATGAGTGGAATTGTTCCTCAGGGAATCTATAGAACACTATCTGATGCGATACCGTAGCTGACAGCTGCATGGTTGCAAGTTTATCTTTAATAGTATCGATCTTGGAAGTAAAGTAGTTCATAAAGTCATTACTACTGTGCTGTTGGGAAATGCCTGTTGATTCTTTTTTGTTTGTTTGTTTGTTTATTTATCCACTATTGAATAAATAAATCCGAGTTTTTTTCTTTTAAAAGAGATGAAAAGTAATCAGATCTAGCTGTTTTTAAGGTTTTTCTGTAGGAGAAAGTACTTTCCTTCTGTGCAATACAAAATACCTCTAGTTTTGTTTTCTTCCATCTGCGCTCCAATTTCCAGGCTGCTCATATGTGTATGAGTATGTTCCTTTTCTGAAACCATATTCCTGTGTTTCCACTGTATTGAATAAATAAATCTGTTTTTTTCTTCTAAAAGAGATGAAAAGTAATCAGATGTAGCTGTTTTTAAGGTTATTCTGTAGGAGAAAGTACTTTCCTTCTGTGCAATACAAAATACCACTAGTTTTGTTTTCTTCCGTCTGTGCTCCAATTTCCAGGGTGCTCATATGTGTATGAGTATGTTCCTTTTCTGAAGCCATATTCCTGTGTTTTAGGGAGATAAGACGGAAAGGTGCGACGGTCGAGACTGCACCATCTGCCAGTGTTTCCCCCCCAAAGGAGAGAGGGTAAGTCCATTACATCATTTTGACTTTGTGGACATTATGATATCATAGTCACTATGGAATCTTCATTTTGACATCATTCAACACTAGTCAAGATTCTAGTGTTGACTGACTGTCCTTTACACTTGTCCAGCTGTTCCCTGAAGGCCAGGATTTGAGACCCAGTTTGTGTTCGTTTGTGTGCTGAGGCAAGAATCTTCCCCTGTTACAGGAGCTCTTTAATCTCATTAACAAGGCTCACTCTAATCTTATTAATTCTGTTTTCGCACAACATGTGGTTCATGTTCACTCACTCTCGCACTGGCACACTGACCCAGTTTCATGCCACTGATACAAGCCTGCTCATGTCTGTATCTAAGCAGCTGCATCCAGGTGTTGGCATAGTGCAGTTCTTGGCGTGTTCTTAGAAAAGGGGAGAAAAAGATTAAATGTGTTAATGAGTATTTCAGAGGCACAAATGCTTCGCTTCGATTAAGCGCAGTTTTACAATGGAATGCTACAGGGTGTGTATCTCAAGTTTGTGTATCAGGTATGCACTTACTTTTCAACAGTGTTATTATGCTGTCAGTTTTGTATGTTGGCACTCCACCATCCACCATCCTCCCCTTCTGTACAAAAATAACTCTGGAGAATTGACGACAAAGAACAAATAACAATTTTTGATTGGCTGAGGTATTCTGTATTGTGTGTGTGTGTATGTGTGTGTATAGATAGATAGATATAGATATAGATAGCTATAGATAATACAGTGCCATTCAAAAGTTTTTGAACAGTAAGATTTTTTATGTTTTTTAAAGTCTTTTCTGCTCATTAAGGCTGCATTTATTTAATCTAAAATAGAGAAAAAACTGTAATATTCTGAAATATTATTACAATTTAAAATAACAGTATTCTATTTAACATACTTTAAAATGTAATTTATTCTTGTGATGCAAAGCTGAATTTTTAGCATCATTACTCCAGTCTTTAGTGTCACATGATCCTTCAGAAATCATTCTGATATAATAATTTGTTATGAATGTTAAAAATGTAAAAAAACAGTTTTTGTTGTTGTTGTTTTGTTTTGGTTTGTTTTTTTGTTGTTGTTGTTGTTGTTTTGGAACCTGGCTGTGATACTTTTTCCAGGATTCTTGGATGAATAAAAAAGTGAAAAAAAAAAAAAATGTAATTATACCATTCAGTTGTACCTTTCAAAATTTTGGGGTCAGTACATTTTTTTCTTTATTTCAAAAAAGAAAGAAAGAAATGAATACTTTGAATGCTTTTATTCAGAAAGGATATGTTAAATTGTTAAAGTGTTAGTAAAGACTTTTTAATTAACACTTTCTTTTTAAAGTTTTATTCATCAAAGAATCCTAAAAAATGTATCACAGGATCCAAAAAATTATGAAGCACAACACTTTCCAACACTGATAATAAATCAGCATATTAGAATATTTTCTGAAGGATCATGTGATACTGAAAACTGGAGAAATGATGCTGCAAATTCAACATTCTATCACTGAAATAAATGTTATTTTAAAGTATATTAAAAAGGAAAACTGTTATTTTATATTGCAATAATATTTCACAATTTTACTGTTTTTTCTGTATTTTTGATCAAATAAATGCAGCCTTGATGAGCATAAAAATCAAAACTGACCCCAGACTTTCTATTATATATGTTTTGGGAAACAATCCCTAATTTTTTATTTTGCAAAGTGGGACAAACAGAATTTGAAGCCAGGTGCAAGATTAATGCGGGAGTATGTGTAAGAAAAAGCCAAAGCGAATACATGTAATGCTTTTTTAAGACAGAACCTGAAGTAAAACAATTAGACAAGTATGTAAGGTGGTGTGGATTTGTGTGTCTGTGTGGCAGAGAAAGAGTGAACGTGTCCCTGCGGAAGGTTCTTAAGTCAAAATAATAATAGTCTTTAGCACAAGAGCGACAAATTTACGGCAGTCTCGTAAAGCCCAGCGGCCCAATAACAGTTAGGAGCACAGTTACAAGAGTGTGCACAGCTGCTTATAGCACACACACTAGCAGATGAATTCTGTGAATTATCCATGTTGGAAATATTTGTCATAACTGTCATTTTTGTCTTTAAAAAAAAGAACTGATCAGACTGTTCAAAGGAATTTGAGTAGTATGTGTTCATGCTAATTTGTATACAAAGACACACACACACCACAAGTTGTTAATAAAGAGATAATGAACACTTCAGTTGTTATAATCAAAATGCAGTCACTGGAAGACTGGAATTAACCCAGAAATCCCTATAATGGGGTGGGATGAGGACTCATATTAATGAAAAACTAAGCAATCTCCAATGAAAATAACACACTTAATTGCAGTCAGAAACATTCAGCGCAAAAAAAATTGTGAAGACAGTTTTCTCAAGCATTCCATTTGTAATGATCTCCCTGTTCACCTGTGTATGGTACTGTAAAGAATACCATGGTGCATGTCCATCACAGCTGGATCATACATGCTGAGATTCATTAAAAAAAAACAGCATGGAAATTCTGTTTTGTTTTGTTTTTTACTCAAAACTGTAACAGTTTTTGGAAGAACATTAGTTTACTATTTTCTGCTTTATGTAGTATGTATAACAGTAGGTATTGAACAGTATGCAAACTGTTTTTCTAGATATAGTACATAATATATAATAAATGTGTCATGTTTAACAAAGCTTTTTATATATTAGGCTCAATAATAATAATAAAAAACACACACACACACAATCATTGATTTAATGTAACTGATTATTGATCTAAAGTAACAGTAAAGACATTTATTGTATGGTACCAAAAAAAGGTTAAATGAATGCTGTTCTTTCAAATTCTTTATTCATCAAAGAATGTTGAAAAACTAATGGTTTCTAAAGAATGTTAAGCAGCTAATCAGTATATTAGAATGATTTCTGAGGGATCATGTGACGCTGAAGCCTGGAGTAATTGTTCTGAAAATTCAGCTTTGCAATCACAGGAAGAAATCATTTTAAATATTATAATTAGTGCTGGGCAACAATTAATCGTGATTAATTGCATCCAAAATAAAGGTTTTTGTGTACAATATATATAACATATAATAATATGTGACCCAGGATCACAAAACCAGTCATAAGGGTCATTTTTTCAAAATTGAGATTTATACATCATATTAAAGCTGAATAAATAAGCTTTTCATTGATGTATAGTTTGTTAGGATAGGACAATATTTGTCAGAGATACAATTATTTAAAAATCAGGAATCTAAGGGTGCAAAAAAATTTAAATATTGAGAAAATCGCCTTTAAAGTTCTTCAAATAATGTTCTTAACAATGTATATTACTAATCAAAAATTAAGTTTTCATACATTTACAATAGGAATTTTACAAAATATCTTAATGGAACATGATCTTTACTTAATTTCCTAATGATTTTTGCCAATAAATAAAAATCAATAATTTTGACCCATACAATGTATTTTTGGCTATTGCTCCAAATAAGCCCCAGTGACTTAAGACTGGTTTTGTGGTCCAGGGTCACATATATGTGTGTACTGTGTACATTATTTTGTATATGCAAAGACACACACATGCATGTATATTATTAAGAAAAATGTAATGTTTATATATTAAATATATATAATATAAATTTTATGGATGTAAATCTATACATGTAAATATTTTACATAATTATATACTGTATGTGTCTCTTGTATATATAATAAAAATATACACAGTACACAGACACATATATTATGTACACAAAAACGTTTATTCATTATAATTAGAAATAGAATAAAACAAAAGGTTTTAAATGGTTAAATTTCAGAGTATTACTACTTTGCTCTATTATTGATCAAATAAATGCAGCTGTGGTAAGTATAAGAGGCTTTAAACATTCATAAATCTTATCAAACACTAAACTTTTTCCATGACATGTTGTTTAAAGGGATAGTTCACCCAAAAATGAAAATCCTGTCATTAATTACTCACCCTTATGTTCTAAACCCGTAAGACCTTCGTTCATCTTAAGATATTTTTGATTATATATTTTGAGGGTCAGAAAGTTCTCTGATTTCATCAAAATCTTAATTTGTGTTCTGAAGATGAACAAAGGTCTTATGAGTTTGGAACAACATTAGGGTGAGTAATTAATGACACAATTTTCATTTGTGGCTGAACTATCCCTTTAATGTTTCACATGCTGTTTTTAATATGCATGCAGTATGTAATACACAAGTGTTCCATTCTGACATACCATGAGTCCTAGTGAAGTACTGTAATAAACAGTGTGTGTTCTGTGTTGTATTATGTTGTCTCTCATGTCTTGGTTCTTTTGTTCCAAAATGAGGCCGCTAGTCCACATGCCTCAGGCCTCATGTCTGCTCGTCTAGTCTTTGACCTCTAAACTATTAAGGCACAACTCAACGTCTGTGCATTTGTGTGTGTGTGAAACACTTTCTCTGGCTCCCGTAATCACAGAGTCTGTAAGCTTTGAGCTACTAACAACTAGTACTTCTCTAATGAAAGGCGTGAGTGTGTGTGTGCTTGCGTGTGCCTGTGGGTTTGCAGTGTGTTTTTAGTGTAAATAATAATACTGTCCATCATGACACCTATTTTTCTCTCAGAGTTCACTGCCAGGACACAGCACGTGGCTGCAAAGTTAGGATGACCATATGTCCTCTTTTACCCGAACATGTCCTGGCTGGGATTTCTAAATTCCCTGGGTTTTGGCTTTGTTTTCCTTTCATTTTCATGCTTGTTGAAGTGTTTTGTAGTAGTTTCACCAATAGGGAGCAGGCATTGTAGATAATCAACCAATTGTGGCACTTGAGAAGCTGAGATCTACAGAGAATGATGTGTAATGTGTGCTGCTTGTCAATAGGAAAACAAAGCCAAAAACAAAGACATTTTAGTCAATTTAGAAATCCTGACCAGGATAGTCACCCTAACTAGGTATGATCAAGTATGTCTAATGAAATTAATCAGTCTACCTCAGCTTTAATAAAGGTGTCTGCTGTGTTTGTTTGTGTGTGTGTGTGTGTGTGTGTGTGTGTGTTTTTGATTTCAGACTTTGGTCTGTGTGTCACGAGTGCTGTCTAGCGGAAGTCTTAAGTAGGAGATTATGGGAGGGTTTTCAGGACATTTGCATGGCTGTCATTAAAACTGTGGAATGTTTGCATGAGGAGGATTATGGGGTCTTGTTAAAGCAGGTATTATCCACATCTCTTGTGATCTTGCGTCTTCAAATAAATGCTTGTTTATTCAAGTGAGTTCACTGGAAATATCTCCCTTTTTTATTATGAGATTATATGAATCAATATTTTTTTTACTTATGCATAAAGCCGACACTTTTATCTAGTGATCGACCGATATTGATTTTTTATTACCGATACCGATACCGATTATTTGCATAATTATGTGCCCGATAACGGATATGCAGAACCGATATTTATTTACTGTTATAAAGTAAATCAGTGACTGAGTGAATTAAGTCCATACTTCACTTTGGTTTTTCGGCCTTTAAGTCATCTTAAAAAGTGTTGAAAATTAGCAGTCTTTCATGTAAAATTTAATCTTTTACAACAATAAAAACATTTTATTTATAAAATGCATCAGCTGCAGCACTAATAAATAAATGTAGAATGTAGAATGTTTTCAAATGGAGAAAATAAATAAAGGACAGGAGTCAGATCAACTTCGTTTTATACTACAGTTTATAGGCTGTTTAATAGGCTAAAGAGTGAAGAATTCACTGGATAATGTTATTTCACTTAATAATGTTCTCTGGAATATTGGAATATAAAAACAAAAAATCGTATTTTATAGTATTTCTCAACTGGTATGTTATATCAGAATTACTAATATTGTTTCCGTCGTTCTATTATGAAATGCCTGCTGACAGCGCGGTTTATATATGCATTTACATAGAATACTGTGATCGCTGGCAAAGATAATAAATAATTTCCACATTGTATATATTTAGAAGTGTATTAGAAAAATAATGGTTCTATAGTAAATGTTGATATAATTGAGAGTGTTTTAAACAAGTGAATCTTGTTAAAAGTTACATGTGGTGGCCAGCGCATCAACCCGGTGAGTGAATGCAGAGCCTTGCATTTCAGCCCGACTTTTTTTACGCCCCTATAGGGCCGGGCTTCGGGAACAATTTTCATGTCATAGCTCAGACGCGGGCCGGGCTTCGGGTCTGTTTTTCGGGTCTCCTTATTTTTATATTTTTGACATCCACAATTTATGGTGATGAAAAATTCCCCGCTGATGGAAACAACACGAGACTTCACTTTCGCTTTTTTTTTTTGACCGGCTCGGAAGGCATTTAGTGTCTCCATCAGCAGCAGCAGCGAGCGCACCTTCAACGCAGCTGGAAGAGATCCGCCTTCAAGTGCACGCAATAGGCTAAAGCTTGCTGCAAAGCACCGGCAAAAGTAATTATCATGAATGTGTCGAGGGGAAAATAATAAGGAGATTTTTTAATTATTTATTAATAAACTGGTGTTTTCTGAGTCAGTGATTTCAGGATAAATTTGCCGATCTGGGGTGCGTTTCCCAAAACCAACTATGGTCGCAAGTTACGTCGTTACCAATAGAGTTCAATGGACCTAACCACCATAGTTAGCTAACGATGCTTTTGGGAAACGCACCCCTGGACTCGCCATCTTTTCTTTGGACGCGCCTTTAGAGAGAAAAGCATCATTACAGATTACATAATGAGAGTTTTCGTTTTCGAATTGATTTATTTCGTTAAGTAATAATTTTGAGCTTTCTATAGGTATGTTTATCATGTCTGTGCGGTTTGTATTCGCTGAGTTTCGGTTTATTTTTGGGAAGCGCTCGTGTTGAGACAACAGAAAGCGCATAATGATTGTTTTATAAACGCACCGTTTGCAACGTTTTGTTGATACTGTGAGTGCACACAAATAAAAGTAGACCCTTTATAGTTCCGAATGATGTATTACTGTACCTTTATGAACAAAAATGACGGAATAATTCAATTGTTTCCACTGAAAGAAATGTGATTAGTGATGGCGCTGGCGCCTCCGTGTCCTGTAAGCAGCTTTAGCTTCCACTCTCCGCACAAAGCATTGGGTATGTGTCTAATAGCGCACATCTATCCGAGTTTAACACTGAAACTAACATTGCTTTATACTTTAAATAAAGTTGACTAATTACAGCAAAGCAAGAAAGTAGGCTATGCTTTACCTTTGCACGCTGTTGTTGTCGGGTCTCCCCTCAGGCGCGCTGCATGCGCACAATTCTAAAAACACCCACAAGATGGCGGCGTTTATCGGTGAACCCGATATTACAAAACCGATAACCGATTATGGCAAAATGCTTAAATATCGGGAAAAATATCGGTAAACCGATATATCGGTCGATCTCTACTTTTATCCATAGCAACTTGTTTTTATCAGTTCACATACTCCCTAAGAATCAAACCCATGACCTTTGTTGTCCATAAAGCAACCAATGTTATTTTAGTAGATTTGGTTATACTATTGTATTTTTTGTTAATATCTTGAATTCTATTTTATTTTTAGATTTTGTTTTTATTTTGACAGTTTTTTTTTCTTTAAAAACTTTATAGGTTATTTTAGTACTTCAGTGTTGACTCGGAAACTAGCTAAAATAAAATAAGCTTAAGGTTTTTTTAAAAATATTTTATATGTTTGTTTCATTTCAAGTAATGATTTTTTGGTCTTGTAGTTAAAGGGATAATTCACCCAAAAATGAAAATTACCACATGACTTGCTCACTTTCAAGCCATCCTAGGTGTAATATGACTTTCTTCTTTCAGACAAATACAATTTGAGTTATATTGCCCTGGCTCTTCCAAGATTTATAATGGCAGTGAATGGGTGCTGAGATTTTAAAGCCCAAAAAAGTGCATCCGTCCATCATAAAAAGTACTCCACATGGCTCCGGGGGTCAAAGGGGAAGCTGACTTTTAGAACAAAAATTTACAGCTTCAAAGAGCTCTAAACGATCCCAGCTGAGGAAAAAGGGTTTTATCTAGCGAAACGATCAGTTATTTTCTTTTAAAAAAAATTACAATTTATATACTTTTTAACCCCAAATGCTCGTCTTGTGTAGTTCTGCGTGTACTCTGTGTATTTCAGTTCAAGACAGTTAGGGTACGTCGAAAAATTCCCATCTCATTTTCTCTTCCAACTTCAAAATCATTCTCCATCGCTGTTTTATCTTTTTTTGTAAAGGGCGTTTGACCTTCTTTGCACGTTCACTTTGTAAACACTGGGTCGGTACTTCTACAGTGATTTAGGACGATTTTGAAGTTGGAGAAGAAAATGAGATGGGAGTTTTTCCAACATAACCTTTCTGTCTTAAACCAGAAAAAACAGAGTTTACACAGACCTAAACAAGATGTGCGTTTGAGGTTAAAAAGTATATAAATTGTACATTTTTTTAGATAAGATCCTTATTCCCTGGCTGGGATTTAGAGCTCTTTGAATCTGCATTTAGACTGCATTTTGGAAGTTCAAACTCAGGGGCACCATAGAAGTCCACTATATGGAGAGGAATCCATATAGCAACCAGTGTTATTTTAGTAAATTTGGTTATACTATTGTATTTTTTGTTAACATTTTGAATTCTATTTTATTTTTAGATTTTGTTTTTTATTTTGACTCAAGTAATTATTTTTTTGTTGTTGTAGTTACAGGGATAGTTCACCCAAAAATGAAAATTACCACATGACTTACTACCCCTCAAGCCTACTACTGTAGGTGTAATATGACTTTGTTTTTTCAGGCGAACACAATATGAGTTATATTAACAAAAAAAATACCTGGCTCTTCCAAAATTTATAATGGCAGTGAATGGGTGTTGAGATTTTGAAGCCCAAAAAAATGCAACTCTCTCATGAATGTGTGTATGACAGTTAGCGTAAGCTAGAGATAACAGTTAATAAATTTGTAAATATAGATATTTTTCATCCACAAGTACACTGATTCGCTTCAGAAGGCCTTTATTAACCCCCGAAGCCATGTGGAGTACTTTTATGATGGATGGATGCACTTTTTTGGGCTTCAAAATCTCAACACCCATTCACTGCCATTCTAAAGCTTGGAAGACCCAGGACATTTTTTTAATATAACTCTCACTGTATTCATCTGAAAAAAGAAAGTCATATACATAGGATACCTTGAGGGTGAGTAAATCATGTGGTAATTTTTATTTTAAGGGTAAAAACCGTGATAGCCACTGCTTTCAATGCATGCAGTGATTTCAAAATCAACATATAAGTGGAACAAGAATGTCTCTTTAAATAATTTTAACAGTTTCACTAATAAATCAGAAACTCCTGTGATTAAAAACCCATAGCTTGAATAAAATGAATTCTTTTTTCGGTTTTTAGTATGACAGCTATTGATCTATAAATGACTTTTACGTGTGAATACATGTCTGTAAGGTTCAGGAGTTGTGTGTGATAGTGTGGACAGCTGTATTTTGCTGTGCAAGCCCTAATCGTAAAGCAGAGGTGTACGGATGTGTGTGTCCGTGTGTGTGTTGCTGAGGGAATCCATTGGGTCTTTAGTAATTATTACAGTCATTGCATTCCCTGAAAGACTGTGAACACCCTCAACACACACTGATCTACCTCTGTCACAACCACTGAGTGCATGCTGTATAACATATACACTCATACTCTCATATTAGTTTTACCTCACAAAGTCAGTAAAAACTGCAATATAGTGAAATATTACAATTTAAACTAACTGTTCTATATTGTAAATTTATTCCTGTGATGCAAAGCTGAATTTACAGCAGCCCTTATTCTTCAGTGTCACACGATCCTTCAAAAATCATTCTAATATGCTGAGATTGAAAACAGTAGGTAAAAACTGCAATGCTTTTAGCAAACACTCACATACACTTTAGTTTGTAGTTTTTTTACTCATCAACTTGTCCTGTCTGTGCTTTGATATTGTGTCTGATCAAAGTCAAATCCAAAGCCTTACAGGTCAAAGGAGTCATCAAAAATATGTGTGTGTGTGTTTGCATAAATAAAGGATGAAACCTTTTGGCTTTGTCAGCTCAAGGTAGTGACCAGAGGAAGAGGAAGAGAGAAAATCGTTCCTGGTATTTTAATTAAAAGTGCTCTGAAACTGAAACTGTCACAAACCAGCTGTGGGAAGAACCTGCAATTAACATGATTCTTTCCTCCCATTTAGGGAGGCTGCTCAGCCTGTGCTTGAAGAGAGGATGTGTGTGCACGTGGACTGCTTTCAGTCAAATATTTCACTTGCTTGCCACTGTACTTATTTGAGGATTTTTGCTGTGTGTATATAAACAATGCTAAATCCCAGTGCTCCACTGCTCTTCCCATCTCTCTCTCTCTCTCTGTGTGTGTGTGTTGGTGTGTGTGCTCTCAGTTCCCGTCAGTGTGTGTTGTTTCAGAGCTTATTTAGATAGTCAGTCACTCATGAAATTCACTAATTCATTCTCACGCAAATGTATGTAGTTTTTTGTACCATTTATATAAATAAATATTTATTTTTATAGCACTAATCAGTGATACAATCAGCCTTTTTATATATTACTTTAAGTTATATACAATTATATATAGAAAGTATATATATTCACTTAAGAAAGCACTTCACTGTCCAATCACACTCAAGCCTAGAGCAGCATCTGGTGACACACAACCGAGTATATGTAATATGTTCTTGATGTTTTGTCACACCCTTGTGGTGGTTTTGTAAAAATACACTACTGTTCAAAAGCTTGGGGTTGGTAAGATTTTGTGTTTTTGAAAAAAGTCTTGTGGTCGTTAAAGCTGCATGGCTGTAATATTGTGAAATATTACTTGCAATTCAAAGTAACTTTTTTATTTTAGTATATTTTAAAATGCAATTTATTCTTGTGATGCAAAGCTGAATTTTCAGCTTCCATTATGTCAGTCTTCATGCCACAGTCATGTGATCTTTCAGAAATCATTCTAATACGCTGATTTGCTGTAAACATTGCTTATTATTTTCACTGTTGAAAGCAATTGTGCTGTTTAATATTTTTGTGGATACCATGACACATTTTCTCAAGATTCTTTGAATAGAAAGTTCAAAAGAAAAGCATTTATTTAAAACAGAAATCCTTTTTTTTAACAATGTAAAGATTATTTCTATCACTTTTAATCAGGTTATTGCATATTTTATTGCAAATGTAAATGTGATGTTTGCCACAGCTGGAAAATTACTATATGTGTGTGTGTGTGTGTGTGTGTGTATGTGTGCACCTGGTATTTATCACATTATGGGGACCAAATGTCCCCACAAGGATAGTAATACCAGTAAATTTTGACCTTGTGGGGACATTTGTGAGGTCCCCATGAGGAAACAGGCTTATAAATCATGCAGAATTAGTTTTTTTGAGAAAGTAAAAGTGTGCACAGTCTCCTGTGAGGGCTAGGTTTAGGTGTAGGGTAGGTGTAGGGCGATAGAAAATACGGTTTGTACAGTATAAAAACCATTACGCTTATAGAATGTCCCCATAAAACATGTAAACACAACATGTGTGTGTGTGTGAGTGTGTTTGAACAATAAGATTTTTTTTATTTGTTTTTTGTCCCTTCTGCTCTCCAAGCCTGAATTTATTTGATCAAAAGTAGTAAAAACAAAACAGTAACATTCTACAATTAACATACAAATATTTTTACTGTTTAAAATAACTGTTTTCTATTTGAATATATTAAATGTATATATTAAAATGTAATTTATTCCTGTGATTTCAAAGCTGATCTTTTTAGCATCACTACTTCAGTTACATGTTACAATCATTCTAATATTCTGATTTGCTGCTCAAAAAACATTTATTATTATTATTATTATTATTATTATTTCTATTATTCTTTGGTAAATAGAAAGTTCTGAAGAACAGCATTTATCTGAAATAGAAATCTTTTGTAATATTATAAATGCCTTTATCATCACTTTTGATCAATTTAAGAGCATCCTTGCTAAATAAAAGTATTAATTTCTGTCTTTTAATTGTGATGATTTTGGCTCACATTTAATAAAAACCCACCAATTCACTATCTCAACAAATGGACCTTTCTCACATTTCGGGGTTTCTCATAGTCTCAGTCCATTCCTTGTGAAGTTCACCCAAATTCTTGAATCAGTTTTGCTTGACAAGCCTCTCAAGGCTGCGGTTCTCTCGGTTGGTTGTGCATCTTTTTCTTCCACACTTTTTCCTTCCACTCAACTTTCTGTTAGCATGCTTGGATACAGCACTCTGTAAACAGCCAGCTTCTTTGACAATGAATGTTTGAGGCTTACCCTCCTTGTGAAGGGTGTCAATGATTGTCTTCTGGACAACTGTCAGATCAGCAGTCTTCCCCATGATTGTGTAGTCTAGTGAACCAAACTGAGAGACCATTTTGAAGGCTCAGGAAACCTTTGCAGGTGTTTTGAGTTGATTAGCTGATTGGCATGTCACCATATTCTAATGGACCCTTTTCACAAGCCTGTAATGACTCATTTTAGTGGTCATCATCATCATAAATCCTTTAAAGTTTTTTATATTTTGATTTTTAAAAATATGTATGTACATTTATAACACTATACTTTGTATTATATCACCTTTTCATCAAGTTGCGCGTCTATGGGAGGGACGGTAAATTTGACATTGTTCTCTCTTCTGACTGCCGATATCAGTCTCTCTCAATTTTTTTCCTTTGATTGAAAGTCGTGAAACCACTATACCACTATAAAATATATTTGTAATACTCTCCCATTCACTGCTCTCGGATTTTACCCAACTATGACGACTTCCGCTATGAGAAACCCGGAAATGTGAGAAAGGTCCATTTGTTGAGATAGTGAATTGGTGGGTTTTTGTTAAATGTGAGCCAAAATCATCACAATTAAAAGAACCAAAGGCTTAAACTACTTCAGTCTGTGTGCATTGAATTTATTTAATACACGAGTTTCACAATTTGAGTTACTGAACCATTTGAATTACTGAAATAAATTAACTTTCCCACGACATTCTAATTTATTGAGATGCATATATATATATATATATATATATATATATATCAATATATACACACACACACACACACAAAAAAAGAAATGACAATTATGAATACTTGCAATTGAATGAAAGATTTTACTAAAACGCAAATGTTTTGTAGGTTAACTCTTTTCTTGATTAATATTTTTGTAAAAGAAGATGGGCTTTCCTTGCCGCACCCGCCCTTTCAAAAGATACTAATATGTACACTTTAGGTACTAATATGTGTCATTTATGGATATGGGCATTTATATGTACACCTATAACTTTTTCTTTTGCACCTTGCCGTACCACTTTGTTCCTTTTTTCTGAGTGTATAGAGATGTACGGAGTGGTACTATAATATAAATAAATTAATATTGTACTTCTTCTTTTGTTTCGTAGGGCAATCCTGGTGTGTTAGGTCGGCAGGGCCCACAGGGGCCTCGAGGTTTGCCTGGCCCCCAAGGACTTCGAGGTGAAAAGGGTCAACGTGGATACATTGGAATGCCTGGATTCTCTGGCCCGACAGGAGACCAGGTACATACAAATACACAGTCTTTCACAATTCTTATAAAACTCAATACAAGGAGCTTAATTCTGTTGCACTCTTTTGTATTAGGGCGATAGAGGAGATAAAGGTTACTCTGGGTTAGATGGAGTGCCTGTAAGTGACATATTATATTATATTATATTATATTATATTACCTTATATTATATTATATTATATTATATGGTGATCATCTTCCAGGGTCATCCAGGTCCTGGTGGTCTCCCTGGGCTTCCAGGGAAGGATGGCTGTAACGGAACAAGGGGTCAACGAGGGTTGAATGGTGAAATAGGACGACCTGGCCCCCCAGGACCCGAGGTATGAGAAACGTTACAAGCATGTCTTCTTGACACACAATGAAGTTACATATTATTTGTACTTTATATCATTTGTAATTTATCTTTTTTTATATTGACTGGGTTCATTCTCACAGTAAATGACATCCATGACTCCCTTCCTTTTTGCTTGTTTCAGGGTCTCCCCGGGTTAAAAGGATACAAAGGAGACACCTCTACAAGAATAATATTTACTCCTGGAATACCTGTATGTATAATGTCAAAAAATGAATGTGTTTACTGTACATTTTATTACTACTGCATATATTCTGCACCAGGGGTGATTCTAGGATTTTCATTTTAGGGGGGCTCAGCCCCCAATGAGGGTATAATAACAATAAATCAATAAATAAATAATTAAATAAATAAAATACAAAATGTTTGACTAATAGGGGTGGTATAATATACTTATTGCAATATTCCACTGTATTGTATAAATAGGTATAACATTTATGTGCTGAATAAGCCAAATACAAGTCTTTCTGTTCTCACACACACTTGTTTACTGTACAAATACAAAATTGTACAGTTTGCATTTAGCTTAAGTACAAGCACTAAAAACTATTTAAAGTTAAATTTTCAAATGAAAATGGCAACATGATCGTTTTATAAAGTATGTGTTTATGTGCTTCATTTTCGCTGGAGGAAACCGCTGTGGTGTGATGAGGGGTGAACACAGCGAAAACGTAGGCTACAGTAGATGGGGAACCGATTGCTCCCTCATGATATTTTATATACTGTATTTAAACTGCACAGATGCAGATATTATAACAGTCTATCGATAAACACAGACCTTGTCCTTTGTTTTTCGCTCTACGCCACCGCGGTCTGCAAATTGAAGAACACGCTGAAAGAAAGACGGGGAGGAGCCGCAATTTTCCTATGAAAAATAAAGGGGATTGAGGCAATCACAAATTCGTGTACAGTTTATGGAGCTAATCGCAAAATTTTAAAGGGGCTGACGATATCCTGGCAAAATATTTTGCAGTGTTTACATTAGAGCTGCACGATTAATCCTTAAAATATGGATATATATAATATAGATCTAGATTCAAACACCCACGCGATCTTATTCCTGAATGACAACGATTTAGTTATGTCTATTAGGACTGTTTCACATCGCAAGTGTCACGTTTTGTCGCTGCCCATGTTAATGAATCACAGGGTCAGGGTGAATGTGAACGCAGAAAAAGAAACACAAACAGTCTTTTCAACCACATTATAATCATTATTTCTGTGTTACAGACATTTAAATAATAGAAGTACTGGGATAAAAGTTTATAGTTTGTGCATAAATACTTATTGTCTACAGTAGCGATCAAAACGAAAGTATCTTAACACTTATATGTATTGTAACGCTTATCCACTTCCGCCAGGAGGTGGCGACAACTGCCCGTTTAAAAAAAGTATGTAATTGAATCATTTATTCAGGAGATTTCAACAGTTAAACAAGTCTTAATCAAGTGAGACACTGACTCC
Source organism: Labeo catla (assembly GCA_012976165.1). Classification (NCBI taxonomy): domain Eukaryota; kingdom Metazoa; phylum Chordata; class Actinopteri; order Cypriniformes; family Cyprinidae; genus Labeo; species Labeo catla. The sequence goes on from VONZ01000350.1 coordinate 522,109, forward strand.
TCCTTCATGGAATGTTTTTTTTTATTATTATTTTATGTTTTTAAAAGACTTAAGCAATGAACAGCTTGTCAGAACCACTAGTAAATTACGTTATTTTGTTTAGTTTTCTAATCTTTTTTCTTCAGAATCATGGTCTCCAATTTATTAAAAACAACTGGGATTCTCAATTTATCCAGAATCGTGAAGCTCTTGTTTAAATGTTGTTTATTACTGCATATAATTAATTATAATGGAAGTTTAATTTCATAAAGTTCAAAATGCACCTACATTGTTTTGCATTTTGTCTTTTTCAGTTGAATAAAAAAATTTGCAGCCGAAAAAAATTCTCTATGTATATTTCAGAGAGAATTTCTTAAAAAAAGTTTAAAAATCTTGTCTTGTCTCATCTCGTGGGATAAGTGTCTCGTCACACCCCTAGGGCTGAGTAGTCAGGGTAGGGGGGCTGTAGCCCCCCTAAAAATGGCCTAGCGACACCCATGTTCTGCATGCAGGGTGAGCAGTGCGAAAATGATTTGTGGGACAACTTTTGCTGTGTCATATAAAAGCAAACAGTTAATTTCTTACACATTATCCTCATTCACAGGGTGCTGGTGGACAACCTGGACAACCTGGACTAGAAGTAAGTGCAAAAAAGCAGTTCTTAAACGAGCTGTGATGTATTACTTTATTTTAATCATTTTTTGTACAGTTTTATTTATTAGTTAGGTTTGTTTTGTTTGTGCGTGTCTCTGTTTGCATGTGCACAAAGGGACTAAGAGGGGTCTTTGGCCCACGAGGTCTACAAGGACAAGTTGGACCTGATGGATATATAGTAAGAAAAGCATTTACTTTTCAAATAGAACCATTTTTGATTCATCCATACTGTCATGTAGACTGTGTTTTTGTTTTTTGTTTCAGCAACTGTTTTTCTTTTTGTTGATTGTCTCAGTTTCTACTTTTTTTTTTTTTTTGCAATATTCAAAAGTAAAACATTTCAATGTTTTTGAAAAAAAATTCTTATGCTCAACGTTTTTTAAAATGCTAGGGCTATCGAGGATTACCAGGTCCAAGAGGCCTACCGGTGAGTTTTGCATGTACCTATGAAACTGAAGATTCACTGAGAAGATTCTCTATCTGATGTTTACAGTTTATTAGCTCAGATTTGAAAACCTGAAAATCTTTGTTTAAGTGCGAGACGTCTAGCATTTTTCATTTAACATGCACTTCTGCTTGTTCTGCGACTGCTAGATTATTTTAAATGTTCTTGAATGATATTTTGTTCTGTTTCTCCATAGGGAGACCCAGGAAGATCACTGCCTGGACCAAAAGGAGATGAGGTAAATAACACACATGGCAGTACTGTGTTTATATCATAAATGAATTTGTGTTTAACAATATCATCTTGATTGTCTTACAGGGGGACCAGGGTTTTAAGGGTGTACCAGGTCCATTTGAATATGTGGAGCCCAATCCAGAAGACTGTATGAAAGGCGACAAGGTAAAACTTGCAAATGTGAAATGAGTTTTCAATCGTTAAGATTTTATAAGAACACCAGGCAGCTTGCAAAGGATCAAATGATGGTGGTTTTTTATAACATTTGTTGTAGGGGAGAAAAGGACAAAAAGGAAATTGTGGAGCACGTGGCCTAGAGGTGAGTATTGCTTCATAATTGTTTAAATATATATTAGTCCTTATTACTTCTGAATTAACATGCAAGCAAGACTTGTGATCGAAGTTAGTTCAAGCACAATAAATATGGTTTTACAGTCATTTATGTGTTTCTTAGGGTTATCCAGGGCCTCCAGCAGAAAAAGGGGAGAAAGGCGTACCTGGAATAGCTGGTCTCAGAGTAAGATTATTCACTAGTTTTCATATCAACTGAACAAACCAACACTGAAAATCCCTGACAATCCACACTTCAAACCAACAGATAAGACTACGATCTGTTAACAAAAATTCAACCAATCATAACACTCGAAAACACACATAAAAACATAGAATTCCAACCAATCAAAACATTTCAGACTAACCAATTATATAATTCCAATAACACCTCACATATAGATGTTATTTTACATATTCAGATTATGCAAGTATGAGTTAAAGGAGAAGTCCACTTCCAGAGCAACAATTTACAGATAATTTGCTCACCCCCTTGTCATCCAAGATGTTCATGTGTTTCTTTCTTTAGTCGTAAAGAAATTGTGTTCTTTGAAGAAAACATTTCAGGATGTTTGCATACAATCGCTGGTGTGATCAAAAAAAATCTATGTGAAAATGACTGGCAACGACTGGTTCTTGAATTCTAAGATTGTAATCTTTAGACACCACACACTTTGCAACTTTTCCTGCAGACTGCATACAGCAACTGAGCCCAAATGGAACAGACCCGGTCCGACTGGGCATGATCCGTCATCAAGACCAAATTCCATTCGTAATCAGCATGACAGTCGTGTAGTGTGTTCTCGGCTTTACAAACAAAGCACAATTCGAAAAATGATTGAAACTAAAAGACGTTGCTGTGCTGACTATATTGGATTCGACAGTAATGTTGCACCACACAATTGTGAGTAACTGTTTTTATTAGGTCGTCACTATTGCTTGTCTGTTATTACAGATCGTTTGATATGTACTGAGTATTTATGCGTCCATCCACGAAGGATGTAGGCTGTCAAACATACACAACTATTAGCCAATCATAGCAGTGGGCGTTTACTTCTGAGTCTACAATCCGCCATGCTTATTCAAACAGAGCGTTCTGATAAGGAGGGTCAAAACGGGAGAGAAAATAGCCTATTACTTCTAAACTATCATGTTTTTTGAAGTGGACCTCAGTATAAAATAAAAAAAAAATAATAATAAAAAGGCAGTTCATTACTCCTTTCATTTTAAAAGAAAGCCAGCAAACTAATTTAATAACCAAAACTCTCAACTTCATTCTTTGTTTACTTTTTCAGTTATATATGTTGTTATGTTTTTTTTTTTGTTTTTTTTTTAATAGGGCATGCCTGGATATCCAGGCAGACGAGGCGTTCAAGGATATAAGGTACACCTGTTAATCATGTATAATTCTTATGAATAATGATTTATTTATTTTAAATTGATAGGTTTGTTCATTTATACTGTCTGACGCTATGTTTTTACATATACAGGGGATATTTGGGGATAATGGTCTCCCTGGTCTATTTGGCAACCCAGGGCCAAAGGTCAGACACACATTCTGACTAGACTATGCATTGTATGAAAGAAGCTGATTTAGTAAGAGTTATCTACATGTACTGTATTGTCATTTGTTTGCTGACAATGCTGCTGTGAATGTGTGACAGGGCTTCCCAGGTGACCCCGGACCTAAAGGAAACCCAGAGTACCGTTACAACCATATGATGGGTAATAGAGTTACCATTAAAACAAGCACACAAACACGTGTGAAATGTTAGGTCTGAGATTATGTACCATGAAGAGTGTGTCAGTTTATTTCTTACTTATATTACCTGTGCAAACTAGAATGCTTTATATTGAGAGCTTCAGATGAGGCAGATCTTAAATTGATTTTAAATTGAAAAAATGTAATTAAATTGAGTATTCAATTTTGTGTATTATAAAATTGTGTGGTTTTTAATGTGTGCTGTAGGTCGACCTGGAGATCCTGGGCTTCCTGGTGCAGCCGGACCACCTGGGGATAGAGGGGGGATTGGTATACCTGGACCCCCTGGTAATCCAGGAGCATCTATAACAGGTGTGACTTATCCTAAATGTTATCATTGTATGGTCTTAGTGTCTGTTTTTCTTTTTTTTTTCGATTCTCTTTCTAACTTTCCTCTGCTTTTAGGTTCAATGGGTGAATCTGGTCTGCAGGGTCTTAATGGACTCAAAGGAGAAAAAGGAGACCCAGGAACAATAATTGGGTATTTCGCAAACTATGGTAATATTTCTGACTTTTTAATGTTTGCTTGCCAAAATAATATTCAGTACACATTTTAATAGACATTATAATGTCTAGACATTATAACATTATAATTATTTTTGACTGACATGTTAGGGGCCATCATAAAAAGCTGATGTTTTTTTCTTGTTTTGAATTAAAGGTACTAAAATTTTCATTTTTTTGCTTTAAGCTTTTTTTAAGATATATATATATTTGTAGTCATTAAAGGAATTTGACGGACACAAAAGCTGTCCCTATTTAAATATCTGCAGTTTTACACAGCATAAATGAGTACACCCCCTCTAAAACTTAACAAATTTCTCTTTACTTAACAATTACTCTTTACTTAGAAGACATGTTAGGGTTCTTTGGAGGTATAATGTTTCAACAAGACTGCTTGATCAATTACTAAAAAAAAATGTCAAAAATATTCAGGAAAATAAGATTTTCTTATTATTACACCCTCCTGAAAGTTACTAAATAAAACTACAAAAGAAAATTTCAGATCATTTCAGATCCAAAAGCATCCAAAATGTTATGGTGTTGCTATAGGAGGAGTACAGTGAGAAGCGCATGGTTCCCACACTGACGTTCAGTGGCAGTAAAGCTCTTATATTAGGATGTATGAGTGCTGAAGGTGTGAGGGAGTTGTGCTTTATCAATGCTGTCATGAATTCACACACCACTGTGAGATGCAATACAAAAACATGAAACAGAAGACGCTACCGTCTCCTCATTCCCTGCATTGTTGGGCATTTTTTTAACATGACAATGAATATATTTATTCTCTCATGGTGAAAATCCTTCAGTGGACATGTATTTCACCTAATCGTAAAACTCTTGAGCAGCTGTGGGGGCTTCTGGAGGACATACTAAGTACTAGAATATTACACATTTCCTGAATTGCTGCAATTCTTCATTTAAAAAGAATGGTCTAATTTGCTTATTTTACAGAAAATATTGGCATATATTTTTTGTTTTTATTAACTATATGTTTAATGCATTTTAATTTTGCCGTCTTTCAATAGATTATTTTAACAAATTAAGAAAAAATCATGTTTTTTCATTGTGCATTCCAATTAATTTTAATCAAACTACAGTTAGGTTATTTTGATATGAAGTAAAAATAACTAAAAATACAGCTAACTAATACAATAAAACACTATAAAAACATGATAACATAATTGAAAAATTGAAAATTACAAAAAAAAAACAAACTGTTATCTGTTTTTGCGACAAAAAAAAACTTTCTAAGAGATTTTTTATGGTTTTGTAATATAATTTATTAACATATAATTGCTTTTCCTTTAGGGGAACCTGGAAAACCGGGCCATCCTGGACCCAAAGGACAAAAAGGAAGTCCTGGGACTCCTGGTGAGCAGACATGGATTTTTTTTTCTCTCAAATTGTTACGTTTTCTATTGTTTGTCTTAACCAACCCTGACAAATAGTTGAGAGTCACATCAAACTATTTGTATAAACCTGTATAAAATGCATGTTAGTTAGAAATGATAATAATCATAATTATGTTTATAATTAAACATTGAAGAGCATGTGTTTATTTAGTTCGAGCGATGCTTTCGTTCACTTTTATAATTCCCTTTTTTCACTGAGATGTCTTTTGACATATTTTGTCTTTTTATTTCATTTGTTATTAATATCAATACAACATTTAGCATGTTTAATGTAGACTCACTAACCCATGTCTCATTTTGTTGACATGAATGATAATGTACATGTGTGTGCATCATCACTAAAGTTGTGTGTCTTTCAAAGCATGTCATCTTTCTTGTTTGCCTGTTTGCATGTTGTCTTTGTATTCATGTCCAACCTGTTACGGTGTCAACATTTGTCTCGTCATATGTTTCGAGTGAACAGCTTGTGGTGAGCACGATGTTTTGACTGTCACATACATTTATCTAACACCTTTATACATGTAACATCATACTTACATATATAAGTCATGCTACTTTGATAGTTACACTATCATTCTAAAGAAATACAGCTGATACACTGTGATGAGAGTATCTGTCTGTGATATAGGTTACTACTGCCTGCCTGGTGAGCGTGGAGATACCGGACAGGCTGGATTTAGAGGGACTCCTGGAATAAAAGGTGTTCAGGGGAGAAAAGGTGAGTTTTTTATATCTTATATTTATACAACGATTTATAAACATATATGAATTCCATTGCATTATATTCGAAATCAAACTGAGTGGTGTCTGGAAATTATGTAGTGTTTTTTATTTCCACAGAACTAGCTTTTTCTTCTTTTACTTGTCTTTTTCTTTCCTTTTCTATTTATCTTTATCTTCTTTGTTTATCAACTGGTCTCAATGTGATTTTTGTAGATGTATACACTACTGTTCAAAAGTTTGGGGTCAGTAAGATTTTTCTTTTTAAGAAATGAATACCATAATACGTTGATACATTGATCAAAAGTGACAATAAAGACATTTATAATGTTGCAGTATATTTCTATTTTTAATAAAGGTTGTTCTTTTGAACTTCCTTTTCATCAAAGAATTCTAAAAAATGCATTACGGTTTCTACAAAAATATTAAGCAACTGGTTTCAATTTTTTTAATAATAGGAAAGGTTTTTTTGAGCAGCAAATTAGCATATTAGAACGATTTCTGAAGGATCATGTGACACTGAAGTCTGCAGTAATGATGCTGAAAAATTGGCTTTGCCATCACAGGAATAAATGACATTTTAAAATACATGACAGTTAAAAAAAAAAACTATTATTTTAAATTGTAATAATATTTAACATAAAATAAATGCAGTTTAAGAAAAAAAATCAAACTTTTAAACAATGAAGTCAGTCATTTTGTTTTATTTTGTCAAATGTTATTGTAAATGTTTTGCATAGAATATGTGCTTTTTTGGAATGCAATACAGTATTATTTGTGAATTTTTAGATGTGACTTAATTTCCAAAAACTTAATTGTGCAAATACACTTTTGTAGTGTATATACTGTACCATACTGTGTACAGTTTATAGTTTATCTTATGAATAGGTCCATATCAAATATGTGCCCTTTTTTTCATTTTTATGCAATAATAAATGTAGTATGCAGCTCATTTGTGAGAAACCCATTTCTGCCACTGACAAAAAAAGTTATTGCGACTTTGTATCTCACAATTCTGACTTTTTTTCTCAGAATTGTGTTATACAAACTCGCAATTGCGTGTTATAAAGTCAGAATTGCGAGATATAAAGTCACATTTCTAACTTTCTTTTTCAGAATTGTGTGATATAAACAGTTACGAGAAATAAAGTCAGAATTGCAAGTTTCTGACTTTTTTCTTTTAAAAGTGAGTTTGTATCTCGCAGTTCTGACTTTTTTCTTGCGATTACAAGTTTATCACAATTCTGAGAAAAGTTTATATCTTGCAATTCTGACTTTATAACTCACAATTGAGAGTTTACATCACACAAATCTAACTTAAAAAAAAAGTCAGCACTGCAAGTTTGCATCATGCAACTGTGAGAAAAAAAGACAGAATTGTGAGATATAAACTCACATTTATAAAAAATATAAAGTCACATTTCTGACTTTTTTCTCAGAATTGTGATATAAACTCAGTTGCGAGACAGTTTTTCTCACAAATGTGGGTTTGTATTGTGCAGTTCTGAGTTTTTTTCTCGCAGTTGCAAGTTTATATCTCACAATTCTAAGAAAAACGTCAGAATTGTGAGTTTATATCTTGCAATTCTGACTTTATAACTCGCAGTTGAGAGTTTACATTACACAATTCTGACTTCATTTCTCAGAATTGCAAGTTTATATCTCAGTTCTGACTTTTTAACTCGCATTTGCGAATTTATATTGCACAGTTCTGAGAAAAAAAAGTCAGAATTGCAAGTTTGCATCATGTAATTGTGAGAAAAAAGGTCAGAATTGCAAGTTTGCATTATGCAGTTGTGAGAAAAAAAGTCAGAATTGCAAGTTTGCATCATGCAATTGTGAGAAAATGGTCAGAATTGCAAGTTTGTATCACGCAATTGCGAGAAAAATGTCAGAATTGTGAGATAAAAAGTTGCAGTAACTTTTTGTTTTATTCAGTGGCAGAAACGGGTTTCCAAAGAAAGCATTATCAAGTTAGCCAAAATATTTACATTCAGGCAGAGGAATCTGTATGAGTGATTGGTATAAATATGCAGAAGCCATAGGAGGGTCTTATGTGGTGCTCTCCATGGTGCTGGATCATTTTTCCTTCTTTTGTCACAACTGTAAAGTTGTGTGTATTGTGTATCAGTGTCCATTAGGAGGCAGCAAAGTGTGCATCTTTTCTAATCCAAATATGGGCATGTGCTTATATTCTTTGTGTTTTCTTTAGGTCCTGATGGGGGATGTGCATGTGAACCCCCTGGTGATCTACCAGGCGATCCTGGCCCCCCAGGCCCTCCGGGTGTCTGTGGTAATCCTGGGCTAAAAGGGTTACGGGGTCCTCGTGGTAATATTGGACCCTGCGGAGAGAGGGGTGTGGCGGGTGTAACTGTACGTAAGCCTGGTTGAAATTCATGTGGGAATAAAATAAATTTGTGTCATGCTTGCCTGTGTGTGTATTTAATGATTTCTATTTGTTTGTGTCCCCTGTTGTTTCTCAGGGTCCCAGAGGCTTTGCAGGTGTCAGAGGGCTTAAAGGACAGAAAGGAGATGTTATGGTGATGTGCCAAAAGGGTGAAGCATATTTGCTGTTAATAGATTTTTTAAAACATTTCAAGACTCAACCAAAATGTTCTAACATCTAAGGATGAGTTCTATATTATATATATTATATATACAGCAGGAACTGTTATGAAGTTAAATGCCTGATAATGAAACTATAATGCAGTTTCTTTATCTCTGCACATTTTGATTTAAAGTTTTATATTTCTTCTAATTTTTCTTAAATTATCTAGAAAATGCCTCATCTTTATTTTACATACAAACTTACAAACAGGTATGAGAACTTGTTATGAAATTTTTGCATTATGTTAAAGGGGATAAAGGTGATGCAGGATCTGTTGGACAATCTGGAAGACCAGGGTATAATGGGAGGAGAGGGGCTGATGGGAAGGAGGGTCCCCCTGGAGATCCTGGACCTCTGGTAAGACATGTAAACAATTATAAATTTATATATTAAAAAAAAAAAAAAGTCATAGATAGTTGCACAGTAGTACTGTACATACTAATGATTTCTGAAGATCACGTAATACTAAAGACTTAAAGAATAATGGCTACTGAAAATTCAGCTTTATCATCACAGGGATAAATTGCATTTTAAAATAGAAAATAGTTATTTGAAATTGTAACAATATTTGAAAATATTACTGATTTTACTGTATATTTACCAAATAAATGCAGCCTTAATGTCATAGTATTTGACAGTTCATTACTGACAGTAATTTACAGTCATTAATTCATTTTTTTTTCCTTCCCAGGGAGATAGTATTGTTGGTCCGCCAGGTGGCAGGGGGTGTCCAGGAACCCCTGGTGTGAAAGGCTCCAGAGGTCCATCTGGTCCTCCTGGCCCAAATATGATGGGGTCAGTTGGGCGACGAGGGGAACAGGGGGACCCAGGACCTCAAGGACAGACGGGACCCCCTGGTCCTAAAGGCATTCAAGGTGAGAGTCACAGTACTGAGTGAGGTTTATATTCTATTGCAATGACACATTGCTATTCAACCAGTATTTCAGCTGTTTACAATATACAGTTTGTTGAAAACAAATTTCAAAATGAAGATGTTGAGATCTGTTAATGTGTAATGTACAATCCCATTCAGAAGTTTGGAGTTAGTAAGAATTTCTTTAAAAAAATAATAAAAATTTTTGTGAGGCACATGTCTTAACTGTTGATTTTTTTTGGTAGGTGATACACTGCCTTGTGGGCGTGCCACAAATGGAGCCCCTGGTTGCAAAGGAATGCCTGGTTATAAAGGTAAAATACATTTAAAAAAAATAAAAAATAACTAGATGAGTAAAGTTTGAGAACAAACTTTAAGTTGGCTTGAGAAAGACTAGCCTGAAAATTTGAAGTAGTTGTAAAAGTATGAAAGCAGCTAGCATGATTTAACACATTGCTGACATGATTTAACATGTTAACATGTTTTAACATAATTAGCTTGTTGCTTGTATTTTTATAGGCTGATTACAATGTTATTAGCATGATTAGCATGTTAACATAATTGCAAGTTGCTAGAATGTTGTTAGCATGATTAGCAAGTTACTAGCACGTCTCTAGCCTGATTAGCATGTTGATAGCATGTTTCACGCATGATTAGCATGTTACTAGCATGTTGTTAACATGATTGGCATGTTGCTAGTATGATTAGCATGTTGCTACCATGTTTCTAACATGATTAGCATGTTACTAGCATGATTAGCAAGTTTCTAGCATGTTCGTAGCATGATTAGCATGTTACTAACATGTTGTTAGCATGTTTCTAGTATGATAAGCATGTAACTAGCATGTTGCTAGCATAATAACCAAGTTACCAGCATGTTGTTAGCATGATTAGCATGTTACTAGCGTTGATAGCATTTTTCTATCATGATTAGCATGTTGCTAGCATGTTGTTAACATGATTAGCAAAGTACTAGTATGTTTGTAGCATGATTAGCATGTTACTAACATGTTGCTAGCATGATTAGCAAAGTTACTAGCATGTTGTTAGCATGATTAGCAAGTTATTAGCAAGTTGTTAGCATGATTAACATATAACATGTTGTTAGCATGTTTCTAACATGATTAACATGTTACTAGCATTTTGTTAGCATGTTTATCATAATTAGCAAGTTATTAGCATGTTGTTAGCATGATTAGCATGTTACTAGCATGTTGTCAACATGTTTCTAACATGATTAACATGTTACTAACATTTTGCCGGCATTATTTTTTTTAAGAAATTAATACTTTTATTCACCAAGGATGTATTAAGTTAATAATTAAAAGTTTATTAAAAGTTAATAATAAATAATTTACATTGTTATGAAATATTTATATTTTGAATAAACACTGTACTTTTTAAACTTGTTATTCATGAAAGAATCCTGAAAAAAAAATCACAGGTTCCAAAAAATATTTGGCAGCACAACTGTTGATATTATCCAACATTGATCATTCTAATAATAAATCCGCATATTAGAATGATTTCTGAAAACTTTTTGAATTTAAAGATCAGGGTAAATTATATTTATTATGTAGCCTCTGAAGGGCAGTACTAATTGAAAAAAAATGTGATATTTAGGCAAAATAAGAAAAATGTACACATCTCAGTGTGAAAAGATGGATCTCAAAATCATACAGTCATTATTGGAAAGGGTTCAAATACACAAAAATGCTAGAATTTGTGGAGAACAGCAGGCAGTTTAACTGTTCTCATGAACAACTATCGCTTAACAAAAAAACACAGCTGTGGATCATTCAGGTAACAACACAGTATTAAGAACCAAGTGTATGTAAACTTTTGAAACGGGTCATTTTTATAAATGTACCTATTATTTTCTCTTGTGGATTAAATGTAAATATCTTTTATGTGAAATATCTTATTCAGGTCAGTACTAAATAAACAATAACATCCATTTTGTATGATCCCTCTTATTTTGGTAAAATAATCAACATTTAATGATTCTGAAAGGGCGATGCAAACTTTTGACCTCAACTGTATAAAAATATTTTCTGAATGAAAGAGTTAGTTTCTTTTTCAACTGGATTAAACTGATGGAATAAGAGGATTAAAAGTGTAAAGTCTTTGTTATGCTGTATATGTTAATTGTATTATGAATTATATTTTACTGTACATACTTTTGCTCATTATTGGGGGCCCATTGTTTTTAAAATTAACTGAACACAATGCGGTGGACGTTCAGTGGTGCCAAAATATGTTGTGATGGCTGAATTCCTTTGACAGGATTGAATTTTGTCTAGAGAAATAATTGTAATTTTGAAAGAAATTTGATTTGAATTTCTCAACTTTCAAATGTATTTTACCAATCAAAGACAAACAGGCATAATTAGTCAGACTTAGTGATCTAGTTATTGATCATTAAGCAAAATGTGTGTTGAGCTAATGAAGTTAGTCTGTTCTGAACTTTTAAATTTCTTTAAAAAGCATTTCTCTTAAACTGCAAGTATATAAATTGAAAGGGCTGCAAATTGTCATGGCACTGATGACTTTTATCAGATTCAGTGTATGACCAAAATGTTTTTTTTCCAGGTGAGAAAGGTATGCCTGGAAATCCAGGAAACATAGGACAAAATGGACTATGTGGTCCCAAGGGAGAGAGTGGAGACCCTGGAGATAGTCGGTTAGAAGGATGTCAAGGTAGAGAATATAATATACATTTTTGGTGTATTAAAACATTTCTGTTCAACTTTATGAATATTTCTATAGCTGCATGATATATCCACAGTATCAACTCGACTGGAGCGCATCAAGCTGGAAAGTTCAAAAATCTAATATCCCTGCAATCTCATCCGCAGGTCCGGTTGGATTATCAGGAGATCCGGGTGAAAATGGCCCAGAAGGCATCAGTATTAGTGGCTCATCTGGCCCAACTGGTTATCGTGGACCCCAGGGTCTGAAAGGGTGTTTTGGAGACTCTGTTATAGGGGCCCCAGGACCGATGGGGCCCCATGGGATTCAGGGAAGTCAGGGCCCTAAAGGTGTTCCAGGACCTCCTGGACCAATTGGTTTGCAAGGTACAATATTCGGACAGTAAGAGTTGAATAATATCTGGCAAACAAGATATAAGGAATCTAGTATTTAATGGTTATTATGTCCTGAAAATATCCCAGGAACTACTAATATAATCCGTATCAATTGACTTTTTCCGCAGGTTCATCTGGAACTCCTGGATTTCCTGGTAGAAAAGGGGAAAAGGGAATAGGTGGTACACCAGGAGCACCTGGTTCCCCAGGTCAGAGACCAGAGCAGTGTGCCAAAGGACAAGCTGGTCCATGTGGTAAACCAGGACCACGAGGCTTCACTGGACAGAGGGGTGAGTAGAGACCACTGTGTCAACAGAAGCTTGTTGAAATTCTTCTCATAATAATGTCACTTTTCTGTGTTAGGCTGCCCTGGAGAGAAAGGATCATCTGGGGAGGCAGGATCTCCATGCACTGGAGCCAAAGGAGAATGTGGTAGGCCTGGTATTCCAGGCAATCAAGGATGCGCAGGCCTTCAGGGACCTTCAGGACTCAACGGAGACAATGGAAACCCTGGAAACCCTGGACCAAAGGGTAAAGAGTCTTTCCACAGGTCTCAATGTGCAGGTGTTCATTGTAACCTGTCGTGACATTAACTGTGGTTTGCAACATTTCAGTTAAGTGGAAAATATTTGTTAGCATCAGTGCAGGTTTTACAGTGTTTACACTAGTACTCTTATGCTCACCAAGTGAGCATCTAATTCATTTAATACAAGATACAGTAATGTTGTGAAATATTACTGCAGTGAAAAACACTGTTTTCTATTTTAATTTATTTTAATTGTAATTTCCAGCAACATTACTCCAGTCCTCAGTGTCACATGATACTTTACAAATCATTCAAATATGCTGATTTGGTGTTTAGTAAAATGTTTTTTTGGGATTTGTATTTTTTATTTTTTTTTAATGAATATAAAGTTAATGTGTTCTTGCTCAATAAAAGCATTAAATACATAATTAATATTAAATTAAATTAATTAAAAGATTATATTATATTATATGGTCAATAAAAATAAATAAATACATTAAAAATCGTGCTGACTCCAAACATTTGAGGAAAGTATACTGCATTTATGTAGGCATTAGCTTCATTCAAGCTTTTTTTTTTCTATGTGTGTTATATCAGATCTCCATTCAAATATATGTTTTATAGATATTTAGAAATAAATACAAAGAGGCTGTCAGTAGGTTATGTGATTCTCAATTGTCATGTGGTATTGGTACTCAGGTTTGTGTGGATTTCCTGGTCAAGATGGCTTTCCTGGCAACTTAGGGAAGACTGGCCCTTTAGGGGCTCCTGGATCGAAAGGCTTAAGGGGTCTCAATGGATATCCAGGTTGTCCAGGGGTAAACGGAACCAAGGGCCAGAAAGGTACTTTAAAACACCGTAAAGTGTGACCCTGGACCACAAAACCAATCAAAAGTAGCACGGGTATATTTGTAGCAATAGCCAACAATACACTGTATGAGTCAAAATTATCGATTTTTCATTCATGCCAAAAATCGTTAGGATATTAAGTAAAGATCATGTTCCTTGAAGACATTTTGTAAATTTCCTACCGTAAATATATCAAAACTTAATTTTTGATTAGTAATATGCATTGCTAACAACTTTATTTTATAACTTTAAAGGCAAATTTTTTTGCACCCTCAGATTCCAGATTCTCAAATAGTTATATCGACAAATATTGTCCCCCTAACAAACCATACATCAGTGGAAAGCTTAGTTATGCAGTATAAATCTTAATTTAAAAAAACTGACTGTTATGACTGGTTTTGTGGTCCTGGGTCACAAATGTGAAATACCGTATTGGCATGCTTTAGGTCAGGTCTAATAGGAAGATAGCAGTTACATGTATGAAATATACCTATATTGTTCTTATATGTTTCCTGTATTTTACAGGATGCTGTGGGCAACCAGGACCTCCAGGAGATGTGATTTCAGTCCCAGTGAAAGGCCAGATAGGGCCACCTGGACTTCATGGGCAGAATGGTCTTTTTGGAGAAAGGGGTAAATCTGTAACAGATACTCAAATTCTATAATGGTTTTTAACCTTGGGAGAGAACAAAACACCAGATCATGTGGTTTACTTGCAGGTAACAAGGGTGACCCAGGTCCGCCTGGACCACCTGGGTATCCGGGACGTAATGGATCTCCTGGGTTTGAATGTGGCCAGCGTGGACCGCCAGGCGTTCCTGGGCAGCCTGGTGAGCCTGGTGCAAGTGGGCAGTGTGGGCTAATAGGAACTGTGGGAATCCCAGGAAGTAATGGTGATCCAGTAAGTGAAAGGTCTTTTTTAAATATGAATCTTATTTAATTCTTACCAAATTATTAGATTGTTCTGACAGATATACTGTAGATGGTGTACATAAACAGGACTCATGTAAATTAATTGTGACTTTATATATGTAAATCATAGCCATTAACACTTGTTTCTTTGTAGGGTGATCCTGGATTGTCTGGTCAGCCAGGAACCCCTGGTTTCCCTGGGTTTGATGGTCCTAAAGGTAAGATAATGCTCGAAACCAACACAACCCTTAAAAATTTTGGGAATATTTTATTGTTTTTGAAAGACGTCTCTTATGCTCACCAAAGCAGCATTCATTTGATCAAAAATACACTGAAAAAATATAATAATGTATAATAAAATGTATTTTAAAATGTAATTTATTCCTTTGATGGCAAAGCTGAATTTTTAGCATCATTACTCCAGTCTTTAGTGTCACATGATCCTTCAGGTTTCATTATAATATGCTCAAGAAACATTTCTTATCATTATCAATGTTGAAAATAGGTTTTGCTGCTTAATATTTATTTGAAATATAATCTTTTGTAGCACAGTAGGAGTGTTTACTGATTTTTGATCAATTAAATTCATCCTTGCTGGATAAAAGTATTAATTTCTTTAAAAAACAAAATCATACTGACACCAAACCTTTGTACATTTGCGAACCGGCTATGACCCATACACAATCGTATTATAGTTATTTAACCCTCCTTTAAAGTGATATTTATTGCAAAATCTCCTTGTACTGTTTTATGTAGGTGACAAAGGTGAATCTATTGGTGAACCAGGACAAACAGGTCAAAGAGGGCCATGTGGAGACAACGGCGCGACAGGTAATATTCACCCTATTGACCTCTTTCATCCTCTCTTAAAAACAAAGGAGCTATAGAATCACTATTTTCCTCCTCAATAGCTCCCCCTGGTGTCAGAGGAGACTTCGGTGACCCTGGTCCACAAGGGCCTAGGGGAAGCTGTGGTCCACCTGGACCATGTGGGAACAATGGCCTGACTGGGCCTCAAGGTAAAATGCCCTTTGTTAAAGGAAAAGTTCATTCAAAAATGAAAATTCAGTCATCAAGTACTCACAGTTAAGTCTATAAGACCTTCATTCATCTTCGCTACACAAATTAAGATATTTTTGATGAAATCCAAGAGCTTTCTGACCCTGTATAGACAGCAACACAACTACCACTTTCAAGGGCCAGAAAGGTTTTAAAGGAGAAGTCCACTTCCAAAACAAAGATTCACATATAATGTACTCACCCCCTTGTCATCCAAGATGTTCATGTCTTTCTTTCTTCAGTCGTTTTTTGAGGAAAAGATTTCAGCATTTTTCACTTATATGGTGCCCCGATTTTGAAATTCCAAAATGTAGTTAAAATGCGGCTTCAAACGATCCCAAATGAGGCTGTAAACGATCCCAGCCGAGAATGAAGGGTCTTATCTAGCGTAACGAACGGTTATTTTAATAAAAAATAATACAATTTATATACTTTTTAATGTCAAACGCTCGTCTTGTCTTACTCTACCTGGACTGTTTTTGTTCCGGTTCGTGACAGTTAGGGTATGCCGAAAAACTCCCATCTTATGTTCTCCCTCAACTTTAAAATCGCCCTATATCACTGTTTTACCTGTTTTGTTAAGGGTGTTTGATCTTCTTCGCATGTTCTCTTTGCAAAGACTGGGTCGGTACTTCTGCAGCAATGTAGGATGATTTTGAAATAATTTTCGAAGTTGAGGGAGAAAATACGGATGGAGTTTCTTGACATACCCTAACTGTCTTGATTCAGAATACACAGAGTTCAGGGAGAGAAAGGCAAGACGAGCGTTTTGAGATTAAAAAGTATTTAAATTGTATTCTTTTAATGAAAATAACCGATCGTTTCGCTAGATAAGACCCTTCTTCCTCGGCTGGGATCGTTTACAGCTGCATTTGGGATCATTTGAAGCCACATTTAAACTGCCTTTTGGAAGTTCAAAATCGGGGCACCATATCAGTCCATTATATGGAGAAAAATGCAAAAATGTTTTCCTCAAAAAACATAATTTCTTTATGACTTAAGGAAGAAAGACATGAACATCTTGGATGACAAGGAGGTGAGTACATTATATGTGAAAAAAATACTGATTTTTATTGAACAATTTCTCTTCCCTGTCTTTGATGAAAAAGTATCCTCATAGCTTCATAAAACTGAACCACTGATGTCACATGGACTATTTTATCGATGTCCTTACTGCCTTTCTGGGCCTTGAACTTGGTAGTTGCGTTGCTGTCTATGCAGGGTCAGAAAGCACTCAGATTTCATCAAGAATATCTTAATTTGCATTCCAAAGATGAACGACATGAGGGTGAGTAATTATTGACAGAATTTTCATTTTTGGGTGAAGTATATCTTTAAATGGATAGATCAGACTACTATTAGCAGATACACACATCATCTAAAATCCATATTAATGCACCTTCTGTCTTTCAGGAGTCATTGGGCCCCCAGGTCCATGTGGAAGACATGGTCCAGAAGGTCCTGTGGGGCCTCCAGGTCCACCGGGCCCTAAAGGAAACCAAGGATGCAGTGGCCTTAGAGGTTTGACTGTTTATGCAATGTACAAACAAACTAATGCTGCCACAAATTTTAATACTGGAACAATCATGTGTACATTTTAAACTGAAATCTTTTCACTTTCAGGACCTACAGGCCCCCCAGGTATCCATGGACTGGACGGCCTGAAGGGGGACAAGGGTGAAAAGGGATATCGAGGTGAGATTCGTTCGTAATTTGTTTGTGCTGTCAGAAGTATGTTTTGATACTGCCAGCTTGAAAACACTCTGTGTCTTTCATCGTCTTTTAGGACCAGAATTAAATGGTGAAAGGGGCTGTAATGGGGTGAATGGAGACAGGGGCATTCCAGGAAACCCAGGGTTGAGAGGCCCATCAAAACCAGGTGTTCGAGGTCCAAACGGACAGAATGGCCCCCGAGGTACATAACTCATAATCCTATTCAACCAATTCATAACCATTCATAATGACGATTTCTGTATGAAAAAACAACTGACTTCTCGATTTTAATCAATTGTCATTTTTATGAAACGATATTGATTCTTAAATTCCAAGAGTCGGAACATCATAGCGCCCAACTTCTATCAACTTCCATCCAATAAATCGCAATAAGCTTTGTACTTTCTTTTGATATGAAACAAAGTCTCAAAGTCTTTCAAATTCTGTCCATTTTATTACAATAGTTAAACAATAAATGCAGTTTAAGTGCTGTTTAAATGCCGTTTAACATCATGAAATTTTGCCCATGTGCCAAAATGGGTTTCAGAAGTGGGTGTGGCAAAATGACTCAGTAGCGCCACCTATAAAATTTCAACGAAGTGCCCCTCGAGCTACATTTCACGTAAATGTACGAAATTCAGTAGACACATGTAACACACCAATACCTACACAAATTTCCTCTGGTACGAGGTCCAAAACCCAACAGGAAGTCTGTTATTTAGAACCCGAGCACCAATGGTGCGAGGACCCTATTGGAATTGCTCAGTTTCTTCTTCTTCTCCAAAATGAATCACATTTTTGAGGGCCTAAACATGCTCGAAAACTTATGACACTTTGCACATGTGCCAAAACTGGTGAAAATTTACATCTGATATGGGTTTCAGAAGTGGGTGTGTCAAAATGGCTCGATAGCACCACCTATAAAGTTTAAACAAAGTGTCCCTTGAGCTACATTTCATGTACATGTACGAAATTTTGTAGACATATGCAACACACCAATACCTACAAAAAAGTCCCCAGGTAAAAAGTCCGAAACCCAACAGGAAGTCAGTTATTTTGAATTTTCCCTGCAAGTTTTGTGCTGTTTTTTGCCATTTTCAGGTGTTGTATTTAAACGAACTCTTCCTAGAGATTTATTCAGATCAACACCAGATTTGGTTAGCGTAATCTAAAGCCCTTTGTGACGTTAAATTGTGAAGTTTTCATTGAAGGGTGTGTCCGTGGCAGCCTGACAAGCTTCAATGTTTCGCCATGAAACGGAAGTTGTTATAATTCATGTTTACAATATCTGATCTGCACCAAAATGTATATGTTTGAGAAGAGTCCTGTCCTGAACATACTCCATTTTAGTCATAGTGCCACCTTGTGGCAACAGGAAGTGGCATATTTTATGCTCTAACAAACTCCTTATAGAAATGTAATAATTTTATTTGGTAAGTCTACTTTAAAGGCATTTGCAATGATAAATTGCGAAGATCTTGAGTTTCCGTTAAAAGGCGTGTCCGTGGCAGCCTGACAAAGTTCGCAGTTTTGCCATGTAAAAGGAAGTTGTTATAATTCCCCAACGCCCCTAACTTCACGTTTGATAAGAGTCCTGGCATGAACACATCTAAAGGCAAATATACTGTTATAATCATAGTGCCACCTGCTGGCAACAGGAAATATTTTACACTAGCTTATACATACAATGTTCAGTCATCATCAAACTTCATGTTTGGTATAACTCCTGGCCCGAAGACATGTAAGAGCCAATATTCAGTGCCACCTATTGACAACAGGATATGTCATGTTTTACGCTAACTCAAACATACCATGTTCTTTCTGCACCAAACTTCATATGTTTGATCAAAGTCCTGACTTGAAGACATCTACCTGCCAGTATTCAGTTATAGTCATAGCGCCACCAGCTGGCAGCAGGAAGTTTGGCACATACAAATGACTTTGACATATTCCTCCTATATTTACCACTTTAAATGCATATTGCTCATGGTTCGCTTTTTTTCTAAACCCAATGGGTGGCGGTGAACCTGGGGGCAAGGGCCCTTTCAACGCTGTATGCAGCTTTAATCATTGTAATTTTTACACTTTTTATTACGGTCTATTTTCTATAGGAAACCCTGGTCCAATGGGTCCTGTAGGCTTTCGTGGTGAAGAATGTAAGACTCCTAACCCTGGACCTTGTGGAGATCGAGGTTATGCTGGGCTAGATGGATGTCCAGGTGTGTGTGGTCATTTGGAGGCTTAAATAGGATTTGAGGTCTAAGTTGGAAAGCTCTGCTACAAATCTATGGCAAATCTAAGGTTATGTGTTCATGCATAGAATTGTGTACATGGTGTATGTTTTGCTGTTCCAGGGCCCAAGGGAGAAAAAGGAGAGGCAGGCAGTGTGTTCACAGAGGCTGGTGATTTTGGAGACCCAGGTTGTCCTGGGTCACCAGGGTTTAAAGGAGAAAAAGGAATCTGTGGGCCCAGTGGCCTCCGAGGGTGTAACGGCCTAGAAGGTCCAAAAGGTAAAAGAAACAGCTGTCGTTAAAAGTTTAGCTCATGAGTTCAAAATGTTTTGGGACTAGGTTGTTCTATTATTATTATTCCACAGGTGAAACAGGACAATGTGGACTTATGGGTCTTCCGGGACCTTCTGGCCCTGTAGGTGATTGTGGGCCCCCAGGACGCTGTGGTGCAAAAGGAGACAGAGGAGACCCAGGTCATTGGAGCCTTTAGATCATTAAGCTGACAATCTTATGAATTGGTAAAGCTGTGATTTATATTCAATTTCTCCCTTTGTATTTGTAGGCCCAAAAGGAGAGCCTGGGACTGTCAGACTCCCTAAAACTCGTTGTCCCGTTATTCAGGGTCCTCCTGGTCCTCGTGGTTCTCCTGGTCAGGCTGGTGAAGATGGTGAACCTGGACCTAATGGCTTTGGGGGTCAGAAAGGTACAAATCAATTTAACAGCAGGGTGTTTTTCTTTTCATACGATCATGAAACATCTGCCATTTTTGGCAGAGTTATTATTGTTAACTAAATTCAGAATCATTTTTCATCATTGAAATTAAGTAAAAAAATATATTCTATAGAATATATATATATATATATATCCTTTTCTTTCTTTTTTTTGATCATTGAAAGTAAATATAAATATAGTAAATATAAACATATAAATACTACAAGAAAAACCTTAAACTAAAATGAAAAACAGAAATATACTGAAAACACCATAAAAATGATTTACTAAGATTATTGGAGTACTTTTTGCAAGAAAATAAATTTTTTACCAATATACCAACTACTTTTTAAATGCCAAGACTAAAATGAAAAGATATATATATATATATATAATTTTTATTATATATTATATATATTCTTTTTTATTATATATATTCTTTTTCATTCACGAATCACATTAAGATTGTGTAAGTGAAAACCTCTAATGTTTGATGTTTGATGAGCAGAACTGCAAATGAGGATAAGAAATGATCAGAATTGTTTGTGTTTTGATGGACACTGCCTATTTTTGCTCAGGCACAAAGGGACCAAAAGGAGATCTTGGATCCAGTGGACTTAGCGGGGAAGATGGACCAGGTGGACAACATGGAGAGCCTGGAGAGAGCGGCGAGAAAGGAGAAAGGGGCTCAGAGGGTATGT
The DNA here is from genome assembly GCA_012976165.1 of Labeo catla. Taxonomy (NCBI): domain Eukaryota; kingdom Metazoa; phylum Chordata; class Actinopteri; order Cypriniformes; family Cyprinidae; genus Labeo; species Labeo catla. The sequence goes on from VONZ01000350.1 coordinate 543,419, forward strand.
TTGTGTGTATCGTTAACAACTTACAGTAATTATTGACTTAACTGTATCCTCTTTCCTAGTGCCATCATTCATCCGCTACATTTGCATTCATTAGCTGATGTTGAATAACTAATTTATCAACCTATCCATTTGTGCATACGTTACTTTTTCCATCCTAGGACCCCAAGGACCTGCTGGAGATCCGGGTCCTCCTCTACCTCTTTCCTCTGGCTTTCTTTTGGTGATACACAGCCAGTCTGATGTTGTGCCCAATTGTCCTTCGGGCCTAACAGAGTTATGGAACGGCTTCAGTCTACTATATTTGGAGGGTCAGGAGAAAGCGCAATCGCAAGATCTGGGTATGTTGCTAATAAACACATTTACATTCAACAGCACCTATGATTGCATAAAATGCTGTCTAGGTATACAGTTGACTAGAGCTGTAATATAACAACCAGTGTTATTTTAGTATCTTTGAAATATTGTTGTGTTTGTTTGTTTTTTATTTTCATATGTTAGCATAAAAAGTCATTATGCTAGCAACATGCTTATATTTTCAGTCAGAATAAGCTATAAGCATTAATCTATGCATACTACAATTCAAAAGATTTTTAAAAAGAAATGTATAAGTTTAAGATGCATTAAATTGATCAAAAGTGACAGAAAAGATATACATTTTACAGACGTTTGTATAACTGTTTACACAAAAATATTAAATATATGAATATTTTCAACAGAGATATAATATAATAACGAGTGTTATTTTAGTATCATTAAAATACTGTTGTTTTTTATTTTAATTTTTTTAATAAATTTTTATTTTTGTACTTTTTTTAAAATAACTTTAGTTAACTTTTTAGTAATTTTGTTTTTTTATTTGTCATTTTTATTAGTTTTCTTTTAAAGTAAAAATGAGAAATGTTTCTTTGCCTAGTTTTTAAATAATGAAATCAACTAGTGGAAATTTTATATTTAATTTGATTTCAGTTAACGTTTATTTCAAGAAATTAAAATGTTTTTCAAGATTAATTTAGAGAATTTTTTTGTCATATTTTGAATTAATTTCTATTTTGTATTTTCCATTAATTTCCATAGATATTTCTATATCGTTTTTAATTAATCGTCATTTCAGTTTTAATTTCAGTTATTTTAGTGCATTAACTTCAACTAAATGAATATGAGAAATGAGAAATATATTTAATTTTATTTCAGTTATTATATATATTTTAAAAAAATGAATTTTTTTTTCGAGATTAATTTTAAGAATGTTTAGTCATATTTTGAATTAATTTTTATGTTGTATTTTCCATTAATTTTTTTTTGTTAAAGTTTTAGTAATTTGTGTGTTTTTGTCATTTTTATTGGTTTTTGTTTTATTTTAAATATTTCTGTATAATTTTTATTAATTGTGATATTATGATTTAAATTATGAATTTAATTTGAGATTATTAATTAAAATGAGAAATGTTTCTCTGTTTTTAAATGTTTCTTCTGTTTTTAAATAGTGAAATCAACTGGAGGAATTTTTATGTTTAATTTTATTTCAGTTAACGTTTACTTCAAGTAATGAACATATTTTTTGAGATTTTGAATTGGTTTTGTATTATCCATTTATTTTTTTTAGTAAAAGTTTTATTAATTGTTTGTGTTTTTGTCATTTAATTAGCTTTTGTTTTGTTTTAAATATATATTTTTTATTAATTGTTATTTCAGTTTTCATTTTAGTTATTTTAATGCATCAAGTTAAACTAAATGAAAATGACAAATGTTACTTTAGTTTTAGGTTTTTTATATTTAATTTTTATTGTGTATCAAGTAACAAAAATGTTTTTTGAGATACTATTATGTTTTTTAATATTATTACTATTATGTTTTTTTTTAGATATATTTTACATTTATTTTTATTTTTTCTATTTTTCATTTTAATTTTTAATTAAGCTTTAGTAGTTTTGTTGTGTTTTTGTCCGTTTTTTTGTCTATATAGTTTTTATTTATTTTTTATTTCTGTTTAAATTTTAGTTATTTTAATGCATCAAGTTAAAGTAAACAAATATGAGAAATGCTGCTTTGGCAGCTAGCTAAAATAAACGTTTTAGTTAATTACAATAACCCTGGTAACAATATTTGTTCATTTTCACCAGGTCAGGCAGGTTCGTGCTTACGTGTGTTCAACACCATGCCGTTCTCCTGCTGCAATATGAACACCTGTGATTACGCCAGCCGCAATGACAAATCCTATTGGCTGTCTACACACACCTCAATTCCCGGGGATTCGATCCTGAAGGGGGCGGAAATTCAACCACACATCAGCAGGTGTGTGGTGTGTGAGGCGTCAACGCCAACCATTACATTACACAGTCAAAACGGGCCTAGTCCACCGTGTCCAACCAGCTGGGAAAATCTCTGGTCCGGATATTCATTCCTTATGGTAAGGAAAGCAAAGTACCAACATAAGGACTTCAAACATTTGATGTTGATGTTGTACTGTGCATCTCTTTACATTCTGAATCACATGATGCAACCTCATTTCTTTGTTCCAGCATACAGGATCAGGGGACGAGGGAGGAGGACAGTCTCTGACATCAACAGGAAGCTGTTTGCAGCACTTCCACACTCAGCCGTTCGTGGAGTGCCAAGGTTCACATGGCACGTGCCAATATTCTCCCACCTTCTTCAGTTTCTGGCTGACTCGAGTGGACATGGAGAACTTTAGTGCCATTACTCCCGATACTGTGCTCAAAGGAGATAACATTCTCAAAAATATCAGCATATGCAGCGTCTGCATGAAGAGCAACTGACACAAGTCTCTCGTGTTTCCTAAAAAAAACTGCACTGAGAATGCACATCAATAGGTCACTGGAGTGGAAGTGATTGAGATGCTTTTGGTCACTTTTTTTGGAGAAGATAAAAAGGACATCATTTGTGACCGCTTTTGTTGAACTACAGGCTGTGAACTTTTTTTTTTCACTGGATTTGTCAGTCAAACATGACTTCCTTTATGTCTTCTCGTTTTTATTACTTTTTGGTGCTAGCAATAACCAAGACCAATTGCACAAATTCCTACATACCAATGTTCTCCTTAGTTCCTTGTATCAACAAGTTATGCTTGTGCACATCAGATCATTATCAGTACAGTACTGCAATGCTAGTTTAGCTCTACGGTGACATTTTTAACCAAAACAAAACATGAACCTTGATCCAGTGAAACAGGAACGTCTGCTAGCGGCATATAGCTAAGTTGCTATTGCTGTTCATGTAAATGCAGTTTTTGGCAGGTAGGTGCAGTTTTTTCTGTATAGAAATCAACAAATGACTTTAAGTTTTTACACTTTAATCATTTTCTTAAATTTAAACCAAGCATTGTGCAGAATTAAAGGGATAGTTCACCCAAAAATGAAAATTCTGTAATTAATTACGCACCGTCATGTCGTTCCAAACCCGTAAGACCTTCGTTTATCTTCAGAACGCAAATTAAAATCTGAAAGCTTTCTGAGCCTGCATAGACAGCAACGCAACTGACAAGTTCAAGGCCCAGAGAGGTAGTGAGGATATTGTTAAAATAATCCATGTCACATCAGTGGTTTAACCTGAATGTTATGAAGCTACAAGAATACTTTTTGTGTGCAGAGGAAACTAAAACCACTTTATTTAACAATTTCTTGTGTTATGATATTTTTAATGAATGTGCGTCGAAGGCTGACAAGGAAGAGAAGAAATTGTTGAATAAAGTCGTTACACCGTGTCCTAACTACATGCGACGTGACGAGATGCCACACCGGTGTTAATAGAATCAATCAAATATCACAGCCAATCAAAAGAGTGTGTGGACAGGCTCCTTCTGGAAGCGCATTGCGCTCGCAACGAAATTTAAACGTTTATAATGTAACCCATAAATATTACATCATTTTAGGATCATTAAATGTACATACTGAGTGACTGATACCATCTTTGTTATGGAATATGCTTGTTGGTTCGCATTGAGTTGGCACCCTGATAGCACAGGTACATCTCGGAGACGTCTACTTGATGTCTGCATTTACATCTGCAAAACGTATTTTTTAGATTGTTTGCTCATCTGCATTACGTCTATAGGAAGTTTCCTATCAGACGTCTATTAGATGTCTTTAAGATGAGTGTGATTTAGGATGTATGTAAAACTGACATTTTACAGACGTCTGCCAGAAGGAGATGCTTTCCAGATCAAGTGATCTTTAACAGACATCTTGCAGACGTGCGTGTGCTATCTGGGCAGTTTAAAGTACATCTTTGCTTTAATTTATTTTTAAGATCTGAGGAAAACTATCTGTTGTTGCTTTCAGTATGGCTATAAGGTCACGCAAAATGATATTCAATCTCACGTTTAACTTTGAATAAAGCACAAAATCATTACCTGAGATTATCACTGTCATATAGTTTGTATGTTGTGACGTCACGGAAATAGAAACCATTTCTGAATAGAAATTGCATGGCTAGTTAGGATAAAAACTCTGATTAACATGGAAAAGATACCTTTTATTGCGTCGCAGCATTTGTTTTTTTTTTTTGCGCACAAAGTATTCTTGTAGCTTCATAACATAACGTGGTAGTTGTGTTGCTGTCTATGCAGGGTCAGAAAGCTCTTGGATTTCATCAAAAATAATTTTGTGTTCCAAAAATGAACAAAAACGTTATGGGTTTGGAACGCCATGACAGTAATTAATGACAGAATTTTCATTTTGGATTAACTATTTCTTTAAGGTCCAGTCCTATTTTCGTTGTTCTGTGAATTTTTGGAGGCGAAATCCAGTCGTTTCAATAGGAATCCAACCAATTTCACCTAAAGGTTAGAGATTTCACTATCCATATTTCGCAGCTGGTTCAGAGAATCCACTGCGTTGATCAACAGAAAGCTACTTGTTTTGAAAGTGACTTCTGTGTGAGCTGTGCTTTAACTATAAATACGCTATTGACGATACAATGGACATTTTTGCTTGCAAAATGCTACCACAATATTGCTAATGTGTCAACACCTTTACTCATTATTTCTCTTTAACTGAATTAAGGAACTAGATGAAACCAAGACATTTAATAGCTGTTCATTTGTAAAATAATTAGGAAGACTTAGCCATTTAAGAGACAAATCTTACGCAACATTCAAGTCATGTTATCAGTATGTCTCTTACTAAAATTAACCATGATTTTACTACACTAGCCGTAGTTTAACCATGGTAATTGTAGTAAAACTGTGGTTATACAAATGGAAATCAACACGAAAAAAAACATGGTTAGTACACTTATACTATAATACAACGGTTATTTTTCGTGAGGGGAATGTTAGCCTTGCTAATGCTATGCTCTGCCGGTTGAGCTACAACTTGCTAGCTAGCTGTTTTAGTCAACAAGCTTAGGGAACTAAAATTAATTTGTCTGAAGATTTGACAACATGAACCAACAAATATATTAGATTAGGTGTGCCGAGCCGACCGATTGATGTGTGACATGAAAAGTACCGCGAGAGCGGACAACTCCATATGCTTTCGAGTCATTCTCGCGGTATTTTGATGTCGTACTTCACCGATCGGTCAAACACACCTTTTCTTTAAGAATTCTCTCGGGTTTTCAGAGGAAGTGTATCTCCAGGTGGCAACAAAATATCATTAGCAGGTCAATACGGCTGTAAATGTGAATGGTAAGTAGTTAAGTGTTAAAACAACTCCTTATTTAATTGTTTTCTATAAATACACAGTTCCTAATAGACCCTTCAGGCCACACGATACATCTTTAAAGTACTGTTTTGATGTAGTTATCCAAAAAAAGTAGTAATTTTTTTCTGTCTTCTGGTGTTTGTTAAAGAACTGTTGCCATTGAAATTCCCATTTATCATTTTTGGACACTTGACAGACTTTGATAATTTTTTAAATATATATATATGTATATTCCCTCTTGCTGTCTAAACTAACACAAACCATTAAATGAAAACTAACACGTTCAGTATTTTACAGTCCACATAAGGGGTCCTAAGCTTGTTCTGAACATGATATATTCTTCTGTATGTACATATGATTGCACTGTTGACAGAACAGCTTTGCTTTATATTTTTACTAAATGTCAAGAGTATTTATTTAGCTAGAGATATTTTGGTGCTATTTTGGATGGAAATGAAAACTTAACAGTGAATGAAAAATGTGTTCCTTTTTAAAAAACAAACAAACAAAAAAAAAAAAGAAGTTATTATTTTTGTCTGATTTTGTGGTTAGAAATGCAATTCGCTGTGTTTGGGGATATTTTAATGGCTTGAGTACTGTACTGTTACACCTGAGCATCGACGTACGCGTAAGGACAACACCAATTTGTTAAAACTCTTTCCCAAGAAGTTTGATTCTTGTTCAGTGCCACATGCATTTTTACATTTAACAATCAGGTTCAACTCTTACTGTATATTAAATGTCTAATAAATTGTGATATTTGTATAACATGCAATAATACCTTGGATAAAAGAATATATATAAACTCACCCAACTGAGACATCTAACAAATCTGCATGGAGTCTCACATCACTACAATCATTTATTGTTTTTACACTTCTTTTATACACTATTTTTGAGTTTTATGGCGATACTTCATACTAAGTACACTCACTAGTGGTGGAAGCTCATGCATCACTATTTCTAGGATTTTAACCTTCAGTCTTTGGGCCAAAACACAACTATTGTTATTTTTGAATAAATTTAATGCATTCTTGCTAAATAAAAATATTAATTTCTTTAAAAATTAAGTAGTAGTGAAGATGTATTCTCTCCTACACAGTAATTTGAATAATACATGTAAACTAAATTTAGTTATATACAGTTGAAGTCAAACGTTTACAGACACCTTGCATACAAAATGCATGTTGTTTTTTGTTTAGTACTAACCTGAATAATATATTTCACATAAAAGACATACTATTATTACATATAGTCTAAAAGAGAAAATAATAGTTGAATTTATAAAAATAACCCTGTTCAAAAGTTTACATACACTTGATTCTTAATACTTTGTTGTTACCTGAATGATCCATAGCTGTTTTTTTTTTTCTTTTTTGTTTAGTAATAGTTGTTCATGAGTCCCCTTGTTTGTCCTGAAAAGTTAAACCACTTGCTGTTCTTCAGAAAAATCCTTCAGGTCCCACAAATTTTGTGTATTTGAACCGTTTCCAACAATGACTGTATGATTTTGAGATCCATCTTTTCACACCGAGGAGAACTAAGGGACTCATATGCAACTATTACAGAAGGTTCAAACGCTCACTGATGCTTCAGAGTGAGAAACAATGCATTAAGAGCCAGGGGGTGAAAACTTTTGGAATTTGAAGATTGATGGAATTTAACTTATTTTGTCTTCTGGAAAACATATAAGTATCTTCTGTAGCTTCTGAAGGGCAGTACTAAATGAAAAAATATATATATTTAGGCAAACTAAGAAAAATGTACACATCTTTGTTCCGTTCAAAGGTTTTCACCCCCCGGCTCTTAATGCATCGTTTTTCCTTCTCGAGCATCAGTGAGCATTTGAACCTTCTGTAATAGTTGCATATGAGTCCCTCAGTTGTCCTCAGTGTGAAAAGATGGATCTCAATATCATACAGTCATTGTTGGAAAGGGTTCACAAAATACACAAAAATGTTGAAAAATCAAAGAATTAGGAATCAAGTGTATGTAAACTTTTGAATGGGGTCATTTTTATAAATTCAACTATTTATTTTCTCTGGTGAACTATATGAACACATCTTTTATGTGAAATATCTTATTCAGGTCAGTACTAAATAAAAAATAACATGCATTTAGTATGATCCCTTATATTTTCGTAGAGCAATTCTGCAAAGTGTATGTAATTATTAACCTGATTTTTTTCTTTGAATTACTAAATATTTTATAATATGAAGAGGATGTGTCTTAGAACCAGTGCAAAATCATCTACAACATAATCAGAAGAATGGTTTAATGTTTATTTACAAAAATATACTTTCTTAAGAAACACAGTATAAGTTACTCCGGAAGATATGTTGTTTGGAAATAACAAAGTGCTATAAGCTTAAGAGGTTTTACATACTTTTAGTAAGACTTATTGGCACACATAAAGTCATCTTTCTGTACATTTAACACGCTGCAGAAAGGCACTCACATCCACAACCACATGTCATGGATGTTCACTTCATGTTCAACTTTTAACATTATTACACAAAGATCAGCATTTAGCGCAAACGCAAATGTATATACAAACATATTGCAATTAGAAATACAGGCAGCAGCTTCACAAACCTCCCACTGATGATATCATAAAACTATTCAATGACACAACCAATCAGCAGTGGAGGAATTTTCTCCGCTAGCTCTGATTGGTTGTTAAGTGCTGTCTTTAATGTAAACAATCTAGTAGTATTATCACCATGTGTCATGTTCTCCAATTGTTCAGCTGTTAAATCTCTGAAGTCGCCGATAGCGCATCTCTTCAGGCGTTGGGTTAGAGTGGGTATAAGTGGCATGTGATGATCTAGCCTGCGTATGACCACCTACGAAACAAAATACCAATGTTACACATTAACTACTAATACTGTAAAGAATTTAAGAAATAGTTCACCCAAAAATGAATAGTTGCTGACCTCTGTCATTCAGGCTGGCTCTAAGAGCAGCCTCATACTGCTCCTCTTCTGACATTCCTGCTGTATAAGGATGCTGGGGCGGTGCAGAGGGCATGTGTGTGTCATACGGCTCCCTGTAGGGGGCGCCATATTGCCTGGGATTAAATGACTGCTGTCCATAACGGGGGTTTGGAGGATACGGCATGCCATATCCACTGTATCCTGTGAACACAGACATACAAATTATGGATCCTGAAGATGTTATTTGGTTCTCAAAATCAGAGCCATTTCTAGGATGCATTGATTCAAATCAGATTGCAGTATTTATAACGAAATTAACAAAAAGTGCAAAACAAGTGTTTACCTGATGAATTGTAGTATGTTTGCTGGCCTCCATAATGCCCATTAGATGTCACAAAGCCTGAAATTACACAGTCATGGCTGTTAATGTGGCTGGATGCATTAATTCCTGAATTTAAAGTCTGTGGTTGGTAAGATTTTTAATGTTTTTGAAAATTTCTTATGCTTTAATTTTAAAAAAGCATCAAAAAGATCTTATAGAAATCATTCTAATATGCTGATTTGCTGCTCAAGAAACATTTCTTATTAGTATCAATGTTGAAAACAGTTAACCTTTTTGTGGAAAATGCATTATTTTCCTTACAAAAATATACTGGACTCAGCTTAATGTATTGAATGGTAGTGTATTCACATATTAACAAACATTAAAAATGTTGCGTTTACCTGCACAGGTTTTCATGAGGAACTTTAGTGGTCCAGTCGTGTAGAGCAGACCGACCAGGATCCCAGCCAGGTGTCCGACAAATGATGTCCTGCAAGAGAGGTGTTGTTAATGTGTTAATGCAAGCTGCTACAAATCAAAACATGTTTATAAAAAAAATTACTCTAGCATCTTTGAAATGTTTTTCAGGCCTACCCAGGGTTCATGATATGGATGAGGACCAACTCTACCCAGCAGGCGTAGCGATTGGCTATGGGCAGCCCCATGATGTATGTGGCCCCTCCTGGATGATAATGATTATTTACCACCTTCAGCCCAAACAAAACACCTGAAATGAATCACAGACAGCTTCAATGATTATTTCTTAATAGAAAAGGTTAAAAATTACATATTTGAATCAGTTGATTTCTGTTGTCCACCATTATTATCCTTTCCACCAACTGCATGTACTGTATAGGATTAATAATATAGTAAAAGTCACATATACACTACCAGTTTTTGAACAGGAAGATTAAGAAGATTTTAGATTTTAAATAAGTATTTTTAAGATTTTAGATGTAAGATTTTAAGTCCAATTTTTGTGTTCACCAAACCTGCATTTATTTGATCCAAAGTACAGCAAAAACAATAACATTCTGAAATATTTTTACTATTTAAAATAACTATTTTCTATTTATTCCTGTGATTTCAAAGCTGAATTTTTAGCATCATTACTCCAGTCACATGATCCTTCAGAAATCATTCTAATATTCTAATATTCAAAAATAAAAATTATACTGACTCCAAGCTTTTGAATGGTATAGTGTATAATGTTACAAAATGTTTTAACTTCAGATAAATGCATCAACATTCATCAAATAATCCTGAAAAAAAAATTTACTCAACTGTTTTAAATATTAATACTAGTAATAATAATAATAAATGTTCCTGAACAGCAAATCAGCATATTAGAAAGATTTTTTAAAGATCATGTGATACTGAAGACTAGAGTAATGATGCTGAAAATTTAGCTTTGATCACAGGAATAAATGACATTTTAAAATAAATTCAAATAGAAAGGAGTTACTTTAAATAGTAAAAATATTTCACAATATTACTGCTTTTGCTATATTTTGGATCAAACAAATGCAGGTTTGGTGAGCAGACTTCTTTAAAAAACATGAAATACCTTACTGTTCAAAAACTTTTGACTGGTAGTGTACACTACTGTTCAAAGGTTTGTGGACAGTAAGACTTTATTTTTAAAGAAATTAATACTTTTAATGAGAAAGGATATATTAAATTGATCAAAAGTGACAGAAAAGACGTTTATAATGTTACAAAAAAAATCTATTTCAAATAAATGCTGTTATTTCATTAAAAAAAAAAAAACTTCTGATCATAAAGAAATCTGCAGAATTAGAATGATTTCTGAACAATCATGTGACACTGAGGACTAGAGTAATGGCTGCTGAAAATTATGCTTTGCATCACAGGAATACATTACATTTAAAAGTATATTAAAACAGAACAATCATTTCAAAGCATGTGCAAGCCATCGTAATCCAACACACCTGAGAAGCCCACTGCACACTGTAAACTATAAGACGAGTCTTCTGTCATGTGTGTCAGTCCTGTCTCCAGGAGCAGGTACACCAGTCCGGTGAGCATAGAGAAGACGGAGAGCAGGTACGCAAACCAGGGGCCTCCCAGTGTCCTCTCCAGCTTGATGCCTTTCCAAAGGAGCGAGGCCATGTTGAAGTACAAGTGCATGTCGTCAGCATGGTGAAACGGTGACAGCAGCAGACGATTCCAGTCGCTGTACCAGTACGCCTCTCGAACACTCAAACACGTCTGTGAAACAAAAATCAAACATTGCAAAATAGTTTAATAGCTGGTAAATTCTTCATTGACTCGCTATTGGCAGATGTGACCTATTTTTGGTTTTGAAGTTTGTAATAATAACGCATACCTGCAGGAGGGGTTTGACAGGAAACAGAAACAAATAGACATTGAGGCCCAGCGTTGCAAGAGTGACAGGTGGGATGTTGTCGATTCCCAGCTGGAAAACCTGAGAGGCCAGCAGGAGCAGGCCCAGATTGGATCCCCTATGTCTGTTACGCATCTGAAACACATACAGCGGAAAATCATTCAAAAGATTCAAGTGTATTCATTTATTTATGTGGGGGGTTATATAAATTAATACTTTTACTAGCAAGGAAGCTTTAAATTGATCAAAAGGGATGATAAAGACATTTATTAATGTTACAAAAGATTTCTATTTCAGATCAATACTGTTTCTATTCATCAAAGAAACATGAAAATCTACTCAGTTTCTTTTAACATAATAACTATAATAATAATATTATTATAATAATAATGATTTTTTTTTAGTAGCAAATCAGAATATTAGAATTATTTCTGAAGGATCATGTGATGTAATGATGCTAAGAATTAAGCTTTGAAATCGCAGGAATAAATTACGTTTTAAAATATATTCAAATAGAAAACAGTTATTTTAAATAGTAAAAAAAATCTTTCAAAATTTTACTGTATTTGCTGCACTGCACATCAAATAAATCTTTTGGTGAGCATAAGTGACTTTAAAAAAAACATTAAAAATCTTACTGTTCAAAAACCTTTGACTGGTAGTGTATAGTTAGCACCAAAGCTAACGCATAAAGTTTTTTTTTTTTTTTTCATATGGTAATTAAATGTTTATTTCATGTAAATTCAACATAGTCGAAACTGAATCTCTTCAAGGTATTATATCATAACAAGGATTATTTTGTTTCATTTGGCAATAAAACTACCATGCATGGATGCTAAATGGTGCACACACCAAAGACTAAGTAAAATATTATCAAAACGGAAAGTCGATCTCTTTCTTTACATATAAAATGTATTATCCATACTAAACTGTCAATTTAAGAGAACATTCTGGGTAATATAATGCATGCACTCGATAAAAGCTCTATTATTTTGAAGTGACTACAAAAACAACATCATTCTATAGGTTTTTATCACTTACCATAATATCGGAATGACAGCTTCTGCTTGGAAGGCTTGAAGTGCCTTAGAAGGTGTGTTGTGAGTAAAAGGAGCGATTCTCGATTCCTAATATTTGCTATCATTAGTAGGACACGTCAGATTTTACTTTCATTTCACCCATGTTTCGTCAGGTTGTAAACACGGAAGTGATGCAACAGGGGCTTCTGGTCGCGTGATCTCATCGCGCCTGACGTTTGTAGTGTTTTCTAGAAGTGAACTGTCTGACCCTTGCATAAAGTTTTACTGGTTCATACCATGAATACAGTACCCTATGGATTAAGAAACAAATCCCATGTTTTGTTGTGAAACCCATATGTTCGATAATACACTATGTAACATAAAATTAACCTAGAATGTAGCGTATAGCTATTTTGAGACATCAAATGCATATTCAAAAGCTATGTAAGGCAAAGAAATGATCAAGCTAATGTTTTAGCTTAGACTACATAAAACAATATTTGTACCCTTTTCATAGAAATCGACTATTACATTTCACATTTCTGTAATGTTATTACAGCTGCACTAAAGCAGTAAAGAATACTCTAGCAGAATTTATATTTATATACATATATATTTATATACAAGACAAAGGTCAGTTACAAAAAAGGGCTATGAATAAAAATATAAGACGCAAAAAGTAACAAAAAAAATGTATCGGTGGCGGTTTTCGTGTGAAGAAAGCTTCTTGTAGCTTGACTGCAGATGGCAGTATTACTCAATGAATACAGAGATGAGCACGCTGTAAAACAAAAAAAACTACATTTGCAGGTTTACAATACCTTCAGATAGATGTAAAAATGTTTTACAGTGTAATTAATCTGATTTTATGCTTTATTAACAAGTGAACATCTGGCTATATGACAATTCATTATGAGCAGCCATAACAAATGTTGACTGCAATTTTCCTTTAACCTAAAATCTTTGTAGAAAACTCATTTTTAAAAGATTATAATGTTATTGTATATATATTATAGGGAATAAAACACAAGCAATGTGTACAGTACTATTACTGGATTTTGGATCCGACATACTAAAGTTTGGAAACGACGCTAAAGGATCTTAATATAATCAAAGAAGAATATCAATATATAGGAAATTCCAATGCACATTTATTTGTTTATATTTCATTGTGTCAATTAGATTAGAAAAATGTTTCATATAACAATTGCATTTTGCATTTGCATCAGTGTATGATTCTTTTAAAATGATTATTAATGTTAATGTTGTATGTGCTTGTTTTCTGTTGAAAATACATTTTCCAGTTATTTTTTTTTAACACTGGGTTAGTCTAGGACAGTCAATTATCCAAATCTCCGGCAGGTGGAAGAGAAAGAATTTCGCTTTTCACTACACTGCATGTTACACACATGACATAACTAGTCTATAATTAATCCCCAAAGTAATAAAAACAACAACAATAATAAACTATACTTAAACTTAAAAGCACCTCCGCAATGCAATTACACCTCAAGTACATATTGTTCATTCGTCACGATATGTATGTATGTAAATAGACAGTAACATGAACACTGTAAAATATCACCGACTATCTATTTTACAATTGTCTGTTTATAAATAACGGCAGCGCATAGTTACATAGCGTCTTTTCATCACCGCCAATAAATAAAACTTTATAGTGGTGAATAGCTCGTGGATGAATCGTTTGAATGACTCGTTTAAGCAAACGAATCGTTCTCGGCTTGTTAAAAATCTTTTTAGTAAACTAATTCAAGAGATTCGACTCACTGGGAAGAATCAAAACCCCCACCACTACGTTTGAATCACACGTCTCTCACAGCCCCCTAGGATGATTGACGTTAGATCCCTCCAATCAACGAGGTGCGTTCCAAAAGGGGCGGGATTCTTAGTTGTATCGTAACAAGCTAGGCTGCAACCCCCCAGTCTGAACTCCTCCATACAAACATACACGAGCGGTGCCTTGTTTTGGTCTGTTACGGCTTGGCAAAAAAAAGAAAACTCAGCGACTTTTGGAGGAACTTATGCAGCGCTTCAAACGGACTCGGTACGTTTCGGTTGTGAATAACGGTCAGATGCATAGTTTGCGCCCGTGCTTTGTTTAATTGCACTTTTGGTATTTTTGCAGACAGCGCTTTGATCTCCGGGGTAAATGGGGTCGTGCGCTGCTGACTGGGCTTGTTTTGATAATGCATTCGGATCTCCAGACTGAAAAGGACACTGTTTTGTAATTTTTACTGTTTTGTATTTTTCACATCATAAACTTGGTGCTTTCCGGTACTTGCAATATTTTTGAGGATGTCCGATGGATTATTTAAACTTCGTTGTAACAATGTAATGCTGCTGAAAAAAAATCCAAGTGCACTACGGTACCGATGAACTCTTATAATTCAAGCTCTTAACGGAGCGCACAAAAGTGACTGGTTTAAGTGCCATTTTTCTATTTTTACTCAATGGAACCATTTTTATCTCAGCGCTCACGTTTGGCGGAGGGTACATGCATAACGCTTTGATTTTCAATCCTGCAATTTTTCTATAAATTATTATTATACTTTTTACCATGGCAAGTCCGACCACAGAGCAAGGATGTTTTTCCGACGTGAAAAAGGTGGGTTATTTAAGGAAACCCAAAAGCATGCACAAAAGGTTTTTTGTACTGAGGGCGGCGAGCGCCTCCGGACCGTCCCGATTGGAGTACTACGAAAACGAGAAGAAGTGGAGACACAAGTCTGGAGCACCCAAAAGGTCCATTCCGCTAGAGAGCTGCTTTAATATCAACAAAAGAGCGGATTCTAAAAACAAACATCTCGTCGCGCTTTATACCAAGGATGAGTACTTCGCCATCGCTGCTGACAGTGAGATAGAGCAGGAGTCATGGTATCAAGCCCTGGTTGATCTCCATAACAGAGGTAAGGTCCACGAAACTGCCGCGGGCCGCGGGGTTGGCGAGGATAATTACGGCGAGGCCACGCCGGGACCTGCCTTCAAAGAGGTTTGGCAGGTTATTTTGAAACCAAAGGGTCTGGGTCACACAAAGAACTTGATTGGCGTTTACAGATTATGCCTCACCAATAAGACTATCAGTTTTGTGAAACTCAATTCTGATGCGGCCGCCGTGGTCCTGCAGTTAATGAACATTAGGAGATGTGGTCACTCTGAAAATTTCTTCTTCATTGAAGTCGGGAGATCTGCCGTGACCGGGCCTGGGGAGTTTTGGATGCAGGTGGATGACTCGGTTGTGGCTCAGAACATGCATGAAACTATATTGGAAGCCATGAAAGCCATGAGTGAGGAGTTCAGACCCCGCAGCAAAAGTCAGTCATCTTCCAACTGCTCAAACCCCATCTCTGTGCCTGTCAGGAGGCATCATCACAACAATCCTCCACCCAGTCAAGTTGGCCTAGGCAGGCGTTCTCGGGCTGAGAGTGTGACGGCCACTTCTCCTGTTAGACCTGGCAAACACAGCCATTCGTTCAGAGTAAGAGCGTCCAGCGATGGGGAGGGCACCATGTCCAGACCGGCGTCTGTGGATGGTAGCCCAAGCAGTCCGAGCACAGCTCGACCTCAATCGCAACGACAACGAGGCGGATCCAGACTTCACCCGCCACTCAATCACAGCAGATCAATCCCAACACCCACCTCACGGTGCTCCCCCTCAGCCATCAGCCCCGTCAGCCTGTCTTCCAGCAGCACCAGCGGCCACGGATCCACATCCGACTGCCTCTTTCCACGCCGCTCTAGCGCCTCCATATCTGGGTCGCCCAGTGACGGCGGATTCATCTCCTCGGATGAATACGGATCCAGCCCCTGCGACTTTCGAAGCTCCTTCCGTAGCGTAACTCCCGACTCGCTTGGCCACACGCCACCTGCCAGGGAGGAGGAGATAAACAACTACATCTGCATGGCCAAGCCTGGTTCACTCCAATCGCGAAGGGGAACGCCATCGAGACTGGAGGAGCCCGAGCTGGAGAAATGTTTCCGGAAGCGAACGCATTCTTCTGGTGCTTCGCCGCCAACTCCGTGCCATCAAAAAACTCCCTCGCAATCTTCCGCTAATTCGCTGGAGGAGTATACTGTGATGATGCCCACATACCCACGAAGCCGCTCCGCATCGTCATCGTCGTCAACATACAGGCACTCCTTCATGCCTACGCATTCGTACCCAGAGGAAGGTGTCGATGCTACGCAAGCTAAAGACCACAGTAGACCCGATCACAAAGACGACGGGTACATGCCCATGCTGCCAGGCGTTGCGCCTGCAACGCCAACAGTGAAGAGCGGTGACTACATGCCCATGAGTCCAAAAAGTGTATCAGCACCACAACAAATTATCAACCCCAGGCAACACTCGCATGTCGACTCCAATGGTTACATGATGATGTCACCAAGTGGCAGCTGCTCTCCAGATGGCACAACAAACTATGGCAAGATCTGGACTAATGGCGTCAACCCTAAGCTCTCCGTGGAGAGCATGGAGGGGAAAGTGTCATCTTGTGGAGACTACATAAACATGTCCCCAGCTAGTTGTTCAACAACCAGTACACCTCCTGACTGCTTTTTCAACCCTGTTGAAGATCCTCCCAGGCCAATGTATGCTTACTTCTCCTTGCCACGCTCCTTCAAACACGCTAACAGGAAGCAAGACCAAAGCCCTCTTCGGATATCACTGGGCTCGAGTCGATTGGCGTACGCGGACTCTTCCTCGTCTTCGACGAGCAGCGACAGCTTGGGTGGTCAAGGCAACTCACAGCAGTCTGCTGTCAAACCCAAAAGGTCAGAGGGCAACGGGAGGCTGACGCGTCCAACGCGCCTCTCACTGGACGCTAGCAAAGCAAGTACTCTTCCACGAACACGTGAGAGTCCCTTTCCCACAGAACCCAAAAGTCCTGGCGAGTATGTCAACATTGAATTCAACGACAAAGCGTTTTCAGCAAGCTTAGCGTCGCTGTTTCCACCTGTGTTTTCCGGAAGTGATGCTGAGGCCCCATCAGACCTTTCATCTTCTGAGTACATGAACATGCAGCTGGGGTCACAGGCCGGGCGGTTGTGCCCAGAAATGCAAAATTCCACTTCCTGTTCCGACTACGCCATTATCACTCCGTCAAACTCTGTATCCTCACCTCCGCTGCCCTGTGAGAGCATATGTGACCGTGACTACATCAGCATGCAGTTAGCATCCTGCACTAGCTTTCCTGATACTCAGATGATGCTGATGCCCGAGGCTTTGCCTGATGCAGATGCTCCTCCTTGTTCTGCATCACCCAATCACGACGTGACGGCGTTAAGCAGTGCACCTGGAAGACCGGCTCTGATCAGCCCCTTGTCAGGTCTTAGTGCGTTCACACGGGTCAACTCCACTTCCGGGCGGAACCAGGGGGCTAAAGTGATCCGGGCTGACCCACAGGGTCGACGACGACACAGTTCGGAAACGTTTGCTTCAACGACAACCAGAGGGTCGGTTGACACAGCAGCCACCTGTCAATCAGGAGAAGTGAAGCGCCACAGCTCCGCCTCTTTCGAGAACGTGTGGTTGAGACCCGGCGAGGCCTCTGCTGCTTCTACCGCTCCACCTGCATCTACAGTAACCAGCGGACGAAGGGAAAACGCTTCGGGCTCAATTCCCACATTAATGAACCATGACCAGAACGGCCTGAACTACATCGATCTGGATCTAGTGCAGAATGGAGAGCAGCATGTTCCTGATTGGAATGCGTTCCAATCTCGGCCAGTGGAGCCGGGAGCCGTGGAAGGTATAGAAGAGCTCAGTGCCTACGCCAGTATAAACTTCAAGAAATCAGACGAGACCAGAGGGAATCTCACGAGCAGAGAAGGTAAGACCAAGTGTTTAAGAACACTTTGAACACAAAAGAGCATCTAAGAATGCCGTGTTCTTAAGTACTGGCATGTGCGAGCTATAAATTTCTTAGTGTCTTTTGTGTTATCAGGGCATTTAATAAGTAATATGCATATCATGTTATTATTTATAAAAGCAGCCTCCATTTATCTGTGCAGCTTGGAAAATCCCTTTCTGAAATCTTAGGAGAGAGCTGAGGGGGTTTAGATTCCCTCCCACTGATGACTGGGCCTCTTCAGGCTGATAAATGGACATATTTGTGAATGGAGGCAGAAAGGGTTAGCATGTCTACACTTGCTCCTGATGCGACAAAAGGAAAAAAACAGCACATATATGCTTTTGTGAGTCACTAAGCAGCTTATAGGATGTCTTTTTCCTGAATGGGAGTTTACTTAGTGTGTGAGTCAACTCTTCAGAGATGTCTTTGATATTAATCAAGCATTGCGAGAGATCTACAGAGCTGCCGCTACTGTGCATGCTCCACTTCGCCCAAGGGTTTGTGTGTCATGCCTGGCTGACTCTGTATCATCGTTGTTTTAGTTTATTTACTTGCCCTTCAGCGAGTGTAGGGTTTTCCACCCTCTTGGCCTTCCTTTACTACTCCTTTTTTCCCAGATGTGAAATGTTTTTTTGTTTACTAATAATTGCATATCAAGTTTTAGCACAGCTGTGTGGGTTTCCCATGATGCATTTAAACTTTTTGCCCAAATGATGACAATGCTACTACTATTGATAGTAGTCTAGGAGTATTAATGATTCGGTGAACAGTTTTAGTGTTATTTTTCTTTTAAATGTTAATTATTTTACCAAAATAAGAGGGATCATACAAAATGCATGTTATTTTTTGTCTAGTACTAACCTGAATAAGATATTTCACATAAAAGACGTTTACATATAGTTCACATTAGTTCACATGAGAAAGTTTACATGCACTTGATTCTTAATACTGTGTTGTTACCTTAATGACCCACAGCTGTTTTTTGTTTGTTTGTTTGTTGATAGTTGTTCATGAGTCCTTATTGAACTTGAATTTGAAGATCAGGGTAAATGTAACTTATTTTGTCTTCTGCAGAACATGTAAGTATCTTCTGTAGCTTCTGAAGGGCAGTATTAAATGGAAAAAATGTACACTCTTCATTTTGTTCAAAAGTTTTTAGCCCCGGGTCTTAATGCATCGTTTTTCCTTCTGGAGCATCAGTGAGCCTTTGAACATTCTGTAATAGTTGTGTATGTGTCCCTCATTTGTCCTCAGTGTGAAAAGATGGATCTCAAAATCATACAGTCATTGTTAGAAAGTGTTCAAATACACACAAATGATGAAAAACCAAAGAATCTGTGGGACCTTAAGGACTATTCTGAAGAACAGCAGGCAGTTTAACTGTTCAGGACTCATGAACAACTATCACTAAACAAACTAAAATAAAAACAGCTGTGGATCATTCAGGTAACAACACAGCATTAAGTGTATGTAAACTTTTGAACAGGTCATTTTTATAAAATTATTATTTTCTCTTGTGGACTTTATGTAAACGTATTTCATGTGAAATATCCTCTTCAGGTCAGTTGAAAATAAAACAATTGCATGCATTTTGTATGATCCCTCTTATTTTGATAAAATAATAATTAAGTTGTATATAAACTTTTGACTTTAACTGTAGGTGGATACTAAAGTGTTGTTTTAGCTCGTAATGATGTTGTGTTTTGACTAAAAAGAATAAGGATATTGTTATGAATGGTTCACCCAAAAATTAAAAGTGTAATTGTGTAATCCACATGTGGTTCCAAATCCTAATGATTTATTTTCTTCTTCTGCAGAAGACAAAAAAGCTATTTTGAAGAATGGTTCAAGTGTTTTTGTTCCTACACTGTCAGTGGGGTTTAAAAACACAGAGACGTTTTTAAGAATACCTTCTTTTGTGTTGTGCTGTGCTGAAGATAGAAGGAAGGGTTGGAAGGACATAAGTAAGTGATGACAGAATTATCAGGTTTTGCGCAACTGTTCAGTGAATTTGCTCCAAGGAAGCGTTTGTTTTGATTGGGTGAGAACCTGCACCCATATGCTTTCTTGACTTGGATTGGTGGCTTTGTGTGTGTTTTGAGCTTGGCTTGAGATATTTAGGGGGGGTGAGAGAGAGCACAGGGGCTTCAGTGTTGCGTAACCAATGTTTTTTGACTCTGGGAAGCCCTGTGTGTCTGTTTATGTGTGTGTGCCTTAGTAAAACCCCCCTGTGTTCCTTTGGAGACAAGAGGCATCATCTGCAATACCTCCTCTTGCTGCATTTTGGTGTGAGGGTTATTTTTGGTGCATTTATTGCATGTGGTGTTGTCTGCTTTGGCAGGATGTCTATCTAAAGCTACAGTTCCTAATTTCATCTGTCTCTTCTGGCACATGTTCTGTCCATGGCATGCTCCTGTGTGGCTCCGCGCCAATGCCACCCATCTCTATGGTAACGCTGTTGCCGCAGCGCTTTTTTTCCCCATGTCACAGTGGATTAAGGGGCCACAGACTGAGACGCCGGGGGCTTCGGAAAGCTGTATTACCATTGGGCAGTGGTGGGGTGGGGCGGGGTGACAGAGTTCTTCGGTGGGTTTGGTCAGAGTGAGACGATTAGAAGCCCAGCCCACCTCAGGCCACCGTGATGGGGTCACCCTGCAGAGTGGCTTCTTGTCCCCTTCTCCCTCTCGCTCCCTTTTTTTGCTCCATTTCAACCACGTTTTCCTCTTTGTTGTCTTTCCCTCCCTTTCATGCATCCTTTTGGAGATTTGAAGTGCCAAGTATTGTGCAGCAGCGTGATCGGTTAGGGGCGGAGCTCTGGGAGCAGATCAGAGAGGAATCATGGGTATTCAGGGTAGTACCAAAGCATCAGTTAAGGATGAAGGGCTGTTTTGGAGCTGTTTTGAGTTGAACATAGGCTATTGTTGAATTGTCACTGATTAATTTGAAGCTTATGAATGGTTGATTTATTCACTTGTCGTCCAAATTGAGTAATCTTCATTAATGGTAATTTTATGTTAATGTTTTTAAATTGATACTTAATGTACACTTCTATTCAAAAGTTTGTGATCACTAAGATGTTTAATGTTTTTTTTAAAGGAAGTCTCTAATGCTTATCAAAGTTCCATTTATTTGATCAAAAAATACAGGGGAAAAAGTAATATGAAATATTGTTGCAGTTTTCTATTTTAATATACTTAAAAATAAAATTTATTTCTGTGATGCCAAGCTGAATTTTCATCAGCCTTTGCTCCAGTCTTCAGTGTCACATGATCCTTTAGAAACCATTCTAATATGCTGATTTATTATCAGTATTGAAAACAATTTTTTTGGAACCTGTGGTTACTTTTTTTCAGGTTTCTTTGATGAATACAAAGTTAAAAAGAACAGCATTTATTAAAAAATAGAAATCGTTTCTAACAATACAAGTCTTTACTGCCACTTTTTATCAATTTAACGCATCCTTGCTGAATAAAAAGCATTAATTTCTTTCAGAGAAATAAAGAAAGAAACTATTTACTGACCCCAGACTTTAAATGGTAATATATTGTTAAAAAAGATTTTTATTTTAAATAAATGCTGTTCTTTTTGACACTTTATTCATCAAAGAATCCTGAAAAATTATTACAGGTTCCAAAAAAATATTAAACAGCACAACTGTTTCCAACATTGATAATAAATCTGCATATTAGAATAATTTATGAAGGATCATGTGACTCTGAAGACTGAAGTAATGATGCTGAAAATTAAGCTTTGCATCACAGAAATAAATTCTATTTTAAAGTATATTACACTAGAAAACCACTATTTTAAATTGCAATAATATTTCACAATATAAGCTTTTTTTCTGTATTTTTAATCAGTAAATGCAGCCTTGATGAGCAGAAAAGACTTTTTAAAAACATCAAAAATCTTAAACTTTTGAAAGTAAGTTTACATTACGTTTATTTGAACAATAGTAAAAAATACAATGAAAATGGTCATATTGTGAAATATTAACTGTTTTCTATTTTAATATTTTATTTTAAACAATTTTTTAACAGTATAATGTCACTTTTACTGTCAGTTTTAATGCATGCTTGCAGAATAAAAGTAAGAAGTTCCTACTGATCCCAAACTTTTAAATGGTAGTGTAAATGCATGTCTGAATATTTATTAACAGAGGAAAAAAGGTGGGCATTCCTAATTTTTAAATGTTTTTGTTTATAAGTATAAAAATTTGTAACACATATTTAGAAAAATATCATTTACAATCGGAACACTATTAAGAATAACAATAATAGTTTGAAATTTTCTGATTATTCATTCTGGAAGTCATTCAGAGGAATGTAAATGAAGTTATTTTAAGTCATTTCTGTGTTAAAGTAGTCATCTATTTTATCCCGCACTAGGCAAAAATATTAATTCTGACTGTATAGAAAAGTAGAAAGCACACCTTTTTTTCAAACAACGCTTTTTATTCTATTTTTCATGTTTGTAGTACAAATTATGCAGCACTTTTAAATCTTTCCTAATGCCTCTGTATTAATGCTCACATAACTGATCATCAGTTTAAATTACAACTGAATATGGAAATGCATGAAAATCTCTAGTTGATGGATGAGCAAAGATAGATCAGGCAGGAAGCAGCTTAAAAATGGCTAAATTAGAGATCACTGTCAAGGTCATCAGTAGTGGGGTGAGGTTGGCAGGTCTGGTGCTCTGTTCTTTGATGAGATCCTTGGAATGCGTGTGAACGGGGAAATGAGAGGTGTGTGTGTGTGTGTGTGTGTGTAAGTGTGTGTGTGTAAGTGAGTAGCTCCAGGGTTGGAATGTAACAGCAGCTTTTGTGCCTGTTTTACAGAGCCGCTTGTTAAAGTAGACACAGGCAGAGATATGGAGGGATGGAGAGGAAGTAAAAAGAGAGGTAGGAAGGGGCACACAGCAGGAGAAGGAGAGAGAAATAAGGAGGGTTTAAGAGATTAACTGATCAAGGCTGTGTGTAAGGGGAACCAGAAATTCTCCAATCAGAGTTTCATTTAGAACGACCTTGGCATCCATATCCATACAGCACATAGGATTTGTTTGTGCTTTGAAGTGTTTTAAGGCAGCAAGTAAGATGTTTGTTTAATAGGGACAACCAATCCCTTTCAGCCCTAACACAGAGTAAATGCTCTCATGTGTGTTCGTACAAATTGTTATTGGTACCCAAGGTCAAATATTAGCAGATGCTCAGAGCACACATGCCAACAGAAATTACAAATATTTAAGCAATGTGAAAAGCATGGATTCCTCTCTTCTTTTTCTGTAATATTTGAAGTATTCTATTGTAGTTCTAGCGAGTTTTATACTGTTATTGTCTTTAGACTTTACAGGTAACAACTATAATAGTCAAGAATTTGTATTAAACAATGTATTTAAATGAAAAGAAACCTTTATGAACCTTTATAAACCTTTATATCCAAACGTATATGACTTTGTTCCATGAAAGAAAGACAAAAGTAGAAACAACAGGAATAGTTCAGCCAAAAAAAAAAAAAATTCTGTCATTAATTACTCACCCTCATGCTAAGCCAAACCCGTAAGACCTTTGCTCATCTTCGGAAGACAAATTAAGATATTTTTAATTAAATCCGAGAGCTTTCTGACCCTGGATAGACAGCAACGCAACTACCACTGAGTTGAATTCAAGGCCTGGAAAGGTAGTAAGGGCATAAAATAGTTAAAATAGTCTGTGTGACATCAGTGGTTCAACTGTAATTTTATGAAGCTACGAGAGAATTTTTGTGTACAAATTTCACAGTTTTACGAAAATACCACGATGTATGAGTGTGGTGCTGCTGACGCAGGAGCCGGTGTTCTGACGTTAGAAAGTCCATGGCTTAGTTCATCGTCTGTATATTTTGGTTCAAATAAGTAAGGCTGGGCAAAAAATTGCAAGTCATCCTCTCTGTTGAAATCTTCAGACATGTTTATGTACATAGTTTATGTAAGACTGTTTTATGTACAGCGTATTTTGTCATCTGCTTGTATACAAGCCACAACTACTGATGTCACATGGGCTATTTTAATGATGTCCTTACTACTTTTATGGGCCTTAAACTTGTCAGTTGTGTTGCTGTCTATGCAGGGTCAAAAAGCTCTCAGATTTCATCAAAATATCTTAATTTGTATTCTGAAGATAAACAAAGGTTTGGAACAACATAAAGGTGAGTAATTAATGACTGATTTTTATTCTTTGGGTGAACTATACCTTTAAGATGCAAGTGTGCGTACTATTCTGGTGACGAAATTTGCATCACGCTCACTGTATGCAGACCTTCACGTAGTATACTTTGGGATTAACTTTCCGTTGGTTTCCTCAAGATTTTCTTATGGGTTTTTATAATGGGGTTTTTTAACTCATGAGTGAAATATTGTGGTAAATATATGTTAATGGTACTTGGACGTTTTGCTCTAAAATGTAAATTACACACACCCATACTGAAAATGCGCATTTTTAAGTTGTTATGTTTATTTAAAAAAAAAAACCGTATGTTTCTAGGAATGACTACGTAGGAGTGTTTGGAGTGTGAGTTTAAGTGTGTGTGAAGTTTATGTTGTACATCAACATACAACAACAAATTCAGATGAGATTAAGTTATGTTTACCACAGATCTTATTTCACTTATGAATTGAAAAACCAATAGGAAAATCTCAAGTGGACCCATTGACCCATTCTGGCTTTTGACATCATGGCTGCAGCATTGTATATATAGTTTAAGGTCATAAGGTTTATAAGGTCAAAAGTTTACATACACCTTTACATACAACTGCAAAATGTTAAATATTTTACCAAAATAAAAGGGAGCAGACAAAATGCATGTTATTTTTTTATTTTTTTTAAAGTACTGACCTGAATAAGAAAGTTCAGATAAAAGACGTGTACATGTAGTCCACAAGAGAAAATAATAGTTGAGTTTGTAAAAATGATCTCTTTTACATAAGCTTGATTCTTAATAGTGTTGTTACCTGACTGATGTTTATTTTTTATTTTTTTATTTTTTTTTTTTTAGTAAAAGTTGTTCAAGAGTCCCTTGTTTGTCCTAACAGTTAAACTACTGCTGTTCTTCAGAAAAATCCTTCAGGTCCCACAAATACTTTGGTTTTTCAGCATTTTTGTGTATTTGAACCTTTTCCAGCAATGACTGTATGATTTTGAGATCCATCTTTTCATACTGAGGAAACTGAGGGACTCATATCCAACTATTACAGAAGGTTCAAACACTCACTGATGCTTCAGAAGGAAACGCAATGCATTAAGAGGTGGGGGTGAAAACTTTTGAACAAGATGAACGAAGATGTGTACAATTTTCTTATTTTGCCTAAATATCAGTTAGTACTGCCCTTCAGAAGCTGCAGAAGACAAAATAAGGTAATTTACCCTGATTCTTAAATTCAGAAAGTTCTCACCCCCCATGTCTTAATGCATTTTTTTCCATCTGGAGCATCAGTGAGCATTTGATCCTTCTGTAATAGTTGCATATGAGTCCCTCAGTTGTCCTCAGTGTGAAAAGATGGATTTCAAAATCATACAGTGTTTGTTGGTAAGGATTCAAATACACAAAAATGCTGAAAAACCAAAGAATCTGTGGGACCTTAAGGATTTTTCTGTAGAACAGCAGGCAGTTTAACTGTTCAGGAAAAACATTGGACTCATGAACAACTATCGCTAAACAAAAAACAGCTGTGGATCGTTCAGGTAACAACACATTATTATTAATAAAGCATATGTAAACTTTTGATCAAGGTCACTTTTATAAATTCAACAATTATTTTCTCTTCTGGACTATATGTAAGCGTCTTTTATGTGAAATATCTTATTCAGGTCTGTACTAAATAAACAATAACATGAATTTTGTATGTCCCCTCTTATTTTGGTAAAATAATTCCCATTTTGCAGATTCTGTAAGGTTTATGTAAACTTTTGACTTGAACTGTGTGTGAATGTAAGCTTTGAAAACTAGATTTCATTGAATAAACTAGTTAAAACAGCTTGAGTTTCTTCACGTAAAGATATCGTTTGGCTTCATAAGTTCTGATATGCACAGCTTGTTTTATTTGGAATAGTTTATGGTTCTTGTTTTGTGTATTTTTGTCTTTTTTGGAGCATGACAGCATCTGTTCTCAAAGTTGCATTCACTTTCACTGTACAAAAAAGAGCTTGGCAGAGATTCAGAATGATTCTTGTATTCATCAGAAGAACATTGTACAAGTTTTGGATGAGAAAGCAATGGCAGGATTTTAATGAAGAGTGAGCTATTTGTTTCAATTGACATAAATGGAGAACAAAAAGTTTTTGGCTTTGTAGAAATGCTGATAAAAGTAACAAAGCATCTCAGTTTCTATCTGGTGCTGTGAAGTCAAATATCATGTGATTACTCTTCCCGTTTATCTCATTAATGTTGAATATGATGTGGTTATTGTATCATTTCCACATCAGAGCTTTGCGTTTAGCTTTATCCGCCAAAGATAGAACCACATGAACTCCCACATCCCTTTTTGTTCTTCAAAGCCATTCTAAGTTTGTCAGAAATTTCACACAGAGATCTCGCACTGCTGATGTGCTGCTGACTATTTAGGGTGAGGGTCGGAACGGAAGGATGTGGTGAGCTTGGCCAGGTATCAGAGTGTTCCAGCTCCCACTATGAAACTTGGCATCAAACGGGTGGACGTGAGCCATGGGGTTTGTAAGGGAATGATCCATGCTGCCATTCCACCAATGCTTGACAGGCATTTGAACCGACTGTACGGCCAGACGGATGGATGAATGAAAACAGAGCGTTTTGCGTTGTCAGGCACTGATAGGTGCCGGCCGCAAGCTGGAATGGTATGGTCTCTTGGACGGGACATGGGGGTCTGTTTTAGGAGATCACAATGTCTGGACTGATGAGGTGAAAGTGGAACCTCTTCTATCTATAGCTTTAATAGAGCAGACTTTGTTCTTTGACAGCACTAGATGTGCCGCTACTCAGATACCGTCAAGACGTGTTTCAATACTTTAATACTAAAATAGGGATGCACTGATATTACAATTCTGTCAAATACTGATATGTGTATGTGACCCTGGACCGCAAAAACAGTCTTAAGTGGCGTGGGTATATTTGTAGCAGTAGCCAAAATTACATTATCGATTTTTCTTTTATGCCAAAAAATCATTAGGATATTAAGTAAAGATCGTGTTCCAGAAGATATTTTGTAAATTTCCTACCTTAAATATATCAAAGCTTAATTTTTGATTAGTAATATGCATTGCTAAGAACTTCATTTGGACAACTTTAAAGGTGATTTTTTTTTTTTTAACAGATTCTCAGGCAAATATTGTCTTATCATAACAAACCAATTTCCCATCAATGGAAAGCTTATTTATTCAGCTTTCAGATGATATGTAAATCTCAATATCAAAAAATTGACCCTTATGGCTGGTTTTGTGGTCCAGGGTCACATATGCACATCTGTACAAAGTTTTGGGCTAAGGTAAAAAAAAATTTTTTAACAAGGGATGTATTCAAAACTGACAGTAAAGATTTTTACAATGTTTTGAAACATTTCAGTTTCCACAAAAAAAATAAGCAGCACTGTTTTCAATATTATTGTTTTTGAGCACTAAATCAGCATATTACAATTATTTCTGAAGGATCATTTGATAGTGAAGACTGGAGTAATGGCTGATGAAAATTCAGCTTTGCATCACAGAAATAAATTACTTTTTAAAATATATTAAATGAAGTAAAAGTAAAAATATTTCACAATATTACTGCTTTTATTGTACATTTCATTGAATAATTGCAGCCATGGAGTGCATAATGTTATCAACCCCAAACTTGGATTGGTAGTGTTTTTTTTTTTTTTTTTTTTTTTTTGGAGATATGTTTGATTTTTACTTTGATTGTTAAATTGCAAAAACCATAGTCATTTCAATTGTTTTAAATACTAACAAGTGAATCTAACCATTGTTACATTGTATAAAATATATAATAAGTGACCTTGCACCACAAAACCAGTTAGGACAGTATTTGGCCAAGATACAGCTGTTTGAAAATCAGGAATCTGAGGGTGCAAACAAATCAAAATATTGAGAAAATCACCTTTAAAGTTGTCCAAATTAAGTTCTTAGCAATGCATATTACTAATAAAAAATGAATATATATATTTACAGTGGGAAATTTACAAAATGTCTTCAGGGAACATAATGTTTACCTAATATCCTAATGATTTTTGGCATAAAAGAAAATCGATAATTTTGACAGTCACAATTGAGAGTCACATTTTTAATTTTGAGATTGGATAAAGAGTACAAGTAAGCATTAGATAGACCGCAAAGATGATCCAAAAACGGATACCGAAAAACAAAATCCTTAATTTGCAAAAAAATATGCTTATTTATGATTGTTAGTGGTTGTTTACAGTATATTTGTTTTTGCGGTTGCATTCACTACTGACATTTGGTATCATGACATCCCTAGTACGTGTTTCCATGTGTCTTTGATATTTATGTTTAGTTCTGTTGAGCAAAAGTGCTGAGTCTTTGTTTGTCCGTTGGATCTGTCTTTTAGCCCGTGTGTGTGTTTGAGAGAGAAGCAGCACTGTTCTTCCACTCCGCCCAGCTCCGTTGGTCTGGACGAGTTCCTCATGGCCCAGTTGGATCCATCAGCTTCATGTCCTCACTTCACCCCAGCCGCACACACTCGTTCTCTCTCTCTTTTTATTTCTCTTTCTCTCTCTCTCTCTCTCTCTCTCTCTCTCTCTCTCTCTCTTCTCTGGTCAGGGTTGGGGCAAGGCCAATGCAAGAACAGAGAGTTCATAAAGATATGGCAGGAAGACGTCAGTGTGTGTGTGAGCGAGAGCGCTTGTTTTAGGTGATGTGCAATATTTATGACTTCGAATTCTTCTTTACGACGTTATATTTGCTTTTAGAGGACGGCAGTAAATCATTTTTCCTCTCTGTTCTCCCCACAACAACATAGTAGACGCCATCCAAATGAAGCTGTGGCAAACTCACTGGCTGACATTTGTTTTTGTTTGTGTTTGCGTTTCTGGCGGTAAATGCGACCTTGGCGCTGAGCCGAAAGACGTTCTGGGATGCGTTTCACAGAGAGGCTTACGTACTGCATGAGTGCTTACAGGTCGCCTCTGTCAGTTTTGGATTTGTTGTGAAGAGTGTGTGTGTGTGTGTGTGTGTGTGTGTGCGCCCTTGTCACTGAGGTCAGAGCGTCAGTGGAAAGTTTCTCAAGTGAGTCCGCTCAGGCATGCCTGCGCCTCAAGCGGGCCACTTTTATTTTCTTCCTTCTGTCTTTTTTTTTCGCCCCCTTTTTCTGAATAGCACTGTTTTAGAGTTGTGTGTTCCAGCTCTTTGTTGTCAGTCGCCTTTTGTTTAAGGACACATCACGTGCAAGTGTGTAAGTGAGTCATGCTGCTCTCGCTTATCAGGGACACTGAGTTTTCTAATGAAAGGTCATGGATTGAGATTCAACTCTTGTCAGGTGAAGAACTTTTCTCTCTCTCACCATGTCTGTCTTCACCAAAAAGTCTTCCTTTAATTTAACCAAGTCTTCCCTTATGATTTGGTTACACTGTGTTTAATTTATTCACGTACCATAGTACTTCCAAAAAACATGGTACTTAAAGACACCATGGTACTCCGTGTCCCACACTGTGGTATTACAATGGTATCATGTCTAAAACAGTGCTACTTTATTTGTAATAAACACTGCTTTAAAGATTTTTTGATAATGCTTACCAAGGCTGCATTTATATGATCAAAAATAGAGTAAAATTTTGAAATGTTATTACCATTTAAGGATATTTTTGATGAATAGAAAGTTCAAAAGAACAGCATTTATAAAATAGAATAATTTTGTAACATAGTGTCTTTACTGTCACTTTTGATACATTTTATGTGTGTGCAGAAGTATTACATTTTAAAGAAATATCTTACAGATACCAATAATTACCATATTTACATACCTCATTTACATGGTATTTCAAGATATTTGTAATTCAAAGTTTGCTAGACCTCAGTGAATACTGTAGTATTTACCATTGTGGTATTATCCATATTATGGTATTACCATGGTACTTTTTTGTAAGTCTCGAGTCTTTCGTTCTTTAGAACATCAGCATTTTCAAAGTATTTTCTGACATTAATATATACCATAGTATTTCATCATGGTAATGTCTAAAAACGTTGTATTACCTTCTCCAAAATCATGAAAATCCAAAAAAAAATTTTTTTTTTGGAATTTTCCCTTACAGAAAAACAGCAGTGGAATATTTTACCATGGTACCATGGTTACGTGATGGTAATCACATTTTACTTTGATATGTAGTGTAACTTAGTGATTTAACTATATATGTGTGACCCGGGACCACAAAACCAATCCTAATTAGCACGGGTATATTTGTAGCAATAGCCAACAATACACTGAATGGGTCAAAATGATAAATTTTTATGGCAAAAATCATTAGGATAAGGATGTTCCATGAAGATATTTTGTTAATTTCCTACTGTAAATTTATCAAAACTTGATTAGTAATTTGCATTGCTAAGAACGTCATTTGGACAACTTTAAAGGCGATTTTTCTCAATATTTTTTCTTTTTTTCTTTTTATTTATTTTTTTGCACCCTCAGATTTCAGATTTTCAAATTGTTGTATCTTGGGCCAAATATTGTGTTATCCTAACAAACCATACATCAGTGGAAAGCTTATTTATTCTTAATTAAATCTCAATTTCAAAAATTGACCCTTGGTTTTGTTGTCCAGGGTCAGATATTTGCTGGATTCAAATGCAATGGTCTTTGATATTTCCGTAAATACTATAATATTTCCGTTTTTTGGGCCATATATCAAGGTATACAGTGGCATTCTTTAAAGTAGCTTGAATACCATGTCCAAAAACTTTTACCAAGGTATTTTTGTGAAGGTCACAAGTCATATCCTTTCTCCCCCCTCAAAAACTCTTTTATCAAGACATGTAACCATGTTCAAAGTGTGACCGAACACAAGAGAGCCTTTGTGAGCCGTGTGAAGTGGATCTCCATAAGCCTCCTCTGATAAGTTCTTTGAAGGTCCGCCGTTTCTCAGGTCCGGGGGAATGCGAGGAGTCTGAGACGACGAACAGCAACGGCCACTTTCACCTCACGTCCGTATCAAGAGAGGCCAGCGGTCGACGGCCATCTTGGGCAGAGGGAAAATCTGCTTTGAGTCTTGTAGTTTACAGCTCCTAGGATGAGTGAAGCGGCGAGGGGAGGAGAAAACCAAGTGTGTGTGTGTGTCTCAACTTGCTGAAGTAGGCAAAACATCTGGTGTGTGTGTGGGAGATGGAAGTTTTTCCTTTGCTAAAGGGAATGGTATTTGGCACACACTGTCTCTTCCACATCACACACACACAGAGCTGATACAGCCGCTTTGTTTTTCTCTGGCCCCCAAAACGGGCCACACCATTGTGTTCGCTTGTCGCAAACACCAACATTTAATCCCCGTTTTGTTTCGGGATGCTTTCAACCTTCAATTTATTATCAGTTTTTCCTCCGATAGTCAAACTGCATCTGAATTCTGCATTGGTGTGTTACCTCAGGGTGTGTTGTGGAAACCTCTGATGTGGTCTTGCATGTGGTTTCTCCCCCAGTTCTGTGAGAACGTGAAGTTCTCCAGTTGTGAGGTAGTCGGGAAGTTCCTAGTCATCGTTTTGTGACTGTATGAGTGGAGGTTTCTCAGTGTGGTTTGATTGTGTCAAAGACATAGTTGACCCGAAAATTAAATTCTGTCTTTACTCACCATGATCATGTTGATCCAAACCCATACAACTTTGTTTGATCTTACCTTTGAAAAACAAATGAAATCTATGAGGTTTCGTTCCCGCCAATGAAAGTCCAGGTAAACAAAACTCAGAAGGTACTGTGAAACAAATCCACAATAATCAACGATTTAATCCAAGTCTTGTATAGAGATATGATTTCTTTATATGATGAGCAGATTTTAAAGTTGCATACTGCCTGGCATAGGCGACATTTAACTTTGAGTTTTATTTCCAGTTGCAGTCACTTGAAATGTCCGTTTTGGACTTGTTGCCGCCAAATCTGAGACACATGGAAAAAAAAAAAAAGATCAGTTGTGGGATTATATTTAAGACAGTCATACATTGTATTTATACCATCCATTCCTGAACTCTGCCATCGTTTCTGGAAGTTAAATTACTGGTTGATATGTCCAGATCTCAATAAACACGTTTTTGGTCCGTGAACTGGATCTCGCTTTGAATGCACACTGTCTGTGAAGGCTTGGCCAGCTCCAGAATTGAATCAGAGGGTGTTCTCACATATATTTTCGTCCTGTCCATTCATATGTTTATCACTGTGTCAATCATTGCTATTTCAAGAGTGAATCCAGCATAAATATATTTTGCGGCGCTTATGTAAGTTTCATACAAATTAAGCGCGCTTTATGATCACCAAAAAGTTCATCGTGATCTCATCAAGATGCCACTGATTGGCCATTGCGTTTAAGAAATCAACAGATATGTCTGTGATTGGCTACATTGCTCAACGCTGCAAAAACATGTTGTGAATAGTAACATTTGATGCTTTCCAGAGCGTAAACGCATTGTAAACGGCGTATTGTCATTTTCACATGACCTTCCAGTGTTGTTTCACTGCCACTCACAAAGTATGCAGTAACTTAATAAAGTGTCCACTGGATACGTACTTCATAGTCTAGGGCTCTTTGAAATCAGTTTTATTTTTTCCCAAATTCTTTTTACTTTTAAATTTTTTCAGTTTAAATATTTCTGGATTCTAATTATTTATTTTTATTTTTTTTGCATTTTAATTTTTCCAGACTCTGTTTTTAAACGAAAAGCATGTCTAATTAACTGAAATCACGAAACATACACAATTTAACAGCGAAGTTGAACAAAAATTAAACTTTGAAAGGCCCTATGAAATGTTTTTTTTTTTTTTTTTTTTTTCTCAAATTTAGTTTTATTTTTACCAAATTCTGCATTTTCCTTAATTTTCCGGATTTCATTTTAATGGTTTCATTAAATTTTAATAATCCAAAGCATCTAATAAATGATTTTTAATTTTTTTTTTTTTTTCAAAAAATACTGTGTTGTGTACATTTTACTTTTTGCTGGTAAATAAAAACAATTTTATGCCTTGCTGTAGTAGTAATAATATTATTTTTATTATTAATAGTGCTAGTAGTACTAGTGTTGTGTAGTAAATTCCATTTTTGTGACTGGATTACGTGATTCCGTCCGTGTTTTTCGCATCGTGGAAATCATGGGGCCCTAATAGTCTTACCGGAAGTAGTATTTTGTGACCCTTTTTAATTTAAAGAACATAAATGGCCCTGATCATCGGCTGTGTTGTATTACTGGCTGATATATCGGCACATCGCTATTTGTAACCTTTTTTGGATCTTTTACATTTTGTCTACCACTCGAGTTTCATTAAAAATAACTTAATCTCCAAGATTAACTAAAGTCTCATGTGTTTTGGAATGACAACAGGGTGAGTAAATGATGACAATTAGAATTTCAGCTGATATATCCCTTTTAGTAAGCACTTCTCACTTCAGAAGTCTGGGATTGAGTTCATCAAGAGCCTGTGGTGTGTTTGTGTGTGTGTTGGCATCAGCGTTGA
The DNA here is from genome assembly GCA_012976165.1 of Labeo catla. NCBI lineage: Eukaryota > Metazoa > Chordata > Actinopteri > Cypriniformes > Cyprinidae > Labeo > Labeo catla. Next base: position 577,259 of record VONZ01000350.1, read on the forward strand.
ATGTTCTCTCTCAGCGAATACGACCTGTGTACTGACGTCAGTCGTGCCGAATCACAGCGCACACTGCGGCACACATCTGTAACCGTATCCCTCGCAGTGCGTTGGGATAGATGTGTGTGGAAGTTTTAGCGGGCTAAAAATGTCCCCACTCTCCCGGGTCCTGGCACAGCATGCCTGCGTGTGTGTGTGTTACACGGCTGAATGACGTTAGTTCATTGAGCTGATGGTAGATGAGCACCACCCCTCACTCGCGGCCTTATAAGGTACTCTGCAGAGTAAAGCTCCAAATCCCACCTCTGCAGACGCTGTATGAGTGTGCAGATAACTTACTGTAGTGTGGGAGTATGTGTGACGTTACAGTACACTGTAATGCTGGATTCTGTTACATGTGCTTATTTTAACACATGCATGTGATGCATGTAATGTGTCGGAGGCATGGATGAGGCACACGTCCCAGCTTTGGGAAAGTCGAGCTGTTGATATTATTATCAGGGCTGTAAAGAGAGCTGAATATTCCCACAGTCACACAGGGTTCCCACAGTCACGATCATGGAAAACCTTGAAGTGTAAAGGGATGTTGAAGGTGAAGTGTGAGATATCTGTGTCAGTAGCAGCACCAAATGGAGTTGTAGTATGTATTAGTAACCCAGTTGGACCAGTGGTGTGGGACCTCTTTGAAAACCATTTTTGTAATTCAGTTTTGTGACACTTGTGGTGCAGAAATTACACACTTGACCTTTTTAAAAGGTGTTTTCTAGGCCTGGAAAAGTTTTTTTTTTTTTTTAAATATATATTTTTTTTAAATTTAGTATAGAAATACACTGTTGTTCAAAAGTTTGGGGTCAGTAAGGTTTTAATGTTTTGAAAGAAGTCTCTTATGCTTAAAAAGTCAAAAACACAGTAAAAACAGTAGTATTGTGAATTATTATTATTATTATTATTATTATTATTATTATTATTATTGTTAACTTTTTCCTATTGTAATATACAGTTGTTGTTTTTTTTCTTCTATATATATATACACTACCGTTCAAAAGTTTGGGGTCAGTAAGACTTGTAATAGTCTTTAAAGAAGTCTCTTATGCTCATCAAGGCTGCATTTATTTGATTAAAAATATAGAAAAAAAACAGTAATATTGCAAAATGTTTTTACAATATAAAATAATGTTTTTTATTTTAACATACTTTAAAATAGAATTTATTCCTGTGATGAAAAGCTGAATTTTTATCAGCTGTTACTCCAGTCTTAAGTGTCACATGATCCTTCAGAAATCATTCTAATATGCGGATTTATTATTAGAATGATCAATGTTGGATAATATCAACAGTTGTGCTGCCAAATATTTTTTGGAACCTGTGATTTTTTTTTTTAGGATTCTTTCATGAATAACAAGTTTAAAAAGTACAGTGTTTATTCAAAATATAAATATTTTATAACAATGTAAATTATTTATTATTAACTTTTAATAAACTTTTAATTATTAACTTAATACATCCTTGGTGAATAAAAGTATTAATTTCTTAAAAAAAAAAAAAGAATAAAAATGTACTGACCCCAAACTTTTGAACGGTAGTGTGTGTGTATATATATATATATATATATATATATATATATATTAATTTATGTTTGTTTTTTTGTTTTTTTGGTAGTGGGTGCAGGAAACTATAGTTCATTTATGTAAGTGAGGATAGCAAAATAAATAAACTGTGATATATTATACCCCAAAATTTCTTCTTACAGTGGACTACCAGAAAAATTAATAAAAATTGGGACAAAAAATTATTTAGACACTTTGACCTGACCATGTTTGCTTAAGTGTTTGAAAAACAACAAAGTATTGTCATACTAACAGTTGTCTAATTTTTGGGTTGATTGTAATCCATTACATACGTTTCTATCAAAGTTGTTTGACATTATCAAGATGAATTTGTTTGGACACAGTTTAACTCTGAGTTCTTGCCATATTTTATTACCATTTCCTAAACTATAGTGAATAAACTGTCATAATGTGAGAAATATTACAGGTGTCTGAATACATTTTGGTTTGACTATTTTAAAATGTAATTTATTCCGGTAAACAGCATTTATTTGACATAAACATCTTTTGTACCATTATACATGTCTTTACAGTCAGATTTGGTCAATTTAATATATCCTTGTTGAATAAAAGTATATTAAAAATAAATGGTGATCCCAAACTTTTGAATGATAGTATAGTGTACAGAGCTGGGTATTAACTGATTACATGTAATCTGGATTATGTAATCAGATTCCAAAAATCAGGTACTTGTAATTACATTATATTATATTTTATAATGCTCGTAATTGGATTACAGTTACTTTTTAATGGATTACATGATTACATATTCCCACAGTGACAGTAAATCATTCTTAATATATTGATTCTCCTTTTTAAAGATTGTACTGTGTGTCATACCGTTAGGTTTGACTATATTCACAATATAGAATGGTCATGTAAATGTCATGTAAATATGCTTCTTGCATTTTTACATTTTTATAGGGCTGCCCTCAAGTCAAGATTTTCCTGGTCGACTAGTAGATGTTCATTTTAAGCATTATTCGACTATTAGTCGCATGTTTATTAATAAACCATAGAAATCAATGAGCCTGCATTAATGTTTTAAAAATGTAATTATAAACTAGTGCTTTCTTTATTTTCGGTTTAAGAGATGAAGTCGGCGACACTGACACGTCGGCTCCGTGTCATACGGATTACATACTCAGAGAATTTTTTTTCTGTTTGATTGGATTCATTTAAAAGTAGTTATTTCATTCTCTATAGATATATTTTATATATCTAGTATACATGGAGTTTCACTCTCCAGTTCACAAAGATCAAGACTGCAGAAAGTGTATCCTGTTTGTTATAATTATTTTACAAAAGCGCAACATTTCGTTGTTATTCCGAGTCCATGCAAATAAACGGAAAGTCTTTACAGATTCGAAAGATGTATTACTCTTATCTGTATGAACAAAAATGACGGAGTATTTTAAGGACAAGTGACTGCAGCGGTGCCTCCGTCTGTCATGCAGTAAACGTGCTACTATTTTGCTATTTAATCAGTAATGGACTACATTTTCTAAGTAATCTACTCAGCTCTGGTAGTATATTTTCTATTATATGGAAATGTTCATTTTTTCACTTTAGTTTTCAGTACTAAGTGGAGTAAATTCATAAGTCCACCATATTGGGGAAAAAAAAAAAAAACATTAGCCATGGTATTACTTTTGCATTTCAGTGCATTCTGACTGACTGTTAAAAGGTATATAACTGTTTAATGCTATAACTCGAATGAAAATTGTCCCTAGATCCTTGACCACGAAACATTTGCTTGGACAAGTCATAGTACATAGGGCATGATATGTGGAGTCTATGTGCAGGTTTGTCAATATTAATCTGTATTTGTAATGCAACATACATTGGAATCGTTGTAGATTAATGCACAAATGTCAAATAGTTCTGTAGTCCTGTCTTTTTTTGACATCATAAAACAATTGTGTGATTGACACATTATGCATTCTTTAATGCACTAATTCCAGGAATAGAATTTTAGGATCTGAATTCTGGAAATGCTGAATACTGCCAGTAGCTCCTCCCTCTTATTCCGGGATGCTGTGACTTCCGGGAGTGGCGTTTTTAAGTGCCGTTTTTTTTCCCACGCTACGTGTTTGCACAGTCCGGCAGCTTATAATTTCACCCTCTGCAATTTTCTCCATCTTTCTGGTTTTCTAAGTAAAGAGGAAAGAGGCCCTAAAAATGGCCGCACTATAAAAGCCCTTGACATCGGGTTTGCTGCGGAGATGTGAGGGGGCTTTCATGTTCTCAGTGCTGCGCTATTAGACCTGCGGCTCTCTGCTTCGCTGCTGCACAGTGCTGTATTTATAGCTGAGGTTTGTCTCAAGCCGCTGCCTCTCCGGCTCTGAGCTCAGGCCCGGTCCTTCCCGTAGATTTAAACCGGGGCCTAATCGTAACCGTGAGCTCCGTGCTGGGGCCTACTTCTCGTCAGGTCCATCACAGGGCCTACTGTCATGCTCTCTGTGTGCAATTAAACTAAGTAATGGAAAAGTATTCCAAGATTGGTTTTAGAGGTTAAGTGAGGAATTGAATCTGTATTTGTTTTGAATGTAAATAACAAATCGGGTCAGACGTTCCGTGTTGTAATGGCTAGTTTGCTTTCATGTATGACGTCGTGACGACTGCGTCCAAAGCAACGACAGCTTCAGGTAAAAGGTTTGGGAATAAAATCAGACCAGTCTAAACAAATAAGCTCACTCTGATACAGGCGAGGTTGTGTATTCCAGGGCAGAGCTGGTGTCAGAATAATGTCAGATGGATGGAAAGAGGGCAGTGGTTTGTACAGAAATACTGTACACAGATACAAACAGTTAAAGGGAACGTCAGCACTGACCTCATTTACTTTTCTTTCTTTCTCTCTCTCTTCTGTGATATAAATAAAAAGATGAGGGAGTGAAGCATTCAAGATGCAAAAGCACCATCAAAGTAGTCTCATGAACACATTCTTTTCTAGGGATGTAACTATATTATAGCATAACTGTTTTGATATTATCATAGTCACATGACGATATGAAACGATAGGTCTTTAGGGCAAAAAGTTTTTACAATATATTTAAACTTCTTATTCTAACACAAAAGGTCTTTAAAGTTGTGTTTTAGGCTATTATGCTTTGACACAGTATCTGTCAAACAAACTAAAAACGAAAGCGCAATATGGCTTAAAGGAGAAGTCCACTTCCAAAACAAAGATTCACATATAATGTACTCACCCCCTTGTCATCCAAGATGTTCATGTCTTTCTTTCTTCAGTCGTAAAGAAATTGTTTTTTTTGAGGAAAACATTTTTGAATTTTTTTTTCATATAATGGACTTCCAAAAGGCAGTTTAAATGTGGTTTCAAGCGATCCCAAATGAGGTTGTAAACGATCCCAGCTGAGGAAGAAGGATCTTATCTAGCGAAACGATCTGTTATTTTCATTAAAAAAAATGCAATTTAAATACTTTTTAATCTCAAACGCTCGTCTTGCCTTTCTCTTCCTGAACTCTGTGTATTCTGGCTCAAGACAGTTAGGGTATGTCGAAAAAGTCCAATCGTATTTTCTCCCTCAACTTCAAAAATAATTTCAAAATCATCCTACATCACTGCAGAAGTACCGACCCAGTCTTTGCGAAGTGAGCATGCAAAGAAGATCAAACACCCTTAACAAAAAAAGCAAAACAGCACTATAGGACGATTTCGAAGTTGAGGGAGAACATGAGATGGGAGTTTTTCGACATACCCTAACTGTCATGAACCGGAACAAAAACAGTCCAGGCAGAGTAAGACAGAAAAGCAACTGACACGTTCAAGACCCAGAAAGGTAGTAAAGACACTGTTAAAATAGTCCATGTGATATCTGGGGTTCAACCCTAATGTTATGAAACTACAAGAGTACTTTTTGCGCAAAAAAAGAAAAAACATTGAAAAATGATGACTTCATTCAACACGCATCACACCCATGTACTCTCGTGAACATGCATCAAAGAAATTCTTGTAGCTTCATAAAATTAAGGCTGAACCACTGATGTCACATGGACTTTTTTTAACAATGTCCTTACTACCTTTCTGGGTCTTAAACGTGTCGGTTGCATTACTGTCTATACAGGGTCTGAAAGCACTCGGGATTTAATCAGAAATATCTTAATTTGTGTTACAAAGATGAACAAAAGTCTTACAAGTTTGGAACGACATGTTATTGATGACAGAATTGTAATTTTTGGGTGAACTATTCCTTTAATAGTATAGTGATGCGTGAAACCAAGCAGCTCAATTGTGCAGATTTCTATTGGAATGACTGGATTACGCCTGCAAAGTTTCGCAGAGCAACAGTAAATGTGACCGCACCTATACACAGACGTTCTACAGGTTTAAAACAACACAAGAATGAGTAAATGTCTTTTTTTTTTTAAAACAGATATCCAGTTTCACATCATATTAGAAATGCACATGTCTTTTCATGTTTACTTTAAAGTCATGACCAATCATAAGCTTAGAATTGCAGCACATATGAGTGACGTCTCTCTCTTTTTGTTTTTTTTTTCCACAACTGATGGTGAACAGGTGTGTGTGCGTGTGCGCTACTGCTGACTGTCTACGTTTTGATCTTTTAATCACAGTCAGCGAGAGTGTTATATAATGAAAACAGCTCGTAGTTGTTTGTGTGCGTCTGAGTGGATTAGACGAGCGATTGAACAGGGCAGGAGTCAGGAACGCCACTTTCAGATGAGGCTCACATACGCTTGTGAATGGATAAAGAGAGGCGAACAGAAAGGGAGCAGATTGTCTGCATCTCTCTCTCTCTCTCTCTCTCTCTCTCTCTGTGTTTCTGCCGAGCGATGATGTCATAAAGCTTTTGGCTCCTCTGAGGCTGTTCAAATCTGTGTTGAAGGTTTCCAGGGAAACAATGATGCTTGTTTATCAACCGTTGGCAAGGTCAGTTACTCCTCAGGCCGATGGAAGTATCCAAAAAAGTGGTGTTTTCAAATAAACGAAGGAAGGGAGGATTTGTTTGTTTTCGCGTACGAGAGGGCGCTATAGACAAGCGTGTTCCTAAAAAAGCAGATTAACTTGTGTGTTTCTACTCTAAATAGTGCTGTTAGGTTTTATTTTGTGTTGATCATCTGACTAACGTTTGTTCCTTCTTTTTTTTTTCACCAGAATGAAGAGTAGAAAGCCGCCGCTCCTTCAAGTACCGAGACTCAAAATCTCTTCCCCCGTTCACCACAAGCCGGACCTCAGAAAACTGGACCTCAGTAAACTCACTAACCTCATTTTCCAGAACCACATTATCACCCGGACGCTACCAAAAACATATGGACAAAACAGACCTCGTAGCATCACATATCCGGACCTCACAAATGCTGGATTCCACTAACCATAAATCTTCGGCAACCGGACTTTCACTGTGCGCACCTCTTCAGACATTACCAGACTTACTGTCCAACTGTTACAGACTCGGTACACAACCATCAAACGTGGTAAAACGGCACCTTTTGAGGTACTGCGGTAGCAAGCAATGTTACGTTAATAATATTTATGTAAGTGACGGTACTTCACTAGTACCTGACGTACGACAATTTTTTTGGTACAGGGATGCTTTGCGAAGCAGCCATATTGTGTTGGGTTTGTACGACAGTCCCCAACAGTGTTGATTGTACAAGTACTGCCACACATTTCCATTACATATTGGATTACATGTTACGATATAGCTCTCAATTAGACACTTTTATACACCCAGTACGAACAACCTCAAACACCCCGACTTCACCTCAGGATTTTTTGCGAGAGTTTACACACACACTGTGTTTCAGCACTGTGAGCCATGACTGACCTCATGCTGCCAAACACACACTGTGATGTCTGTCAAACCCGTGTTTCATTTCATACTCGGTCACATTATATCCCGTGTAATTGTAATAATAAGCACAGATCTTGTGGAGTTCATATTGGCATCCAAACAGAACTCCAAATTTTCATTATTACCTGATTACCTGATGAACAATAGAGATGAAATTTTGTGATTGATGAAGGGTGGACATTTTTTTCATTATTATTACTATTATTATTATCGTCACAAATGAATAGAGGCCTTACAGCCCTATTTGGGCTCAATAAAGAGCTTATTCAAGCTCATTCATGGGTGTGTAAATCCCATGACCGAACTAACGTTTCTGATCAGACTGTACCACCAGTGGTTGGTCAAACTGAACAAAAACTCGCATGAGGATGTGCCGTAACAGTTCAGTATGATATGTGTGAGTGCGAGAGTTGATTTTACAGGCAGCAGTACTGGTTTTTTCATTTCGAGCATCCTGCTGTTAAGCCTTGGAAGCCAGTCAAAGTTGCTCGCAACTTTTTTAGGCTGTTTTATTTCGTTACAGTTGTATCTTTTATTTCATATGGTTTATTTTTGCTTAAAAGAACTCTTGCTGGAGCGATGGTAAGCTCACGGCAACAGGTTAAAAAAAACAAAACAAACAAAAAAAAAACTCAATGTCTCATGTTTGCTGCTGAAATGAAACAAACAATGAACAATCTGTAAATTATTGAATATATAGAAATGTTCTTGGTTCTCTTTTAAGAGTTAAACATTTATTTAACATTCATGGTTGGTGTTTCAGTACAATTGTTTTGCCTTTAGAATTTTGACGTGTATTTTTCAAATGCGTCCACTGTTCTTAAGTTCAATCTTTTGGGGGAATATTTGCTTTTATAGTAAAATATGTAATCCGAGCTTTTTGAGAGAATGGTACTATAGAGTAAATCCTTAATTTTTTTAAAAGATGCTTATTAATGTAACACGCACATCAGGGACTTCCCTTTCCCCCTCACGAACTCCAGATGGAATCGCTTTTGGAAACCTGTAACGCTCACGTTTCCCCAAGCTCTGATCGGCTGTGACAGTGGTGTTCCTGTAACCTGATAGGCCGTTCTAAAGGTTGCCTGTCATTCGATAGGTTGCAGTTGTCGATTTATCACCCTGCGGTTGTGTCGCGATACAGGGTGTGGGGCATCACTCTTCCCACCATTATGTGGCCAAACCTTTAACATCTCAACCAAACTTGTTCTCCTTTGTAAATAATGTATAATGTTGATTGGTGGATATTGGACTGACCAGGGATGTTTGGTTTTATGGATGCTCAAAGCAAGCAGATGATTGGTCCTCTTGAATGAATGAACGAACTGAAACATGTAAACAATATGAGTGTATGTACAGATGAATGGATGTATGCACATGTAAACAAATATGTTTGTTTTCAACAAATGAAATGACCAGCAGTAAGGAGAGGGCTGTGTAAACCCCTCCCTGCCCCCCCCATTTAGAAGAATGGTATCTTCTGGAACCTTGACGTGTAATAAAGTAGAAGCGCTTATCTTTTCTGAACTTCGTTTCCTGTGCTCCTTATGACAAATGCATGCAACACGAACACATATTGTGGCGTTGTACCATTGTTACCAAAGTAAAATAATTACAATTACAATATTATTACATTTTTGATCTGAGAAATGCAGCCTTGATGTGCCTTTTGAATGGTAGTTCCATAATGTTGCGTTTTCTACCTATATATCCATTCTCTAGTTGTATTTTACTATGTCTTGGCTTTTGTTTCCATAGTCAGGTGCTCGACGGGAGAGTCTGGATTTGTGGCACGTAGACTGGACTCTAGAGGCCTACAACATATGGAAAGTCTTTCAGAATGCGGAGAAGGAAAGAATGACATGAGGCTGTACCTCATCAATGAAGTTCTCCACAGACATTCCTACAGTGGGAGCTCAGTGCAGCAGCAGACAAAAGGATCTCCTTACTCCATGTGTGTGTGTATGGGGTCAGTTTGTATGGGATTTGGAGGTACTTAGGTAGATATCCACTTGAGAACTTAACCTGCTAGCACTTGGGATTTTACCCTGATTGTATTTAGTATTTAATGAGATTGGAACATGCTGCCTGGCAAAAAGTGCTGCATGAGAAGGCAATGTCCTTGATTTCACCGGCCCAGATTGTGAGCGCTCTCGCTGGGGACGGTGTCCTCAGATACCCCCCTTTACCTCAATTAGCATCACTAAATTCAGTTTCAGATTAGTGATGCACAGGTTCAGACATACTCAAGTCGCTGTGAATAGAAGCAAAACTGATGCACTTCATGCTTGGTTTATGTATATTGTGTCGGTAAAATTGAGTTATTCAGCAAGTGTGTTCGATTCTGATTCACAAGCTTGTGATTCGATTCAGTTTCTGATTTGATATCAGTTTTTTTTGGATATATATCAGGTAAAGTATATGGCAAATTTTCTCAAGAAAAAAAAAACAATGCTGTAAAATATAGGCTACATGAGAATCATTTGGAACTACATTACTATAATGTTTATGGTTAAAATTTGATTCAAATTAGATTTGTATACAAATGTTTAAATTACACTCAGTGAAGTTTTTATAATAATAAAGTTACAATTCTACTCCAATTCGTTATGAAATATAAACATTTAAATAGTGGCTGTCATAAAAACTTGACGGATTTTTCTCAAAGATTAAGTAAATATTGAAGAAGAGTAAAAAAATATGAATTTTATGTTTATGGTGCATGTATTTAGCAAAATGCTCCTCTCTAGACTAGAGTTCATTTTTCTAGCTGACTAAGTTAACGAGTTTATGGTCACCCAATGATTTCTCTGAGGTAAATGTGACATTACGTGAGATTGTTTACAAGCATATTAACGTCTTTTCGCGGGTAAAACACTTCTTGAACGATTACATGATACATCATACGGATTTCGGTAAGTTGTACTCTTTCTTTTAACATACTTTCGGATGTTTATTCATTTTTATTTCATGCTGAAACTAGTATGAAAGCACTTTCCATGAACTGAGGCACTACAGCGATTTGTCACTCGCCGTTAAATAGCGCCAAAACGGCATTTATTGTTTAATTACTGTAATAAAGTGTACAGAATTTGAACTCTAAGACTTGTTTCATATCAAAAGTAACAAAGCACAAAGCTTTTTGCGATTTATTGTTTTGGAGGTGCCTTACAGCCTTGATTAACTAAAACATGCTAGGCTAGTCGATTCTTGGGATTTAAGAATCAACATTGCTTATAAAAATGAGAATCGATGACAAAAATCGATACTTTTTACTCAGCCTTAGTTGCAAGCGTGTTTAGAGGGGTTTTTAAAGATTTGCTATGCAGTTAGAGTGTTTAAAATGTTTGGGTTTTTTTTTAGCGAGTTGCTTTATTTATGAGTTTATTTAGATATTTAGACAAAATTTATGATTACAGCCAGAAAAAGGCAGAAAATTATGCATATGCTAGTTGGCAATGTGGGTCCCTGAAAAGGCTTTTCTACAAAAAAAAAAAATCTCTACAGTATTTATTTTGAGTCATCAAAATGTTTTAGATATGTGACCATGGACCACAAAACCAGTCATAAAGGTCAATACATCATCTGAAAGCTGAATAACTAAGCTTACACTGATGTGTGGTTTGTGAGGAAACAACAATATTTGGCAGAAATACAACTATTTGGAAATCTGGAATCTGAAGGTGCAAAAAAATCAAAATATTGAGACATTTTTACGTTTAAAGTTGTCCAAATGAAGTTCTTAGCAATGCATATTACTAATCAAAAAATACGTTTTGATATATTTATGCTAGGAAATGTATCTTAATGGAACATGATCTTTACTTATATCCTAATGATTTTTGGCATAAAAGAGAAATTGATCATTTTGACCCATACAGTGTATTTTTGGCTACAAATATACCCATGCTACTTAAGACTAGTTTTGTGGTCCAGGGTCACATATTAGCTGGGTCCCAGCTTTTTTTTTAAGTGTGTTTTTTTTTTATCTTCTAAATGAAAAACCACAAGTCTGATAACTTGAAAGATAAAAGCACACCTTACCTCAACAAGCCGCTTAATTTGAGGTATCATTTATCTTTGTAGCACAAATGCCACAGGATGGCTAATGGCCCAAACTGATTTAAAAGTTCAGCTAAAAATGTTTGACAAAGGACAACGAACAATTTTAAAACAATGAAGCCGACATGCAGTAACAAAGCAAGCTTTTAAAGTCTCCCCTCCTCCTTGCAGACACACACGCACCTGGTTTATAAAGTGTTTATAGGTAACCAGGTAGCTGACTGACAGGAATGCCAGACATGTAGTCATGGTCTCTCATTAGGCAGAGAGAATGACAGAGGTCCAATACTAGAACGTGCAGACACACAATGGCTTTTTTAAAGCGCACATTCTCAGTGTTGTCTTTGTTGTAGGGTGGTATAATCGGATCTCTCTGCTTTGCTGTGGTAAAGTTTCATCTCCATCACAAGCGTACACACTTACACGGCAGAATCCAGCGGGTTTTAAAGCACTCAGAGAGCAGAGGGTCCCAGCTGTTAAACTAAACAGAGTCAAAATCAGCTTTCTGTTTAGCTTTATATTATCCAGCGGATAAACACAAAGCACTCGTATCAGATATCAGCTGTGTAAGTTTACACTCTCTAACAGAAAGACTCAAGTCTGTTTTCCTTTTAGTGTATACCTGTGTTATTTTAGTATTATTTATGTGCTATTGTTGTATTTGAAGCAGCTTTTTTTCAGTTTTCATTTTAATTTTAGCTTAATTTTTATTAGTATATTTAATTTTTTTTTATTTCATTCAGATTTAAAGTAATTTTAGTCAGCTTAAAGGGATAGTTCACCCAAGAATGAAAATTACCCTATGATTTACTCACCCTCAAGCCATCCTAGGTGTGAATTTGTGATTTATGACTTTCTTCTTTCAGACAAATACAATCAGAGTTATATTAAAAATGTCCTGGCTCTTCCAAGCCTTATAATGTCAGTGAATGAGAGCTGATATTTTGAAGCCCAAAAAAGTGTGTCTATCCATCATAAAAAATACTCCATTTGCTCCAGCTCCAGGGTGTTAATAAAGGCCTTTTCTCAATGTGTTTGAGTGAGAAAAATACCCATATTCATATACCCTACTTCTAACTGAAGTACAAAATGATGATTTGTAAAGAAAAATGAAGAAAGATTTTGATATAAGCCAAGAGGAGGCTGGTTTTCCTTTGCTGTAAACAAAATGGCTTTCATGGGATAAGCATATTTTCACCGCTGCTTACACTACACCTACAATATCTGACAGTTAGTGGAAAATATGAGATTACGGTTTATACATTTTTAAATATAGATGGTTTTTTACACAAACACATCACTTTGCGAAGGCATTTATTAACCCTCCAAAGCCGTGTAGAGTATTTCTATGAACAATGGATGCACTTATTTGGGCTTCAAAATCTCAACACCCATTCAATTCCATTATAAAGCAGGACATTTTTTAATATAACTCAGATTGTATTCATCTGAAAAAAGAAAGACATATACACCTAGGATGGCTTGAGGGTGAATAAATCATGGGGTAATTTCCATTTTTGGGTGAACTATCCCTTTAACTTAGTTTATTTCACATAACATGGCAACATTTTAATTTTCATTAGAAAGTTTTTCAAGTTTATTTTTTATCTAATAATTTTTTTTTGCTTTATTTAAAAATTTAAAAAGTTTTAGTTAGTCTCACGTAGTCGTCAGTCTGAAGGTCTGGAAACTTTGTCTGCTTTAAATGGCCAAGACTCACCCAAGAGGCCATTTGACTGACAGGTAAAGAAACAAATCACGTTTCGTGTTGTGGCGCGTCATGTTTAGAGGCATGGAAATGGATTCAATACGTGCTTGTGAATTGCGGTTTTTCGGTTTTGCATTTAAATAACTTACTTGTTTTATTTCTCGGCATTTGCTGTATGTGTGCCTGCGATTTCACGCGCTGAAATGAGGAAACGCTTCCCCGCTTATATTTGAAAAAGCAACACATTCTAATGACATGCAGTGATAAGCCTTTCTAAACCTGTTGTCCAACAAAAGAGTTATAAAAACAAAAGTTATAAAAAAAAAAACATAACTTGTTTTTAATTAACAACATCAGTCCATTGTTTGAAATAACTTCCTTATGTGATATGATGTGGATTCTTATCACAGAATGAGGCAGACAATAAATTCTATACTCATATTCAATGTATGTCGATTAGCAATGGCTTATGAAAATACCCAAGATGGCTTGAAGAACACAGATAAACCATATATTATCACAGACGAGTGTTTATTGTCCTTACATTTCGTCATTCAAAACGTTTAACGTTATATCTTGTTTTTATTCAGTTACAGCAATAGCAATGCTTTTATCCATATAAGAGAAGCTGGAACGGAACGTGATCCATGCTGCTACTTTGACACGTGTTTTTATTTTGTTTTTTGGGGGGGTTTTTTGCACGAGGGCGGTATGAATGTATGAATGAAACTTATTCTATTTTGTGTAAAAATTGAAAAAATAATGCCTCTCTCAAAAGAAAAATTAAGTAGACATATACTAAACCACGCTTTTTCCAGTGTACAGAGGTGTACGTGAGTATTTTGTTAATTTGTTGCAAAAAAAACACACTGAAGTGGCAAAATATCAGAACCGAACTGAACCGAAAACCGAGGTACATATTGAACCGTGGACTAACTGTATTGTTGGATCCCTAGGTACTACGTTTTTTTTTTTTCCATTGCACCATGGTGACACCAGTACAGTACCTCTTGTAAGAGAAGGAGATGGTTGTCAGGGTGGGTCAAACTCATGTTTGGGTGGGCCAGGACTATCCTGGACCTCCAGGCCTGGAGGCAGAAGATATGAGTGAAGAATAAAAAGTAAGCAGAGAAAAGGTAGCTAACTAGCAAAAGCTGTGACAATCAAAAAAACAGGGTTAAAAGACCAATGCATAGAAAGCAGAAAAGAAACGGAGAAAACAAAGAGTGTGGAAGAAAACCACGAGGGGGTGTGTGCATGTGTACATGTATGTGTGTGTGCAGTATGTGAAGGGTTGATGTATAAAGGGGCCCCACGGCAGTCTGGGGGATAATACTCAGCAGATGTGTCCTTATCTGACTCTGAGAAGGGTAGCGCTGAACTCAGACGGAGGGGAGAACGTTCATACCGCATGCGTCTGTCTACGAGCAACTGACCGTTTCAGGATCAGGCTTTATATAATTGTACATCGGATCAAAATGCCAAAGAATTCCCAACGTGCTAATTGCTAATTAAACGTGAAAGGAGGGGGAACTAGTTCCAGTAAGTCGGTGGGTCACCTCAGAGGCTTGACAGCAAACGCACCATTAATTCAGCCAAGTATCTGGCCTCTTAAAATGCCTTTCAAGCCTGAAGGCACAACAAGTGGTCTGACAAAGTCTGTTGTGCAGCTTCTTTGACTGCCAAGTCCTGCATTTTAGCTTTTTTAGGGTAAAATTATCAAAGCCCAGCGAGTCGGGTGCTTTTATCACAGGCCAAGAGGAGATGACAAGGCTCTTGAGGTGGTAGGCCACCCTTTCATTAACAGAAAGGCCGAAACCACTGATAAACAGTCATTAAGTTTTGAGCTAGCGGTGACTGTAGGCCCGATCTCTACACTGACAGCTAGCTTCCTAGCTACAGCTTTAAAAATCCAAACGTTGGGAGCGATCAGTTTGCAGCCACATGAAACTTCGGGAATAATCAGATGTATTTAGAGGCAGGCCTCCGCTAGTTTTAAAGCACACTTCAATAGCGGGAACAAAAACAATTTTGGTTGGAAGCCGAGCCGAGCTGTCAAGCGTTTTAAATCATTTTGATACATACAGTTGAAACAGCTGCGCACACGCCAATAATTTTGCTGCTGCTTTTCTCTGAATGGACGTTAGATGTGGTTTTGGAGGAGGAGGGGTGGGTCACGAAGTTGCTTTCCCTCAACCCGTTCGTGATCTTTGACTCAAACTCCCTTTTCTGTGTGCTTGCCTCTAAATATAGCTCGGTGGACTCGGATGCTAATCAGGCGCGTTTTGGGTACAAACAATCCAAAAATACTGCAGCGGTCATGCGGCGCTCATCTGAAGCAGGACGTGGGACGTTTCGGGGGTAATTCAGTTTCAGCGTGTGTGATTTAGATTAAGTAAGGGATACGCCGTAGAATGCGAGCATTCAGCTCAAAGTCGTAAACACAGGATTAGTGCGTAGTCTGAAAAGGTGATACGTATCGCACTGAGGACAGGGTTTGAGAAGACGCTTATTCGCTAGAGACGGGATGTTCTTTCACCTTTCAGGGGCAGAGAAACAAAATGATCCAGCTTAATCCAAGATATCCTGTGTGAAGCTAAAGACTCATCTGACCTCAAACCCCTGCCTGCTGTTTGACATATTAGCCAATTTCTTTCATTATGAGGAATGAGAAGACGACAGCACACAGAGGTCGTTCAAGTTTCAAGTTTTGAAAGAATGATATATTATTGAAGCAACTGCACAATATGAACTCTGTGCAATTGTTTGTTAAAAATAGCATGCAAAACTGCATGTTTTGTGCAGTAATAAATTTTGACTTATCACATGACCTGTGCACGCATTAACTTTTGAATAAAAATATCATTGTAGACTTGTCAAACCAATAAATAATTATATTATTGGTTCCATATTACTATTATTATCAATGCCTTTCTACAGAATTGGTGCAAACTGCTGTCCCACAACCAAGAAAAACACATTTAAAAAGCATTTAAGTATTCAAATCTTAGATGTTTACTAAGATTATTTAATTATCTATTAAAACTCACTATAGTATTTAAAATATCAGTAAGCTTAATATATTATTGGGTACTTTCAATTGGGAGGTGGCTGTCCCGAATCCTAACTCGTAAATGTCAACTTATGAAAATGATATTGAAATATTTCCCCCCATTGTTGTTTTTAACAATTTTTGATTCTTTTTAAAAGTGAGGTTAAAACATTTTTTTTGTAAATTAGGAAACTTTATGTTAAAAATGTGTCCTGCATTTTTCATGTCACTACCAAAACAGTGTATGTTTTAGGCTGAGACTTATTTTAGCTACACCCCTACATTTATGATCAGAAAATATTTCTGTGTCCCTCTCTATCATAGCTACAAGGTGTGAGTAGATGGGTCTCCACATTTCAAGGCAAATGTGTTCAAAAGTCTGAAAAATCTGTGTGTAACGTTAAGGAACGTCACTACCGAAGGCCTTTTTCTGCAGTTAAGCACATTTTTTGGGGAGCTATTCCATACCATTTCGTTTTTATATGTGTACCACTGTTTGGAACTGTGCTAGCTAACCATGTGCTGATTAGCATCTTTGAGTTAGGTTCAAAAGTATCTAAAATTGTCACTACCGAACCTAAAGCATTTGGTGACGTTTCGGTAGTGAAAAAAAGGCAACACATAGTCCTCATATTTGGAGGAAATTAACAAAATTTTAATACAGTTATGCAATTTTTAGTATGTTTCAGTAGTGTTTTAGTTTGGAAGTTAAAATTCTCTAAAGTGATGTGGTCGCAAAGCATTACACTCACTGTAATGTGCAGTCACTACCAAAACATGGGATGTTTTGTCAAAAATGAAGTATACTGAATTATCAACTAAGATGTTATGATAGTTTTTGGTTCAATGTATATTCAATCTAATGAATACTTAACTTTGAAATCAGAATGATCAGTTTCTTGCCTTTTACAAAGAAAACTTGGATTAAAAACACAACAAATCTTATAAATTACACTTGAAATATTGTTAAAAATGTAATTGTTATTGATTTACCTAAAAAACATTTTAATAAAATAGCAAAATATATATATTTACAGTGTAGATGTAAGGACAGTCTTAACAGGTCAATAAAACCCTTCTATTACTGCTGTTAAAAAAAATTGGGGAGAGGACAGAAATTCCAAAACGTTCTGAAAATACAATATGAGAATTAAAGGCACAATTACCAGAAATATGTACCTTGGATATTATACAATTTGCATACATACAATTTTTGGAAAAAGACATTTTTTTCAAGACAATTCAAACTTTGACTTTGGGCCAGTTCTGTAGAATGGCATCTAATATGTTAGTTGAATGCCACTATGTAAATACAAATGGGAAAATCTGTATTTTTTTTTTTTTGGAGCCAATTGAGTAAACACGCCAAATGCAATATGCAATAGATAAATTATGACTCTAACTATATCAGCTATATTTAAACAAATATGCTGCGAGCACTCAGCATTTCATTGCGAGTTATTTCTAATGTTTCTAATGTCATGGTAGGCCAAAAATAGAGTTTTGTTTTTATTTTTGTTCTGGTTCATCCATCACAAAGAATGTAAATCATTCTGTGCATACAAAAAAGTTGCATGAGAGCACAATATGCATACTAGATACTGCAGAAATGCACAGTACTGATGTCCGGTTCACAAATGTGACCCTGGACCACTAAACCAGTCATAAGCAGCACAGTATATGCTGTAGCAATAACCAACAATACATTGTATGGGTCAAAATTATTTTTTCTTTTATGCCAAAAATAATTAGGATATTAAGTAAAGATCATGTTCTATGAAGATAGTTTATAAATTTCCTACCATTAATATATGAAATTTTAATTTTTGACGAGCAATATGCATTGCTAAGAACTTCATTTGGACAACTACTAAAATTTTCTCATTGTTTTGATTTTTTTACACCCTCAGATTCCAGATATTCAAATAGTTGTATCTCGGCCAAATATTCTCAGCCTAGCAAACCATACATTTATTCAACTTTCAGATGATGTGTAAATCTCAGTTTCAAAACGTTGACCTTTATGACTGGTTTTGTGGTCAAGTGTCACAAATCAAATCTTTCTTTTAAACCGGTTCTTTTTGGTGAGCTAGATGAACTAGTTTCTTACTTTTTTTAAGTTTATGCGAAAAGGTGAGTTGATTAAGACTAGAACTGATGTTACCATGGTGCAGTGAAAAACAGAGTAGCATGCTATGTTACGTCATTGTGTAATTATGTGAACAAACTGGTGAATTGTTTCTTTGAACCAGTTCTTTGAAAGAACACTATGCAATTCTATACACGCAGATTACACGTTGACTTGTTTTCTCTCAGCTTCACATTTAAAATTTATTGCAAACCTTCTCTGATAAGGCTGTTATGTGTTTATCTTTTAGTTGGTTAAGGGTCATTGAAAGAACATTGTAGTGCTGCTAATACCCAAGACCTTTTGTCCTCACAGGACTTCCTCTCTGAGCTCTGTAATGTCAAAGGATTCCTCAGCGGTTGTGAGCTATCGAGATTTACCGGGCACACAGGGTGTCGAGTCAGTTTAGGCCATGTGCACAATAAATCATCTGTGTGAATGTGTTTGTGCTGCTGTAGAAATGCCAGTGAAGTCCTCGATGGTAACGGCTCCATTACAGATCCACAGTCCGTTAAGAATAAGATGTGACTGCATACATCATGTGAAATACTTTTAGGCAATAGATCATTTTGTATTTTCCTCTATAATCAATGATGCTGTCTACACTGGATGCAACGTGGTGTGACGAGTCACTGACAGTAAACAGATGCCCTGTTCTAGGCTATTTCTTACATACTCCACACGTTTTTGCTACTTTTGCCACAAAAAGGATTGACATTGGTGAAATTTCATTGGCAAAAAGGTCATTTGAATTAGGATGTATGTCAACTGACACAACTGTCTTATTGCATTTATGTCAATCTCAAATTTACCTTTTATTGTTAAAATAAAAGAGAGCTGAGTTTTTTGGACATAAACAATATTTTTGACAAATTCCAGTCTGGTTTTATGAAAAACCATAGTACTGAGTCTGCTGTAGGAGTATTAAATGACATTTTTTCTAGCTCAGATCTTATCTTATTAACAGAACCTTTTCAGTAGGCATTGGCCGCTTTGTTTCAACTGTAGCACCTCTCACCTGTGGTGTTCCTCAAGGCTCTGTTTTGGCTCCCATCCTGTTTTCTTTGTACATGCTTCCACTAGGTTCAGTTTTTAGGAAGCATGGAGGCTTTTTTTTTTTTCATTTTTAAGCAGATAACTCCCAAATCTGTTTACCTTTGAAATACAGTGGCAAGAAGAGTTTAGAAACCTTGCTTGCATGTTTAGCTAATATAAGATCTTGGATGTATATTGGAGTATATATGTAACTTCTTGTACAGCTGAGGTCAAAAGTTTACTTCCCACTTTCAGAATCCACAAATGTTATTGTTTATTTAGTACTGACCTGAATAAGATATTTCACATAAAAGATGTTTACATATAGTCCACAAAAGAAAACAATAGTTGAATTTTAAAAAACGACCCCTTTCAAAAGTTTACATACACTTGATTCTTAATACTGTGTTGTTACCTGAATGATCCACAGTTGTGTTTTTTTGTTTAGTGATAGTTGTTCATGAGTCCCTTGTTTGTCCTCAACAGTTCAACTGCCTGCTGTTCTTCAGAAAAATCTTTCAGGTCTCACAAATTCTTTGGTTTTCCAGCATTTTTGTGTATTTGAACCCTATCCAGCAATGACTGTGTGATTTTGAGATCCATCTTTTCACACTGAGGACAACCGAAGAACTCATATGCAACTATTACAGAAGGTTCAAGCACGTCCTGATTTTGCTGAGTTAGATGTGTTCCTGGGTCAACATATTTTGTTGACCCTGGAACAACATTTTAATCCAAAAATTTAATCTTGACCACATACCTAGACCTAAAGCACCAAACACTGATTGTAAACCTAAACTTCACAAAAACTATAAACTGTTTTTTCAAATCTGATTGGTTAATTAATTGGTTAATGGGTTAATCACAATGTTGTTCCAGGGTCAACAAAGATGTTGATCCAGGAACATGTCGTACTTGGTAAAATCAGGTTCTGCAAAGGTTCAAACACTCACTGATGCTTCAGAAGTAAAAACAATGCATTAAGAGTTGGGGGTAAAAACTTTTGAACAGAATGGAGATCTGTACATTTTTCTTATTTTGCCGAAATATAATATTTTTTCATTTAGTACTGCCCTTCAGAAGCTACAGAAGATAGTTACAAGTTTCCAAGTTAATAACATAAGTCAAACTTACCATGATCTTCAAAAAAAACCTAAAATAAATAAATTAATAATTTATGTGAAATATCTTCAGGTCAGTACTAAATAAACAATAACATGCATTTTGTATGTTCCCTCTTATTTTGGTAAACTAATTTAGCAGATTCTGAAAGGGGTATGTAAACTTTTAACCTCAACTATACGTTGGATTATCCCAATCCTCCCTGTCAAGGCTTCAAATGGTTCAAAATGATGCAGTGAAAATGTCTATTTTTATTTATTTATTGCATTTTCTGAGGAGAGCGTCTATTTTTTTTTTCAGACAAAAACCATATAGAGTGTTTTCATGACGCGTCATCAATCGACCATATTGGCGGCACTGAATGTAAACAATGCCACTGAACCGAACAGAACTCGCAAATTTGTCTACTTATTGCTGCTGAAAATGGTCAGTTATAGTCATGTTTTGGGCTGTACTAATCAGTCGAACCAGGAAAAACATTTGGAGTACTATAAACTGCCAAAAGTTATAACAAATCAAGTAGAGTGCAAAAAACTGTCTGAGGAACAAAAGGCGTTTGTGGTTGGTCAAACTAAGCCAGGATTTCCAGGTCAAGAATCTTGACAACATTAATGTTTGTTTTTATAATTTCCAGTCAGGTATGTGAAATATTAGGCTAATATCTTAATTAATACTGCTCGTACATATATCTTTACCGCTTAATTAACTTTAGTTTGTCAAAATATTGTGCCCTTACCTGCTTACTAAGTCCTTCACTATATGATTTAGCAGCTTCCACACGTTATTTCCGTCATTTAGACAGCATAAATTAGCAGAACAACGTATTCAGTAGTCCATTAACCATGCAATCCATGCTGTTGTTTACATCCGAGTATCTCCAATATGGCCGTGCATCCGGGTAACTGACCAAACTCTTGTGGTTAGTGCGCCGACATATAGCAGAACTGTGCTCGCGGTACCCGAGTTCGAATTCCAACTTGAGGTCCTTTGCCGATCCCGCTCCCCTCTCTCTGCCCAGTACTATCCTGTCATCTCTCTACTGTCCTGTCCATTAAATTTACAAAGAAAGCCAAAAATATAACTTAAAAAAAAAAACGGACCAAACTGTGACGTCAGTGCAAACCCTGTATTTTTAAGGTCCATTGAATGTAAAATTCAAGTCAAATTTCAGTGGTGCGGGGACCAACTAACTGAGCTGAGTATGCTCAGTTTGATCATTGATGATGCACTTGAATTTTTGCCAAAAAACTGAAGATTCTTCCATTTTAATGAGCATATATGACTTATAGTACATTTTCAGTTTGCAAGTTAGACAAACTAAGTTCATTTTTATGTAATGTTAATGCTAAGATGAATTTAAATTACAAGCTTTCTGAACTTGGATTCATAAGTAAATTATTGTTATATAGAGGACTGATGACTGTTTGATGAAAGCACAGACAAACTTTAATTGTTAAGTTGACTATATTCGAAAAGTTCTGAAGCAGGTTGCATCATGTTTTCTCAGTGCAGCATGTGCAGAAACTATTTTTAAAAAAGTTACCATTGTATGGGAAATACTTGGCTTGTCTTAACGCCTGTGTTTGCATTCAGTGGAATATGAGTAAACACTATTACAACCGGTATAGAAATTTTTGTACTCGGATTCACTCTTGAACAAAGAGAAATTGTCAGAGACAGAAAGAGGGGTGAGTGTCACAGACAGAAGCTGCTTTAACTCCTTAAGAATCCCAAGTCTTAATACATCACAATAGCTTACAGAAAGTGAGGGTGACAGAAATCACATATCTGTAATAGAGCTAAAAACAAAATCTGCATGTTCTCAACTGTTTTTGTTTGATGCATGCGTCAGTTATGTAACTGGGATAATGACGTTGGATTGAATCATAAGCTAGGTTTGTTTATATGTTAATATACACAGGCATAAGTAGCCAACGTTAAAGTTGCAAAACCACTAGGGAACATGTTGTTGCCTTTCAAGTTATGACGCAACAGTGCCGCATTATAAGTCATTGACCTGTGCCCTAGTGATGTCATCAAGATGCTTTAACTAAGCAAGGCATATACAGCATTTAAGCATATGTAGCATGCTGTTATTCTTGGCACTTCGGTTGTTGTATATCATTAGCTCAATATTACTTAAACATTGAATCTGAGCCTTCATAGATAAACATATACACACACACAGTGACATTTTGGATATGTTACACTGCCTTTGACATTTCATGAACTAATATGCACGACTGCTCTGATAAACATGTTGCGTGTGTGTTGTATAACGGCTGTGATCTACTGACCTTTGCGTTCTCGGGGTCACGATGTTAGAAAGTACAGACACAAGTTTGAGCAAACACATACAGCACTGTAGTGTTTGTTGTTGAGTGAGAGTGCAAAGTCTTTGATCTGATCACAAGCCACATTCCACACCTCGATATGTGTGTGTGTGAGACAGAGAAAGAGATGGGAATTTTAGTGTAAACGTGTGGGTGTATTTGATTGACGGCTGTGGTTGAACGGCATGAGGGTAATTTGAGTCACTGATGGGTAAGCCAGGCCAGCAGAAGCGATGCTTTTATATATATCACACTCTCGCAAAACACTTCAGCAAGATTTTGTTTCATATCTAGTTTCATGAGGTAAATCAGTATATAAATAGTGTGTAAATTGTAACAGGAAAAATATTTAGATTCGTTTTATAATACAGCATATGCATTACTATTCAAAAGCTAAATGTTCAGCATCATTACTCCAGTCTTCATTGTCACATGATCCTTCAGAAATCATTCTAATATGCTGATTTGCTGTTCAAGAAACATTTTTAAAATTAGGATTCTTTGATAAATAGAAAGATCCAAAGATCAGCATTTATCTGAAATAAAAAGCTTTTGTAACATTATACACTATACCATTCAAAAGCTTGGAGTTTTTTTTTGTTTTTTTATGGAGGAAAGAAACATAGAAATTAATACTTTTATTTAGCAAGGATGCTTTAAATTGATCAGAATGAATGATAAAGGCATTTGTGATGTTATTATATGTTATAAATGCTGTTCTTCTGAACTTTCTATTCATCAAAGAAACCTGAAAAAATTCTACTCGGCTGTTTTCAACATAATAATAATAATAATAAATGTTTTTTGAGCAGCAAATCAGAATATTAGAATGATTTCTGAATGATTATGTGAATGGAGCAATGATGCTAAAAATTCAGCTTTAAAATCACAGGAATAAATTGCATTTTAGAATATATTTAAAAAGAAACGGTTATTTTAAATAGTAAAAATATTTCAAAAATATTTTTACTGTTTTTGCTGTACTTTGGAACAATTAAATGCAGGCTTGGTAAGCAGAAGAGATTTCTTAAAAATAAAATTCATACTGTTCAAAAACTTTTGACTGGTAGTGTATAATTATATATAAAAACTTGCTATTCATCACATAATCCTGAAAAAAGTATCATGGTTTCCACAAAATATTAAGCAGCACAACTTTTTTCAATGCTGATTATAATAATACATGTTTCCTGAGCAGCAAATCAGCATTTTAGAATGATTTCTGAAGGATCATGTGACACTGAAAACTGGAATACTGATGCTAAAAATTCAGTATTGCATCGCAGGAGTAAATTACATTTTAAAATATACCCAAAAAGAAAACTGTTATTTTAAATATTAATAAATATTACTATTTTTACTGTATTTTTAATCAAATATATCCAGCCTTGGTGAGCACATACGAGCACACACACACATAATATTTATATTATTTATTTTCTTTTTTTAATACTTAATTTTATTTTCTTCTGCTGTATTTCCTATTAAAACAAAAAGTTTAGGATGGGATATATTAAAAAAAAACAAGCATGTCCTTGTTCTAGAGAACATTCCATTGGAAAATATTTGTACACTTCTCTGAACAAGAATCATCAATATTTTGGTCCATTTTTCTTGGAAGACGAAGACTGTCAATTTCCCATGCGTATGTATGTGCTAAGCTTTTATTTTGACAACTTTTAAGACTACACTAGCATATAGATGACCTCTGACCTAACAGACAAGGTCTAAAAGTCACCAAAAACAAAGTCTAAACATCACAAAACACATTTTTGATTTCATGTAGTTTAAGACTTTAGCGGTAATAATCATGCTTAGCTATTCTAAATTCCCCTCCAAGCAGTGCATGTCTATAGCAATTCTTAGTTCAGTCTCTTCTGCTCACGACAGGTAAAAAGGAATCATGATCACGAGAACAAGAAAGAACAGGGAAACATTTAATGGTGCCCTCAGGGAAAGGAGGAGCTTGTACAAATAATAGAGCAAGCAACAATGTTGCCAGAGTAATGCGGTTGACTTGAACGTGTTGAATGTTTTATAGTTGTGTGTAAATATATTAGGGTTATTCTTTTGTTTCAGTATGAGGGCATCCTTGATATCTTTGCTTTCTAATTACCTATGTTTTAGGATGCTATTTTCATTATAATGGATGTTATATGTGACCCTGGACCACAAAACCAGCCATAAGGGTCAATTTTATACATTGTACATACATTTATACATCATCTGAAAGAATAAATTCTAAATAAAGCTTTCCATTGATGTGTGGTTTGTTAGGAAAGGACAATATTTGGCTGAGATACAACTATTTGAAAATCTGGAATCTGAGGGTGCAAAAAAATCTAAATATTGAGAAAACCGCCTTGAAAGTTGTTCTTAGCAATGCATATTTCTAATCAAAAATTAAGTTTTGATATATTTATGGTAGGAAATGTATAAAATATCTTCATGGAACATGATCTTTACTTAATATCCTAATGATTTTTAGGAATGATGACAATGTATTTTTGGCTATTGCTACAAATCTACCCGTGCTACTTACAGTAAGACTGGTTTTGTGGTCCAGGGTCAAATATTTATATACATTATAATCATTATAGTTGCAATCTGTGTAATTGTTTGTGGTATGAGAAAAATTAATTTGTGACATGCAAAATAATGTTAAATGTATGTTAAAGGCATGAATAGAAATCTTAAAACTTAATGGGAATAGAAATGTTTGCAAATGTTTTTGCTGTACTTTGGATCAATTAAATGCAGGCTTGCTGAGCAGAAGAGACTTCTTTAAAAAAACATTAAAAATCTTACTGTTCAAAAACTTTTGACTGGTAGTGTATACACTAAAGAAATTAATGCATTCAAAATGTTAAAAAAAAAAAAAGCTACAGAGGTATATAAATAATACTAAAATAATGGTGGCACACAGCAAAACTTCTTAGTACTGGGCATTAAAGTGATAGTTCACCCAAAAATAAAAATTCTGTCATTAATTACTCACTCTCATGTCGTTCCAACCCTGTAAGACCTTTGATCATCTTTGGAACACAAATTAAGATATTTTTGATTAAATCCAAGATCCTTGTTTTCAGTCAGAGGAATGTACACCCATGTGTGGAAGAGTGACACAGAACAGAAGACATTGTTGAATAAAGTCATTATTTTTGTTTTCTTCGTGCACAAAAAGTATTCTTGTAGCTTTATAAAATTAAGGTTGAACCACTGATGTCACATGGACTATTTTAACAAAGTCCTTACTATCTTTTTGGGCCTTGAACGGGGTAGTTGCATTGCTGTGTATGCAGGGTCAGAAAGCTCTTGGATTTCATAAAAAATATCTTAATTTGTGTTCCGAAAATGAAGGAAGGTCTTACGGGATTGGAACAACATGAGGGTGAGTAATCGATGACAGAATGTTCGTATTTGGGTGAACTATCCCTTTAAATTCAGATATAAATCTGCAGAACGTTCTGTAGATTTCTGCATATGTTTTAACTTTGTAAGTAATCTCCGTTTAAACCTTCCAAGAAAGGTATATTGAAAAGTACAAAAGGAAATACTAAATATGCTTTCTTTCTTAAACTGTAAGTGTATATGTTCTGCGAATGCAATATCAATGTGTATGAGTGTTTAAGTCCTTCGGGAGTCTTTGGGATGGTGGGACGATTTCCAGGACGACCGCCAGGCATGTGTTACCCCTGGCCTGTGCACTTCAGTAACGAACACACACACACACACACACACACACACACACACCCACACAAACGGCTGCTCTGAGTGCGGCCCCACCAGGGACAGCGGGTCTCAACATTCCACTCCTGTTACCATGACAACCTTCATGCCAACAACACAGTCCGGCTCTTTAACCCTTTAACACGTTCCTGGTGGAGACACTTCCTCCAGCACGTACGCACACACGCTCACATATCCAGTCAAAAACAAACACAGTTAGAATTCAATAAATGGACTAATACATGCGGGACCGCGACCCGTGGAGGGACACGGTCAGCAAATTACTAGAAACACAATGATTTCACTATGAGTCTTTACTCAAGCAGTTATATAAATACTGTTAAGTACTGTTAATAAATGTTGGTGTTTGCCGTTATGACTTATTAGTGAGCCCACACAACTGCTTGTGTGCTTTTCTTTTCTCCCTTTGAGAGGTTTTGCTGGTATTATATAAACTTAAATGTTTGAATTTGAAAAACTGAAGTGAAAAGCTGCATGTTTGTAATAAACAAATCCAGCATTAAGACATTTTTAATTTTAAACCATTGATTTCAGCTAAAATACGAGTTTATAATTCATAAAAACACTTCCTCCAGTGAAACAGTTCATCACCAACATATTTGTTTAGAATTGTTTTAGACTGTTTCCGCTTGTAAACAGTGCTTGATCTGTGCATATTTCTCTCCTGATTCAGATAAGACGACTTTTTTGTCGCTTTTCACTTCAGATGTTAATTGATTGACTGGAGTTGTGTGGATCTCTTGTGGATTATTGTGACCTTTTTATTAGCTGTTTGGACTCTCATTCTGACAGCACCCATTCACTGCAGAGGATCCTTTGGTGAGCGAGTGGTGTAAAGCTAAATTTCTCTAAATCTGTTCTCATGAAGGAACAAACTCATCTACATCTTAGACGACCTTTATGAGTACATTTTCAGCAATTTGTCTATTTTGGGTCATTTTTCCTTTAAGAATGTAAATGTTTGATTATTTTTTTTACGTCTTTTTTTATTTACTTTTATGTACCGATTTTTATACTATTTGGAGAATTAGATTACCACAAATTCAGTAGAGGGTATGCACTTATGTCACGACATGTATGCACGGCCATACTGGCGATACTCGGATGTAAACAACTGCATGGATTGCATGTTTAATGTATTACTGAATACGTTGTTCTGCTAATTTATGCTGTCTAAAACGTGTGGAAGCTGCTAAATCATATAGAGAAGAACTTAGTAAGCAGGAAAGGGCACAATATTTTGAGAAACTGAAGTTAATAGGTGGTAAAGATACGTACGAGCAGTATTAATTAAAATATTAGCCTAATATTTTACATACCTGACCCGAAATGATAAAACCAAACACAAATGTTGTCAAGATTCTTGCCCTGGAAATCCTGGTTCAGTTTGGCAAACCACAAACGTCTTTTGTTCCTCAGACAGTTTTTGCACTCTTCTCCATGATTTGTTATAACTTCTGTAGTGCTCCAAATGTGTTCCCCAGTCCGAACAATTAGTACATCCCAAAACATAAAAATAACTGACCATTTTCAGCAGCAATATTCAGCAAAATATGCAAGTTTCATTTAGTTCAGTGGCATTGTTTACATTTAGTGCCGCCAATATGTCCAATTGATGGCGTGTTTTAAAAACTCTATGTATGTATATTTGTTGTTTTCATGTGCAATTCACTGTTTTGTGTATTTGTACATTGAAACTGTTAAGCAAAAAATTTAAAAAAAAGTTTAATTCATTCACTAGTAATCTTGCAAAAATGTGTCTCAAGCAACAGGTAGTCCACGAACATTCAGATATTGTAGATTATATACAGATAAATACAGATGTTTTCTTACTGTTATTCTAATAATGAATCCAAATTATTTTTTTAGATGAGAAAGCTAGTAATTTGCATTAAAAAAATCAGACCTTTTGCCAGATGTGTGTATGCCTACACAGATTGCATTTTGTTGTCTTTTTTATTCAGTTAATTGTTGTATATATGTGCGTGTATGTATGTATATATATATATATATATATACTTCTGATTGGGCTGAGGCTGGAATTTAGTTAGTTTGAAGTAAAAGTATTTGATGGACGTATAATATGTGTCAGAAGCATTCACTCAGTATCAGTATCTCAGTTTTGACCGAGATGGCTTTTAGCTGGTTTTGCATCTGAACTCTTCATATATATATATATATACAGGGTGGGCCATTTATATGGATACACCTTAATAAAATGGGAATGGTTGGTGATATTAACGTCCTGTTTGTGGCACATTATAAGTGGTCAGAAACTTGTAAATAACTCATGAAAGAATAAAGTTACGTTAAAACCAAGCACACCATTGTTTTTCTTGTGAAATTCCCAATAAGTTTGATGTGTGATGTATCCATATAAATGGCCCACCCTGTATATATATATATATCTCAGTGGTGTACGGTGGTGTTCTAAAATTAGAAGGCAAAAAAAAAATTCAATCAAATTACTTAGACTATAAGAAATAAATATATATTTTTACATTACTAATGTAATCAGTGTTCTATTTATTAAAGCCAAGTGAATGTAATCAAGTTAGTGTTTTTAAGTCATTTAAATTTATTCCAAAATAATAACTCAAGGCAGTAAAAATTTAAACTATGTTTTATTTGTGAACTTATGTTCAGCTATTCTTTTTAAGAATTTTAGAATTTTTCAGATCATCAGTCATCAAAGCTCACTAAATATTGGTCACAGACACAGAGATTTACTTTAAATTTCACCAAGCTAATTACTCACTAAAAACTTCCCACAGATGATGTTTTCATGCCATTTTAAGTCTTACTTTGATGTAACAAAACGTTTATATATATCTAAATTAGTTGTTTACTTACTTTTTGCAGGGTTCCCACAGGTCCTTGAAATCCTTGAAAGTTTGTGAATCTGAAAAAAAAAAAAATTCAAGGCCCTGGAAAGTTTTTGAAAATAAACATACATATGTACAGGTCTTTGAAAGTGCTTGAATTTATTTTGTGTAAGAAGTTTTTTGGAAAAAAATCCATATGTGACCCTGGACCACAAAACCAGTCTCATGTAGCACGGGTATATTTGTAGCAATAGCCAAAAATACATTGTATGGATCAAAATTATTGATTCTTTTATGCCAAAAATCATTAGGATATTAAGTAAAGATCATGTTCCATAAAGATATTTTGTACATTTTCTACCGTAAATATATCAAAACTTAATTTTTGATTAGTAATATGCATTGTTAAGGTCTTCATTTGGACAACTTTTTTCTCAATATTTTGATTTTTTTGCACTCTCAGATTCCATATTTTCAAATAGTTGTATCTTGGCCAAATACTGCCCTATCCTAACAAACCATACATCAATGGAAAACTTTTTTATTCAACTTAATTAAAAAAAATGGACCCTTATGACTGGTTTTGTAGTCCAGGGTCACATATTATTCCCTCCGGTCTGCTAATGTGTTATTTTCGCCAGCACTTCGTGGCCTGTGCAGACTAGCTTGCTTGATTTACGTTAGTTGTGTGCATTTACGCATTACATTAACTTAATGTTACATGAGCCTAAGCTCTTTTCAATAAAATCCATGCAAAATTTAACATCAGATATTATTTATTTTAGAATACAGTATAGGATGTACCGAATATTCAGTTTTATACAAAACAGAAATACGACAAATAGAAAATCAGATCTCTGTCATATGGCCAAAAAAATGCAAAAAAATATATAGTTGCATAGTTGTGTTTGACACATGAAAACTGTAACAATGTATCTTGCTCTCACTTGAAATGTGTCCACACATTAAATCCTTGAATTTGAGGGTATTGGACCTGGAAAGTCCTTGAAAGGTCCTTGAATTTAAAGGGGTCATCGGATGCTAAGTTCACTTTTACATGTTGTTTGAACATTAATGTGTGTTGTCAGTGTATGTACAAATCTACCCTATAATGATAAAAAACCATGCAGTTGTTTTTAATTAATATGTAAAAATAATATCCCCTTTTTCAAATTGGAGCCGTTCTCAGATGCCTGTCATTGTGGCGTCACACTGACAGAGGCCGCTCCCACGATAGCTGATTGACATGAGCGTTTTACCTCAGATCAGCTGTAACAGTCCGCCCTCTTTTGTTTCAGTGCCAGAGCAGGGATGTAAGTTAGACAAAAATATCTCCGATTGAGCAATTGAGGTGTTGTGTTGCTGGATGTAATAATGAACATAGTGGTCGTCATTTACTCCCGACATCTGAGCTGCTGAAGATGCAGTAGATTACGTTTGTTTGTGAAGGGAATGCGCCTCCTGATCTTCATTTATCCGTCTATTTTCGCACAAATCATTCATGATCCAGCTTCACTTACAGCAGAAGTGAGTATAAGTATTTTTTATGAATCTTTGGGATCGCCTTTCCAATAAAGTGCTAGTTAGCAAGTTTAGCGGCTAAACGTGGTTAAATGCGGCTAAAGTAAACAGGCTCGTCTCTCCACAGAGAGAAGAGATGGGCGGGGTGATCAGGGCTCATTAACATTTAAAGCAGCCTTGACCAGAATGAGATGATTTTTGCAGAGCTGATTTTGGCAAGGTAAAAAAGGGTGTTGTTTTACACAACCATTGAGAATTTTTAACCAAAGTATATTATAGACTTTTCATTAAGACCCTAAAGAATCATATCAACTTGTGAAAAATGGGCATCCGATGACCCCTTTAAAGTAAACCAAGGTGTGCACTCTTAAAAATAAAAGTGCTTTAAAAGGTTTTTCAAGTGATGCCATAGGAGAACCATTCAGTCAAAGGTTCTTTAAAGACTCTTTCTGATCTTTTTATAATCTGAAGAACCTTCTTTCGCTACAAATAACCTTTTGTGAAACAGAAAGGTTCTTCAGAGGTTTAAGGTTCTTTATGGAACCCTGTTTTTGTAATTAGTCTTCTCATTAATGCCATTATATCGGTAATTCAGACTGATTCGGGAACGCGGAACGTGCACAAACACGAGGTGGGATTTATCGCATGAACCAAATTATATCTAGTCATATCTAATCATATTGCAATGGAGGAATTGACTCCCACTGTAACTTTACGTGCTGTTGTCACTGTTGGACAATGTGTCTTTAGTAAAATGAGTGATTTATACACTTTTTAATGTTATATTTCGGGGTGGGACTATTGGTGCCACTAATACCTCGGAAACTTCTTACAGCACTATTAAAAAAGAGTTTGACTGCTGCCAATTATATGAAACTGTCTATTAAGTGATTTTCTTCCACAATGAAAGCATGGGAAAAGAATGTTTATGTGTCTGTGTCTGTGTGTGTGTGTGAGAGTTTCCTCTGCGTTTTCACATGGTGCCTTAAATAGAAACAGCAATCAAAGACCTGCCTTGCCCCATCACCTATGACCTCTGACCCCTGACCCTAATTCTGACATTCATTTTCATATGTTTTGCTCCAAAATAGCCACACACTCATACAAATGCATGCGCAAACTCACAAAACGACTTTAATTTATAGATTCTTGCAAATAAATACACGTAAACCCAAACACGAGGGTATGCGGTAGCACCGTCGTGCGTCACGGTGTAATCACCAATCGAGGCCCGAGAGCAAGCGTCACTCTTTCAATGGTAAAACAACAAGTGCCGTCCTGTTTACTGGACGTATGAACGTGCAGCAGACATGAGCAAGTCTGTTTGGAGAGCTGTTTGTGTGTGGCCGCTTAGCTTGGGATGATGTAATGCCCAGCACAGACAGAACAGCAGGACTCATTACACAGTCTGACGCCGTGTGGAGACGGGCTACAACTGACCTACATACACACACACGCTCTTACATAACGCACACTACTTTAGAGCATCCAACGGGTGGGTGCGCGTGTATGTGTGACTGAAACGGAAAGTCCAGGAACACATAATTTATGTGTGTCTGTGTGTTTGTGAAGGTGTGTCTGTGTTTTCTAATATCTGTAATTCAGCACATGAATCACGGAGCTTTTGAGGGCAAATGTTAGAAGATTTTGATCATGGGAAAAGCTGAGGATTGACGAGAAAATGTTAGTTGAAATAGTAGATGCTTTATGTTGATCCTAAGAAGGTCACAAAGAAAGTGATGAAAAAAGACCAGAGTCCCATAAAAAGGAATATTTGATATCTCAGTTGTTTCTTTTTGACAGTAGTTGCTAGAGTCTCCTGCTTAGATCTTTCTCTTGAGAGAAACTGTCTTCTCTAAACAGAATGTACTGCTATCACAAGTCAAAGAGAAGAGAAACATGAAATATTGATGATTGTTGTATTTATTCATTCATTCATTTGGTTTTTTAATGTATTTGTCAAAATTTGTGCTTTTTAAAAGTATTGGTGTTAGTCAATATCACTATTTAGTAAGTTTATTTTATTAGTCGTTATTCTATTATTATTAGACAATATTATTGTATTGGTCAGTAATTTATCTTTTTTTAAAGTTATTTATAATTGTAATGTTTTTTTTATTTTTTTCATGAGTAAATAAATTTGGTCAGTGTTTGTTTTTTATATTTTAATAATAAATATTAGTGTTTTGTTTTTAATTTTCTGTTTTGCTTAGTAGTGTTTTTAATAATTGTGTTGATTTGAATGTGTGTATTTGTCAATAATAGTGTTTAATAGTGTTTAAATAACATATTAGTCAATTTATGTTTTATTTATTATTTATTAGTCTGTTTAGTCTATAGTTTTTTTTTTTTTTTAATAATTGGTATTGGGCAATATTTGTGTCTGTTTTATATTTTAATAATTGTACCAATCAATATTAATATTTTTTTTTTTTTAATTATATTTTGTGTATTGTGTGTTTTTTAATTAATGTTTTTGTTTTATAAATTAATATTAGTGCTTTTTAAAATTATTGGTATTACATTTTTGCCAATTTTTGTGTTTTTGTTAAATTATTATATCGGTCAGTTTTAGTGCTTTTTAAAGTATTGTTCAATATTAGTGCCTTTTAAAGTAATATTTCATGTAGTTCAATTTAATTTAATATTATTTGTCAGATTTAATATATTTGTCAGAATGTGTGCTTTTTAAAAGTATTGGTATTAGTCAGTTAGTATTTAGTAATTTTATTTAATATTAATACAAGTCAATATTATATTATTTTTAGACAATATTATTGTATTGGTCGGTATTTTTCTTTTTAATTATTTATCAGTCTTTATAATTTTTTAAATAATTAGTATTGGTCAATATCTGTGTTTTATATTTTAAAAATAAATATTGCTGTTTTGTACAGTAGTGGTGTTTTTTAATGAATGTGTTTATTAATTAATATTGTATTTTTTGTTGTTTTTTGTTTTTTAAACAATTATTGGTATTTAACAATATTAGTGTTTTTTTATATGACATATTGGTCAGTATTAATGTTTTATTTATTATTTGGTCTGTTTTAGTTTTTGTGTTTTTATTTTATTTTATTTTATTTTATTTCTGTTTTATTAATAATAATAATAATAACAATAATGTTATTTTTATTTATTTAGTTGTTTATTTAACAGGGACAATGCAGAATAACATTACAGATGCTCTACATACAGGCTTCTAGCCAATGGCTAATTTGCAGCCCCAGTCCCTGGTTAGGCTTTTAAAATACAATAAAAAAAAAAAAGGTACAAATTCAATAAACATAACAGAAATCTAAGACTGTGTAACGCCATCAATGTTCACAAACCTGTTTTCGTTTGAACCATTTTTTGATATTTTTCAGAAAAATGTTCAACTCGTTCAACAACTATTTTAATATTAGTGTTTTTTATTTGTTTTGTTCACTAGTAGTGTTTTTTAATGAATGTGTTTATTAATATTACTGCTTTTTACGGTTATTGGTATTTGTCAGTATTAGTGTTTTTTTCCCAATAATATTTTGGTCACTATTTATTTTTTATTTATTTCTCTGTTTTATGTTGTTGTTTTAAATAATTGGTATTGATAAATATTTGTGTTTTACATTGTAATAATAAATATTATTGTTTTTTTATTTATTTCTTGTTCTTTTTTTTTTTTAATGAATTTTTTTTTTTCTTCTTTTTTTTACAGTTATTGGTATTTGCCAATATTAGAGTTTTTTATAATTAGATATTGGTCAGTATTATTATTTTATTTATTATTTATTGGTCTGTTTTAATGTTTATTTTTTTATATATAATTGCCATTGGCCAATATCTGTGTCTACTCTATGTTTATATTTATTATTGGTATTTATCAATATTAGTTGATTAGTTTTCATTCTTGATTTGACTGAAAGCATGGACAATTCTAGATTGCAGCTTTACTACAAAGGCAAAAACATACAGTTTGTATAAAATCAGCCATTGTATCAGTTATTGGCCGTAATGAGATAAAAAGATTGTGTGTGACTCAGTGTGGGATCTGGAAGTGTTTGACGAGTTTCCTCATCACGGACCGCAGCCTCTTTTATAGGGAGTCAGTTCCATGTTTTGGAAGTCGGTGTGTGTGTGTATGTGGTAGGGCTGACCCCATTGTCCCGAATGACCCCGCTGATGTGAGTGTGTGTGGACGGGGCGGAGGGGTGTCCTTCCTGGAGTGAACTCTCTGTGGTCATTACTTCCACCCATAACCCTGGACAAGTGGCACTGACAGCCTAACAGATCAAAGCGCAGGCAAACCATTCAACAGTGTGTGTGTGTGTGGTGCTCGTGAGGGGGAGAGTTAGCTTTGTCTAATAAAATGTGATGTCGAGGCAGGGAGCTCACCAGCAGATGACAGAGAGGACTTACAAAGGACCGAGTCCTCTGGCTGGCAACGCTGAGTGTTTTTGTTTTTAAGTGTCTGTGTTTATGAGCAACAGAGAGACTTGTTTGTGTGGAAGTAAACCTTTAGCGTTTCTCTCAATCGTTTTACTCAGGCACACATGCTCACCGTCTCGCTGACTTTTGTCCAAGGTTAATGTGTTTTATAGCCCTTTCACAGCTAGCAGTTCACATCTGTAGGCTACAGTGGGTTAAAAAGTACTTAGACACTTAAGACACTGATTTTTGTTGCAAACCAAGCGGGATCTGCGCAGAACTAACAGACTTTTCTGAGATTTGTTAGCAATTATTTAGAACTAAATGGTCCCAGGGTCAGTTTTAGCGGTTTACTTACTATTTACCAAATTTACTTTAGTGAGGTATAAAATAAAATAAAATAGCACTTAAGTGAGGTAATAACTGCATTTTATGTTAGGATTAAAGGTAGCATTAATCATTAAAATAAGTGTAAAATACAATAAATAAAATCTAAAAAAAAAAATTGTAAATAAATAAAAAAAACTAAATAACTTTGATGAGGTAATAACTGCGTTTTATGGTTAGGATTAAAGGTAGTACTAATTATTACAATAAATGTCAAATTAAATTAAAATAAAATCTAAAAAAAAATAACTTAAGTGAGGTAATAACTGCATTTTATGGTTAAGATTAAAGTTAGTATTAGTCATAAATAAAATAAAATAAAATAAAATAAAATAGCACTTTAGTGAGGTAATAACTGCATTTTATGGTTAGGATTACAGGTAGTATTAATCATTACAATAAGTTTAAAATAAAATAAACAAATAAACAAATAAATAAATAAATAAAATAACTTTAGTGAGGTAATAACTGCATTTTATGGTTAGAATTAAAGGTACTAATTACAATAAATGTAAAATAAAAAATTAATTAATTAATTAATTAATTTTAAAATAAATAAATATAAAACTATTCTAATAAATATGAATTTGTATTTTATTTTATAATAATCAAAATAAATGTCATTTAATAATAAATATTAAATAATGATCAAAATTAAATGGATTTAAAAATTAAAAATGGATTTAATAATGGATTTAAAATAATAAATAAATAGGTGTGACATGTTATTAAATAAAATTAAACATTTTCATTATCCATGCTGCCTGTTGGAGAGTAGCACAATATGTACAATAAAATATATAACAGTTTTTCCTGCATTTTGTAAATATATGCGATGTGTTTTGTATATTACATAATATTTAAAAAAAAAAAATCATGCATTTAAATGAGGTTACAGTGCAACACTGTAACATTTATGCTTACAACGAATCTTACAATTGAAAGAGAATATTAAGAAAGAACTGGTGCAAAGACAATGTTCATTATATAGAAATTATAAAATTACAACTTTTTAATATCTAAGTTGTTTCTATTTGACTGCAATAGCATAAATTTGAAACATTTAAGGACACTTAAAACACTTAAAATATATGAATTTTGTTGCTAACTACAGCATTTTCTCAGATCTTACTTTTATGAGTAATTTTCACAATTTCTTTTAATCAAAGGTCAATTTTAGTGATTTTTAAAGTCCAGATTTACTGTGAAACAAATGTAGCCTGTTTATGCTTATGATGAGAGTTAGTATTATTCATTATAATAAATATAAAATAAAATTAAAAGAAATATAAAATAAAAACAATAAATAAAAAACAATTAATTAAAAAATTCTATATGGTTATAATGAGTGTACGTATTATTCATTATAATAAATATAAAATTAAGTCAAAATAAAAAAAAATAAATATGAAATAAAAACAATAAATTAAAAATAAATAAACAAAAAACATTAAAATACAAAATATTTACAATAATACAAATAAATCATAAAAAGTGGATATTAATTAAAATAATTTTAATTAAAAACAATACACAAAAATAATATTAAAAATACAAAATATTTGCAATAATACAAATACAAGAAATAAAATGCAAAAACAAATACGCGTGTGGATTTTAATTAAAATGAAGTTAATTAAAAACATATTAATTATATAAACAAAATACATCTCAGTTCTTTTTAATATCTAAATTAAAATTAAAGACAAAATACACTATATTACTCAAAACACTTATATTTCTCTGAAAAGTCTCAATAATATCCAATGCAGTTTTGCATTCAAGTTAAATTTAGCTTGTTATAACTGTTTGATTTAGAAAACAAAAGTAAGATTATGTTGTATCCAGGCTGTAAAGATTGAGTCTTCATATTGTCTAAGTGCAGTAAGACACCCAGAATTCTGCCACTCTCAGTGAATAAGCCACGTCTTTGTTCTATAGTCTCTCTCTACAGACTCCTACAGGAGTCTAAGGCTCATTTGGAGGCCCTGCGCTCTGTTTTAGCGAGATGTCATGTCTTTTCCTGTGTCCTTTGTGTGGCGCTCTGAGTTTCAAGGGGAAGACAAACACACAAATGCATCCACACACACTCGCAGGGGTGGTAGCGAGGTGATCTCATGGGGGTGGAATGATTATCTGTGCCTCTATTTGGGCTGATAAATGCCTGGATTAGTCCGCCGGGTGTGTGTGTGTGTGGGGGGCGGGTATGAGGGGGTCAGTGGGTTCAGAACTGAAGTTTGGTGGGGGGAAACGGTCCCTTGCCTCACGTTGCCCCAAACTCTCTCACTTTTTTCCACTCGCATGGGGTTTTTGGGTTGATGTTGGGGACTTGGGAGGGGGTATGAACGCCAAAGTAAAAAATGGAGAGAGTGATGAATGAAAGAGAGATGAAGAATACAAGAAAGGGATGGAGACAGACATGCTGTGCACATATAAAGAGAGGTCAGAAGCAAAAGAAAGGAAGAGAGAATGAGAAGGAGAGGTAACATATGGAAGAATGTATGAATAGGTTCTCCTGGTGGAGGTGTAAGCGCAGGAATGCCCTTATAAAGTGAATAACAGGCTTTTGCCCTGAGGTAGCGGCCGTCACACGCACTTATGTGCATTTGATGGGACGGCGCACACACTTTCTGCACTTACAGTGGAAACACTCGGTCTGTGGAGGGAAATAAGCGTGTGCTGTTAAAAGTGCATGCTGGTATGTGATCGCTGACAGGATATTTTCCATGTAACCTACACCTGGTGGTCATATCAGCACCGGACTGCACGCACGAACGCTCACTAGCGCACACATCGCACTTCAAATGCATTAGTGCTATGGCGATATATTTTCACGTTTAAGAACAACGCCGTTTGATAAAGTACACCGCCATCTTGTGTTCCATCTAGGCAGTGTTGACGCTCCAACATTAACCTTCGTGAATACAAAAAAACTCACGTTTACATTTAAAATAAGCAAACGCGAAATACATTACATTAATTATTCCTTTCAAATGTGCATTAAGCAGTATCATTGTCTAAAATGTACATTTCTAAGTGGATAAATTGATATAATACATAAAATAATATTAAACATATGAAGTAGTTTAAAACATTCATGTAACGCATTTTTTGAGTACTGACGTAAAGCTGAGCTCATCATCTTTAGCGATAAGCTATCAGGCAATTAATTTAATGTGGCGTTAATCAGGCTAATTCTTAGCTACGTGTTAAACGATCTGGCTGATCATTAATAACAGTATGCTACGCTGCTAACAGGCTAATTAGCTATCTTATTACGACCTAATTCTGAAAAGATAATTGCCTAAATTGTTATGTGATATAAAACACTGTCATATTTTATTGGGTAATATTGTAGACTTTCTATTCAGGCACTGAATGGAAGACGTTCAGTCAGCCCGTGAGGATTTCAATCAGTGTTGCCAAGTCTGAGGTTTCCCCCGCGGAATTGGGCTACTTTAACACTGTTGCCGTGGGTTGTTTTGCATGTCCACGGGTTGAAGCGACCCCAGAAAGTAGTATTTAGCCCATGGGATGCTAATTTTATCAGGAGAATCTCGCCAAAAACGTGTATTTTATCTCCTAGAATGCGATTTTAAATCTCAAAACGGGATTGGGCTACTTTTGAGTAGCAATTTGGCGGGTTTTGTTGTGAAAACCTGGCAACCCTGATCTCAATGGATTTGACGCAACACCTGTTGAATATGGTCACGACTGGAGATGAAATATGAGATATTTTTTGCCGAGACAAGGCTGGTGGATTCTCACACCTAACATGTTGTTAACGTGATATTTTTAGGTCTGTTTTCACTGTAATAGAGAGTTTACAGTTACCTCACGATTTCAGTCAGTTACCCGGATGCGCGGGCATATTGGGATACTTGGATGTAAACAACAGCATTGATTGCACGGTTAATGTACTGCTGAATAAGTCGTTCTGCTAATTTGTGCTGTCTAAACAACGGAAAAAACGTGTGGAAGCTTTTAAATCATATAGAGAAGGACTAAGTAAGCAGGAAAAGGCACAATATTTTGACAAACTAAAATTAATAGGTGGTAAAGATACGTACGAGCAGTATTAATTAAGATGTAGGCCTAATATTTTACCTACCTGACCGGAAATGATAAGAACAAACGTGAATGTTGTCAAAATTCTTGCCCTGGAAATCCTGGTTCAGTTTGCCCAACCACAATCACCTTTTGTTCCTGTTTTTTTGCACTCTTCTCCTTGAGTTGTTATCTATTGGCAGTCTATAGTACTCCAAATGTTTTTTCCCGGTCCGATCGATTAGTACAGCCCAAAACATGACAATAATTGACCATTTTCTGCGGTAATAATTAGCATAATATGCGAGTTTCGATCAGTTCAGTGTTATCGTTTACATTCAGTGTCGCCAATATGGCCGATTGATGACGTGTCGTGAAAACACTATATATTGTTGGCTTTTTTTTTTTCCTCCAGGCACTGAATGAAGTACCCAAAAGACGTTTGGTCAGCTAGTGAGTATCTCAATGGATATGGCACAACACCTGAATATGGTCATGACTGGAGATGACATATGGAATAATTCTTGCCCAAACAAGGTTGGTAGATTCTTACACATTTTTATGTTATTAACGGGTATAATTTTAAGCCTGTTTTCACTCTTATTGTTAAGCACCAGAGATGTTTAATAGAGATGATTTCCCTGTGGATGCAAGCTTTAGAACCCTTGTAGATTCTAATATGAAGTGTGCTTGTTCTTACTGATATTATATTAATATTAAGCTTCAGTGTTAGAACGTGATAAAGTTGGGCTAAATATAGATTTAAAAAAAAAACAAAAAACTTTCCACTAAGAATCCTGAAAGAAAGAATCACAGTTTTATCAGAAATGTTAAGCGCAACTGTTTTAAATATTAATAACAGCAAGAAATGTTTCTTGAGCAGCAAATCATAAAATCAGCATATTAGAATGATTTCTGAAGGATCACGTGCCTGGAGTAATGATACTAAAATTCAGCTTTGAAATAACAGGAATAAATTACATTTTAAATTATATTAAAATAGAAAACAATTATTTTAAATTGCAAAAATATATCAAAATTTTACTGGTTTTGCTGTACTTTGGATCAAATAAATGCAGGCTTGGTGAGCAAAACAGACCATTAAAAAACACAAAAAATCTTACTGTTCAAAATCTTTTGACTGGTAGTGTATATTAAAATATAAAAGTTATTCTGAATTGTAATAATATATCACAATATTACTGTTTTGTTTTTACTGTATCAGTATAAATATAGTATAAACGCAGCTTTGGTGAGCTTATGAGACCCGAATGACCAGACATAGAACAGCGATATGCAAAAACATATGTATTTATTTCTGTCATACTCTGTAAATAATTCAAAGAAAAACAGTGATACATTAAGCATACTCTTTTCATTTGTACTTATTTTTTGACATTCTAAAATAAAAATACTAGAAAAGGTAAAGACTTCAACACTCTGAGTGCAAAAGAGACACACACACACATACGCACACCCACTCGGACACCACTGTGCTTATGTTACACTCCCGTAGTGCAACAAATGCGTCCACTGATTAAACTAGAGAATATTTACACACTGCAAAAATCCAAAACTGCAAAGAGATTGTGTGTGAATGAGAGCGTATGTGTCAGCCACTAAGTGTATTTTTTTCCGAGAAGTTATCTTACATATCATCATTCTTTTGAATTGTGATGTATACATACTGATTGATTTTCTTTTTTTCTTTTTTTTTCTCCAACATCTAGGAAACTAAACATTTCATATATCAGAAGATCCCTTTGTATGGGTAAAATATAAGTGCACTGGAAAATTACTGCAAACGACTCTGGAGGAACAATAATTGGCTCTTCCGTTGTAGGTGGTAAAAGAACAAACCCACGAAGCATTCTCAAGGTATGCCACGAAAACCCGTATTCTAGAACATTTCATGACAGAAATCAGAATGCATCAAAGAACATTTGCATCACAAGTGTTCTAGAACCTGTCTGCCTTCATTTCAGGTTCCATGAATGTGACTCTGGGAAATCACTGTGTTGAGTAATATTCATCTGGTACTGAGATCTCTAGCTGTTCTAAACTCACAATACAAAGATCTAAATGGTTTCAGATTCCCCCAGAAACCTGAATTTCCATTTTAGCTTTTCGTCTTTATAGCATTTAAAGAATTAGTTCACTTACAGAATAAAAATGTCCTGATAATTTACTCACTCCCATGTCATTCAAGATGTTCATGTCTTTGTTTCCAAGTTGAAAAGAAATTATGGTTTTTGAGGAGAACATTCCACTATTTTTCTCCATATAGTGGACTTCAATGGTGGCCAGTGGGTTGAAAGTCCAAATTGCAGTTTCAATGCAGCTTCAAAGGGCTCTGCATGATCCCAGACAAGGAACAAGGGTCTTATGTAGTGAAACGATCCGTCATTTTCTTAAAAAAATAAAAATGTATATACTTTTTAACCACAAATTCTCCAACGTTTCCATTGTGATTACGTAATGTGTGATGTCCAGCTAGTGCAAGATGAGCATTTGTGGTTAAAAAGTATATAAATTTTACATTTTCTTTCTTTTTTTTTTTTTTTAGAAAATCACAGATCGTTTTATTAGATAAGACCCTTATTCCTCAGTAGAGCCCTTTGAATCTGCATTTAAACTGCAATTTGAACCTTCAACCAGTTGGTCCCCATTGAAGTCCACTATATGCAGAAAAATGCTAGAATGTTTTCCTCAAAAACCTTAATTTGTTTTAAATGATCAGAAAATTTTTATTCTGGAAGTGAACTAATCCTTTAAAACCTGTAAAGACAGATGGTTAGATTGACTATAACACCATGATGGAATTCTGGTTTGTATGTCTGCATCCCAGTTTGTATACTATGCATTGTGTATAGTTGGCGAGGTGAGAAAATTTGTGCTTAACAAATTATATTCCAGTGAAAATAGAAAGCATAATTGTATGGTATTAATTTTTCTGTGGACTTTTAAAATACACATCCATGCATATTTTTTTCTGATATGACCAGAATCGTTTGCACATCAGAATACTATCACACTATTCTTACACCTTCGGCTTTTTAGGTTTAAGGTTTTACATTATGAATTTAGCTAAACATTAGAAAAGTTCACCCGAAATGGAAAATTTGCTAACAATTCTCTTATCCTCAGGCCAGGCTATCCAAGATGTAGATGAGTTTGTTTCTTCATCATAACAGATTTGGAGAAATGTAGCATTACATCACATGCTCACCAATGGACCCTTTGCAGTGAATAAGTGCCGTCAGAATGAGAGTCCAAACAGCTGATAAAAACATCACGATAATCCACACACTCTAGTTCATGAGTTGATTTGTAAGAAACAAATCCATAAAGTCATTTTAACTTTAAACTGTTGCTTCTTGCCAAAATACAAATCCTTAATCCATAATAACTTCTTTGTCCATTTGTTGTAACAAAGAAACAAACGCAACTACAGCTTGGATGGCCTGAGGGTGAGTACATTTTCATTTCTGGGTCAGCTGTTGCTATAATGTTCCTGTAGTACATACTGTGTTAATGTAATGCATTCAAAAGTACATACTTGTAGTATGCAAACTGGAATGCAGTGCATATGAAGAACACTATACTGTTACTGCCATCTACTGGTAAATCGTGGTACTGCATCTTGGGGGTGATTCTGCAGAACCGATCACCCCTCTGTTTTTGGTCTTTCCCCCTAACTACTATACTGTATTGTTGCGTGTTATGTTAGTAGGATTATTTACCTTCATTTCATTGTAAACCTTAATGGCATCGTTCTACTGACCTATAAGCCCCTCCCTAAAGTCTTTTTTTTTTTTTTTAAGTCACAGTGAACCCAGGTCTCCAAGGCAATGCTTTTTAACTTGGATGCCATCTTTGTACACGTATGTGTGAGCGTGCGCTGATACAATTGTTGAAAAGTGCCTGTATTTGATGTACATGGTTTACATTGAAGAGTGTCTCTGTGTTGGTTTAATGTCAGGTGTGTATTAAATAAGCAGGTTAGGATGTGTGGTTGTGCAATGGGGATGGCAGTGAGGGGAGGGGCTTCAGACAACCGGCCCCATCTGTAGGGGTGTGGCTTCAGCAGACATCAATCAGAACTTCAGCATGACATCACAGTCCCGCCCACAGCAGTGCAAAGAACTACAGAGCACAGTGTCTCCATGGCAACCACTGTACAGCAGAGTGTAAAACAGAGTTTGCGTTGCCATTTTTAATTGGCAGATAAACATCTGCATTGGTCCCTCAAACTACTGACGGCAAAGCCAGCCGATTGCTAAATGACACCAACACCATTGCTCACTGGCTATTCCATATCATCATCATCATCATCATCATTTAGTGATAAATGAACACTTAAAAGGGCACTGTGAATCCAATCCATCTCTCAAACCATCCGCTTTATGT
Organism: Labeo catla; assembly: GCA_012976165.1. NCBI lineage: Eukaryota > Metazoa > Chordata > Actinopteri > Cypriniformes > Cyprinidae > Labeo > Labeo catla. The sequence continues at coordinate 621,481 of VONZ01000350.1, forward strand.
TTTCTAGGCCCTTCGGTATGTTAAAGGGATAGTTCAGCTATCTTTTTTTCACTCCAAACTTGTGTGATTTTCTTTCATCTGTGGAACACAGAAGATTTTTTAATAACTGCTTAAGCTGTTTTTTGTAAAGTGAGGTCCAAAACTACATGAGATCTCAGTGACTTTCATTGTTTAGACAGAATAAAGAAAGTCAGACAGCTTTGGAGTGACAGAGGTTCAGTAAATGATGACAGATCTCTCTATTTTGGGTGACTTTCTTCTAGGCCCAAGACATACTCTATGCAAGTACACAAATGCAATCATTGATTTCTCAGATTATTGTGATATGAAATGCATTACAATTAATAATGCAAGAAGACACTGCATTCTCAATATTGTCACAAGGGGCACTGTAAGCATGACTGTTAGTCTCTTTTTAAAGGGATAGTTCACCCAAAAATTACAATTCTATTATTAATTACTATAACAAAACAATAAAAAAACAACAACAAACAACACAATGTATGCAAGAAGAGAAGAAATTGTTAAATAAAGTCATTCTTTTTGTTTTCACTGTGCACAAAAAGTACTCTCGTAAGCTTCATTAAATTACGGTTGAACTATTGATGTCACATGGACTATTTTATCGATGTCCTTACTACCTTTCTGGGCCTTGAACATGTCAGTTACATTGCTGTCTATGTAAGGTCAGAAAGCTCTCGGATTTCATCAAAAATATCTTAATTTGTTTATTAATTTGTGAAGATGAACGAAGGTCTTACGAGTTTGGAATGACATGAGGGTGAGTAATTAATGTTAGTAATTTTTATTTTTAGGTAAACTATCCCTTTAATGAAATAGTTTTTTTGGCAATACTGGGAATGCAAAATCATGATATTCTTTACAAAAGAACACAACTTTTATGAATTTTGAAGCCTAAAAATGTCAGAAAAAAAGTTTTCAATCTTGATTTAAAATCTACAAGTTGGAAAGCTTGAGTTAGAAAAGAGTGCAAGTATAAACACAACAAGGCTATAGAATCAGACTAGTGAGTAGAGTAGTTTACTTACTAGCAATTTGTTAGTAACCAACTTTTTCAAGACACGTAAAATCTTAATAAAAAATCATGAGTGGGGTATTACGTTTTATTTATGTCGTAGAATAAAATGTGAAACTATCTTAAGCTTTTGTAAACCACACCTAATTTCAGGCATTTAACATCTTTTTTTTCAGGTTTAAGACTCATTCCTGCAGCACTCTGTTGCCTGCTTGAATACTAAACTTTGTTACTGCCACACTTAAAGGGATAGTTCACCCAAAAATTAAAATTCTGTCATCATTTACTCCAAACAGTTGACGGCAGCCATTGACTTACAGTGCCCTATCATGCACCCGGCGCAATGTGACGCGACTGTTTATTGCTAGTTTCAGCCCGACGCAGTTATCATTTTCACGTCCTGCGCCACGTAAATAGCAAATGCATTTGCGCCCATTTGTGCGCCCAAGGGCGTGCTGGTCTGAAAACGAGGTGTGTTCAGGTGCATTGTTGGCGCGTTGCTATTTTGAGGCAATTGAAATAGACTGCGCCATTGACCAACTGAGACCTGGTCTAGTGTCAGTGGCTCAATCTATATATATTTTTGTTATTTAAAGAGTGCGTTAGTAATATGCACCTATAGGCAGGTGCACAATGCACATACACTCTTATTACATTTACTTACATTGCTTATTACACACACAGGAGTGCACAGCAGCACACAAACATGCCAAATTTAAAAAATGAAAGGATTACAATACAAAGATTATTATTGTGTACATAAATATAAAAATGCCTATATGTCATAATGAATAATCAGTCACTTTCTTATGCTAGCTGTTTTTTTGGTTTCACTTTCGCTTTCAAAAAAACGTTCGAGAGGATGGAAAGGGGGTGCACAGTAACACATTTGAGGGGGCTCAGCCCGTGAATGCCCTGCTCTCTTGGAAAGTGTTCAGTCTTTGTTCTAGCAAATTCCGCTATGTATGAGACTCTGATTTTCTCTGGTTTAATGCACGTTACGCCGAAAACACACCCAAGAGAATAGGGACAACCCTTTTAGACCATGTGCCGGGCTTGGCGAAAGTTTTTCCCATCCTTAAAATAGCAAAAGTAGATTCAGACACGCCCTAAGTGCACCAGTGCCGTACGCTTTAGAATATGCACTTAGATCATTAAAATAAGGCCCACATAGTTTTCCATACTGTGGAATAGTGCTGGACAATTAATTGAAAAGTAATCGAAAATGAAATTGTTTTTGAAATTTTCCCATGTCCTTTATTTCAGTTTTTAGTCCTGTTAATACTTTCCCATTAAAAACATACTACTACATGTGTAGTCAGCGCTGTACGGACATCTATGACCGTTGCACTCATGTTTTTTGCAGCGTCTCACACGTGAGTGGCGTGTGTAAGACGCTGTGTCAAGTTAACAGAATTTTAACTTTTACACAAAGCGCTGCTCATCAATGTCAGTTCCAAAACAGTGGACCAATCAGAAGACCACAGAGGCGGGGCAAGCATTGCAAGCTTTTGTTTACAGCAGTAAGTTGGCACGGCAACTTTTGTATTTGACTGCAACATGGCGAAGTAGGCATTCTGCACTGCGCTTTTTTAAAGACCATTCCTGAGCAATCTCGCGTTTTAGACGCAAAGTTGTGTTCTGTGTGAATGGCCAGTAAGAACCTAGAGTAAATACTTGCGCATATAGAGTGACAGGATAAGATTTACTATCAGGGCAGAAAAAAAGGAAAAAATAAAATAAAATAATAATAATCGTTCATTAATCATAATTGAGGTAAAATATTCAATTAATCAAAATTTAGATTTTAGGTCACATCGTCCAGCCCTACTGTGAAAGTCAATGGCTACCATCAACTAAAGCTAAAAACTAAAAGAAACTCACTAAAAGAAACAGCTTGAGGGTGAGAAATGATGACAGATTTTTTTAATTTTCGGTGAACTGTCCCGTTAAGAAACCAAGTGCTTTCAAAAGTGTTAGCCATGGATCTGTTTGTGTACTTGCATTTAGTATGTTTCTTGCCCCGAATTGTTTGATCTCATTCCAGAGATACACAAAGAAAGGCATTTACTCTCCTGATATGTCAAGACCGTGCTTGGCTTGCTAGTGGGCAAGCTGTTATGATAACTAGATCTCACAAAGTCAAGTGTGCTTGAATGCACCGGCATGGCTTTTTGATTGCGTGGTAAAGCTGTGGATGCAGCCTTGATGCACAGCATCTGATCAGAGTAAATAATGGCCTGGCCTTTTCTTTCTGAGCCTTTTCAGCACGATATTGCCTGCCCTTGACTCGTGTCGCAGTGATATATGGGCATGTAAACTGACAGTATGTCTGCATAGTGCTTCATAAAAGGACGGTGTATGTATTCGAGATATTATCTGATATGGTATAGGACCAGGTTTATGAATTTTCATCATCCAGTCCCTGACCATATTGAATATACGCGAACCACCCATGCTAATTTCGCACCAGTTGTATTATCTGTATGACTGTCATGTAGCTGTTAAGATTGAACATTCAAGAGTTGAACAGCACCAAATGTTAGGCCATAAAGCAGCTGATTTTAGTGTGTGTTTGTGAGTTGCTCACAACTGAATGCACCAGCTGCCCTCGCAAAACGAAAAGTGCCCTCACGGTTTATCTTGACCGTATGCTCAATATCTGCCTGATAATCCAATCCGACTAATCAAACCCACCTAATATGTCAAAATCCAGTGATCGCCTTCAAGTCCAACCCAGAAGTCATAGGAACGACAGCCTGACACCTCACGATCCAACATTTAAAGTACAGACACCAAAAATATATTATTCTCAAATAAACTCTCCATATGAAAAACAGACAATGAACAAAAGCGCCGTCCATGCCGTATAACCAAATGCATAGGCATCAAAAACAATGTGTTTTCTCCATGGAATTACTGCACATATTTCACCACACATTATAGATTATTTCCCCAGACACACGGATGAGTGCCAAATATAGAAACACCCCCAAAAAAAGGATAGAAAATAAATAGAAATACCATTTCGAAGAGGACAAATATCATCTCATGGGTAAAAGTGTAGCATTTTCCCTCTTAGATCTCGTCTCGAGAGTTCCTCTTTATAAAACCGCTAATTATAGTAATCATATTTAATATTAAGACAGTTATCTCCGATATAAAAATATCAAATATAAACAGCGATAGGAAACCAGGGAGATTTGATCATCCTTCACTGTGTATTTCGCGCAGTCCTGCTTGCTGTCAATCAGTGTTTGGACACGCCCCCTCAGTCTCCATGGCTGTAGTTGGCTGGTCACCATTTATATAGCAGTGTCCCAGAAGACAGTGGTTTGGGTGGAGTACGGAGGCGGCCCGTATTTCTTGCCCCCGTTGGTCTTCTTCCAGCTGGGCAGGATGGGCATGCTGTCCTGCTTGCACAGGGCTTTGTCTGAAGGTCTCTGTCTGGCTTTTATCTCCTTGCACAGGTGACGTTTCTTCTCGATCATCTCCATCATGGTGCTGTCCCCACATGCCCAGGGCATTGGGGGCATCTAATGGGTGGCAAGGGTGAGATAATGTTGGTGCATGCAGAGCTGCCTTTAATTTTGTAGCCCTCATAGTTATTTTTAAGGGTGAAGGCGTTCACAGTGTTCTTTAATAATAAAGGGTGCATTTAATAATTCATGTCATCTAATAAATTCAGAGCAGCCAGAATGTATTGCCGTTCAGTTTAACGCTCTCTTGCGCACACACAAAATATATTAATCATGTACACACACTTTAAACTGCCCATGCACCTGCACAAACACAAAATAAAACACTTCTAGGCAACACAAAATCTCGTGAGCACACACTATAGCTCTGTTTCAATACCTAGTGAGCTGCCTTCTAAGAGAGCATTTTAATTGTCATTGAGCCATGTAAGTGAGTGATTTGGTAACACTCTTACATAGGAAGCATCTATAACGTTCCTAAATCACTTATGCTCAGGGTTATTATAGGGTACTAAATCATAATAGCGGGGAATAATAGTAATAATAGGAATAATAATAGTTGCCAAGGCTGAGAACTGTTCTCGTATTTGTTTATTTTAACAATTTACTGAAACGGAAATAAAAATAAATAATAAAAATTAAATAAAAATAAAATGTCAGAAACAACAAAATTACTACAATTTTAAAGTTAGAATGAAAACAGAAAATATAAACTAATTAAAATTATATTAATAAAAAATAATTAAAATTTTTTTATTAAAAATAAATATTAATAAAAATAATAATACTTTGTTATGACAGTTAATTTCAGAGTTTGATGTTATTATGTTGCTAACTAACAAAGTGATAATCTAGTAAGTTTAAAAAGTCTACAATATTTTTAATTGCTATATGAGACAGTATTGTTATTAACAAACGATTAAAAATCACTTTTAGTAATTGAAATAAAGCTTAAATAAAATTAATATTGCATGAAAACCTTACATTTAAACAACAATTAGAAATGTTTCCATGGCATTTAACTGAAATTAGAAATAAAACAAAAACTGAAATAAAAATAAATGAATGCTTTTTATAGAGATATAAATGAAATAAAAAAACACACAAAATGACTAAAACTTAAACTAAAATGAAAATGAAAACAGAAAATATAAACTAATTAAAATATTAATAAAAATAATAATACTTTATTAGAAGTTGATGTTAATGTTGCTAACTAACAAAGTGATAATCTAGTAAATTTAAAAAGTCTGAAATATTTTTAATTGCTATTTGAGACAGTGTTGTTACTGTTAACAAACTATTAACAATCACTTATAGTAATTGAAATAAATCTTGAAAGCCTTACATTTAAACTGAAATTAGAAATGTGGCCACTGCATTTAACAGAAAGAAGTTGAAGTAATTATATTACTAAAACTAAAACTGAAATAAAAATAAATGAATGCTTTATAAAAATACAAATAAAATAAAAAACACACAACAAATTGACTAAAACTAAAATGAAAACCAAAAATATTAAAATATTAATAAAAATGATTAAAAAAATGATACTTTATTATGACAGTTTATTTCAGAGTTCGATATTAATGTGTTGCTAAACTAACAAAGTGATAATCTAGTAAATTTAAAGTCTAAAATATTTTTAATTGCCACAGTATTCGAGGCAGCGTTGTTATTGTTAACAAACTATTAAAAGTCACTTTAAGTAATTGAAATAAAGCTTAAATAAAATAAATTACATAAAACCTTGCATTTAAACAGAAATGAGAAATGTTGCAATTAACAATTAACTGAAATAAGTTGGATTAATAAATTTACTAAAACTAAAACTGAAATAAAAATAAATAAATGTTTTTTATAGAAATATAAGCAAAATAAAAAACACACACAACAAAGTTACTTAAATTTAAACTAAAATTAAAATGAAAACAAACTAAAATTCCAAAATGTAAAGTAACAATGCTATATTTGTGTACAAATAACAGATTTGAAGATTTGAAGTTATTTAAGGATACATGCAATACTGGCTAAAATCTTGGCCAAAACAAGGTTTTTATGAGGCAACACAGTAAAGTGAGGTTTTGCCAACTAGGTTTTGTAACAGAGCATAATCTTCAGACATGCATACACATACACACACATACACATACAGTACACACGTTTGTGCTTTTGAGGAAGGAAGCAGCAGACAGACACAGAAAGTACAGTGGAGAAGGAGAAGACATCATTTTGACAAGGTTTTATTTTTTTGTTTTGTTGGGGTTAGTGTTATCCCTCGATTTTTAGGTTTATTTGGGTTAGTTCAATTACAGTCGCTAACAATCAAACACACAGCTGGGGAGTGAGAGTAGATCAGACAACATGTGGTTTATGTTTTGTTATGATAATATTCTGAGTGAGTAACTGTGTGGTTTGTGTATGTCATATCAATTTTGTATGGTATGTTACTGTGTATAAAAGAGTGGGTGTTTTCTTATCAGCTTTCATCAGTTGTGATATAAAGAGTGTGTTTTGGTGTGTAGTGAGTTGTGTAACTGACTCCCCAGTCACTGTGAAAATGACGTCGACGTGGAAAACATAATCATTATTACAGGATTTTTGTACATTATACAATAGCTCTAAAAACCTGCTCAAATAAGGCCACACAGACAAACAGGAGAGAGCATTTGACATGTGACACTGATATAAATGCCATGTCTGGATACATATATACACACATTAAACAGCTGTTTGTTTAAATGTACCTGTTGAATAGAAACTGCTGAGAATCATATCTTTTTATTTAAAATGGCACTTTACTCATGGCTCTTTCTTTTCAAGTAAATGTCTGTAAAAGAGCATTCAAAAATTTGGGGTTGGTAAGATTTTTCAAATGAATGAATTAATACTTTTATTCCGGAAAGACAAAATTTCTATTTCAAATAAATGCTGTTCCTCTGAACTTTCTATTCACCAAAGAATTCTGAATAAAACAGCATATTAGAATGATTTCTGAAGGATCATGTGACACTGAAGACTTCACAGAAATAAATTAAATAATAAAAACTATTTAAAATAGAAAAAATAATTTAAATTGTAATAGTATTTCACAATGTTTTAGTATAAAGATGTGAATGCCTTTTTGTATTATTTTGTTTTCTTGCTGCTGTATGCATTAAATAGGGCCCTATGATTTATGTGATGCGGAAACGCGGACGGAATTGTGGAATCCAGTCAAAAAAATGGAATGTGCTGTATAATGTGGAATGTATAAATGGAATTATTAAGACATTATTTTTTGCAATATATACTAGAAAAATTATATAATTATTAAATACACAACACAGTATTTTTGAAAAAAGGAGAAATAAATAAAATAAATTTTTATATATATATATTTAAATTAATTAGACATTTTTTTTTTTATTAATATTTTTCATTTAACAGTTAAAAGTATAGAAAAAATAAAATGGAATAAAAACAGAATCCAGAAAAATTGAAACAGAAAAACTGGAATTTGGAAAAAAAAAAAAAGTAAAACATATTTCATAGCGCCCTAATTAAAACATTACCTACAGAATAAAATAATTGTAACTGAATATTTAAAAATTTGATAGACTTAATAAAAGTATATATTAGGGCTGCAAAACAATTAATCGCAAAGTTTGTTTACATACTATGTGTGTACTGTGTATATTTAATATTTTTTTTAATACAAATACACGTTTATATATTTAAAAAAAAAAAAATATATATATATATATATATACATATTTATACTTGCATATAATTTATATTATATATAAATATTTTAAATATAAATCTAACATTTTTCCCTAATATATACATGCATGTGTATTTTATATATACAAAATAAATATACAGGGTACACACATGTATAGTATGTAAACAACTTTTATTTTGAGTGAGATTAGTCACGATTAATCTTGATTAATTGTTTTGCAGCCCTAGTATATATGCATTGAATGTACTGCGCTTATTTATGGCTGTTTTCTATGAATTTTCAAGCAGTGCCGAAGTTCCTGGGGCTATTTTGAGGAAACTGTCAATCAGATTGTCAATATTTCAATCAATTTTGTAAATAAATCAAATGATGTATACTTTGGATTGAGGATCCTGCATTTAAGAATGTATTTTCCAGTTTGATGGCATTAACAGCTGTTTGATGTCTGTACATCTGAGGAACCCAACCACAACGTCTGAAACATTGTGATAGAGACCGAACAGATTGAGGATGCTGCGGGTCGAGAGCAAAGCTGTCCGCCGCCACTCTGAAGAGGTTCTCATTCAGATTCAGATCAGTTGAACCTTCTCTCAAGTGCTTAAACTGTCTGATATATAAAACCCTGATTGTGGATCTCTTGGCATAAACTCACAGAGGACAAATTAAATGTGAGAGCCTCTTCAGAGGATGATGGGAAGGCAGCCCTGATCTGGACCAAAGACAAACAACACACACATACGCATCTACATAGACAGACGATGAGCGCCGTGAGCCAATCGAAAGGCACGGCAGCGGAAGCAACAGAGCAGCAGACAGAATAAGATATACACGCAGCCGTGGGGTCAAAGGTCAAAGACATGACGGTGTTTGCTGACAGACACGGAGACAGGAGTCGAACTCCACACGCATGCCATCTCTCGCTCATTCTGAGGAATAAGGGGGTTGTACCTGGAACGGGGTCCCAGCGTCGGAGGCGTGTCTTTGGGGCGTTCCCACAGGGGACGGGACTCCTGATGTGGATGCAGAGCGACCGAGTTTACATCCAGCTTTTGATTCTAAAATGGAGGAGAATGTGTTAAATAAGTGTATAAAATGAACATTCTTATTTGTTTTTATGCATAGGACGGACCTCCAAGCATGGTGGTTGGGCTGATGGAGGAGCGGCCGAACCGACTGGGTGTGGCTGTGGGCGTGGCTGATTGTCCTGTGGGCGTTTCCCAATCCTGTGATTTTGGAGAAGAGCTACGAAGGGCTCTGTCCCTGCTGTCACTTCTGCCTTTACTTTCACCTAGAAGAGAGAAAAAGGAGGTAGAGATTTTTATGAGAATGATTTTGCAGTTTCATATATGAGTCCTTTGACTGAAAGTGCTAAATGACTCTTATGAGATGATTCTTTTTTAGTGAATCAAACACATACAGTACAGTGCAATGAGTGCAATCTGACTCCTGAACAAATGATTCTTATGAGCCAATTCTTTTTTGTAAATCATAAACATACAGTACGGTGCAGCCAGTGTAGCCCAGATCCTGAACAAATGAGCTGATTCTTTTAAGTGAATCTTAAAGATAAAGTATGGAGCAACGAGTGTAGTCTGACTCACAAATGAATGACTCTTATAAGCTGATTCTTTTTAGTGAATCATAACTATGCAGTACACTACAACCAGTGCAGTCAGACTCCTGAACATGATTCTTATAAGTCAATTTTTTTTTTTAGTAAATCATAAACATGGCACAACCAGTGTCGTCTGATTCACGAATGAATGACTCTTACAAGTCGGTTCTTTTTAGTGAATGAATGAAACACATACAGTACGGTGCAACCAGTGCGGTTCGACTCCTGAACAAATGATTCTTATAAGCAGATTCTTTTTAGTGAATCATGAACATTTAGTATGGTACAACCAGATTAGTCTGATTCCTGAATTAATGACTCTTAAAAGTCGGTTCTTTGTAGTGAATCAGATACAATACAGTACAGTACAACCAGTGCAGTCTGAAACCTTAACAAATGATTCTTATGAGACGGTTCTTTTTCGTGAATCATAAACATACAGTATGGCACAACAAGTGTGGTCTGATTACTGAATTAATGACTCTTAATGGCACAAGTGTAGTCTCTATCATGAAAGAATGACTCTTATGAGCTGATGCTTTTTAGTGAATCACAACCATACAGTACAGTATGGTGTCCGACTCCTGAACAAATGAATCTTATGAGCCGATTCATTTTAGTGAATCATAAACATACAGTATAGCACAACCAATGTAGTCTGATTCTTGAATTAATGACTCTTACATGTCGGTTCTTTTTAGTGAATCAAACACATGTAGTACGGTGCAACCGGTGCAGTCCGATTCCTGAGCAAATGATTCTTATGAGCTGATTCTTTTTAATGAATCATAAACATACAGTATGGCATGACCAACATAGTTTGATTCCTGAGTTAATGACTCTTAGAAGTCGGTTCTGTTTAGTAAATCAAACACATACAGTATAGTACAACAAGTGCAGTCTCACTCCTGAATAAATGACTCTTATGAGTCGATTCTTTTTAGTGAATCATAAACATAGAGCATGGCAGAACCAGTGCTCTCTGTTTTTATGAGAATGATTTTGCAGTGTGCTTTGATTTGTAATAGTGCAGCAGTACATATTTATCACCTCTAGGTGTCACAAAAGAGACAAAACAACTTACCACACTATCTTATTATTATTTCTGCAGTATATAGTATGTATACTGTGCAAAGTGTGCAGAATTTCTGCATGCATGAAATAACTGGAGAACATTTTTCAAAAATATGCAGTATACAACAATTCCATTTCCAATGTGATAAATCAGAAGTATTTTTATCTAGTAAATCTGATTTCAGATTTATTTGATCAGACTGCTAAAACATTTACAAACACACTATAATATTAAAAAAAAATAAATCTGAGATGGTAAATTACAGCCGCTTGTGTAATAAACTTGGCTAGTTAAGACGTTTTACATGTTTACCTATGCTCAAACTTGACATGTCTTTGTTTTTATCCTCCATTCTTTCATCTTTCATACAGTCAATCCCTTTATCTTTGTATTTTCCATTCCATTCCTCTCTTAATCTCTCTCCCCTCACAGGGGATCCATTAGCAGTCACATTCATCACGTCTTTCACTGGCTCTGAAGACATTAGGGAAATTGCTTTACTAACAGATGAAAGCTTTTCAATTATTTCAGCTGGCAAGAGTATCTGAATGCGTGTCCGTATCGTCCATATAGACGTGTGCATAGCTATATCGTCTGACACTTATGGGCGTATGAATTGAAGGTGACATCAGCATATGTCATCAGTGTGTGCGTGTGTGTGTGTGTGTTGCAACTGAAGCCTTAAGCTAATGAAAGGCATGAGCTACTTCAGTTCATTTCAGTACATGCAACATTGCATCTAGGGATGCGAAACAGAATCGTGCCATGCTGTTTCATAGAGATTGCATCTTAAGTTTATTTTAGCACCTAATTTAGTTGAGGAATAGCTACCTTTTCTACATAAGCACAGCTCCTCTATTTTAGATTTGTGAACCATAAACTGGTTCCATCGAGTAAAACAGACGTGATGTGTGTGTTGCCTCTTATTAATCAGTTCTTTTTAGTGAATCAAACACATACAGTATGTGGCAACCAGTATAGTCGAACGAATGACTCTTATGAGTAGGTTTTTTTTTTTTTTTAAGTGAATCATAAAGAATAACATATAGAATTCACAACCAGTGTAGTCTCATTTTCGAATTATGGACTGTTATAAGTCCATTCTGTTTATAGAATTAAAAAACATACAGTATGGCACAACCAGAGTAGTACAACTGCCGGACGAATGATGCTTATGGGCCAATTCTTTTTAGTAAACAGTATGGCACGGTATGGCACAATCAGTGTAATGTGATTCCCGAATTAATGACTCTTATAAGTTGGTTCTATTTAGTGAATCAAACACATAATGTACAGTGCAACCAGTGCAGTCGACTCTTGAACAAATGACTCTTATGAGCCAGTTCTTTTTTCGTAAACCATAAACATACAGCACAAAGCAACCAGTGCAGTCTGACTCCTGAACAAATGATCTTATGATTTGTTTACTTTTTAGTGAATCATAAATAAACAGTACAGAGCAACCAGTGTAGTCCAACTCCTGAACAAATTAATCTTATGAGGCAATTCTTTTTAGTGAATCATAAACATACAGTATGGCACAGCCAGTGTAGTCCGACTTCTGAATGAATGACTCTTATGAGCTGATTCTTTTTAGTGAATCAAACACATACAGTACGGAGCAACCAGTACAGTCTGACTGCTGAACAAATTATTCTTACAAGCCATTTCCTTTTTAGGTAATCATAAACATAGAATACAGAGCAACCAGTGTAGTCTGACTCTTGAACAAATTAATCTTATGAGTAGATTCTTTTTTTCTTGAATCATAAACATACATGGAGCAACCACTGTAGTCTGAGTCCTGAACAAATGATTTTTATCTGCTGGTTCTTTTTCATAAATCATAAACATACAATACAGAGCAACCAGTCTAACTCCCAAACAAATGATTCTTATGAGCCAGTTCTTTTTAGTGAATCATAAACATAAAGTATGGCACAACCAGTGTAGTATGATTCCCCAAATAATGACTCTTACAAGTCGGTTCTTTTTAGTGAATCAAACACATACAGTATGGAGCAACCAGTGCAGTCTGACTCCCAAACGAATGATTCTTATGAGCCGATTCTTTTTAGTGAATCATAAACATACAGTATGATTCCTAAATTAATGACTCTTATCAATCAGTTCTTTGTAGTGAATCATACAGTACGAAGCAACCAGTGTAGTCTGATTGCTGAATTACTCTTATGAGCGATTCGTTTTAGTGAATTATAATGAATAACAAAGAATTCTCAACAAGTGTAGTCTGATTCTCGAATTACTGACTGTTGAGTTGATTGTTTTTAGTGAATCAAAAAACATACAGTACAGAGCAACCAGTGTAGTCGGACTCCTGAATGAATTTTTCTTTAGAGCTGAATCTTTTTAGTGAATCAAACACGTACAATACAACACAACCAGTGTAGTCCAACTCCTGAAGAAATTATTCTGTCGAATGCCTGAATGAATGACTCCTGTGAGCCAATTCTTTGTCATGAATCATAAACAAATAGCACGGCACAACCAGTGTAGTCTGACTGCTGAATGAATTAAACTTGTGATCCGGTACTTTTTTAGTTTTAATGAAATTCAAAGTTAAAGATATTATATTTTATGTATTTTTTTCAGTTGTTTTTATTCATGAAAAATTCATGAAAAAATGTATGACTGTTCCTAATAGTCCTTTGCTGACGTTGGCAGTGTTAGCTTATTTTGCATTCTGGTCTCACATAGCTACTCGAAAACCTTATTTACCATACTTTATCTCTCTGGAAACACACACACACACACTAATACTCACACACTGTTGTCTGGCCACGTCTGTTGAAATCCCATTAGTCTGTGGTGTCCTGCTCCATTAGTCTACGTTTAATTAGTGTCCACTGTCATTAGCGCTAGGCGCTAATGCTAAGACTGCGACAAATTTATCATTTTTACTTATTAACATGCACACGGTCAATGTCTGGATATAGTCTGTGTGTGTGTTAATGTGAGTCCATTAGCAGAGGGAATTTTAGGTGTGTGTGTGTGTGCCAGGACTGTGTTCTTGTCAGTGTTCACAGGGTCAGATTGTTCTACAAGGCATCTTAGCAAACAGCAGCCAACATAGGAACATGTTCTCATCATCCAGTTAGAGTGAAATGCCATGCCAAATACCTTTTGGCACTCAGAGGTAATGGACACAAACAACACCACTAAAACAAGACTGAAAAGCACAGCAGGAGCCAAACAAGAGACAGGGTGTAGTTGATCTCTAGGGTCAGTTCTCTTTAAGGGATCTAAAGATCAGCAGCCGATTGCACCAAACCTGTTTTAGCAATCATTTGTTTATAATTACAACTAAGGGTTTTCTTAGCTTAAGGGATTTGTTGCATCAGGCACAGAGGTGGAGAGAAACAAATTAGTATGGAGACCAGTTTTGGTCACAGAATAAAAAGAAAAAAAGCTTAAAATAAGACATAAAGTCGCAATGTGGGATATAAAGTTGCATTAGTGAAGTCACATGAGATATAAACTCAGAATTATGAGGGAAAAAAAATAGCAAGTGTGACAAAGTCACAACTGGGAGGAATAAAGTTGCAATTATTAATTTTCATTTATTTTCATTTATTTATTCATTTCTTAGTTCATTTTTACAGCGAGGTGGAAAAAGGCTTTCATAGATGAGACTGAAACTGCTACTCGGACAAGTATGTATTATATATTTAAGTATTTTGTTGCATTGGAGTCAGTTTGTCTCTGCTTAAAAGCACATTCTTGGAAGATCAGAATTTCTTCTCGATCATATTCTCTGTTTTCAGCCTGACAGCTAACCTGATCTGCCATTATGTTCATGATACTCAGATCAGCTCTCTCTGTGTCACAGTAGGGCACAATGTAAGCACTTCTGTGCCTCTAAATTATGCTAATATATGCCAACCTCAGAGCCATAATGATGAGGAAATATATTAAATGCGTAGGATCATTATTAGTATATGCTAATGTAACCTTAGAGTATGCGAAGTTACTCAGACACTTAATTTTAGAAACTATTAAGCTCTTCGATGCTTCGGGAAATGCACTATTAAATTTAAATACAGCTGCATACATTAAGGCGTAACAGGAGACTGTTGTCTGTTAAGTCATATTTAGAGCTATTTATGTGCACTGTAGGGCATAATAAAAACAAACTCATATCACATTTATATTAGACCGATCTTTAAGAGAGATTAATGCACATACACTATTGCGTGCCACTTGACACTGGCACATGTTCAGACTCTGTATGTCTTTCTGGCGCCGAATGGTGTCGTGCGAGTTGTAGTAGAATTCCCTAACAGGATTTGGACTGGGATAACTGCCCTGAACAGGAAGAGCTCAGTCATTGATTGTTTTATCCCTACATGGATGGATCTGAAAATACCCATTTACAGCCCAAGTGTGAAGTTTAAGTAAAACTGACTTGGCACCTTTCAATATGGGATCACTAGAGAAGAAGGTTTATTCAATTAACGACACCCTATACTATGAAAGCCTGTTTTCCGCCACTAAATAATAAAAAAGGACTTTTTATCTCACAATTCTGACTTTTTTTCTCAGAATTGTAATTAGGGGAAAATTGTAAGATATAAACTCACAATTCTGAGAAAATATCAGCCTCTCTTTCCCTTCGCAATTGGATTTTATAATTCGCAACTGCAAGTTTATATCTCACAGTTCTCACTTTTTTTCCCCAGAACTGCATGTTATAAACTTGCAACTGCAAATGACTTTTTTCTCATTTCTCATTTCTTAAAATTGAAAGTTTATATTTCACAATTCTGACTTTATGACTCGCAACTGTGGGTTTATATTACAATTCTGGGGAAAAAAAGTCAGAATCGCTAGATGTAAACTTGCAGTTGTGAGAAAAAGAGACTATTGCAATTCTGACTTTTCTGAATTCTGACAACTCGCAGTTGTGGGTTTATATCACAGAATTGCGATTTTTTTTTTTTTGGAGAAAAAAGTCAGAATTATGAGATGTGAACTTGCAGTGCCAGAATATGAGTTTATATCTTGCAGTTCTAATTTTATAACTTGCAATTGCGAGTTTATATCATGTAATTCTGAGGAAAAAAAAACTTAATTTTTTAGAATTGCAATTCATCACAGTTCTGAGAAAAAAGTCAGAATTACTAGATGTAAACTGGCAGTTGTGAGAAAAAAGTCAGAATTTAGAGTTTATATCCAGCAATTCTGACTTTATAACTAACAATTGCGAATTTATATCGTGCAATTCTGGTTTAGATTCTGGTTTCTCAAGTTTAGATCTCGCAAATTCTGGTTTCTTAAGTTTAGATCTCGCAATTCTGACTTTATATCTCCTAATTGCGGGTTTATATCTGACAAATCTGAGAGAAAACGTCAGAATTGCAAGTTTATATCTTGCAGTTCTAACTTTATAACTTGTAATTGCAAGTTTATATCTCACAATTCTGACTTTTTTATCACACAATTCTGAGAAAAAGTCAGAATTACTAGATGTAAACTCACGATTGCGAGAAAAAAAGTCAGAATTTTGATTTTATATCTTGTAGTTTTGGGTTTATAACTTGCAATTGCGAGTTTATATCTCGCAATTCTGACTTAATTTCTCAGACTTAATTTCTCTATTTCTCTGATTTTATAACTTCCATAGTCAGTGAAACACCATCTCTCGCTAAAACAGTAGTGTGTAGTGTGATCAACGTTTGTTTAAGCAGTAGATTTGTTAGGGAAGTAACACGTAAAATTTTAATTATATTTTTAATTAAATATTTTTTTTAGATTTTTAAATTAATTATATCTTCGAAATAAACCAGCAATATGTCCTCAGGTAAAAGTTATTAGAATCTTGTCCAGGGACAAGCTAGCCATCACACTGCTCTGACCTTATCAGCTCGTTTGTATCCTATTATTTGATTCACTTTTGTCGCTTATGACAGAACAGCTAATCACAATTATCTTCTCTATGGAAAAGATTATTTTATTCACTTGCGTCAGAAACAGTGAATCTTTTTAAAAACTGACTGTTTTTCTAAATACATTGCAGTGTTATAATTCGTAAAAGTTGGTGACTGTCACGATTACATATAATCAGCAACGCCGATTTGTCTCGAATTTGGCAATTGGCTAGTGTTAATTTTAAGCCCTGCCCCTGAAAATTCAGCTTTGCCATCACAGGAATAGATGACTAATTTTAAAATATATTAAAAACAAACTATAAAATAATGTTTTACAATATTACTGTTTTGCAAAGCTAAACATCTGCAAGGTTTTGAACCTCACTCGTAACACTAAATCTGAATATATCAGAAATGGATGAGTGAACTCTGATCATAATCTCACATGTGGTCACAGCCGTGTATCTTAGCAGACTGATATTGAGCTGTAAATGAGAATGAGATTCTGGTGTGTTTTGGATCACTGTGACAGATTCTTTACTATGTCTAGCTTTTCTCTCTCTGTCTATCAGGCAAACACACACACAAACACACACACACACACACACACATACTAATGCTGGCAGCCTGTTAATCTCACACACCTCCACACTCTGTCAGGCACGAAGCCCAAGTCACAGATCCGTGGAAGACATACTGACAGGAGGAGCCTGTGTGTGTTTGTGTGTCTCTGCTAGACTGGCTAGCGTAAAATTGACTGTGATGGACAGACTTACCTGCTTCAGTGTGTGTGTGTGTGTGTGTGTGTATACCTGTGTGGTGCATATGCCTTATTATGTTAAGGTGAGTTGAGGTTTGGCTTTTTATGAAGGTAAGTAAAAGAATAACAGTATTGTGTGAATAACACTGTATGTGTTTGAAACACAATGTGTTTGCATTGTGAGGGTTTAACATGATAGCCTTGACTTGTTAATCTGAAGTGTTAGAATGAATCCATTACGATTTTAATCAAGATTTGAAAAGGCATTTGGAAGGCATTCAACAACCCTCGCAACGCAACAATCCGGCGACCTTCACATTCAACAGTGAGTTTGATGTGAAGAGACTTTGTGTGGGGTGGGAGAATCTGGGTCATTTTCCTGCCCTGCACACTATAAGCATGTTGAACGGTCTGTGCGTAGGTTGATCGCTCAATTTTTAATCTGTGAACGGGCTCAAACACACACTAGCACACAGACACACCTGGGGTGATGGAAGTGGACCGTGGAAATAGGACATGAAAGCCATCTCTCCTCCACACACAGGAAAAAATAACAGTCTGGAAAAAAAGTCCTTAGCTGCAGCTCTCAAGACGATTACACACGCTCTTTAAACCCAATCAGGCTTTGCTGTATGAGACAACATCCCTCACTTTGAAGTTGGAACTGAGACGGCTACCAATCGCCCCCAGATATCTCACAGTTAACCCTTAAATTCCAGTATATGCCGGGTTTGACATTAGTGGATCTAATTAATTAAAAGCCATAGTACTCTGTCTAGATTGCTTATCTTCTACTTGCACTGGTTTGCACAATTATTATCTCATATTTTTACATATAACTGAAATCTGTGGAACGGTTTGGGACATATACCAGACACTATTTGTGGCTTAAGGCTTGTATGGCTTAATATAACATAAATGATGTCTCTTACTGAAATATGTAGTAGAAAACCCATGGTTTACGTTATTTTAAAAAATTCACATCGTTCTATACATATTTTGGATCAAATGGTTGCATTCACTGAGCTGCTGCCGCTACCTGTCACTATTTTTACTCCAACACAACTTGGAAAACACAACTCAGAAAATAAAATACTCATACAATGCCACATTGTGCAGCTTTCACTACATACAAGTCTTCACTGCATTCCTAGCGATAAAAAGAGGTGAAAAGAATGGGAAGATGCCTGTGGATGAATAGAACTTTCTAAAGACCCGCGTCTTTCTTCTGTCCACTTTAGCCCTGATGCCTTTAAGGTTTTTAGTAGACCACAGCTACTGAAAGAGCTTGCAAATGACCAATGTAACCCCCCGGGTCCTAACCGCCCCACCTCATTATTGTTCCGAAGTAGACTCGAACTCAGGTCATCGGCATGGGAGGCGGCCGCGCTAACAAGGAGGCCACTAGCATCCGTCACTAGTGCACCTCTTAAAATCAGGGGAGTGAGTTTTGCCTGCACAGCACCTACCCACTGGCCCCTGTTACATTTACCCCCCTAAACCTCACTCCCATCGGGATCACGACACCAATGTAAGCCCCGGGTCCTAACCGCCCCACCTCGTTCTTGTTTTGAGTGGGACTCAAACCTGGGTGGCTAGCATTGGAGGCGGGGCACAATAACAAGGAGTCTAAAGACCGCAACCACTGGTGTCCGTTGCTAGTGCGACTCTTGAGATCAGGCGAGTGAGGTTTACCTGCACTGCACCTACCCGCTGGCTTCCGTTACACTTCCCCCCCCAAACCTCACTCCTATCCGGGTCACAGCACCAATGTAACACCCCGGGTCCTAACTGCCTCACCTCTTTCTTGTTCCGATGGGGACTCGAACCTGGGTCAACAGTATGGGAAGTGAGCATACTAACATGGAAGCTGAAGACTACAGCCACTAGCGTCTGTTGCGTGTGCGCCTCTTGAGATCAGGGGAGTTAGGTTTACCTGCACAGCTCCTAACCACTGGCCTGCTTTACACTTATCCCCCTAAACCTCAATCCCATCTGGGTGATGGCACTAATGTAACCCCTCAGGTCCTAACTGTCCCACCTCGTTCTTGTTCCAAGGGGAACTTGAACTCGGGTCGCTGGCATGGGAGGCGGGCGCTCTAACAAAAAGGCTAAAGACTGCATCCACTGTCTGTCACTAGTGCGCCTTTTGAGATCAAGGAAGTGAGGTTTACCTGCACAGCACCTATCCGCTGGCTTCCGTTACATTAGCCCCCAAATCTCACTCCCATCTGGGTCATGGCACCATTGTAACCCCCGGGTCCTAACCATCACATCTCGTTTTTGTTCTGTGGGGGACTCGAACCCGGGTCACCAGCATGGGAGGGTGCACTAACAAGGAGGCTAAAGACTGCAACCATCGTCCGTCGCTAGTGCACCTTTCGAGTGAGGTTTGCCTGCACTGGACATATTCGCTGGCCTCAGTAATAATTGAAATATTCGTGCACCACATAGTCCAAAATATGTATAAAACAATGTGGATTTTTTAAAGTAATGTTAATCTTTCATGAGTTTTCTACTACATATTTCAGTAAAAGGCATTTGTTTTGGTAACCTGTTTAGATCCATTGTTTTCACTCACCATCTGCTGACTCCTTATTCTTGCGACTTCCAGAACCTTTCTTCAGCATATTACGTCCAGAAGAGAACAGGTTGCTGAGCTCATCCAAAGGACTGGTTGGTGTACGACTGCCTCGACCTCCAGACCCTGAGCTTGAGCCCGACGCAGTCGAGACGTTTTGCATGGACCCTCCGTGCACACTGGAGGAATTCGATAGCCGCCCACTTTCACGCGATCCATGCGGAACTCCAGACGCACTGCGAGGAATTGTCCCGGTCATGAGGGCGTCATACGGCGGCGGGCGCTTCAGGGTGAGTGGCGTCAGTGCGCGACCCATACTAACAGGGGACGGGCAGGCGGAGTGGCTCCTTGGATAACCGTGCGCTGCGGATGACCCGCCACTTTTATACAGCGCAGATGGCAGAGGAGGAGCGGATGACCGTCCTGATGCTGTGATTGTTTGTTGTTCCTTAGTCTCCGCTGACTTCTTATGGTGATGATGGTGGTGGTGGTGGTGTTTACCAGACACCTGCTGCGCCTCCAGCGGTGGTCCAGGTTCAGCGCTAGTCGGGGACGCACCGGGTTTCGTATATCCGACGTTCTCCAACATGGGCAGTTTGGTGACGTCCAGTGGAGTAAGAGGAGATTCGTCAGAGTTGGGGGAACATTGGGCTGGTGCAGGTGGGAATACTAGTAGAGGAGGGCGATGGGAAAGCAGATTCGGGAACGGGGCGGGAATGTCACACAGCGAACCACGTGGAGTGGTGGGTCGTGTAAGTTCAACTTCCGGCACCAAAGCCGTAGAGCATTGCTCCCATCGCGACTGCGCGTGGTCTAGAGATGAAGGTAAATCATCGTAGGCAGGATATTTCATCTCCTCATACACACTTTCACCTTGGTCATCTTCTTCATCACCATTAGCTCCGGCAATTCGACTGAAGTCTCGTAAGATGTTCCCTACCATCTCTATATAAACAGGCTCCGCCTCATCGTCAGTGTCAGGGGCGGGGCTTTGATTTTGAGACGCCGACTTCTTTTTGTGTTGCCGTGGCAGAGAGGCGGACTTAGCCTTGCTGCCGTGGTTTTGGATGTAGGACTCGTCAAAGGATGTGCTGAGCTGGGTGTTGGGGTTGCGTTTGGGTTTGGGTGGAGGCATGCGACGGTACTCCTCACTGCAGGGGCGGGATTTGGATGCTGTTGGTGAGAAACCGGAAATGTTTAGGATTCTCAGGATTTCTTTTAGCACTGTGTAGCATTCAACATACATAGTAGTGAAGTATTACAGTATTGTAAGGTGTTATCAGAGTGTCATGGCAGGAAATATTAGCACTGCTAAGCCTTAGCAGAAGGGTAGCCCAGTCAGTATTATTTTTACTGTCAGTGCTAACCCTCAAAGCCGTATGGGGCTGCGCAGGGCCATTACGGGTCTATTGTGCATGTGATGTTCTTTGATGCTTCACGTTTTATTCGTTCTGCTCGCATCACGTCCCACCACTGGCCTCTCAGTATAGTCACTAATCCTGAATGTGTGCGGTTATGAAGTGAGTTAATAGGCTTCTCCAAGGACTTTTTAGTGAGAATAGAGTTTAACAGTCTGCTTGAGACAGGATTAATTATACACAGTTGAGCTACCAGTACGGAGAAACTAGTAAAGCAGGCCGCGCTCGGTGTGTGTGCAGCTGTGTTCTCATTTACAGGATCCCTATGCACTGAAGTTGACTTTTTTTGTACAATGGGATATGTGTGCGTGTATTTATATATAAGATACATGTATATTTAAAATAAATAAATAAAAATAAATGAATATATATAAACAAACACCAAAAGTAGATTATTTAATATTATTATTATTATTATTATTATTATTATTATTATTATTATACATACATTACATTTTTATTATATTTTATTTTATATTTAGATGTTAAACATTATGTAAATAAAAAAACAAATAAATACATATACAATTCTGTATTATATACAATTAAATATAATATTATTATTATTATATAGTCATTTTTTATACACTTAAATTTAAAATAAATAAATATAAATAAATGTGTGTGTGTGTGTGTGTATATATATATATATATATATATATATATATATATATATATATATATATATATATGTATATATACATGTGTGTGTATATATATATGTGTGTGTATAAATAATATTTTTATGTATTCATTTTTACATACAATATATATTTGAAATAATTAAAATATAAATTAATGTATATAAACAACACAAAAAGTTGATTATTTAATATAGATATTATTATTATTATTATACATTAAATTACATTTTATTTTATTTTATATTTAGATATTAAACATTATTAAAATAACAATAAACAAATACATATACAATTCTGTATTAAATACAATTAAATATATTATCATTATTATTTTTTTTATTATTATTTTTAAATATTTGTATACACTGTATATATTCAAAATAAATAAATATAAATAAATGTGTATATACACAACATTTGTAGTGGATCAGAACTTTCCATCAAAGTTTTCCTAAAACTAAAACAATACCCGTTCTTGTCTTAGGACAACTTGGATGAAATTTTTTTTGATCCACTTCAAATGTTGACTACTGTATGTATAATATTTATATATATTAATTTTTACATGCTGCATATTATTTAAATAAATAACTAAACAAATAAAATTCTATATTATATACAATTAAATATAATAGTATTATTATTATTTTTTAAAATAAATACATATAAATACATGTATATAAACGAACATTAAAATTGTATTATTTAATATAGATTTTTTATTATTATTATTATTATACATTACATTTTCTATTATATTTTATATTTAGACATGAAACATTATTCAAATAATAAATAAATAAATAAATACACATAAAGTTCTATATTGTATACTATTAAATATTATTATATATTATATTCATTTTTTATATACTACATATTTAAATATTACATAGTAATATTATAATATAATAATATTATATACTGCGTATATTCAAAATAAATAAACACCAAAAGTAGATTATTTAATATAGATATAATTATTAATTTTATTATTATACATGTTATTTATATTATTATACATTATATACATAAACATTTTTTATATTTTATTTAGATATTAAACATTATTTTAATAAAACAATAAATATTATACATTAAATTAGACACACAAACACACGTATACAACAGTATATTATAGATTTTATATATATATATGCACACACACACATAATTTATTTTTCAATTTAATATAAATTTAAGATATTTAGAGTCTATGTTTAGGTAAATGGTTGTTGCAGTGTTTAATATAAAAATAAATGTGGTTTATTTATGTATGTGTAGTATTGACATGGTCTTGATAAATTGCCTTTCCACTCCCTGTGAAGTGATATACAAATATACACTTGTTCCCTATGCTGAATACCCTGTGAAGTTCACTTTGCATTATCGGGCAATTGGAAGATACCCTAAGCGCACTACTGCTAGTAACTGGTGATGTCAGCTAGAGATGCTAGGCTTTGTGGGAAGAGTTCATGGAATAATCAAACAGGCGGTTTCCCACACACACTGGAGGGTGGAGATAAAAAACTAGAGTAGAGAAAACTAGGTCATTTCAACTTCATGAATGAATTTCATCCTGACTAATCATGTCAGCGGAAAGCGACTGTTTCAATTTCTTTTCCGCCCTCCCCCTCTTGTTTACTCACTCTCTCATTCTCCATCTTTCCATCATTTCTCAGCTGGGCTTAGTGAAGGGCAACTTGACTGACCCATTTCTTCCAGGCAATGACAGGGCGGTGTGTGTGTTCGTACTGTATTTGTGTCTATTAGTGTGTCTCTTGCCAAAAGCAAGCGCAAGTAATAGTTAATGGGGCAGCATGGGATGTATGCTAATTTTTAATCTCCTGTAAAGCTGGCTGAAGCTATAATTACGTCATTCTCTAGAGACTCTAGATCCCTGTGTGTATGTGTGTGGATGGGTTTATGTTATGTAAAGGACATGACAGGGGTTTATAGCAGTTTTGTGGTGGAACTCTGTGATACACAGATGAAAAGTCAGCAAGAATGACAAAATGATTTCACCTATCATTCAGAAAAAGCTCAGAGAGAGATCACAGCACCTCACCCAAGTGACAGAACGAGGACAGTGACTTGCATTCTCTCAGCAATTTTACACACATACACATTGTAAGAACCTCCCATATACTTCTATTATTTATAAATTTAGTTGATTATAATTATGGCTCCCTAACCCCAAATTGGTATTCACAATGAATAATGAAATATTTTATAAAATAAAGTAAAATAAAATAAAATGAAAACCTAGTCCAACAGAGAAACTTGCACACATAATTGTAGAAAATATCTTAAAAATGCTTTCATTCATAGGCCAAAGAAAAAAAACACGCATAAATAAAAAAATACAACATATACAACATGCTCAGTGCAAAGACAAATTTCATTCAATTTATATATATATATATACACTAGTGACAACGTACTGTCAACTATGGTGACCCATAGTCGAAATTGATCCTCTGCATTTAACCCATCACAAGTGCACACACACAGCAGTGAGAAGTGAACACACGCGTACACACACACTATGAACATACAGTGGGCAGCCATTGCTCCAGCGCCCGGGGAGCAATTGGGGGTTCAGTGCCTTGCTCAAGGACACTTCAGTCGTGGTATTGAAGGTGGAAAGAGCGCTGTTTATTCACAATCCCCACCTTCAATTCCTGCTGGTGCGGGAATCGAACCAGCAACCTTCGGGTTACAAGCCCGACTCTCTAACCATCAGGCCATGAATCTTCTCATTTAGTTGGATTTTGTTTACAAAGACAAAGTGCAAATCCAGAACTATTTTCAATAAAGTGATCACTGGCAGTGCAAAAAGTATCAATAAAGAATGTAATCAAAAATTTGTAACAATATTTTTGCCAGTGCAAAAATTATAAATATTATGAATATTATAATATAAAATATTATAAAGAAAAACCATAAGTATATCACAAGTGATCACTGGCAGTGCAAAAAAGTATAAAAAAGTAAATATATTTAAAAAAAAAAGCTACAAAATATTTTTGAAATATTTAAATGGCGTAAGTAGTAAGTGATCACTGGCAGTGCAAAAAGTACAAAAAAATAAAAAAGAAAGAAAGAAAGTAAAACTATTTGTAAAATATTTAAATATTTAAAAAATAATATTTTACACACACACACAATTTCATTATTATAATTTTTTTTTTTGAATTTTTTTTCGAGAAAAAATAAATTATATACTTTTTATGAAATAGAAAGTCACAAATGTGATAAACATAAAAAGTTACAGTGGTCAAAAATCAACTTGCAATTCAGAGATATAAAATTATAATTATGAGAAATTAATATGTGTGATGAACATGGAATTAATATAAATGTAAGCTAAAAAGTCATATTGTAAAATATAAATAAAATATAAATTTGCACAAATTTGTTCTAATGGTCATAAATAATACTGTATAATATAATATAGTATAATATAATATAATATAATATCGTGTAGAGACACGATACAGTTTTTTAACTAAAACATAATAATACGTTTGGAACGATACTGCTATTGTTTAACAAATTGTTAGGCCTCTACATGGTTGGTGCCAATGTCCCCTGCTGCAAAAGCAGAATCCTGTAGGAAACGCTGGTGTGTGCACATATGCCTCTGGAAAGCGTGTTAATGCATGTGTGTGTGTTAGTGTGTTGTAAGTGAATTTGATGACTGTGACACGGGAAAATATAGGGCACTGTGTTCCAGAGGACAGCAGGTGCATGATGTACCTTTCTCTCACAACACATCCATCTAGTTCTCTCTCTCTCTGTCTCTTTCTGTCCCTCCCTCTGTCTTTGAAGCAAAAGCAGTCATGTGATGTTGTTTCCCATCAGAGGATATAGCAAATGCTGGATGTGTTATCTAGTATGACACTGTTGATTTAATACAGATGTTTATCTGTGTTTGCTTGTGTACGATAATGCATTTATATTGATTTCCCTCTAAATTAGAGGTGAAATGGACCCGCCAATGAGATATACACCACAGATATACGCCTATAGGGAAGCCACATGCCACATGTCATTGAGTTTAATATGATGCTGTTTAAAGAACACCGCTCATGATTTATTGAGGTTTCATATGTATGTCAGTAGCTCTCTCTATATATAGGACATATGTGCTCTCTTGACAGTAGGTCAGCACAGAAGATAACACACACTAACATACACAAGCAAGCTGTCACATATGCTTAAAAAGATTATAGGAATTAGACAGAGGAAGAAAGAGGGTTGTAATGTTTTATAAATATGGTACTACAGCATTTCCATGTTTTTTGGACATGTACCATAGTAATTCCATGGTATTTATAGCTTTGAAGTACCATGTAAATACGGTAATCATGTTAATCATTTAATACCATGGTACAGTTGAAGTCAAAAGTTTACATACACCTTGCAGAATCTGCAAAATGTTAATTATTTTAACAAAATAATAATAAAATAATAAAAAAGAGAAAATAGTTGAATTTATAAAAATTTGAATATGTAAAAATTATCCTGTTCAAAAGTATTCACACACTTAATTCTTAATTCTTCTTAGGGGGCAGCCTTGGCCTAATGATTAGGGAGTCAGGCTTGTAAATGAAAGGTTGCGGGTTCCAGTCCCAGGTCTGGCAGGGATTGAAAGTGGGGGAGAGTGAATAACCAGCGCTCTCTCCACCCTCAATACCACGACTGAGGTGAGTCCCTTGAGCAAGGCACCGAACCCCCAACTGCTCCACGGGCACTACTCACTACTGTGTGTGTGCACTGGGATGGGTTAAACGCAGAACACAAATTCCGAGTATGGGTCACCTTATTTGGCGACACGTCACGTCCTTTCCTGTCCTTTCCTGTCCTTTCCTGTCCTTTCCTTTCCTTTTTCTTAATACTGTGTTGTTACCTGAATGATCCACAGCTGTGTTTTTTTTGTTTAGTGATAGTTGTTCATGAGTCCCTTGTTTGTCCTGAACAGTTAAACTGCACTGCTGTTCTTCAGAAAAATCCTTCAGGTCCTACAAATTCTTTGGTTTTTCCACATTTTTGTGTATTTGAACCCTTTCCAACAATGACTGTATAATTTTGAGATCCATCTTTTCACACTGAGGACAACTGAGGGACTCATATGCAACTATTACAGAAGGTTCAAACACTCACTGATGCTTCAGAAGGAAAAACGATGCATTAAGAGCCGGGGGTGAAAACTTTTGAAAAGAATGAAGATGTGTACATTTTACTTATTTTTATCTTATTTTTTTCATTTAGTACTGACCTTCAGAAGCTACAGAAGATACTTCTATGTTTCCCAGAAGAGAAAATAAGTTAAATTTACCCTGATGTTCAAATTCACAAAGTTTTCACCCCCCATCTCTTATAACCTTCTGTAGCAGTTGCATTTGAGTCCCTCAGTTGTCCTCAATGTGAAAAGATGGATCTCAAAATCATACAACCATTGTTGGAAAGGGTTCAAATACACAAAAATGCTGAAAAACCAAATAATTTGTAGGACCTGAAGGATTTTTCTGAAGAACAGCAGACAGTTTAACTGTTCAGGACAAACAAGGGACTCATGAACAACTATCACTGAAAAGAACAGCTGTGGATCATTCAGGCAACAACACGGTATTAAGAATCAAGTGTATGTAAACTTTTAAACAGGGTCATTTTTATAAATTCAACTATTATTTTCTTTTGTGGACTACGTGTAAACATCTTTTATGTGAAATATCTTATTCAGGTCAGTACTAAATAAAAAATAACATGCATTTTGTATGATCCTTCTTATTTTGGTAAAATAATAACATTTTACAGATTCTGCAAGGTGTCTGTAAACTTTTGACTTCAACTGTATATATCAAAGCACTATGGTTTTGGCATCTGATACTATCACTATACCATGGTACCAACAAAGCATACTTTGAAGTACCTTGTAAATATTATAGTTGAGCATGGTAGTCAATCAGTACCATAGTTTTAACCATCTGATACTATCTTTGTACCACAGTAAGAGTAGAATTCTGTTTCTATAGCATGAATGTATAAATTAAGACTAGAAGAAAAAGTGGGTGGGTCTATTATAAAGGGAATGCATAAATGAGTGAGATGAAAGACTGGATAGTAATGAGGAAAACAAAAAAGGGTGCCAAACTGGGGTGGGAAATAAAGGCTTGAGAGTAAAGGAGGGATGAGAGATGGGGGAAGTCTATGTAGTGTGGAGCTCGAGGCAGAAAGAAAGAGAAGAGAAGGAGGAGAGATGTTGAGCTCTTTGAGGTTTCTCTGGAGGAATAATCTGTGGCCCTTGGTGTGGTGGAAATGCCACAGAGCCTTAAGCTAAGTGAGTCAAACACACTCTCCCTGTATAGATCATTACTCGGACATCAAGACATCAGGATCCTATATGATGTTAAATATATCCTCTGGGTACGATCTGAAAGCAGAAAAGAGAACAGATTCCTGGAAAGAGGTTTATGTGTGTTTGAAGTCGTAGGGTGTTCCCTTTCCTGTAACTTAAATGGAACCCTGGTATGGAAATGTGTAGTAGAAAACTCATGAAAGATTTACGTTATTTAAAAAATCCACATTGTTTTATACATATTTTGGACTATGGGGGGTCGCTATTATTTTGATGATGTGAAATGGTTGCACTCAGTGAGCTACTGCCACTACTTGTTGGTGTTTTTACTGCAACATAACTTGGAAAATAAAACACTGATTTGATGACCACAGCTACTGAAAGAGCTTACAGGTAGCAATGGATATAAGTGTAGGCTTAAACCAAATACCCGCACTATTGATTTTTCCCTACAAGGAGTCTAAACCCCCCCGGATATCGAGTGAAATCCACTCTGCGAAACTCCTTCAGTGGCTGCGGCGTCATGACAAGCGTCGACATGTTTACATCCTGCCAGGATGGCATCTAGTGTTACTTGTCTCTGCCATTTATAAGCTCTTTCAGTAGCTATGGTCTACTAAAAGCCTCAAAGGCATCAGTGTTGAAGTGAAAAGAACAAAGATGCTGATTTTTAGGAAGTTTTATTCATCCATAGGTAGTGTTGTCAAGTCTATGGATTCCCATGAAACTGGGCTACTTTAACACTGTTTCTGTAGGTTGTTTTTCATGTCCGTGGGTTGAAGCAACCCCAATAATGTGATATTTAGCCCCTGGAATAGGAATTGCACCAGTCGAACCCCGCCTAAAATGTGTATTATGTATATTGTAAAGAAGTTTCATGTGCTCATCAAGGCTGCATTTATTTGATAAACAATACAGAAAAAACAGTAATATTGCAAAATGTTATTACAGTATAAAATAATGTTTTTTATTTTCATTTAATTTAAAATATAATATATTCCTGTGATGCAAAGCTGAATTTTCATCAGCCGTTACTTCAGTGTCACATGATCCTTCAGAAATCATTCTAATATGCTAATTTATTATCAATGTTGAAAACAGTTGTGATGCTTAATATGTTTTTGGAATCTGTGATACTTTTTTTTCAGGATTCTTTGATCAATAAAACGTTCAAAAGAACAGCATTTATTTAAAATAGAAAGGTTTTCTAACAATGTACAATACTGTTCAAAAGTTTGGGGTCAGTAAATTTTCATTCTTTCTTTTTTTATAAAGAAATTAATACTTTTATTCACCAAGGATGTGTTAAATTAATAAAACGTGATAGTATAGATTTACATTGTTAGAAAATATGTATATTTTGAATAAATGCTGTTTAACTTGTTATTCATTAAAGAATTCTAAAAAAAGAATCACAAGTTCTAAAAAAAGATTTGGCAACTGCTTCCAACACTGGTAATTCTAATAATAAATCAGAATATTACAATGATTTCTGAAGGATCATATGACATTGATCAAGACTGTATTAATGGCAGCTGAAAATTTTGCCATCACAGGAATAAATGACATTTTAAAATATATATTCGATTAGAAAATGGATATTTTAAATTCTTTTTGATCATATAATTGCAGCTTTGGTGACAATAATAGAATTTGTGCTTGAATACACTAAAAGGTCTGATGTGCTGTATATAGTACAGTGAAGTTGGCTCCGTTTCAAATTTCACTGCAAAGAGCCGGTTGATGTTTTTAGGGTTAATGTACTCTAAATGAGGTTGCGAACATTGTAAAATGAGGTCAAGTGTTGGAGTGGGGTTAGGTGTGTTGTAATGTGTGCTTCTGCTTTGGATTTGAAAGAAAAGCGCTTTGAATGAGCTCAGCTCTCGGAGTGGAATCAGTAAAGATCAAGTTAAGGGTTAAAGAAGGGTAATGTGTGTGGAAATGAGTGTGTGTGGAATAGTAAAGGACTTCTGTTAACTGTATAATAAAAAACCGCCTAGACCAGCACATTTTGTCTGTTTAAGCTTGCAAAAGAAATACGCAATATACACTCTCAGGTTACCTTTGTACCTTTTTTCTGAAAGTGCATACATTATTTGTTTCATCTTTAACTCAGAGTTAAACAGTGTTGTGAATATGAATCACGACTCAAGTCTCCTGGTGGTCGACCTTGTAGCTCTGAACTTGTTTATAAGAGGCATCATCTGTGTTTTGGTTGATTCTGTCTGAAGCTGTCACCGCCGGTAAAACACTTAGGCCGGGAATGTTGCCCATGGCAACGGTCGCCCCGTTTATAATGACACTGCAGCCAGCAGGCGACCAATGAGAGCGCTTTTGCTGGCTCAGGGTGACCAGTCAGAGAAGGACAGAGAGTTGATGTCACCTGTTCCTAGAAAGATTCTTGAGAATATTTACAGGTGTCTGTGAAAGCGAATACATGTGTGGTGACCTTTTATCTTTGCAGCATTTTCTGTTATGTAAAGACTGCACTGTCTGACACTGACTCATTACAGTCTAGAAGTGTGCAGTGCTGCAGTTAAGTGCGTATCAAGTCGTTCTCAAAGCAAGTCAGTCCTCTCGATGGCCACCTTGGTAATGCTGTTTCTCACTTGTCAAACTGTCATAGACACTGAGGGGGAGCTCTTACACCCAAATATTCAGATTAAAAATCAATTTAAAAATCAACAAATATTCAGATTAGTGCTTAAGTAATATGGAATTTTGACTAAAAATGTTCACTTGTTCACAAGTTAAATGCAATTATTTATTTATTTATTTATTTATTTAAATTTAAAAAATGTTAACCCAGCTACTGGTGATTTTACATTTGTAACCATAGGTTACAGATTACAAATTACCCTATCTGAAATGTAAGAAGTACTGTAACTCTTTCAATTACTTGATTAAAATAATGTAACTGATTACATTTACTTTGCTAAATTTAAAGTTTTCTCAATTTGAATGGGTCATAATTTTCAAACATTTAAAGCTGGCAGGGTTAACCTTGCAATAGTACTCAACACTGAGTATTTTCAGACTTTCAAAATCCTTCATCATTTGAGATATGATTGTAATCATTTAATTTCAAGCACAGCCACCACAGAATGAGACTTGAGCACTTCTTTTTACTTTGAAATCGTTCTGAGGTTAAATACTGATTTAAAATCATGACAAGATATAGTTTAATAGCTATGATACTGTTTGTAAAATCAAATCTTTGCATAGCTATGACAGGAAAAACTGGAATCTAACAATGCCTTGGAAAACAAAACCAGTTAATTTTAAAAATAAAGCATATACACAAACACAAATAGGAAATAAAAGTTACCTAGTTATTGAATAAGTATGTGTCTTATACAGTGTCCTAAACTCCTGAAACATTTGTCTCATATTTTAGAGCAGCCAATGCAATTGTGGAACAGAATCAGTCTAGTTTGTGCGTTTGTAAAAATATTCCCCCTAATGTAATCCAATTGTTAACATTTTTATAAGTAACTGTAATTTAATTACACATTTTTCTTAGTTACATTTATTTTGGAACTACATTCAATTACATAATTTCGTTACATGTAATTAGTTACTCCCCAGCACTGTTTGTGAAAAAATATTAAAAAGGTGTCGATTTTTTTTTTTTGTGGATGAATGTTTATGGATAAAAAATTGTAACAAAATACAGAATTTTTGAATTTTTGTTTTCTATTGTGCTGCTATGCTATAATAAGCTATATACATACATTTAAAAGTTTTTTAATACATTTAACAAGTGTGAAATTGATCAAAAGTGACATTTAAAGACATCTGTCAAATAAATGCTGTTCTTTTGAATTTTGTATTCATCAAAGAATCCTGAAGAAACATTAAAACATTAAACATTTTCAACAATATAATATGAAATATGAAATATAGAAAAGGCTTATTATAAAATGTTTCTTAATTATAAGAAATCAGCATTTTAATAGGGAATAAATAATTACTGGCTCTTACACTCACTAAGCTATTTCATTAGTATTAAATAAAAATTACAGTTATATTATAGTACACTTAAAAAAACGTTGCTATGCTAAACTTTACTCTTTTTAAAAATTCATTTTTTAACATTTTTAAACCTAAAATTAGCCAGCTTTTATTTTGGCGGGTTGTTTTTCATGTCTGCAGGTGACGTAAATGACGTAAGCATCGTGATATTTATACCCTAATGCAAAAAACATGAACTAAAAAACATGTATTTTACTCCTCGAAACACGGGAAGTAAAATACTAGATACCCCTTTACCGAACGCTATTGGGCTAGTTTATAATAAATTATAAGAAATAATAAATTGTGAAAAAATACATACATTTTACCTCGTCAGATTTATTGATTTATTTATCATTTGTCAATTTTTTTTTTTTTCTTTTGTCATAAAATGAATCCTGACATAAAGCAAAAAGCGAGACCTTTACTACACCTTTACTACTAGGTTGAATGATTTTGTTTTGTCCTGTAAAGTGCATTTCTTTCTTTGTATGTTTATATAAGTGATAATGTTTATAAAAATATCTACTACTTTTCTTGTCAAGCTCTTCTGTGTGATATGGACTGCAGTGAGGAAGAGTGTTTGGTGTGTGAGTGTGTGTGGAGCTCAAAGGAAGTGCTGCATGTGTAATGATCCATGAGAACGAGGCATGCATGAAAGAGATGGCAGAAGAGAGGAGATTTGCATATAATAGTGAAGTGGTGGGAAAGAATAAGAGATGCTATTGTTTTGTTTTGTTTTTCAGAGGCTTGTGATGCATGTTTGTGTTTATGTGGGGTTTTTAGAAGGAATTCATTTTGGTTAAAATAATATTTCACAATAGTAAAACTTTAAAATATATTAAAGTATAAAATGTTTATGGCGTTTATATGGTTATATGATGTTTGACTGAGAGTGAAAAAACAGGAAAGGAGAGAAATCACCTTGTTACCTTGTTTTTTTGGATATGGTACCATAGTATTACCATGTGTTTTGGACATACTTGCATTGCATTATGAATGCTTTTAATTTCCAAACGCAAAATCAAGCTTGCATACAGTAGCTAACAGCATTAACGAATTGCGTGCACACACATATTTACCGTCACACTTCTCTGTTTCCTTCCCGCTCTTCCCCGTGCTGAGCCCAGTGTTGACGGTCTCAGAGGAGGTGCTGAGTTTGGTGTTGGGATCTCGTCTGGGTTTGGGTGGGGGCTGTTTTCGTGAAGTGGGACTCCCCTCCTCTTCTCCCCCTCCCACTGAGTGCAGAGACTGCGAGCGTACGGTGAAGCCCGGCCCGCAGGGAGGAGGAACGCGGTCCTGAGGGGCTGGCATCGTCATGAAGCCCATACGAAAGTGTTTGCCTGCGTATCCTCCTCCTTCTGTCACACGCGCCACATCCTCACCAATCCTGAAGACACAAAGAGAATTTACTTTAGCATTTCACAAAGTGTTGAACTTGCGCCCATCTATGTATCTCAGCATTTTAGCATTATTTAGAGTTTTCATTTACTTCACACCGACAGAATACCAGCACAGATTAATGTTCTATTACAGATTAATGTTCTGTACTAGTCTGACATTCATTAATGTGAATTCACAAAGAATACCACAAACAGCACATATTCATTTAGACAGACCAGAGATCAGGGGAGGATGTTTGTGGAGATTTAGAACTGGAAAAAACACTCATGCAAAATAACTGAGAAAGTAGGATATGTGTTGTGGTCTAAAAATGACTATTTTGTACTATGCTACTGTGATAGAATATGCTTTATACATGGATTTAAAGAGTTTTTAATGCATTTATTTAACAAAGAAGCATAAATTGATCAAAAATGACAGCAAAGACATTTAAAATGATCAGGACTTTAAATCGGGTATCACGAATAATTTGATTTAGATCAGGACTTCTGATCGGGTTTGTGAATCATTTGATTTGGATATCGATTTCGGAATATTTGTATCACGAATCAACTGATTTAGATTGGGACTTCGCATTGTGAATCATTTGATTCAGATTAAGACTTTGGAGTGGGTTCACGAATCATTTGATTAGATCAGAACTTTGCATATCGTGAATCGTGATTTAGATTGAAACCTCAAGTTGCGTATTGCGAATCATTTGATTTAGATCTGAACTTCAGAGTTCCTGAATCTTTGAATCATTGGGTTCTTGAATCATTCAGCGAATTGAATGATTTGCAATCCGCACACCCGAATCCTGATCTAAAATGATGGTTCGAGACTTCAGAGCATGGATTGCAAATCATTTGATTCAGATCGGGACTTCTGAGGTTTTTTTCAGATTTTTTTCTTATAGAGTAGAAAACATCAAACCATGAGTAAGATCTCTGATTGAAGTCCTAAAAAAAGTAATGCTTGAAAAGTCCTTGAAAGTCCTGGAATTTTATTTTATTATTAATCATTTGATTTAGATTGGAAACTTGTGTATCACAAATCATTTGATTCAGATCAGGACTTCAAATCGCGTATTGTGAATCATTTGATTTAGATCAGGACCAGATCAGGATTATTTTAATGTAATCTGTACAAACGCTGGCGTGAAAAAAGCGTTGAAGTCCTCGTAGAACTCGTAATTACTACTTGTATTCTGTGAATTTTCAGAGAGCTCTGACTTTTTCCATGTGACCACTGCAGATTCATTTAGGTTGCTGTTAAGTATATGCGCTGTCGGTTTTAGCCAGTGTTGCCAGGTCTGCAGTTTTCCTGCAGAATTAGGCTACTTTAACAGTGTTGCCGCAGGTTGTTTTGACATTTATTGATAAGTAACGTGATATTTATCTCCTAATGGCAATTTTCCCAGAGGAACTGCTCCAAAAAAACGCATATTTTTACATGATTTTTACTGGGAACCCCACTGAAATGCGATTGGGCTTATTTTGAGTAGCATTTAGGCAGGTTTTGTTGTGAAAACCTGGCAACCCTGGCGCTGCCGAGTGAAGTACATCAGTGAATGAATGAAATGACACAGTTTTTGTCTTTTGCTGTAAAACCAGCAGTGCATAGCCTAGATTTATTTGTTCAGTTCAGAATTACTGTAATTGCGAAATTCCAACTTTTAAAAAGCATTCAAGTCGTCGTAGAATGAGGTAATTACTACTTGTAAACTGGGAATTTTCTGAGAGCTCCAACTTGTACCATGTGACCACTGCAGATTCATTTCGGCACTGATAGTGTTGCCATAAAAATGCAAATATATATATATATATATATATATGCACACACATATACGCATTAGACTTTGTTGTGAAGGGTAATGATACTCTTGTAACAGCTAACTTTTATCTCTGTTCTGTTTTTCTGTAGAGATTATTTAATTGTCAATGCTTTTTAAACATTTTATATTTTATTTTGTGTATCTTAAGCAATATAAATGTGACACATTATTCTACATTTGTAACGTGAGAATGTTACAGAGGAAAGGAGAATTCCCTTTATCCATCTATCCGTTCCCTCATAACTTCATGAATCTATCTCGCCTAAAAGTCATTTCTGCATAATCCAATTCAGAGCAATTTGGTTGGATTTTGAGATGATTTCTACGCAGAATATCCTATAAAAATTGAGTTACTTTCATCTGTCTGTTCATGAGAAATTGCAAGAGAGACAGAGAGGGAGAGGAGGAAGGGGGCAGTCAGTTCAATTGCTGTCTCTCAAATTCTCTCTCTCTCTCTCTGTTGGAGGAAAACTAATCATACTAAAGGGCAGACAGGATTTACTCGCGTTGGCTTTAAGTAACCATTCACTCACAAACACACACTCACACACACATATTGTGTGTGTGTAATCAGAGGGGAGGGTGTGGTGTTGTGGTCCTTCATAAAGAATGATTGAGAGTCTGTCTGCCATCCTCACTGCACCAGTGTCCCTCATCTCTCCACATCCTCTCTCTCTGCTTCTCTCCTTGCATCCTGTCATCCATGTGTGTTGTCATCTGTCTTGTCTTTCTTGTATCGTCTGCAATTTTTCCCTCCCTCTCAGTGGTCACACTGCACACTGTCTTGAGTGACCAGTCATCGCTTTTTCTTTCCTTTTTTTTCATTTAGACATTTTTAGAGGAAAATAATGACCAAATGGCCAATCAATCACTTATTTTAGTTTTTCATATGCTGATTAAAGTGAAAAAAACAAAACAATTAAAACTATAATGCCCATGACAGAAAATCAAATTGAGGCTTTAAAGACTAAATCACCAGCAAACATAAAAAAAAATGTCTGAAAGCACCTCAAAATATGATTCATTTCATATCATTTCAGTAACAGACTAGATCATGGTGACCTCACTGATGGATGTTCACATTAGCATAGATGTGTAGTGCTTACTATTCCTGCTGACAAGACCAGCTTAGACCAGCATAGCCTAGTTTATGCTGACTAGTTTGCCGCTTGCCTGTGTGTGTCTGTGTCAGGTTTCGCCTGTGTTGTGTGGAGCAGATGTCTCCAAATGGCAGTAAAACTTGAAATCACTTTCATTGTGGGGAGCAGCTAATGGCCCTCACAAGGACAATAGATTAATAAACATAATAAATAATGTCTTAATGAAAATGCTGAAAGGTTTGTGTGAGGGTTTAAGAGTAGGGTTAGGAGATATATCATTAGCTCAGTGTAAATCAATAGATTGATTTAGATGGAAAGTCTCTTCCTTGACAGAATAACAAATGTGTGGATGTGAAGGGTTAAAGGTCATGAGAATAGTGGTCAGTAGGGCAAAGCTTGGATTTTTAAAGCTAATGGATTTAAAGGGATAGTTCACTCAAAAATTAAATTTTTGAACTAAAACAAATAGAAATTTAGCATCAGGTACTCACTAATGGATTCTCTGCAGTGAATGGGTGCTGTCAGAATGAGTCCAAACAGCTGATAAAAATATCACAATAATTCACAAGTAATCCTCACCACTCCAGTCCATCAGTTAGTGTCTTGTGAAGTGAAAATCTGTGTGTTTATAATAAACAAATTCATTGTTTAACCTACGTTTTAATTTTAAACTGTTACTTCGGGCCAAAATACCATTTTGTAATGTATAACGTATCCTCCTGTTGTCCTCTCACATCAAAATCCACCAACATATAATTGTTTAAAACTGTTTCAGACTGTTGTCACTTGTAAATGGTGCTTGATCTGTGCATATTTTTCTCCTGATTCAGACAAGATGATTTTTTCACTGGAAAAAAACAATATTATGGATAAAGACTCATATTTTAGCAGGAAGCAATGGTTTGCATCAATCTTAGTCATATATTTGTTCCTTACAAATGTTGATGGACTGAAGTTGTGTGGATTATTTGTGGATTATTGTGATGTTTTTATCAGCTGTTTGGACTCTCATTTTGACGGCACCCATTCACTGCAGAGGATCCATTGGTGAGCAAAAAATATAATGCTAAATCTCTTCTGATGAGGAAACAAACTCATCTACATTCAGGATGACCTGAGGGTGAACAAATTTTCAGGAAATTGTAAAATTTGTGCGAACTATTTCTTTAAATGGGTAAACCGTAAACCGAGAAACTAAAATTTCCTTCATCTTTTGACATATAAGAGGTCATTGTACTATAAAATAGGGCTGCAAAACGATTAATCACGATTAATTGCATTCAAAATAAAAGTTTGTTTACATACTGTATGTGTGTGCTGTGTGTATTTATTATGTATATGTAAATATACACACAAACATGGATATATTAAGAAAAAATCTGTTAGATTTATATATAAAATATGTATATATAATGAAATTATATGCATATAATATATATATATATATATATAATTTTATATATAAATTATAAATATACAGTACATACACACATATGGTGTGTAAACAAACTTTTATTTTGAATGCAAATAATTGTGATTAATTGTTTTGCAGCCCTACTATAAAAACATCCTGCAAGTCTCAGAACTCAAAATTTTGTCGTTAGTCTAAAAACAGCTTATATTGAAGGCAGTCTGCCAAAACGACAGCTTTTGGAATGTTCTACTCTGTGATGTAATAGTGTGGATAAGCACCGCCTCCGCAGAAGAAGATCGTCATCGCTGCCTGTTTAGCCCCGCCCACCGATTAGCGCAAAGTGTTTACCAGAGAGGTGAACGTGCAGGTCTACGCAGAAACCAAACGATAAAGATGGCTCCGAATACAAGAAGATGCTCTCCAGTGCCAATTTGTGAGAAAAAAGTCTTTGCATTGCCTTCCTTCTGATCCCAATTTTAGGAAAGAGTGGATGAACTTCAGTTCTCACGTCAGTAAGAACTTGGTCCTTTGTTCACTTCATATTACCGCGAATTTGCTTACAATTACCCATAGCGTCAACGACGGAACGCTCATTTCCTTATCTCAGGGAACCGAGGTTACGTGGGATTTTCAAAAAGATTGAAACTAAAAGATGATAATGTGTCGACTATATTGGATCCAACAGTAACGTTGCGACAAAAGTGTGAGAAACTGTTTTCATTACGTGGTCACTATGGCTTTGTCTCTTCTTACGAATCATTTGATTTGTGTTGAATTTATGCGTTTTAAACCTAAATCACAGCGGCATCCATCTATGAGAATGAATGGCTGTTAGCCAGTCATAGTAGTGGGTGTCTACAATCCGCCATGCCTATTCAAACAGAAATAGCCTATTATTTCTAAATTATGATGTTTTTTGATATAAAAAATCTTGATAACATTATAAGTGGACCTCAAAGAAGTTTGCAGTGACTAGCATTTAGTTACACTTATACATATGCATGCATCCATATACAGTATTGACGGCTTTGTACTATATATTTCTGTTTGAAGTACAAACTAATCTCAATGGACGCAGAGATTCAGGTGTGCCTGAAGCTGCTCTGTATGCTGTCTATACCCGTGCGTGTGTGTGTTTGTGTGTGTGCAGTACTGATGTGTTATATTTGTCTGTATTGATCAGAGCTCAGTAAATAAACTTCTGTCTTTGGCTGTCCAGCAATTCACACCCATCAGCCCACCTCTAATATATCAACCTCTTGTCTATAATCTTTATCCTGCACTGTTCTTTTAATGCGTGGTTTGAATAATGTTTAAATATTTTTGTCAGACTCTGGCTTTTCCATCCCTTTCTGTCTCGTCTTGCTTTCTCATCCAGAGACGGTTCTCTGAATTATTATGACTGTTTTCCTCCCTCTCTCTATCCGTCTAGCACATGCACTACTGAGGTAATGCACCAATCAAAGTGACCTTTCCCTGACCTTCACTGATATGTCAATGTCCATGTTATTGATCTGAGCACGTCTGTTGGTTTCTTCTTCAAAACACTGCCTTTTTGTAGCATTTCCCTTTCGTTTTTGTTGTTGATGTTTACATCAGGTCATAGTGACACTGGTTTTGTCAGCGTAGAGGATACCATTGACTGGGGTTTGCGTTAGACACCAAATTGCTTTCAGGGCTTCTGGCTGCTGCCATGGCAACCATGTCAAAACTATTTCCAGGCAATTTATTGAACATGAATTATCATTAATATCTGAAAAGCTGTGTTAGACAGTTCACTTCCTCTCTGTCCTGTGCAGTTGTGACGTAAACATGTACACAAACACAGCCACACTACTAGAATGAATCTAACAACTAAGAGGAAATGCCCAGATTATTTTTATCCCTTAATTAGTTGTATTTTCCATGAAAATTAAGCTTATTTTTGGAACCAGCAAGCCTGTTTTCATTATGAATATTTTTTATGACCATTAAGTGCATCCTCCCTTCTGCAATTATCATTAATGTTATGTGAAAAATATTTCATTACTGTAATTCAAAATATGTGCAAATTGCAAAAACTGTTAAACCGTAAATTGAACGAAGGTACATTTGTACAGTTAATATTTATTTTTGCATTTTATAAAATTTTATATTATTTGTATTTTTTTTAAATTTCTATTAATTTTTTATATTATTATTATTATTATTATTATTATTATTAGAGTTTACAAAAAAATGAAAATGCATCTGGACAGAATGGTTTTCATTACTTTATTAAAGTAATGACTTTAAAATTGTTATATTGTTTTAAAAATAATGTTGCATCTAAAAAAGCTTAATGGTTATAAAATTAACTTTATTTTCTTTATGCATGAAAAAAAATTTGTATTATTTTCAGATGATAAGATATTATGACATTATTTTCATGACGATTAAGCATATCCACCCCTCCCCCAATTCTCATTAGTTGTGTAACAAAGACAATTCTCATTAGCTGAATATAAAAAAGAAAATATATAATAGTTAAATTGTAAACTGTAGTATATTTGTAAAGTTAATGTTTATTATTATTATTATTATTTTAGTATTTTATTCATTATTTTAATGTATATTTTATTACAGATTTAATATTTTATATATTAAATAATAATTGTATATATTTTATATATTAAATATTATTAATTAATAAGTTTTTGTTTTATTATTTATTATTATTTTTATGTTAAAAAAAAGTTCTGTATTACAGCATTGACACAAAGTGATGTTCTTGTTCTGAAAATAATATTTTCTTAAAAAGAAAAAAGCTTAATGGCTCTACTTTTTTTAATGCAGAATATTATTTCTTATTATTTTTAAATGATTTTCAGAGTGAAATCTAACCTGGACATTTCTTAGTGAGGTTCACCAACCTGTTTTACCAGCACACCAAAGAAAGTTTGCTTGTTTTAATAAAAGTATGTTTTAAAACAACTCATAAAACCTATATACAGAGAAACAAATGTAGGTCCATTTAAAGAATATTTCATATCCAATCCAATCATATTCAAATTCTCATCAACATTCACACACACTCGTACATGAGAGTGAGGTGAGTTGTAACAGGATTTATGGTATTATGTAGGCCCTTTAAGGTCATCAGATCCAGATTTTCCATCATGTGTGTCCTTGGCCGGCCTTTTCTCTATATGTGATAACAATTGAGTGACACATCCAAACCTGCCTTTTGTTGTGTGTGTGTTTTAAGAGAGTGTGTGCATGTGTCCTCAGGGGCTAGCAGTCTAAATTTAGAGACGAGAGGGAGACGAGGACCAAGCCCACTGTTGCCATAGAAACTCACCCCTCTGTCTCCATGGTGACAGACCCTGTTTTTTTTCCTCTCCAGGCTGAGGAGGTGTGACTTTAGGCCCTCCCACTGTCACTGTTTATATGTGTGTTTTGATCCTCTTTCATGAGTTATATTAATGAAATTTGATCTGCATTCTGTAATCCTGATTGTTTAATCTCACTAAAACACCTTAGAGAGAGAGACAACCCACAGATAAACTCGAACACTCTGTGTGTCATTGACCTCCTGTCTGTATAAAGAACACCCCACTTACGCTCCATTACTGTGGTAAGCTGTATGACAAGAGGGCCAACACTCAGAGCTCTCAGAGAGATGCTAAAGAGGAGGAAAGAACCCAAGGTTGGATTACAGGGTACAAACAGGAGGAAATGAAGGGTTAAAGGGGCAGCAGAAGAGAAAATGAGGGGGTTGAGAGGACAAGTTGCTGGTAAAGAGAGAAGTGCTAAAACGGAGGAGGAAAGGAGGAATGAAAACAGAAATGAGAGGGTGGAGGGTTGTGTGTTAAAGGATTAGTTCACTTCCAGAATAAAAATTTGCTAATAATTTACTCACCCCCATGTCATCCAGGATGTTCATCTTTCTTTCTTCAGTCAAAAAGAATTAAGGTTTTTGAGGAAAACATTCCAGGATTTTTCTCCATATAGTGGACTTTAATGGTGGCTAATATGTCGAAGGTCTGAATTGCAGTTTCAATGCAGCTTCAAAGGGCTCCACACGATCCCAACCGAAGAATAAGGGTCTTATCTAGCAAAATGATTGGTCGCTTTCTAAAAAAAAAAAAAAAAATGTATATACTTTTCAAACAAATGCTCATTTCGCTTTGCAATGCGCATGTGTGTCTTCATGCATTATGTAATCACGTTGGAAAGGTTATGCACGGTTAGTTCTTTGTCTGTGTATTTTGGTTCAAAAAGGGTAGGGTAGGTCGAGCTAGTGCAAGACGAGCATTTATGGTTAAAAAGACTATAAATTTGTTTGTTTGGGGTTTTTTTTTCATTAGATAAGACCCTTATTCCTAGAGCCCTTTAAAGCTGCATTGAAACTGCAATTTGGACCTTCAACTTGTTGATCCCCATTAAAATCCTCTATATAGAGAAAAATCCTGGAATGTTTTCCTCAAGGACCTTAATTTCTTTTCGACTACAGAAAGAAAGACATAAACATCTTGAATGACATGGGGATGAGTAAACTATCAAGAAAATTTTATTCTGGAAGTGAACTAATCCTTTAAAGACAGAATTAGATCAAAGCTTTGTTTATATGTTAATATCTTCATGCTTTATTAAAGCAATAAGCTCCAAGAAGCCATGGTTTACAGTGAATTTATAACAGCTAAGGGACGTTGTTAGGTATGACACGAAGCGGTGTGCCTAAAACCCACTTAGCTGTTATAAATTCAATGTAAACCACACCTTCACAGGGCTTACTGCTTTTATATAACAGTTATTCCATATACGTAGTAAGGTTTCACAAAATAAAACTGAGCAAATAAAGTGTGATTTCTTAAAAACAGTATTCTTCCACCAAACAGTGTAGTTTCTCAGAAGCAGTTGTGGTTGCAACAAAGTGGTTGCTAAGCAACACACAAAAGTAAACAAAGGTGTATGTTTGTAGAGTAATTTACAACAGCTTAGAATGCAGCTCAACCAATCAGAATCAAGGACTGGAACTATCCATTTCATAAAGTTGCATTTAGCGATAATACAGTTTACACTTTGCAATGATAAGCAATCAAGTGAGATATGCTACATAATACTATATATTGGCCTATGCAAGTGCTGTATGTATGCAGATATTTATATATATATATTATATTCAGTCCATACAAGAGCTGAGTGACAATATAGATACATTTTACAACAAAAAAAATTTGCCAGTTGAGATTTGCTATATTTGTTTGCTATGATATTGTACGTATGTGATTAAAATTGGATATAATATACACATACAACATACATACAAATACAACTTTATAAATAGAGCTTTGCAATAATGCAGTTTACATTTTGTGATGGGGTGTGCGATATCACCATTTTTATTAATTAAAATGTCTCCACAATCTGCTTTTGAAGAAACATCGTAGTATTGTGCTATCAGTTGCTGTTTTGGTCAAGGTTGCTATTCAAAACTAGCCCATAACTAGCCCAGTCGCATTCCAGGGGCTAAATATCACGTTATTGGGGTCATGAAAAACAGCCTGCGGCAGCAGTGTTAAAGGGAGACTTGGGTATTAAGACGTGTATGTCTTAATATAACGTAAATGATGCCTCTTACTGAAATATGTAGTAGAAAACCCATGAAATATTTACGTTATTTAAAAAAATCTACATTGTTGTATATTTGGAACTATGAGGGGCACCATTATTTTGATTGCGTAAAACAGTTGCACTCTGTGAGCTAATGGCACTATCTGCTGCTTTTACTGCAACAAAACTTTAAATACAAAAATAAATTTTCCCCACAAAGAGTCTAAACTCCCCCAGATCGAGTAAAATCTGTGCTGAGAAACTCCTTCAGTGGCTGTGGCGTCATGACAAGCGTTAGCATGTTTACATCGTTTGTAAGCTCTTTCAGTAGCTGTGGTCTACTAAAAGCCTCAAAGGCATCAGGGCTAAAGTGGATAGAACAAAGATGCGAGATGTATTATTCATCCACAGGAATTTTACCATTCTTTTCTCCTCTTCTTATTGCTAGGAAAGCAGTTACATCTTCTACAAAGACTTACATCGCTTCTCTTGTTGCGCTTTGACTGAAAATTACATTCAAAAGTCGCACAATGTGGCATCGTATCTGTATTTTATTTTCCAACTTGCTTATTCCAAGATGTGTTGTGGTAAAAATAGCAACAGATAGTGCCAGTAGCTCATAGAGTGCAACTATTTTAGGTAATGAAAATAATGCCACCCC
The DNA here is from genome assembly GCA_012976165.1 of Labeo catla. Classification (NCBI taxonomy): domain Eukaryota; kingdom Metazoa; phylum Chordata; class Actinopteri; order Cypriniformes; family Cyprinidae; genus Labeo; species Labeo catla. The sequence goes on from VONZ01000350.1 coordinate 666,051, forward strand.
CCATAGATCAAAATATGAATAAAACAATGTGGATTTTTAAATAACATAAATCTTTCATAGGTTTTTCTATTACATATTTTAATAAGAGACATCTTTTATGTTACATTAAGCCATACAAGTCTTAATACCCAGGTTTTCCTTAAAAGTGGCCCAATTCCGCGGGAAAACCATGGACTTGGCAGCACTAGTTTTGGCGACTCCGTCTCAATATACTGTACAACGCGACATCAAAAGTTCACTCAGCAGTACAGTTACACTTAACAGGACACTGCGCTTATTTGCAATCACAAAAGTACATTATTTGCATGTGCTTTAAAGCCTTGCCATTTAAATATTTAATTCTTCTGCTATTCTGATGTGTTTTTTTCTGAGCGCGTACACCGCGCACACTAAAAAGCCTGTCAAACAGTGCCTGATTACTCGGTTATATTCATGCCTGATTGTGCTAATACTGTCAAAAACACACAAGGTTTACATATGAACACAGTTGGTTATATCTAAAGTTATATCTGAAAGTAAAAATTGAGAGAAACTAATTGTACTAAACATACTGCCGCTTGTCATTAAAAGGGACAGTTCACTCAAAAATCAAAATTATGTTATTATTTACTCACTCTAATGTTGTCCCAAACCTGTATTAATTTCTTTTCTTGTGCTGAACACATAAGAAGATATTTTGAAGAATGTGGGAACCAAACAGTCCCTATTGACTTTGATAGGAAAAAAAAACAATATGGAGGTCACTGGGACCCAGTTTGCCATATTGCCCCCTATTTTGTGACTACATAAACAATCACCCATCCAAGATTTGCTATATATTATATATGAATTAAAATGGGCCCTGTTTACTTTTAATATCACTTAATATACACAAAACAGGTTGGTGAATCTCACAAAGAAATGTCTAGGTTGTACTGTATCCTGAAAATCGTTTGAACGTAATAAATTATATAAATAATGTACCTCAGAAACACGTCATTGCCGAAGCAAAATTGGTTTGCATACAACAGTTTGTTCCAAATTTAGCTGCATAGAAGTCAAAATAACAATAAAGGCAATACGAATGCACTGGAATATCATTACGCGCACAAACCTCGGGCTGCTGTTAGATTCATCAAAGCATCCTTTTGTGTCTGTCTTTTATTAGACTGGCAGAACTGTCTGTTCTAAATTACTCTCCGTCGCTCACACACACACAGCATAATGGCCGAAGGTTTTCATTGACTCTGTGTTTGTCTCTCTAATATCCAGCTATTTCCTCATTGACTTTTAGAGCTCAGGACCAGTGACCTTTATCTCCCTGATTTTCTCTCACTCTATTTCCACACATAGGCGACTAGCATTCCAAATGTTAAAGAGCACAACATACTAACATAAATGTCACTCACAATTTTCTCAAGAAATCTAGCTAATAATACCGCCATTAGTATGCTGTGCTCTTTAACATTTGGAATGCGCACAATATGGCAGTTAAATTAACTAGACTTAGGTGTTTGTCTAAACTGAAATCATATTTTTTATATTCCCTCAATAACTATTGTCTTTATTAAAGAACATACAGTTCTGGAACACAGAACTGTTCTAGAATCACAAAATAAATTGTGGTTAATTTAATATATACAATTAATTAACCATGTTAATTAAATACGTCAGTAAAACAAGTTGAAAACAACCAGCTTTGTCATAATTATCCATTTTAGAATATATGAAAGTGGGGCCTTTGAACAGTGAATTGGACAATGAGGGGCCTTTAAGTCAGAAAGGTTGTACCTTTTGAAAAATACCATCCCAGTGACAGCTTTTGTACCTTTTTTCCAAGAAGAAGCAAAAACAGTGCAGAATAAGCTGTACGTTGAATTTTAAATACTTTGATTTAGGGGTTTGTTCAAATTCCAAATATGAACAACAGTAATAGCCAATAGCATTATTATTATGTGGAGTATTCACATTTACATAAGTCTGTCCCTAGCCGTGCGTGTTTACCTCTTGATAGCTTCCTCTTGCCGTCTCTTCTTCTGGTTTTTCTCCTGTAGGTATGTCCAGTGTGTGTGGTTGCGGACGCGGTCGCTCTCTCGGGCGATGTCAGAAGCGTTCTGGATAACCAGCTCATCATACGCCCTCAGACCGCTGTCCTCCACGTACTGCAGGAAATGTGTGCACTCGTCTTCCCCTGAATCCATCCTTCAGCACAGCAGAGAGACTGCCTGGTAGAAGAGAAAGAGAGAGAGAGAGAGAGAGAGAGAGAAAGAGAGAGAGAGACTTGAGTGTCTCACACACAATGTCATTCTGTCCTCTTGGGAGCTTGTTTTTATGAAAAAAAAAAACACTGAACTGGAGGTACAGGTGGGACGTATGCATACACACACACACACACACACACACACATGTTGGGTTTACATGTTTTATGGGGACATTCCATAGGCGTAATGGTTTTTATACTGTACAAACCGTATTTTCTATCACCCTACACCTACCCTACACCTACCCTACACCTAGCCCTCACAGGAGACTGTGCACACTTTTACTTTCTCAAAAAAACTCATTGTGCATGATTTATAAGCCTGTTTCCTCATGGGGACCTCACAAATGTCCCCACAAGGTCAAAATTTACTGGTATTACTATCCTTGTGGGGACATTTGGTCCCCATAACGTGATGAATACCAGGTGCACACACACACACACACACACACACACACACACACACACACAATGGCATGTTCTCAAGGGAATATGTTATCCTTTAACACTGAAGAACATGATTCACTGCTGGGAAAGGGCAAGAACTAGTATGTTTAACATGTTTACATAGCTACCTAAAATGATTATGAGGAACACAAAATAAATTATTTACATAATACAGTTAATTAAAATTAACGTAGACTAACAGAGCCTAAGGGAAAATAGAATCACATTTTTATTCACTTTGTGTATTTATCTATCTATCTATCTATCTATCTATCTACCCATTCGTCCAACCATCCATCGTTATACCCTTTTCTCTGTCACTTCCATCCATCCATCTGTCCATTTAGTCATCATTCTATCCTTCTGTCAATTCCATCCATCCATCCATTGTTCTATCCTTCTCTCTATCTGTCCATTCCATTCCATCCATCCATCCATATATGCATCGTTCTATCCTTCTCTCAATCTCTCCATTCCATCCAACCGTCATTCTATCCTTCTCTCTATCTGTCCGTTACATCCATCCATCATTCTATCCTTCACTGTCAGTTCCATCCATTGTTCTGTCCTTCTCTCTATCTGTCCATTCCATCCATCCATTCATCCATCCATCGTTTATCCTTCTATCTGTCAGTTCGTCCATCCATTGTTCTATCCTTCTCTCAGTCTGTCCATTCCATTCCATCTATCCATCGTTCTATCCTTCTTTCTATCTGTCCATTCCAGTCCATCCATACATCCATCATTCTGTTCTTCTCTCTGTCCATTCCATCCATCTATTCATCCATCCATTGTTCTATCCTTCTCTCGATCTATCAATTCCATCCATCCATTGTTCTATCTTTCTCTTAATCTGTCCATTCCATCCATCCATCCATCCATCCATTGTTCTATCCTTCTCTCATTATCTCCATTCCATTCCATCCATCTATCCATCCATCATTCTGTCCATCTCTCCATCCATTCATCTATCCGTCATTCTATACTTCTCTCTATCTGTCCATTCCATCCATTCATTCATTCATCCATCCATCATTCTATCCTTCTCTCAATCTGTCAATTCCATCCATCCATTGTTCTATCCTTCTCTCTATCTGTCCATTCCATCCATTCATCCATACATCCTTCATTCTATTCTTCTCTCTATCTGTCCATTCCATTCCATCCATCCATACATCCATCATTCTATTCTTCTCTGTCTGTCCATTCCATCAATCCATTCATCCATCCATCGTTCTGTCTGTCTGTCTATCTATCTACCTATCTATCTATTTGTCTGTCTGTCCGTCCGTCCATCCATGCATCCTTCCATCCATGCATCCATCCATTGTTCTGTCCTTCTTTCAGTTGTACTAATGTTATAAGATTCTATATCTATCTGTTGTTTTATCATTGCATCCTTTTCTCTATCTCTCCATCTATTTAACTTCTGGGGACAATTTTGTCTACAAAATACACAAGTATATAAACAGGTTGAGACTAGTAAGATCAGTCAGTTTCTTAGCATTACATGCAAACTGTGGTAACATCTGGCCCAACATCATGTCCCACTTACAGGCCTTATTCCATCCTACTGCTTTGTTTCTACATGCTCTCAAACACCTACACTGTACATAAAGACAAATGATTTTCAACCTAGTTGTGTGCGAGCGAGAGAGTACGTCGAGTTTATTTTTACAACTTTGTAAAAATGTCATCCACTGCGCTGTTCTCCGTTGTATTATTCAGCATGTCTTAATATAGACTCTGATCTCAGATTGTATCCCTCTCTTAGTCACAAACCCACCTACACATCTGCCTTTCCTCCATTTAACATCTTTCACACACTTTTTTTGTCTCTCACACACACGTGAGCACGCACACATAAACACACCTGCACATGCCCATAGATGCCCTCACACTCTTATTACATACACAGCTGTATTCTATAAATGGAACGTGAGGAGAAGGAACTGTGGGTTTCCAGGCAACAGTATCCTAGTGCGCTGACATAATGCAGGAAGCTGAGAACCTAATTCTGTGCTGAAGATGCATTAGTTCCGCTTTACACTGGCAGGCATGATATCCCCACCATGTGTGTGCGTTGTGTGTCTCATGTAATGCCGAAAGCATGAAACATGATATTCTTCTCCTCTACTCTGTAGATGTTTGCCACTGATGGATCATGTTTCACAATTATATTTTATCGCCATTTGTATATGTGCATGTAAGTCTCTTTTTTCAGAGTGATGAGGTGGCAAGATGCCACATTCCCATTGCTGGCACTCACACACACACAAAATAGGTCAGCGAGACCAGAGCACCACATCAATGGATCCCGGTGAGTGGAGTTTAGCTTCCTTATTCATTCCATTACTCTGTAATTCACGGTTTCCTCCACACCACACTACATCAGTACTGCCAATTCATAACTGAGGAATAGAAATAGCATTCAAAACCACACAACACGCCCAATGTGAGTAGATCCAGAATCATTGAAACACAAGATAATCACTGGAATACACCAAGAACCAACTGGATGTATTGATTCACACACTCATTTAAAAGGGTAGTAGACCCAAAATGAAAATTCCTCATTTTTTTCCAAACCTGATTGACTTTATTTGTTCCACAGAACACAAAAGAAGATATTTTGAAGAACATTGAGGTTCTAACAACATTGAACCCCATTGACTTTCATTGTATGGACCAAAAATTGGTCCACTGGTTATTTTTAATTTATGCTCCACAGAAAAATGTCAAACAGATTTTAAGTCATTTCATTGAAATGTTGTGAAAGGTCCCATTCTGTACACGTCAAAAAAAGGTTGAATCATGAATGAATCTAAAGATGTAGTTGGGAATTCTGGGTAATATGCTGATTTGGATCCCATTGATGCTCATTTTGACTCTTGCTGTCATACAGATGATGAAAAACTGATAAGGATGAGATGGAAATGAGAAAAAGGCAAAACATCTGGATGGACACACACACACACATAATTTCACTCACGGTATCGGTGAATCTTCTCTCCCGGAACAGCTGATCTCCAGGTGTGTTCTGTGTGTGCGTTTCTCAACACCGCACGATATTGAATCCCCCTGCGGCTGACAGACAAGCCCGGCGACAGCGACGCAGCACGGAGGAAACACACAGTGGCGTGAGGAAGAGAAGGATGAAGGACGTGTCCATCTTTGGCGTTTGAAGATAACCAACGGTAACCTTCCCCACCTACGACCGCTCCTTCTGGGCTACGGCCACCAAGACTGTCCTCTCCCCCTACCAAACGCTTCTGGAAAGATCCACACCTCCCTTTGGCGGTTGCCTCATCTGCGCTGTCCCCACACACGCGTGGTGTGTGTGTGGGGTGGGCTGCGTGCGGATGCGTGTAGTATGAGCGTGTTCTCGTTTAGCCGGCTGCGGTGTGTGCGCAGAGACGTTAGGCAGCTAAATGCATCGTGTCCTACAATCTCTTTGATCCGTCCTCCCCCTGCTGCTGGTGCCGCCGCGGCTGCCGTCACACACGCACACCCCCAGTGCGCGTCACACACGCAGCGATGAATCCAGCTCGGGCGTCAGTAGGCAAAAAGACCAGCTATAGCATCTGTCTTTTCTTTTTTTCTCTCTCTCTCTCGCTCTACCTTCTTTTTTGCTCTCTGATCTCCTTCCTTCCAGCCCTCACTGCTTACTCACTCTGTCCCCTGGTGATCTTTTCTCTCTCTTGCTTTCTCTCTCTCGCTCTTCTCTGCATCCCTCATGTCTCTTAACCAATCGTGTTGCTCGCTTAGAGCTGTCCATGGTTCTGAAAGAAAGAGAGAGAGTGTGAGTGAGAAAGGTTGTGTGTGTGTCAATCCTCTCCTGAGGGCGCGACCTTTGCTCGTACAATGTTATCACCAGGCAGCTACACTGGCTGATTCAAAACACTCAAGAAACAGTCAGATGTGAGTATGCATTTTGGTGTTAAAAGGTCAAATGTTATTTCTGCACTAAAAACGTCTGTTTTCGAACAGGTTTCCAACTATTTGGAGTATATATAGACTACCGTTCAAAACTTTTACAGGGATAGTTCACCCAAAAATTAAAAATCTGTCATTAATTACTCACCCTCATGTCATTCCAAACACGTAAGACCTTCGTTCATCTTCAGAACACAAATTAAGATATTTTTGATGAAATCCGAGTGCTTTCTGACCCTGCATAGACAGCAGCGCAACTACCACATTTTGTGGCCCAAAAAGGTCGCAAGAACATTGTTAAAATACCCCATGTGACATCACTGGTTCAACCATAATTTTTTGAAGCTACGAGAGAACTTTTTGCGCAAAGAATACAAAAATAACTATTTTATTTAACAATCTTTTCTATTCTGACATGGAAGACAAGAAATCGCTGAGCAAAGTTGAATTTTTATCATCATTACTCCAGTCTTTAGTGTCTTTATGATCCTTCAGAAATCATTATTACATGCTGATTTGGTCATCAATACTGAAAACAGTATTTTTGTGGGAAAAAAAAAGTTTTTTTGTAACATTACTAAATTTTGTAACTCTTTACTATCAATTTTGATTAATTGATTGCATCCTTACTGAATTAAGGTATTAACGTTTTTTTTTTTTTTAATCAATTAATCAACCCAATTAAACCCAACCTTTGAATGGTAGTGTAGCTATATTATTTCTGAAATATATATGTGACCCTGAACCACAAAACCAGTCATAAGGGTCCATTTTTCGAAAATTTGATTTATACATCATTTGAAAGCTGAATGAATAAGCTTTCCATTGATGTATGGGTTGTTAGGATAGGACAATATTACCTATTTCTATTCTTATTATTTATTTAAAAATCTGGAATCTTAGGGTGCAAAAAAAAGGCCTTTAAAGTTGTCCAAATGAAGTTTCTAGCCATGCATATTACTAATCAAAAATTCAAAGTTTTGATATATTTACGGTAGGAAATTTACAAAATATCTTCATGCAACATGATCTTTACTTAATGTCCTAATGATTTTTGACATGAAAAATCGATAATTTCGATAATTTTGACCAATAACCCGTAATTTTGAGAATGTATTTTTGGCTATTGCTACAAATATACCTGTGCTACTTAAGACTGGTTTTGTGGTCCAGGGTCACATATGTAGCTTTAAAGTGCCCATGAAATCGAAATTGAAGTTTTTTGTCTTTTAGAATGAATATGTTAGCCCTAAGGTTATCTATAAACTAGTATGCTCCAAAACAATGACAAAATATACATTTACGAGATATAAGCATTCAAAACTTATAGTCTCTAACTTCTGCCAATATGGATCAACGATTTTTAAAGATTTATTTTTGGCATTTTTGCCTTTGTTGTATAGGACAGGTCAGATGGGGGGCGGGATCAGAAAAGGTCCTCGAGTCGGGATTTGAACACGGGACGCCCGTAGCGCAAAGGCGCTGTATGTCGGCGCGCTGCCCACAAGGCTATCAGTACCGACTGGATCAATGATTTTGATGACATCACCCTGCACTTCAGCTTCTCATCAAACTTTCTGTCCAATCAGATGCTCTCTAGAATCCAACATGTCCCACCCCCTACACTATAAATACACGCTGAAGCTGCAGTTGTAATTGGTCTTGATCACAGAAATTGTGTTTTCTGTACGGTGAATCAATGGTATTTTCACGTTGTGCACTATAGGGGATAGGGAATGATTCATTGTAAATATGCTTTCCATTGGGGCGAAAGAAAAAGGGGACAGGACTGCTCGAAAAAGGGGGCGGGACGTCCCGCCTTGTCTTTCTGTTTTAGTTGAAATTACATCAACACATAGAATGACGCTGTGCACTTCAGTGGACTTTTAAATACATGAATATGTCGATTTCTGTTTTCCCAGCATATGTCATACATATGTTAAGTTAGGTTTTCTCACCCATCTACAAAAACAAACTCTTCCTCTAATAAAATGCTAAATGGGCTAAATGGTTGTTTATTTGATAATACACCAATTTCTTTCTTTCTCTCCACCTTATTAACTCTTGCTGACTTATACACTTGTTCACTGAAAACAATTCTGCTATGGAATATGCCCTTATAGATGTTATACGATAGAGTTGTTTGTATATGTTGCATAAATATACTTCGTATCTATTGCTTGCCTCTTCACTTCTCATTCTCTCTTTTCTCTGTCTCCTCTGTTTTATCTTCCTGTCCTTTCTTGTCTCTAAGACTCTCTGTCTCTTTATGTAGGTGTGTGTGTTTGTTTCTGTGTATGGGATGAATGTCCATCTGGGGGATTTTGTCCATCAATCACTGATTCTATGACATCATAACCCCCTTTCACTTGAACCGCATGCACTGTAAACACACACACACGGAGGTCAGGATATGCTGATGCCTGTATTCACATACACACACATTTGCAGTTCTCCTGTAGATACGATTCTCTTTTGTGTTCAGAACTCGCTGACATTAAGAGCTGAATAGAGATAACAGATCACGTTCTTTAGCTGCTGGAGTAAAGGCAGGAAACAAAGACCGCACACGGATAAATGGAGGAGCGAGACACCCACGTTGACTATTCACACACACACTTCTTGCTTGTGAATTCTTCAATAGATCTGTTCAAAGACACACATTCCACAGTTCTGAACTTCACGTCAGCTCTTTTGAATTTTTAAGCGCACTTCCTGTACATGGCGCACAAAAATACTTTGTAGAGACTCGCTGAAGAGGCACAGGCACACACACAGAAACATGTGAGATGAAAAAGTCAAACCAAACCATTGACTTGCATAGGAGTTGCATGAAACAAAGAAACCGGGGGGTGAAAACTTTCTGAATTTGGAGATCAGGGTAAATGTAACTTATTTTGTCTTCTGGGAAACATGTAAATATCTACTGTAGCTTCTGAAAGGCAATACTAAATGAAAAAAAAAATATTTTTTATATATCTTCATTCTGTTCAAAAGTTTTCACCCCCTCAGCTCTTAATGCTTTATGTTTCCTTCTGGTGCATCAGTGAATGTCTGAACCTTCCTCAGTTGTCCTCAGTGTGAAAAGATGGATCTCAAAATCATACAGTCATTGTTGGAAAGGGTTCAAATACACAAAAATGCTGAAAAACCAAATAATTTGTGGGACCTAAAGGATTTTTCTTAGGAGTTTAACTGGTCAGGACAAACAAGGGACTCATGAACAGCTATCACTAAACAAAAAAACACAGCTGTGGATCATTCAGGTAACAACAGTATTAAGAATCAAAAAGTTCAAAAGTATGTAAACTTTTGAACAGGGTAATTTTTATAAATTCAACTATTAATTTCTCTTGTGGACAATATGTAAACGTCTTTTATGTCAAATGTCTTCTTCAGGTCAGTACTAAAAAAACATGTATTTTGTATGATCCCTCTCATTTTGGTAAAATTAACAAATATATATATACAGAATGGTTCTCTGTATATATACAGAAATTAATAAAATGGATCTCACTGCCTCTAGTGGCCATTCACTAAACTGTGACAGCAGCCCTAGAGTCACTGCTCAGTTTTTACAGTTGCATCCTTCTTTTACAGTTACACAGAAAGAGGGACCTGCGACATATTTAGGAAATTAAATATCACAAATATCACTTAGGGATGGGCTCTGACTTATGCAACACCATAGCAACCATTAAGAACACTAAGAAATTGCATAGCAACAGGCCTAGAACCACTCAGAAAGAACAACACCTTGGCAACCACAAAGCAAAGCCCAGTACACTGTAGCATTGTGGTGCCAAGTTCTGCACACACCAGCACTTTTATTCAGAGAAAAAAAAAATGTTGCATCTTAAAGCTGCTGTAAGCATTTTTTTGAATAGCACACGACAAGTTCCTCCTGTCAGATATCACTGAAATATGAGTCCTGAAAAATCACACAGGCTCTGTAAACAGCAAAAAAAAAAAAAAACTTTGACTTACTGTATAATGACTTACCAATTTTGGAGCTGTTATTTTTGTTTTATTTGCACACAAAAAATACAGTTGAACCACTGATCTCACATGGACTATTTTAAAAATGTCCTTACTACCTTTCTTAGCCTTGAACATTTCAGTTGCATTGCTGTCTATGCAGGGTCAGAAAGCTCTTGGATTTAATCAAAAATATCTTAATTTGTGTTCCGAAGATCTTACGATTTGGAACGACATGAGGGTGAGTAATTAATGACAGAATTTTCATTTTTGGGTGAACTGTCCCTTTAAGATTTAAAGTCTTTCAATCTAGCGCACATATAGAGTTGCTGTAAAGCATTGCGAGGGGATGTTCTGTACAGATGATTCAGAGCTGATTTTCTGAGGTGGGACTGAGCCAATTATAATTATTAAGTCTCTCTTTCTCCAGCATACTTACACATCTCTGTCTCTCGCACAAAAGTACATAATGTTCCAAGGTAACAAAAATTGCCCAAATACTTGTAGAGTGAACTCACACACATACATACCCTCTCAGTGGTCACAATTATGCATAATTCAGTCTGTCACATACCTCAGCAGATGTCATGCCAAGCTCAGACAGTGAGCCTCCCGCAGGGGTTTAGGAAGCTGCTACATCCATTTGGTGCTGGATTGCTGCTGCTTCAAATGTACATCCGTACCTTCATCCAAAGACTTCAGTCTAAACAGACAACAAATGCTTATTATTAAAATATTTGGATTAGAATATCCATCATTTTTTCTGGAATGGGTGTGGCTTCCAGTCTCATCCACATATAATACACACCCTGAGTACTGTATATAGAGTTGAGATCAAAATTGTACATACACCTTGCAGAATCAGCAAAATAAGAGGGATCATACATAATGCAAGACAATTTAGCAATGACCTGAATAAGACATTTCACATAAAAGACATTTACATATAGTGCACAAGAGAAAACAGTAGTTTAATTTATAAAAATGACCTTGTTCAAAAATTTACATACACTTCTTTCTTAATACTGTTGTTTTTTTGTGTTTTTTTTTGTTTAGTGATAGTTGTTCATGAGTCCCTTGTTTGTCTTGAACAGTTAATCTGCACTGCTGTTCTTCAGAAAAATCCTTCAGGTCCTACAAATTATTTGTTTTTTTTTTTAGCTTTTTTGTGTATTTGAACCCTTTCCAACAATGACTGTATGATTTTGAGATCCATCTTTTCACACTGAGGAAAACTGAGGAACTCATATGCAACTATTACAGAAGGTTCAAATGCTCACTGATGTTTCAGAACGATGCATTAAGAGACGGGGGGTGAAAACTTTTTGAATTTGAAGATCAGGGTAAATTTACCTTATTTCATCTTCTGGGAAACATGTAAGTATCTTCTGTAGCTTCTGAAGGGCAGTACTAAATGAAAAAAAGATATTTAGGCAAAATAAGAAAAATGTACACATCTCCATTCTGTTCAAACGTTTTCACCCCCTGGCTTTTAATGCATAGTTTTTTCTTCTAGAGCATCAGTGAGCGTTTGAACCTTCTGTCCCTCAGTTGTCGTCAGTGTGAAAAGATGGATCTCAAAATCATACAGTCATTGTTGGAAAGGGTTTAAACACACAAAAATGCTGAAAACCAAAGAATTTGTGAGACCTGAATGATTTTTCTGAAGAACAGCAGGCAGTTTAACAAGGGACTCATGACCAACTATCACTAATAAAAAACAGCTGTGGATCATTCAGGTAAACTTTTGAACAGGTTCATTTTTATAAACCCAACTATTATTTTCTCGTTTATTTTCTTTACATTTACAAATGTACTCACCCCCTTGTCATCCAAGATGTTTATTTCTTTCTTTCTTCAGCCGTAAAGAAATTACGTTTTTCGAGGGAAACATTTCAGGATTTTTCTCCATATAATGGACTGGTATGGTGCCCCGATTTTAAACTTTCAAAAAGCAGTTTAAATGCGGCTTCAGACGATCCCAAATGTGGTTGTAAACTTTCCCAACCGAGGAAGAAGGGTCTTATCTAGCGAAACGATTGGTTATTTTCATTCCAAAAATACAATTTAAATACTTTTTAATCTCAAACATTCGTCTTGTCTTTCTCTCCCTGAACTCTGTGTATTCTGGCTCAAGACAGTTAGGGTATATCGAAAAACTCCAATCGTATTTTCTCCCTCAACTTCAAAAATCATTTCAAAATCATCCTACATCGCTGCAGAAGTACCGACACAGTCTTTGCAAAGTGAACATGCAAAGATCAAACACCCTTAACAAAAAAGGTAAATATAAGACAATTTTGAAGTTGAGGGAGAACATGAGATGGGAATTTCTCGACATACCCTAACTGTCATGAGCCGTAAAAAAACAGTTAAGGCAGAGCGAGACAAGACGAGCGTTTTATACTAAAGAGTATATAAATTGTATTATTTTTATGAAAATAACCGATCGTTTCACTAGATAAGACCAGTCTTCCTTGGCTGGGATCGTTTACAACCGCATTTAAACTACATTTTGGAAGTTCAAATTCGGGGCACCATAGAAGTCCACTATAAGAAAAAAAATCCTGAAATATTTTCTTCAAAAAACATAATTTCTTTACGACTGAAGAAAGAAACATAAACATCTTGGATGACAAGGGGTGAGTACACTATCTGTCAATTTTTGTTCTGGAAGTAGACTTCTCCTTAAACATTTTGCAGATTCTGCAAGGTGTATGTACACTTTTGAACTCTGTATACACACTACTGGGATTTTTCAAAAATCTTTTAACAATATAAAGTACTAGTTATTCCAAACTTTTGACCAGTGATGTAAAGATATATATGTATATATTGCTGATGTGATATGTCTTTTTACACTTTAGAGAAGATTCCCTATAAATGCACTGACAGATAGATGGACGGATGGTTGGAACAAACGAACGGTTTGATACATGAATCAAAGGACCTGAAATCCCAACATACTAAAACTATAAAAATTTAATGCCAAACCGCTTTTCTTCCAGATGCATGGCCGGCCATGTTTCTCAGTTGGTGTTTACACTACTGAAGGAATGTGGATGAATCTCACAAATAATTTAGCTCTTGAAATCGCCAGTGAGTGTTAATCCTTACTGCAGGGAGGATGTGTTGGTTTGTCCTCTGGCTGGTACAGCGGGAGAAGGAGTGAAGCTCCAGGACGGAGAGGGATTAGGCTATTTTCGGCTCTTATCAACATACTTTAAATCTTTCTGCTCTGGCCGGAGAAAAACCTGAATTAAGGTATTATATAGAAACTGTACGCTAGTCTTTCACAAGGTCGTTTCTGTGCATGCAACATAAACACCACAAGCTCATTGCATTTGCTGCACACGTAATATTGTGTTACATTGGCGAGCTTCTTAAGGTCACAGTCTGATTATAGACGGTTAATGTTAAAGTCTATTACACAAAGACTCACATACACATACGGGTCTACTGCAAATCATCCCACATAGATGATCTCATCCTTTGTCGTCCATCATTCGTCTTGCTCACATTTGAACTGTCTTGGTCTGGGCAGATATCTGTTCCTCAGCCGTCCTGCCCTCGTAATGAATTGTTTATGGTCAGTGCACTCTCACTGCTTCAGCATGGATCATCCTAACACATACACACACACAGAAAGAGAGAGAGAGAGAGAGAATTCCCCCATTGATTTAGTTCTCTTCTTTCTGGACAGCACCTCAAACTGATTCAGTACAGTAATGGCATTACACAGCTCGCACATTAAGATGATAAAATCATAGGCTGGTGACCTTAACTCACCCATTGCACTGTGGGATATAAACTGTGACTGAATAGTGCATTGATCATTTTGATCAATGCTACCTTCCTCCTAAGACGCCAGAGACATCCTCTTCTTTCTTTCTGTTTAACCATAAAATTCTAAAACTAAATTAAACATGCACTATATTTAGTATGTTCATTTTATCCTTATTTAAACTGAATCCTTGCTTCTTTTTTTATCTTAAAGGAATAGTTCAACCATTTTATTCAGTTCTCTCTCAATATAAAAGCAACAAATCAAAGCTCATTGTCTTGTAATTCTATAAAATAAATGAAAATTAAAAAAATATATTGTTAATAAATTGAGTTATTTACTGAAAATTTGCTGTTTCAGTTTTACAAAATCAAGTTTTATTAACCGATGCTTAAAACCAAAAATATATAAGGAATTTATACTTTATTTATACTTTATTTTTAGTATTATTTATATTATAGTATTTACTATTATAGTGTTTATTATTATTTTGAATTGGCTTTGATTATTTTATTTTCAGTTTTATTATGTGCTTTTTATTGGTTATTTTTATATTTTTGTTTAGCTTTATTTTTAGTGTAATAATTATTATTTCAAACTACTACACTACCAGTCAAACGTTTTTAATGTTTTTTAATGAAATCTTTTCTGCTCACCAAAGCTCCATTTATTTCATCCAAAGTGCAGCAAAAACAGTAAAATTGTGAAATAATTTTACTATTTAAAATAACTATTTTTACTATTTAAATATATTTTAAAGGTGAATTTTTAGCATTATTACTCAAGTCACATGATCCTTCAGAATTCATTGTAATATGCTGATTTGCTGCTCAAAAAAACATTTATTATTATTATTATTAATAAAAAAAAAACAATAAAAAAATAAAATTATACTTATGCCAAGCTTTTAAATGGTATAGTGTATAATGTTACAAAAGCTTTTTATTTCAAATAAATGCTGATCTTTGGATCTTTCTATTCATCAAAGAATCCTGAAAAAATGTATTCAACTGTTTTAAATATTGATAATAATAACAACAACAATAATAATAAAATGAACAGCAAACAGCGTATTAGAATGATTTCTGAAGGTCATGTGACACTGAAGACTGGAGTAATGATGCTGAAAATTTATCTTTGATCACATGAATAAATTGCATTTTTAAATATATTCAAATAGAAAGCAGTTATTTTAAGTAGTAAAAATATTTCACATTATTACTAATATTGCTGTATTTCGGATCAAATAAATGCTGGGTTGGAGAGCAGAAGAGACTCTTTAAAAAACATTAAAAATGTTACTGTTCCAAAACTTTTGAGTGGTAGTGTACTTAAACATATTATTTCAGTTAGTTGCCAATGCAACATTTCTAATTTACTTTCTAATTTTTAATTTTTAAAAATGTTATTTCAGTTAACGAAAGCAATATTTATTAGTTTTAGTTTTAGCTAACAATAACGGCACCATTAAGGCTTATGCATAGTGCGAAAAGCCTTTAATTGTCACAGTTAAAAGTCTTAATTTTGTTTTTCCTTGTGGCATATATTTTTAGCTTTGTGATTTGTGATTTTGCCATTTCCAGAACTTTAGCTGAACTTCTTTTCGACCGCAAACCACTGGAGGGAAGACTTTGATAATTCATAAGTGTGAAAATTGTTCTCTGATACCGCTCACACTGCTGTTAAATCTCAGTAGATAATAGCCACTTGGGAATATTAGAATTCGAAGGAATATTGCACTGGCTAAATCAAAAAGACACTGAGAAGAGCAGCTGTGGACTCAAGAGAAGGCTGAAGAGAAGTTTCTTGAAAAATTAATCATGTGTGCATCAGCTTTCTATTAGTGAAATATGCATCTACCATCCCAAAGGGTATTCTCAACCGCTTTTTAATGGACAGTCCTTATTTAAAGAGAGAGAGAGAAAGAGAAAGAGACCAGAGAGCGATTACTCTAATCCATTCAAACACTTCTCTTGCTCACAGTTGACCTTTTAGCCTTTTAGTATCTTTAGCTGACCCCTATCACATTTTTAATCTTTGTTCAGACAGTCCATCAAAAAAGCAGTCATCCTCCTGAGTAAAAGAATCTGTTCTTTTAAAGAGAAGAAATATGTTTTGCATAATTGTCGATGTGGGTAATGAGATAAGACTAAAGACCAGGAAGTAATCAGTTTACAGGCTAACGATTGGAGTGTAAGTGGATCTCGTGAGGGAACTGCATCAGCCTTAGTGTCTCCTAGTCCGATTCTGTTTGCTCAATACTGGTGTCTTTGCTCTGACAGATGCATTAAACCACAGTATGTCCATTTGTTTAACTGGGCCTGGGGCTCTGGTTTTCAGAATCAAACCACAAGAGACACCTGAGCAAAATGCCTCATTATGCTGTTGCCCAAATGCTGCCACCAGCATAAGATGTTTTGCTTCTACCTTACTTGATATGCACACACACACACACACACACATTGCTGAATATAATGCTTTGAAAACCTCTATTTATCTATACAAACAACAAGACTATGCAATGTTTGCCCATATATGACAGTAGACCATAGAGCATTTCTCCTGGGAATTAATGGCACAGAATTGGCCTTGGTTATATGTACTGACACAGAGGTCATGAATCACCCTTGACCTCCATATGCCTCTCTGTCAGAGCCACCCTTCATTTGCCCATCCCCCTGTTAGCTTATATATTTTGCAATGTCTTTATTGTGGGAATTATATTTTCTCATTATGTAAATGGTGGGGGGAATTGGGCCCTAAGGATATTGGCATTACTTTAGCATGATATGTATGGAAAACCTTTTAAATCCCTAAAGCCTGCCACCCAAATAATTAATTTATGGAGTGTGCAGCTTGAACATTTTGACTAGTTTGGAGGAAATGTTTAGTAGTTTAATTGACAGCCCCCAAAATACAGTTGAAGTCAAAAGTTTACACACACCTTGCAGAATCTGCAAAATTTTAATTATTTGACCAAAATAAGAGGGATCATTCAAAATGCATCATATTTTTTATTTAATACTGACCTGAGTAAGATATTTCACATAAAAGATGTTTTACATATAGTCCACAGAAAAAATAATAGTTACATTTATAAAAATGACCCCGTTCAAAAGTTTACGTACACTTGATTCTTAATACTGTGTTGTTAATTGAATGATCCACAGCTTTTTTGTTTATTTTGTGATTTGTTCATGAGCATTTTTGTGTATTTGAATCCTTTCCAACAATGACTGTATGACTTTGAGGTCCATCTTTTCGCACTGAGGACAACTGAGGGACTCATATGCAACTATTACAGAAGGTTCAAACACTCACTGATGCTCCAGAAGGACACACAATGCATTAAGGGGTGAAAACTTTTTGAATTTGAAGATTAGGGTAAATTTAACTTATTTTGTCTTCTGGCAAACAAATATCCTCTGTAGTTTCTGAAGGGTAGTACTAAATTTAAAAAAAAAAAATGATATTTAAGCAAAATAAGAAAAATGTACACACACAATGTACAAAATGTATGTGAAGAACAAACCTTCATTCTGTTCACAAGTTTTCACCCCTGGATCTTAATGCATTGTGTTTCCTTCTGAAGTATCAGTGAGGGTTTAAACCTTCTGTAATAGTTGCACATGCATCCCTCAGTTGTCCTCAGTTTGTGGGACCTGAAGGCTTTTTTGAAGAACAGCAGGCAATTTAACTGTTCAGGACAAACAAGTGACTCATGAACAACTATCACTAAATAAAACAAAAACATAACAAAAAACATCTGTGGATCATTCAGGTAACAACACATTATGAAGAATCAAACATATGTAAACTTTTGAACTGGGTCATTTTTATAAACTCAACTATTATTTTCTCTTGTGGACTATAATATTAATTATATAAAACAATTTAACTAATTTAACTATAAAACTATAACTAGCAGTAGTTTAAAATTAGGTTCTCTCGATTTCCTCACTCTCCAAACTCTCCTTATTTAGTATAAACGTAGCCTATATTTCCAAATACGACAGCTACTACAGTTAGTTGTATGCTACAATAGTATAACCATGGTAAATTAGAGCAAGGGAATATCCTGACTAAAAAAGGTATACCGTTGAGAGCCGTTTTTTTCTTCGTGCAGCTCAGAAGGGAACCGCTATGACGTTAATGCTACTCCGTTATGATGCTGTTATGAGAGGATACAGTTTCCGTTGTCACGGATTAACTACAAATCCGCCAGCAAACCACCCGCTTCTCTGAAGGAAAACCTGCGTGCTGACGCGCTTTACTGGCTGCTTCCAGTTGTGGTTACCATGGAAACGGAACTTCTCCCAGTTCCTCAGTTCTTACCTTTTCCCTCAGCGGAAGGTGTGGGGAATGGGGATGACACTTGAAGTGAGGGGAGATAAGCCAACAAATCAGTCTCGAAGTTGTAATGTCAGTCAGTGAGAAAGAAAATTACTTAATGGTAATGTTTTCGAAAAAACGGAATCGGTTTTTTAGATCAAATAGCGACATTTCTTAGCAATCGACTCTTTTGAATCGGTTCACAAATCGATTTGAATCTGTCCGAACTTCTATTTGTTTTTTCATGATTCATTGAACCGAGCGGTTCTGAGAGCGTTCCAATAACGAGCATGCGCAATGACTAAGTAAACATGCAGGTTAGTGTGGATTTCAAAGACGAAAACTTCGTTTTCACTGAGGTAATGTGTCGTTCACACTAATATACTGTTCAGAAAAGTGAGTTAAATGTAATTGTTTACCGACAGTGACTGAAACGGAGTTTATGTGGAGTATGTTCCAAACGTATCTGACATTTTACTAACCTGAGGTGAGGCGATGAATTTTTGGCGGTTTGGAAGCTTTTTTTAGTTGGCTATTTTGTTAGATTTTGTTTTAGTTTGATGTTTGATCCTAGTTTGAAATAACAGTGATGTTTCTTGGTGTATTCATTTTTATTTTAACAGATGATTTATACAGCAGCTCTCATGACCGAGTATTACCACGTTTTGTTTCAAGAAGAACAGGTCAGTGCCATTAGATCATATTTTGATAATCAAGCATAACGGAATTGTGTAATTTAAGCAGAAAATAAGGATGTACAAGTTTTTTCTCCCACTATGGTTTAACTATCTTTAAGGCCTAAGATTGTCACCAAAGCTGAATAAATGCTGCTTGGTTTGTGACCTTTTGTCGCCATCCAGTGACTAAAACTAGTAACCGCAACTTGAGATGAAGAGGCGTTAAAATTAAAAATGCCGTTTGAACCAGCTTATGTATGTGAAATTGGCCTACATTTCTTCGTGAATTTAAATGTAACCCCTTGACATCATCCAAAATAGTTTGTTTTACAACACCGTACGATCATTTTCATTTATAGTCTGCGCTGTAGGCCTACATGTGAGGAGTGTTTTGTTTTTTGAATTTTTGTTTTGTTTAAATCCTTTTGTATGGGTGATTTGATATTAAACAAAAAAATAATGCTTGTTCCCGCCCGGTTTCGAACCGAGGACCTTTCGCGTGTTAGGCGAACGTGATAACCACTACACTACGGGAACTGAGCTGTATTGTAGAGGGGATGTGACGTCATTTGAATCTGTAGTGGTTTCGGTTCCAGTAGAAACGCTTGAATATATTTCATTTACGTAGCGCTTACCACATGACAACATATGTGGCAGACTTGTAAATTGTGAATGAAAGAGTATGTGTTTGTTATGCCCTTGCAGAAACCGGTGTTTATGATATTCTACAATACGTGTGGTCTACGGGTATACAGTCTTTTAAGCAAATCAAAAGTGAAAATGGAAAGCAGTTCAGATGTCACTGAGAGTTGCACGCTATCAGTCTATATATTTGAGCTTGACTGGAATGGTAGTTTGCTGTTTGACACATTACACTTTTCTGAGTGATCTGAAAAAGACTTTACCACGTGGGTCTGTGTACACATGGCAAGCAACCACTATGATTAAAGTATGTTTCAATATTTAAAACAAAAAACGGAAAATAAGGAAGGAACATATCCTAGAAACTCTAGCCCACTGATTTTCTTAAGGCAAAACTACTGAAAAACACGTTCCCAGAACATAGGTTCTGGCAAGACTCTTAAAGTTCTGAAACGTTCTTCCAGTGACGTTAATAGAATGAACATTCAGTGCTGTCTGGTCTTTAATAATGTTCTCAAGGCGTTAGCACAAAAACATTACTTATACATCGGTCATGGGAGTTGTTGTTCGTCGTCGTCGTCGTAGTTGCTTGTTTCAGAAAGAGAACAATTTTTGCTAAATGAAATGTTCCGTTCACATAACCAAGAAAAAACTTTTTTCAAAACATTGAAAAAACTGGACGTTTTGAACGTTCAGACAGTTGGAACATTCAGAAATAACTTAATAAGAATGTTAGTAAAACATTATTAAAAATGATCTGAGTATTAGTTGTTAATGTTTTTGTCTAATATATCGTTCCGATATGTCACCAATACAACTTGAGGATGTTGAAGTGAAGCTGGAGTCAGTGTAACTACTCTAAGCAAGTGTTGATCGATTTTGACATGTGAATTAAGTACATTTGTCTTAACTTTATTTGCTCCTGTAGAAATAACGACACAACCGGGAATTGGCGCGCGTCGCAACTGTCCATTTTTTTACTGGAATCGGGGATAAATAATTCTGTTCGACTGTCCCGATTGATTACTCGTCAAGACTCTTCACGCTGGAGCCCGCGGGGATGGATGAGCATGGTGTTTATGTGCTTTAGGATAAACGACTGCCTATAAAGCTGGCGAGGCCGCTCTCAGGGCCATAAATACGTCCACAGATTGTCTCGAGAGCGCATCGTAATCCTTGTTGATAGTCAGTTGCCGGGAAGAGTAGCTGCAAGCAGACGATTCTCCTCCAATAGATGTCAATCAAACAACGGTCGGTCAGGCTTGCAGGGATGCCAAATTTGGCACTACTCCAATTATTTCTCTTTTAACGCCGTTACTAAGGACACTCTTATAACCTAATATGAAAAGTTTAAAAAGTCAGGAAAGAATCAAAAAACGTTTTGTAGAAATCTAAAATGATGTCGGTTGACACCTTGTCACTAGATGGCAGTAAAACTCCAATAATAATTCGTGTATCACTATGCATATCCAAGAGTTGTGTGGTCAAACTCACTCATTGCGTAACGGGACAATGCACCTCATTCATTCTGTGGTAAATGTTTAGTACCAAGCACTCCTTAGTCGTTTTAGGAAAGGAATGTAATGTACTTCTCTGCAAACGCTTGATGCATTTGAACCCTTGCTTTTATTAAAATAGCATATTAGTAGCAAGTGTCTTCTTAAAACGTTTCAGAAAAGTTGCTATTATTCATTGTGTGATTTTATTTTTGCTATAGCATTATGATTCTAGTGGGATTTCCTTCGTCTTTGCTTTGTGTCATTATTAAAACCGTCCATATTAATGGATCGATTTACCTATTTGTAGACTTATTTTACATAATTCTATGGTAATCTTAAATTTCCCGACTATGTACATTAAGACATTAATTCAGAAGCCGAAATTTGATATTGGTGTTGGTCTCTAACATTTAGAATTTGCAGATTGATACTTCAATTGTTGTCTGTTGCAACAATACAGAAATATTTTAAAAATGATTAACATTCGAATAATTCAATATTTATTGGTTACTTGGTTAGATTATCAATGAAATAGTTTTTCGTTTTTTGTTTGGTGGCTGCAGGAGACGGATTACAAATTCTCTGACTCGGTCTAGTGTGGCGAGGGCATAAAATGCAGTCTTGGCTGTGCAACAAGCACTTCAATTACTAAATACCCTTTCACTCAAAAGAACCGATACACAACATATGAATGAATCAGATTTATTATGGGATAGCGATGGATTTTTATGACTGACGAACAGACGTGCTAGATCAGCACAATGTCTTTCCCCACAGCGGAGTTTTAATGAGAGAGTTTTTCACTGTTGCCCAACGATCAGCGTCTTGTGGCTTGGGTCTCGTTTTACTCACAGATTTTTTTCAGTGCTTGTTTAACGTCCGCTAGCACGACATATCCAGACACAGTTTTACTTTTCTGCTTTGCAGACAATCGTCTCGACTGTAATCAGTTTTATTACCTGAAAACGAAAGAGATAATGATAAATCCTAATATTGCAGTTGCAGTTCTCGAGATGTGATCAAACGTACTTAAGGAAATGTTAGTTTGACATTGTTAGACGTTTGCTAATGTCATTCGATTGGAACACTTCCCCCCGTTATGTGTCATTTTCATAAATAAACTTGTTAACTCCGATACTTTTAAAACCATTTAAGCCTGACGTGATATTATTAACGTTGTTTTATTAAAGCCATTTTCAATCGCCATTGATTTCACAGTAATCATACATTGTTGCTGTTGGACATGGAGCCTCACCACAGATGTGTAAATACTGCTCGCCAAGCAAAGCCTCAACCTACTATATATTTTCTACAGTATGCGAATTATTGAGTAACTTGCAGGGGGATCCACATTTGTAAAGGAATTTCAATAGGCAATTTTCATCGGGAACTGTTGTGGTTCCTCTTAATCAACCCATATTGTCTTTTAACGCCTTAAGGACTCAAACCTTTTAAATAAACACTTATATTTTGGGATATATTTAGATAAATGAGCCCAATTGACCGCGCAGTGACGATTCGAACAAAAAGTGTTCTAACGCTCTACTGCTGCTATGGTTACCGCCTGCGCGGGATTTCAAGTGCTGCAATTACCAACTTGTAATTTAACTTTTAAGTGTTTAAACTCCAGTTGAAACGTATACTAATTTGTAAAAAAAAAAAATATGTTGGGCTACTTCTTAGATACACATAATCGAGACTGCACAATAAACATCCAATGCACAGTGTGCAAACTAGCAGCTGTTAGGTAAAAAATAAATAAATAAAATAAGCATCGCATGCGGTGTTTGCAGCAGCCTGCTCTACCCACTCTCTCTGCCGTGAAGCCTGTGGTTACGGAATGTTTCCGCTCGTTTGAAGCGGAGAGGCTGGGCAGAGGGAGTCGTTGGCAGAGTCTGCGCGGATGTGAAGAATGCGCCCGTGTTCGTTCGGTCTCCCGTTACGCGCGTCTCCTCAGAGGGGCAGTGCTCGCTGGGGCACCGCTGCTTTTTCTTCCTTGTGCTGCCTGCCTGCCTGCTATTTTTCCCCGCGTAATATTTTCTGCCAAACCAACAAGCATTATGACTTTGCCGAGTTAAATAATGCCGTTAGCTGATGCCAATATAATTATATTAATTAAATGACCGGGGTAAATCGGTTTTTATGGTCGTAAAAACCGGATTAATATAATTCTTAGCCTTCTGACAGTGCTCAGCATATTTTTCTCAACATCATTCTTACTTGTCCCAATTCTGAGTAATGAAAAAGGCCTATAGTAAAAATGTTGCAAGTTTTTGATCACGGTTGTTTTTTGATTATTATTAATTCGACTGAGTTTGGTTACTTTTAAAGTATAAAACGGCATAATTTTTAGTTACCAAAGGGTACTTCTATTGACCACTCTATTATAATCACAGACATTATATAAAATAATTCAGCCTGTTTCACACGCTCCAGTATCTGCACTGTTTTGATTTTGAGTTTGAGGAGCAGCCGACAGGATGTAGCATTGATAAATATCCCTGTTGATCATTTGATTGATTACCTCGCGCAAAGGTCACGCGGGCGCGCGGTAATTTCCTTGTGCCCGCGGCTCCCATTTCACTTTCAGTCTGGCGCGAGAGCCCCCGACTTTACAAATTATGTTTTTATTTTAACCCTTCCCTCCCCTCTTTAACGTCGCCGAATCTCGCCAACGACCTCCGTGTGCTGTACATCAAACGACAGAAGAGGGCAAACCTTTAATTAGGTTGGAGTATTAATCACAGAAGGTAAACTGTATCCTCTCTTTTTGATGGGGTTGAATTTAAACCCGACGACAAGCTAATAATTTAGCCGCATTTCCAAAAGGGTTCTGGCCTCAATTAATTTTCAATAATTACAGCCCACGGGGTCTTGACTGATCCTCACACCAGTGCGCCAGCTATACGCCATCTCTGGCCGACGGGGTCAGAGTATCATCATAAAATATGTACTGTGAAAAATAAGGACACTGAGATATTGCGATTGGATAAAACTGTGTTGATGTAAACTAATGCCAACGCACGGCAAAACAAAGCTGGACTGCAACTGCACTGACAGCTTTCAAGCCCACTCTCTCTCTCTCTCTTTCTTTCTTTCTTTCTTTATGTTTGTCTGTCTTCTGTTTGTTTGTCAGTTGTATTTGGGTCGATGTGCTTGTTTTCCAACGCTAACATTTTATAATTTGTTTCTTGTGCAACATTTGAATACTTCGTTTATTCACTATCTTTGCTTTCATCAATGAAGTTCCCTCACAACACACTGAAAGAATGCATCGAAAAAAAATAATTGAAATGTAAAGAACATTACGTTTCTTTTGATTTGTCAGAAAATATCAATTAATTATTTAAATTATAGACTATAACCAATTAAATGAATAATGAAACAAATATGATCACTTGACATTTTTGATAACTGTGAGTTCTTTGTAATTTGGCAAATGACATTTCTGTTTTTGTTATTTTAATAACCTCTTTATGTTCTGTTGACTGTTATGTATTTTATACAGCATAAATAGCCTAGTGTTGTATTTGTAAGTGCTGGTCAGCTCATAGCACAGAGAGGCGTGGACGGCAGCTGATGTTTGTTCTGCACCATTCATTTTTATGCAGAGTGATGTCAGATTAATTGGGTCCGTTTTAGAAATACTTAGCAATCAATACCGCCAGTGAGAGGAAAGCGACCCTTTTAAAGGTTCATGGACAAGGTCAACATGATGTCAGGCGCTTCTAATTAATAGACAATTAAGTTGATGACCCAAGAGTTTCCAAATTCTCACTCATCTTGAACAATAATAATAAAAGCCAGATAAAATAAAGCCGATATGTTCGTTTTATAATGGAGGATGATATCAAGATCAGCTAAAGGCCTAGATCTAATGCATTTAATTTGTGCATTGGTGATCATCTACAAAAGTGTGTCCCAAAGGCATCAGAGATCACTTCTACAAGTTTTACTTGCATTACAAAAAAAAAAAAAACGTAGTTTTTTTTAATAAATATGTAGAATTAGCTACTTCATAAAAACATTATTTTTTCATGTCTATGAATGTAGTCGGGCTACATGAATTGTAAGCAAGCCCAGCTCCGCAGATTAATAATTGTCAGTGCTGCATGCACGAAAAAAATATTCAACGGGCTGCCCTCGGTACCGACTGCCCACGCGCCTGGCTGAGGGAGGGGGAGAGAAGTAAAAGTTTATCATTTTCATAAATTCATAACGATGGTCAAATCTCAATTAAACAACATAAAGCGTTTAATGAAACCGTTTTACAATAGTCATTTACCCGAGCAGTGATTAATGCGTCTTCATTTAAAACACAAAAGACCGGGCGCCTTGGACGCTGGAGACTGCTTCATTATAATTAATGTCTCCGGTTCCTCGTGCACCCGGAGGTCGCGAATAGCTCCGTCCCGCGCCCACTGATCTCTGAAGATCTGACACGAGAGGGATCTCGCTGGCTATTGCAATCTGACAAGATCTGTAATACTCGGGTGATGAATCGTTCCAAACTTTTTTGACGATGCTGGCAGCTCGGGGGTGTGCGCATGTGCGAAGGTGTCCAAACTGACAATGCTGGAGAGATAGTGCGTCTGGGATTGAGAATCACAGAGAAAAAGGACAGAGGAAAAAAGAAAAAGGAGGAAAAGATTCGAGAAAAAATCCGACAAACCCACGCCGAGAGACGGGCATCATGAGGTCCAAAGGCAGGGCAAGGAAGCTGACCACTGGTAGGTGCAACATCTCCTTTTTAGCCCTTTTCAACTGCCATCTTGTCCATGATGCATAGAAACACTTTAGTCACTAAACAGTTACAGTCAGCAGACCCCAGCGGTTTCAGTCGCTCGGAAGAGATGAAGACAAACTAAACGCGAACCGCGGCGAGCGGTCGGACATTGCAAAGCTCGATTCGAGACTGGCATAAAAGTTGCGCGTCCCGCACAAACTTTTTTTAAACTATCGCATGCTATAATCGCGTTCTCTATTCAAGCCCCGAGCGCCCCGGCGTTCGATAAAACAACACCGTTCGTGCATGTTTCTACGGCTCCGGTCACATCAATTTGCAGCCGCGACTTTGAAAAGACAGCTTCGCCTATAGTCGACAACAGAAAGCCAGCTGCGGAGGCACGCTTTTAAATGCAAACAGGTAGCTTACAGCTGATGTTACGGCAGGCAGTCCAACGAATTGCATATATGCTAGATTAACAGGACTGTGGCTGTAAAAAAAGTGCTTTGAAGTATTTTGATATGTGGACTTTAATATCCTACTCTTTTTGTTGATTCCGCGTGTGCAACAAGTGATCAAATCCCGTTATGAATTTTTGTTCCGGTATGAACAGCCCGGAGAAATGTTTTTGTTTGTTATGGCTCTCTAAACGGTCGACTGTAATCTTAGCTTTTGATTAAGGGTTGCCTTAGGCGCTTGTTTGACTTGACGTTCAATGCGTGTGTTCAATGCCACGCCACAACACAAGCTCAAACGCCGAAACTGAACATCAAGTAGTTAGTGGGAAGTTGTTCCCCTCCTCATTGCATTTATTCGGAACGAATGTATTTCGCTCAGGTCTGTGAATAATTCGGCCCCCCTCGTGCGCGGTAGGCTGCTGACTCTCTGATTTGAGCAATTTTCTTTTTTGCTGTTTTCCAATAAACTCTCATTGTGGTCCTCGCCACTAAAATCCATGCAAATATTTCCCAGTGTTTAAAAGCATTTTATACTCTCGGGGCAGAGCTAAAAGTTTTGAAGTTTGAAGTCCAATATACTTTCAATAATAAACTCGAGAAATTCATATTTCTTTTATTTATTTATGTGTCTATTTTTTTTATAGTAGACCGTGACAGCTGGTCAAAAACTTTATTGTTGACTCCATGTGTGAAGGTAACAAAAGAGGCAGTGAAAACAAAGTAAAGGATCATTTTGCTCTTGAATTATTGTTTCCTTTCCTGTCGACAGTACCGTGATGGGCTAGACACTGCGCGCTCCGTCTGGACAGAAACAGGGGTCGTGCGGGTCTTATCCGTTCAATAAACTACCTCTCTAGCCCTGTGCCCTGCCATTGTACAGTGAGAGGGATTTTTCTGCGCACAGCAGCAACTTGTCAAACACGCGTACGTGCACACACGCTCTCTCGTCCACACATATCTAACGCAATTTCACTTTTGTGTTTTCCTGTTGCTGCAGGTAGGGTCAATCATCACTTTCTTAAAGACTGCCACAAGTGTAAGGAATTGCATTAGCCTATTAGGAGATCTCACTTTTTCAGATCTCTATAGGCTGTCATTGATATTGATGTCATGCCATGGCCATCACAATTCCACTATTTTATGATTTTGCTCTAGAACGCGTCTTTTCTCATCCTATAGCTAAACTTGTTTTTAGACTGCAGCTTTTTATTAAAGACATCTGAAAGTCAGCCTACCAGATGAGTAGTATGTAATTTTGTAAACACAACTGAACACGTTTCAATTCTAGAAATGGAATATAATGATGTTACACGCCGTCACACTGTGTAAGCACTTTACAAGTGTAAGAAATTGCATTATTCGAGAGAGATCTCACCTTTTTAGATTTACATAGGCTGTCATTGATATTCATGGCAATTAATAAATCACCAAGGCCATCACAATTGCACTATTTTATGATTATGCTCTAGAACTTTTATAAACTTATTTTTAATTAATGTCATCTCAAAGTCAGCCTACCAGATGAGTAGTAGCTTCACAAGCTATGTAATTTTGTAAACACAAATGAACACGTTTCAATTAGGCCTACTATTATTATTACAAAAAGGGAATAGAATGTTGTTACACGCCGTCACTTTACTGCGTAAGAACTTTACAAGTCACTTTACAAGTTTAAGAAATTGCATTATTCAAGAAATCTCTCACTTTTTCAGATGTTTACAGGCTGTCATTGATATTGATGCCATGCACATTTCCACTATTTTATGATTTTGCTCTTGTACACGTCTTTTCTCCTCTTATCAACTTATTTTTAGTTCAGCTTTCAGCTTTCAGCTTTTTATTTATGACGTCTGAAAGTCAGCCTACTAGATGAGTTGAGTAGTAGGCTAGCTTTTCAATCTATGTAATATTATAAACCCCCATGAACACGATTCAGGTATTATTATGATAGAAATTGAATAGAATGCTACACGGCGACACTTTTCTGTTGTGCACAAGTTTTGGCTAAAAATGCACGTGCAGAGATATTCGCCAAGATTGCTAGAAACCTTCCCACCCTCTCCGAGCTCCGGCGTCGTTATTTAGGCTACTATCTGAGAATAGCGAGATAATTGTCAAGGGGTGTATTTAAAGATTATTATTTACCCAAGATGTAAGAAGAAGATTTCTACCTATTAAGTGAAGGGGAGAGAATGTTCTGGACCGCGCGGGTCCCGCGAGACACTGGCCTCTCTGGCTTTGCGCCAGCCCTGCACTATGTCAACATTGAATATTTAAATTCCCAGACTCCTCATAACGGGGCCGGTAAAAGCGCGTTCAGCGTCAGTCTGAGTAGCTGCGGACTCGGTTTCCTTGAAGGGGGGAAAAAAAGGAAAAAAGTAATCTCCTCTCCGTGTGGCCTCGGCCGCGCGCGCTCACCGCACATCACTCTGGCTGCACGCGCTCGCACTGATGTGTGTGAGTGCTGGAAAGGTAATAAAAATCGGTCGTTTAGCTGGTGTGTGTGCACGACATGTTTTGTGGATTTGGCCAGCGGTGCCGGACATTTCACCTGCAGGTCCAACAGTCTTAAATTGTCTATAATGTTTTAACACGCCGTGCCAAGTGTCCTATATCCCTCAGCATGATGTTGCAGGTTTACTATGAATGGGGTAAAATTACACCTCATGAACGGGAATAATATCCTTGACCTGCCAGAAATCAGACCGTGCTGTCAGGTGAAACCTTGCCAGTGACATACTGACGGATCTTGACAGTTTTAATTCCGCTTTTTATTACGTATAGCGTCGTACACTTTAAAAGTCTGCCAAGTTTAACTTGTCTGAATATCTTAATGGAAAGGCTTTCATTGTAGATTGTAGATAATGTACCTGTTCATGGATTAGATTAGAACTTTATAGTCATTGTGTTTAAAACAATGAAATATAGCGTTAGCATCCAAGTGCAAATAGCATATAAACAAATTACACTCGCAATAGTTCAGGGTAAAATGTGCAAGGTAATATACATATGTACTTTCAAACAATATTTAAGTGCACATTAATTATGTAAACGATGCACATAAGGTGCAATATATAAAGTATCTATGTAGCCAGTGGGTGTACAGAAACAATAAATGCAAAATGACTATGTACTTTTTTCACAAGACAGATGATGCGTTTTAATAGTCATCAACTTTGTAAAAAAAAAAAGTTTTTTATATTCTGATTTTTTAAATGCATGTACAATTATAACACTATCCACCTTATTTTTCCGTAAGAGTTTGTGCGGCCATTTGTCAATTTTATATGTGTCTGGTTTCCGGTCTCATCGTCTTACAGGTGTTTTTAGCAGTACAAAACAGCTCGTTTTGCTGCTTGATATTGCAAACTGTTGTGTCTTACAATATTATTTT
Source organism: Labeo catla (assembly GCA_012976165.1). Lineage (NCBI taxonomy): Eukaryota > Metazoa > Chordata > Actinopteri > Cypriniformes > Cyprinidae > Labeo > Labeo catla. The sequence continues at coordinate 696,163 of VONZ01000350.1, forward strand.
AATGTATTATCTTAATTATGAACACAGTGATTTAGAATAAAATAATAAAAATGTTTATATTTTCAAAACCTTGAAGATTAAAACCTTTTTAGTAATATCTTAAGTCAGATTTAGTTTTGTACGAGCAGCCGTTATTTATCCGTCATAGGTGTCTGTGAAATTACAGACTTTAAGATAAATTCCCAAGCATTTCCCCTACGCTCGTTGAGGCCTAACTATCTGATTTCTCTTTTGATGATAACTACATTTGATAAGCTGCACATGTTCAGCAAGACTTTTGATTGTCCCTTTGTCCCATTCGGCGTCTTCGACAGCTCCATCAGTTTCACGCCACGACTTTAGTTTTGACTTTGATGTGACTCACTACACCGTGAAAGTGTCCAAACAACGGAAAATCAACTCGACGCTGAGAACAGGAAAAAAAGACGGGGCTCCAAATTTAACAATGTGACATTCCGCGTGAGTGAAGCGCGTGAGAATAAGCCCCGCGCACGAGCATTCTCTCCGCCTGTCAGCGCGCGACCACAGTCCGCTTCTTCTCAGATACGGGCGCGCGTTTTAGATTCTGCATTGTGCAATGGGCCGTGCTGCTGTGTCCCGCGTCCGCCGCCCCCTGGGCTCATTATGGAGCCTATTCAGAACGGGGTGAACGGATCGGGCCATTTAAAAAAGGTGAGCGCGAAGCGTATTAAACGCTCGTTCGTTTGCCTGATACTGAATCTAAAAGCTCGGTGGAAAAAAATGTCCATGTTTCATGGACAGTGAACCGTGTCTGGCCAAAACATTTTTCAGACTCACTGGGGAAGGAAGAAAGCAAGAAAAAAATGTTTATATTGTCTTCACTTCTCAGGCTGTGAAAAAAGTAGAAATCTACAATGTTAACGTCTCAATTTTTTACCTCTTAAGTAAATATTTACTCTTCTCCTCTCTCTCTCCCCTGGCATGATATACTACAAAGTTTTGAGTTGAGTTCCTGGGATTGTAATGTTTTCCCTTGGAGAATTCCTGTGCCTCTTTTCAGCTTGCATGCATGGCATGTCCACTCTGAAAAGATCAGTGAGTCTAAAACCAAAGACTTTTGTTTCGAAGTGACCGATGAGTTAATTACGAGTAAAACAGTGGGCCGTGATGGGGTCAGTTCGAAACAAGGCTAGCGTTCCCAGGCATTGAGCGTGTGCATCTGCGTAAGATGGAGAGAGTTGCAGGCCACTGTGGGTTTTGATCATGATTGATCACATGTTCTCAAAGGATTGATTGATTAGCCAGAAGCTGCTGGGTTTAGCCGAAAGGTCTGCTTATGTCCTGGGAAATTATCCTCTTGTCTGTTTGTGCGAGAGTGAAAACAGGAGATGGAGAAGGAGATAAGTTTATGATGAATATATATGATTCTCTGAATCGTGCGTCAGAGTGTCCCATGGACGCCAGAGTAAAACGCGATTTCCTTGTATATGCTAGGAAAGGAAGGAGTGGATGTAGGTGACAATAACACAGTTACCCTCATCCATCAACACCCTTATAATACCACTACTTTCTCCCTCGTTCTTTCTCCCTCGCTCTCTCCCTCCCTAATGACTCTACGAGTGTCTGCGTCTGCAAAGAGTGAATTGAAATGGCCGGGTCAACGGTTTATTTATCTTGTGCTCTGATTGGTCAGGGGTCAGGTCATATGGATGTTTATTTGGAGATTTGATTGGTGTGACTGATGGCTATGTCGTTTGTGTTCCACAGGGAATTATGGGGGTTGTTGTTCAGTACGTCCAGTCACTTTTTATCCCCAAGCGACAGGTCCTGAATCAGTCTACCAAAGCTCTGCCTTGACTGAAGTCAGCAGGAACCGTGAACACAGCGCAGGCATCAGGCCAGTCAAGTAATAAGTCAATGTCAAGCCAACACCCCTGAAACCATCAGATGTCACTGTTTGACTGGTCTTGACTCATCTTTACTAGGAGAGGAAGCATCGTTCAAGTTTATTTGCTCTGTTCACTAATATATATGTGACCCTGGACCACAAAACCAGTCTTAAGTACTTGTAGCAATTGTATGAGTCAAAATGATCGATTTTTCTTTTATGTCAAAAATCATTAGGATGATCATGTTCCATGAAGATATTTAGTAAATTTCCTACTGTAAATATATCAAAATTTTCTCTCAAAATTGTAAGATTTTTTTGCACCTTCAGATTCCAGATTTCAAGTAGTTGTATCTTGGTCAAAAATTGTCCTATCCTAACAAGCCATACAAGATTATAAAGTGTTTTCTCTTTAAGTATTTTAAAACTACATTTCTAGATTTTCTAATCTATGTCTAAAGAACCAACATCTAAATCTCTGTTGCTGCTTTATGTCAGACTGATCATATTTATATGAGTGCACATGAATGCCACCACAATATCATAATTACTGGCGAGTAAGCATGGTGTTTTCCTTGAGCCTCTTTGTACTGAGTTTGGGGGTGTTTAATTATAGAATCACGGCGGAAACAAATTAAGGTATTGGTCATTAATTTAGTTTTAATTGCAAATGGTGACTGTACAACCTAATTTCTTTCTTTGCATGTTTTTTCAAACAACAGTTTGAGGAGATTTGAGAGATTGCTTGTCTTTTTTACCCTGGTTAAGAATTAATTCTGTATTTTCAGCTTTTCGATGTTTCGTATTTGTAAACCCCAGGTTAACATACACTTTTTTGCATATTTACAGTTTGTGTTTTTGATTAGACAAACACCACACCAGGCTTTTTACATTTGTGACCCTGGACCACAAAACCAGTCATAAGGGTCATTTTTTTGACATTGAGATTTATACAATAAATACACTTTCAGTTGATTTACGGATTGTTAGGATAGGACAATATTTGGCTGAGATACGACTATTTGAAAATCTGGAATCTGTGGGTGCAAAAAAAAATCTAAATATTAAGAATATCGCTTTTAAAGTTGTCCAAGTGAGGTTCTTAGCAATGCATATTACTAATCAAAAAAGTTTTAATATATTTATGGTAGGAAAATTAAAAATATGTTCATGGAACATGATCTTTGCTTAAAATCCTAATGATTTTTGGCATACAAAAAGAGAGAAATTTGACCCATACAATGTATTGTTGGCTATTTTTACAAATATACCCGTGCTTCTTACGAGTGGTTTTGTGGTCCAGGGTCACATTTAGTCTCATACTTATGCATCTATAAAACCTGCGTATATATTTTTTGTACTATTTACAATCCAGTTAGTCTTGAATAACCTTTTGCTTTTTTCACTCCAAGTAACTCATTCTGATTTTGGTTTCCCTCAAACGCTAACAGAAATACAGCAAGTTGTGTGACCATGCAAAGCTCATGAATATGTAATGAGACAAGTGCTGTTCAGATTATGACTGGTTGATTGTTACTAAACAACTGACCACTGCATCATTTCATACTGTATTTCATACAGGTTTTCATAGCCCAGAGTCAAAAGTTCCAAGTGTTCAAATTCAAAATTTTGAAGCATTACTTTATTAAGTTTAAGAAGGAGAAGAGAACCTGTGTTAAATGCAATGTGAAAAGCCCAATAGCTTAATTTGTAGTATGCGCAGTCTAATAAGAAAAGGCTGTAACTTTACAGTTTTCACAATTCCATTTTAACTTGACGTAATGGTATAGAGCACAAAGTTCATCTCCTCCCTTCTCGTTCGAGCTGAAGGTCACCCTACAGAACCAGCGGAAGGTCATTGTGAAGTTTACGTCCTTAAAGCGCTATAGATTAAGTGGAGATCTGTCTCGACCAGCATGAACAAGTTCCTATAGTGTGGTTTTGTGCAGGAAGAAGCAGGTCGGTCATTAGCAGATTCAGTCAGTGGTGCCAGGCGGTCCTCAGGGGTGTGTTCTCTATGAGTTAAATGTTTGCACAGAATTAATATGTGTTTGTGCGTGTAGGTGTGTGAAAGAGTCCGAATGGGTCTGACGTGCAGCCTGGGTGCTGTATGGACATTGTGAGAATGCTGTATGTGTGTGTGTTTGTGCGTGCGGTTTTGGGAGGCCTGGGAACCTTTCAGTTGTGTTTACCACAGGGAAACCAGTACCAGCACAGAACAATGAGTAAAGCTCTCCCTGCCCTCAGTCCAAAGGTCAAACTGTCTCTGATAAAGATATGAACGCGCGCACACACATATCCATACACGGACACACACACAAAGGCTCACCAGTGTGCTGCCGACAGTCTGCCCAGGGTGTGTGCCAAGGTTGAGGTCATTATCTACAGACGGTCCCAGAAGAAACGAAGCATATTTTTGTACTGCGAATAAGTGTGTGTGTAAATCACACTTTATTAATGGGTGTGCATATTGTTGACTTCATTTGTCTGCTTGGTGGTCGGACGGGCACCTCCCTTGTGCCATTGTCTGTGTGTGTTTAGATGGAATCAGTATTCCTGAGAGTTACCTGCATTGTGTTTCTATATCTGCGTGTATTTCAGGTTGTTTGTTTCTTGTGGTGCGGACGTGAGTTTGTAGCTCGCTTTTTTATGGATCTCCTTGGATTCGCGCAGTTGTTGTTTTTCGTGTGTGTGTGTGTGTGTGTGTGTGTGTTTGCTGTCTACCACACATTTTATAGGTATTAGGTAGCATTAGAATAGCACTGTTTGGCATTAAGCAGTAATGTATGTTAGCTAATGATACAACTATGCAGATGTCGGCCAACAGTCCTGCAGCAGGTACTAACCGCATTTGCATTTCCTGAAGGAAGTACCAGTTCTTGCGAGGCAGCAATAGAATAGTTAGTTTTAAGTAAGAGCTTTGCTTTTGCATAAATGAAATGCTGTTTTAGAGGAGCTGTGATGTCTTTTTTGTGCACTAGAATCATGAGTGTCTTTGCAGTTTAAAGGCATAAATAGATGTATTACAGTTCAGATGAATTTAGATCCAAATTACTTATCAAAAGTAATTTACTTATCAAAAGTTTACATAGACTAAAAATATCTACTGAATTTGGAATTGCATACTGCTTTTATTATTTCTGCCCTAAAGTATGAAAGGAGTTTGATCTTTGTGTGGTTGCACAGTTGGTCACATAATAATCTGATGATTTAACAATCTGCTGTCATATGGTTTACATGAAAGTGTGTGGTTGTGTGTGTATTAGCGGTTAAAAAGATTATGGATAGTAAAAAGTATTTTTTTAAGAAATGTATTGTTTTTACAAAAAGCGCTGCTTTGATGATTGGGTGCTTTAGAAAAGATTAATTTAGATTCTCTGAGGCCTTTCCAGCAGTCCTTTAGTCATTCAGTAGTCATTAGTTATTTAATTTCCCTGCCCAATTACTACTGTTCAGAGTATTAATGTTTGGGGTCAAAATTTTTTTTTTCTTAAGAAATTAGTACTTTCAGCATTCATTAAGGAAACATTAATATTAACGCTCGACCAATATGTGTTTTTCAGGGCCGATAACCGATATTTTAAACTAATATATGTGTCTGGTGTAAAAATTAAGATTAATGTCACAATTAGGAATAATAAGAATAACTCTGACAAAAACTGTCTTTAAATGTTTTTAAAGTGTTTTATTGACAAATCAGTTTTGAAAATGACCGATACTGGTGACCATAAAAATGCTTAATATTGGCACTGATAATCTGCCAGGTCAACCTCTAATTAATATGATCAAAATGTGTAAATAAAGACATTTATAATGTTACAGAAATAACATCCGTCTTTAACCGTCTTTTCTGCAGATAATACTAAAATAAATGTATTACAGTTTCCACAAAAATAATAACTGATTTTCAGCATTGATAATAATAAGAGTTGTTTCTTAAGCACCAAAATTAGCATATTAAATGATTATTGAAGGAACGTGTGACAGTGACGATGGGAGTAATTGCTGCTGAAAATCACAGGAATATATTATGCTTTAAAGAAATTAAATAATAGAACACAGTTATTTAAAATTATATTTTTATTTAATAATATTACAGCTTTTATTGTATTGTAATCATATAGTAAATGCAGCCTAGGTAAGCATAAGAGACCTTTTTCAAAAACATTAAAATAAAACATAAAAATATACACTACCAGTCAAAAGTTTTTGAACAGTAAGATTTTTAATGTTTTTAAAGACGTCTCTTCTGCTCACCAAGCCTGCATTTATTGGATTCAAAGTACAGCAAAAACAGTAAAACTTTGAAATATTTTTACTATTTAAAAAAACTGTTTTCTATTTGAATATATTTTAAAATGTAATTTATTCCTGTGATTTCAAAGCTGAATTTTCAGCATCATTACTCCAGTCTTTGGTGTCACATGATCCTTCAAAAATCATTCTAATATTCTGATTTGCATTTTTGAATTTTTTCAGGTTTCTTTGATGAATAGAAGGTTTAGAAGAACAGCATTTATCTGAAATAGAATTTGTTTGTAACCTTATAAATGTCTTCATCATCACTTTTGATCAATTTAAAGCATCCTTGCTAAATAAAAGTGTTTATTTTTACAAAAGCTTTTTATTTCAGATAAATGCTCGACTGTTTAAAATATTTATAATGATATAATAAAAAATGTTTCTTGAACAGCAAATCAGCATATTAGAATGATTTCTAAAGGATCATGTGACACTGAAGACTGGAGTAATGATGCTGAAAATTTAGCTTTGATCACAAGAATAAATAACATTTCAAATATATTCAAATAGAAAAGAGTTACTTTAAAAGTACAAAATATTTCAAAATGTTAGTTTTTGCTGTACTTTGGATCAAATAATTGCAGGCTTGGTGAGCGGGAGACTTGTTTATAAAAACATTAAAACTCTTACTGTTCAAAAACTTTTGACTGGCAGTGTAAAAAGTCTTCTGAACCCCGAACTTTTCTGTTGCATATGCGAAAAGTTGACTATTCAGCCATCTTGATTGATTGCTATTATGCATATGTATGTGTGTGCGTACACTCAGCTACAGTATGTTAGTAATTATTGGCAAGGGTCTCCTCTCTGTTAGCTCTGTTTGGATTCCAGCCATTAACAGGAATTAGTCAACAATTGCTTTGTGAGCGGCCTGATAACAGCCTGTTACACACTCTTTTTCAGAAAGTCCCCATCTTTATGTTCCAGCGTGGTGTGATATCCAGAGGGTGTGGGTATCTCTCTCGCTTGCTCTCTCTCTCTCTCGCTCTCGCTCTCTTTCTCTTTTGTGTTTGTGATGAACTCAAGTGAGAAGTTTAAGCACATATTGTTCGCGAAGGTCAAGGAACAGGAAAGACAAGAGGACATTTCAACACACCTTTCATCCCTGTCAATTACACACACACTAGCACGCATAAACACTCACTAAAACCTAATTTGTACATAAGGTCAGGTAAAATGGTTTCACGAATTAACTTGAATTCATTTTCACCTCTGTGAAACCCAGTTTTTTGGTTAGCTCAATCACAACCCATGGGATAAAGGACATAATAACTGTACTCAAAGTTTGTTTAGAAAACTAATCCCGTTTGAAAGTGCTTAACTCTTCGTCTCCATAAGCCTGCTTTGCTTTCTCTTCATACATGACCTTTTTGTTTGCTTTTAAGACATGAAAGCAAATATGACCTGTAGATAAACTAATTTAATAAATAATACAAATGACTTAGACCTTCTAGAGTGCAGAGAAAATATTTGCTCTGTAAGCCAATTTATTGTAACCCCTAATGTATATGTAAGCAGATAGGTTTCCGCCAATGCGGTGCACTTTAACAATGGCGAGGAAGTACTCTCATCAACCTGTGGTGATTTATCAATCCACTAACTTGAATGTCCATTCTTTGATTGTTAACTACTTAACTAAGGTAAGCACTTGTGACGCTTTGAGGTGGAGAAACGATTGTCTTTCTTTTTTCCGTTTCTCATCATCACTTAAGATTGCTTGATTGACCAAGGAAGCTTTGCTGGTTAAACTAGGTTTTTGTAGCTCAAGGCCTAATCTGGCCTGAACCTGTTTTAATACAGTGACCTTTGACCTTTCAGATCAGACACTGTTGGATTGGAAGAACATTGTGTGCTGCTTCTAAATGAGGTCATCGTCAACTGTATACCAGGTTGTACAGGGTCATATTGTGTTTGTGTTTGAGTAAAGGAAGGTAACCGTGATTAGCGAGAATCGTGTTACCTATGTAGGGGAATTTGGATGTGAGGCGAGGCCGGTCCATCGCAATCGGATCTTTTCCATTTCGACCCGGAGATGAGCCACGTCCAAACTCACACAGACTGAGGAAGAGGCCGAACAATAGAGACAGTAGAGATTCCCTTCCTCTCCCAGCGGCATTCCAAAGATTCCCAGTGGCCGGAATCTGGTCCCAGCCCAGGAATCTGGCCCTCGCTCTGCGCTTTGATGAGCCCTGTTCCCGACGCTTCCTGAGATTGTGACTCATCTACAAACAAACTGAAAACAACCTGAGTGAGAGATGGAGAAGGACGGCAGAGAAGGAGTGATGGAAAAAGAGAGAGAGAGAGACTGAGACTGGACCACAGGATGTCCTGTTTTGATTAGCGTTAGCATCTCCGCTCCCCCTGAAGAAATATTATTCTAACAGTTTCGGGAGCTCCGTCTTCACGCTGCTCGTCTTCCACACACACGCTTCCTTTCAGAGGGCCCAGATAGTCCTTCTGTTAATTTGTGAATTGCATGTAACTGGATAGGAGCTGTGTGGTTAGCAAGGAGGGACATGCTAATGTTGTGATTACCATTGCAGAACACAAAGAGCCTACTGAAAAGACCAGTTTAGATGTACATGAATTGTCAGGCTGGTTAGTGGTAGTTTGGTGCTGGTCTAGCTGCATGATCCTACTAATGAAGCTGCATGGACAGGGAAGTTTTGCTGGAAATAATGCAGTTTGTTAGTAATAATGCAGCATGTAACTGTTTTATTTTATTTTATTTTATTTCTCTGTTTTTACATTTAGATTGCCTTTGCCATCATTTAATGGTCACCTAGAGTTAGTCTTTAAATGCTAGTAATTTAATAAAACCGTTAAATGTAATCTTGAGCAAATTTCAAAATTGTATTTTATTTTATTTCATTTTATTTATTATTATTTTTTATTTCTCTGTTTTTTACATTTTAGGTTACCTTTGCCATCATTTAATGGTCACCTATAGTTAGTCTCTAAAAACTTGTAATTTAATAAAACTGTAAAATGTAATTTTGGGCAAATTTTATTTTATTTTATTTTATTTTATTTTATTTTATTTTATTTTATCTGTTTTTACATTTAGCTTACCTTTGCCATCATTTATTGGTCACCTAAAGTTAGTCTTTAAAAATTAGTAATTTAAAAAAACTGTTAAATGTAATCTTGAGCAAATTTCAAAATGTTTTTATTTTATTTATGTTATTTTATTTTATTTTATTTTATTTTGTTTTATTTCTCTATTTTTACATTTAGGTTACCTTTGCCATCATTCAAGTGGTCACCGAAAGTTAGTCTTTAGAAACTAGTAATTTATTAAAACTGTTAAATGTAATCTTGAGCAAATTTCAAAATAATTTACCATTTTTCATATTGTACATTTTATATATATTTAGGGAAAAATATATACTGTGATGGAAAAAAAACAGATAATAAAAGCTCCTTCTAAAAGAAGGTTTTCTTAGCTGGTTTCAACAGTAAAACTTTACAAAAAGGTTTCATTCATTAACATGAGTTTTGCATTAGGATGTCATAGACTAAAAGTAAATAATTGTGGACAATTTATTTAGGTTAATGTTCATTTTGAAATATGAATATAATATTCTTCATTGTTAAGTAATGTCTGTACATAATGCATAAAATAATACAGCTGTTTTTCAGTCCATTCAATTTAACAAATACAATAACCTTAATATATTTTTTAATTGTGTTAATAAATGTTGAAATTAACACAAACGAAGATTACCGTAATTAATGCTAATGTAACCAATATAATTAACTAATGCAACTAATGTAATTAAACCCTTTTAAAAAATGAAATTTATCCATATTGAAATGTTCAAATGCTTAAATATGTGTAGAAATCAACATTAACCTATATAAATAAAAGCTGTTCAAATATTGTTCATAGTTTGTTTGTGATACCAAATGCTATAACTAATGTAACATAATGTTTAATGTGTAAAAGTTAATCAGGTCAAAACTAGGTAAACCAACTGGTAAACCATCTTGGACTAGTTATTTTCCAGCCTGAACTAACTAAAAACCATGTAAAACCAGCTACCAGCTGTTTTTTCCAGAAGGAAGACCAGCCATGCTGGTCTTTTCAGCAGGGAGATTGAGACATTGAGCACTGTAGTGTGTGTGTGTGTGTGTGTGTGTGTGTGTGTGTGTGTGTTTGACACATAGTCACTGTTTTACTGTAGTTCACTGCTCCCTATAGCCTAGGCCCCATGGAGCAGATGTTTGACTCCTTAGGGCCTCAACCCAGTTTCTCTCTGTCAGACAGACATCAAGTCAGCAGACCTTAGTGCTTGCTGGGTCACTAGCAAAGCTGTGTAAATCTCTGTTTGAATGTGTGTGTGAGAGAGAGCATGTGCGTCTTTGGACCTTTGTGTTTAGCGGGTCATCAGAGAAGCTAATGAATTTTATCTCGCTGTCCATCTCTCACACAATCGCACACACACAGAAACTTCTCTAGAGATTCACACTTCTGTCAGATCTCCCCAGCTCTGCTGGTGCCCGGCTTGGGCTGCCGTTTAAATTTAGCTCCCTGTCTGGCCCCGGCCTCCTGGGAGAGACGGATGAGGGGAGTGAAGACTGAAAAGGAGGAGTGCAGATCCGAGCAAACGGCTGAGAGTTTGGGAAAATGAGGGAGACGTCTCATCTCATTCGTCAGTGAAAAGAGATACTGCGCTGACATATAGGGAAGTGTCAGCCAAGCACAACACTGCACCCAGACACACACACACACAGAGTTTGAGGTTGTAGCCAGAAGACAAGCTGGCAGACTTACTAGTTCAGGCTGATGGAATATATTCAAAATATCCTTATATTAATATATTGTTGTCATACAGATGAAGACATGCATTCATCAACAGTTTCTTGTTTCAGAAATACATTTGGGTTATTATTTGTGCTTAGACTTAAAGAAATAGTTCACCCAAAAATGATCTGTCATGTACTCAAATGTACTCACCCTCAGGCTTTCCAAGATGTAGATGAGTTTGTTTCTTCATGGGAACAGATTTGGAGAAATTTAGCATTACGTCACTTGCTCATGAATGGATCCTCGTGAATGGGTGCCGTCAGAATGAGAGTCCAAACAAGTCCAAACAACTGATAAAAACGTCAAAATAATCCACAAGTAATCCACACGACACCAGTCTATCGATTAATGTCTCATGAAATCAAAAGCTTGTAGAAATGTGTTTGTAGGAATCAAATCCATCATTGAATTTCTCCAAATCTCCTTTTCAAAGAAACTCATCTTGGATGGCCCAAGGGTGAGCCAATTTTCATTTTTGGCTGAACTCTTTCCCCTATTTTTTCAAGTAGATCTGCGGTTTTATTTTAAAAGTTGTAATTTTGTTACATGCTTTCAGGATTTTTATTAGTTTTAAAATAAATTAAATAAAAATATTTATTTAGCTTTATTTTGATTTCAGTTTTAGTAATTTTAGTACTTAAAATTACAGCATTTGTACTTATTATTTATATATATATATATATATATATATATATATTTTTTTTTATTTGCAGTTTTATTTTAAAAGTAGAAATTTTGTTACATGCTTTGGGATTTTTATTAGTTTTAAAATATTTTTATTTCAGTTTTAGTAATTAAAATTACAGCATTTAAACCCATTTATTTATTTATTTATTTATTTATTTTGCTCTTTCCCCTATTTTTTTAAAGTAGATTTGCAGTTTTATTTTAAAAGTAGTAATTCTGTTAGATGCTTTCTAAATTTTTATTAGTTTTAAAATATATTTTTATTTATTTAGCTTAATTTTTATCAGTTTTAGAAATTTTAGTATTTACAATTACAGTATTTAAACTTATTTATTATTATTGTTATTGCTATCATTATTTATTTATTTAGGCAAAATTTCAATTTTTATATAAATATTTATTAAAATATTAATTTTTTGTACAACTTTTAGTGACCACTTCAGTCATTTTGCAATTTTATTTATTTACTTATTTATTTATTCATTCCGGGAATACAGAACATCATATAGCTTGGGAACAACATGGGAACAACATTTTCATATTCCTTTTAATTTTTTCTCATTTCTTCTTACGCTGTGAAAACTCTCAGATATTCTCCACTGGTTTGGGGCCTATTCTAGATTTCTGTAGCTTCACACACACACTCTTTAGTCACACCTGTCTGGTCTCATACAGCAGCTGCAGGTGTGTGTGCGTGTATGTCTTTTTCTATGTGTGTGTACCATAGTTTGCCCATCAATCGCTGACAGCTGACAGTTTAATCTGAGCATTCAGTAGGTCATTACTGAGCATCGAGAGCAGCCAATCGCATCAGTGATCAATGACAAAGAGCGAGAGAGAGACCAGTGAGGGCAGCACGGAAAAGGATCAGCTAGCTCAGTGTGTGTCAGAGATATGTTCATAGTTATGGATGTGAAGGTCAGCTCTGGGCAGTTGACAAACAGGCTGTCATGTGTGCAAAGATAGGAGGTGAGCACCTGCACACACACACAAACTTTCTTAAGACAGTAAAACAAAGCACACATCTGCACACACACTCATAAAATCTATCACTCAGATTTGATTGAGAACGCTCGGGGAGCATTTTATGTAGACGTCTGCATATAAATTCCCCATACAAGACTCTCACAGTGTGTCTATATATATATATATATATATATATATATATATATATGATTCATGTTATAAAAATAGTATCCATCAAGATGTATTTTTGCGATGGCACAAATCGGTCCCTCCCCCATCAGCGTCCAGGCTGTTTTGGAAACGACCCGTGGTAGTCAGGACCTTCCCATGTTTACATGACTCCCTAAAGACAGACAGAATCCCGTTAACTGAAGACATTCCTCACACTTTATGAGCGATATCATGTTTCATATGCCAATGAATGTCACTCTGCCAGCGTTCTCTCAACATTAGCTGAATATAACCAGGCCCGTTGATGGGCCTGACAACAGTTTTGGCCGCTGGTCTACTCAAGCATTCCATCCTGTGTCACAGAGAGGGAAAAGAGAGGGAATTGGATTGGGAGGAGGACAGAAAAGAGAAAGACAAGCACAGTCTGTGAGATAAATGGAAAGCATAGAGTAAAGACTGTCAAAAATGTCATATTGCAAGAACGACAGTTTTTCTTATTATTTTAATGCAATACACACTGCTGTGCAAAAGTTTGGGATCAGTAAGATTTTTAACATTAACGTTTTTGCCTGTCAAGTCTGATTAAAAATACAGAAATATTATTGCAATTTAAAATAGTGGTTTCTATTTTAATATACTTTAAAATAGAATTTATACCTTTGATGCAAAGCTGAATTTTCAGCATTATTACTCCAGTCTTCGGTGTCACATGATCCTTCAGAAATCATTTTAATATGCTGATTTATTATCAATGTTGGAAACAGTTGTGCTGCTTAAAATATATATATATATTTATATATTTATATACACTACCGTTCAAAAGTTTGGGGTCAGTACATTTTTATTGTTTCTTTTTTTTTTTTTTTTTAAGAAATTAATACTTTTATTCACCAAGGATGTATTAAGTTAATAATTAAAAGTTTATTAAAAGTTAATAATAAATAATTTACATTGTTATAAAATATTTATATTTTGAATAAACACTGTACTTTTTAAACTTGTTATTCATGAAAGAATCCTGAAAAAAAAAAAAAATCACAGGTTCCAAAAAATATTCTAATCCGCATATTAGAATGATTTCTGAAGGATCATGTGACACTTAAGACTGGAGTAACAGCTGATAAAAATTCAGCTTTTCATCACAGGAATAAATTCTATTTTAAAGTATGTTAAAATAAAAAACATTATTTTATATTGTAAAAACATTTTGCAATATTACTGTTTTTTTTCTATATTTTTAATCAAATAAATGCAGCCTTGATGAGCATAAGAGACTTCTTGAAAGACTATTACAACTGACCCCAAACTTTTGAACAGTAGTGTATATGAATAGTTCAGATGCAAAACCAGCTAAAAGCCATCTCGGTCAAAAATGAGATACTGATACTGAGTGAATGCTCCTGACACATATTATACGTCCATCAAATACTTTTACTTTAAACTCACTAAATTCCAGCCTCAGCCCAATCAGAAGTACCAGTACTTACATAGAAACCTATACAAAGTAGCCAGAAAGAAATGGTCATTTTAAAGAAAAACATTAGATGGATTTAGAGGCTTTTGCATCTGAACTCTATAAATATTTTTTTTACACCTGTGATACTTTTTCTGGACTCTTTGATTAATAAAACATTGTAAAAAGCAGCATTTATTTATTTAAAATGGAAATGTTTGGTACCAATATACACTACTGTTCAAAGTTTTCGGTCATTATTAATTAAATTAATTAATTCTTTTATTCAGCAAGGATGTGTTAATTTGACAGTAAAGACTTATATTGTAAGAAAAGATTTCTATTTCAAATAAATGCTGTTCTTTTTAACTTTATATTCATCAAAGAATACTGAAAAAAGAATCACAGGTTCCAAAAAACAAACAAATATATATATATATATATATATATGTATATGTATGTATGTGTATATATATATATTATATAAAACATTCAAAATCTTACTAATCCCAAAATTTTGAACGGCAGTGTATATAAACAATCTTTTATGAAATTAATATTTTTACTTAATAAGGATGCATTACATTCATCAGAAGTGATAGTAGACACATATTGTTATTATCTTACTAGAATCACTTATTAAAAACTTATTAGAATCATTTCTGAAGGATCATGTGACACTAAAGACTAATGATACTAAAAATTCAGAAATTAAAATGGAAAAAATATTGAAATAGAAAACAAATTGTACAAATATTTCACAATATTACTGTTTTTATTGTATTTTTGATCAAATAACTGCAGCCTTTGTGAGCATAAGAGACTTCTAAAAAAAAAAAGTATGATAATATAAATGTGAGAGACTATTAGAGCCTAATAATATGACTGCACTGCTCTTGATGAAGATGGCATTTTCTGACTTCTTGTCGCTGACCTTTGACCTTTTCATTTTGATGAACTGACCACGAACATCAGGGTTCCCACTGGCCCAGTCTGTCTTTCTTTCAAACCCTCCCCAAGTTTTTATCTCTTCATCTTGCACTCCCTCATCTCTGCTGGTCCCACATTCATAAATCTGTTTTTTAACCATAACTCACTCATTTTTAGGAACCATGATGACTGATGAACTCCGAGCATTAAATAAACATTCCTCACCAAAGCTAAAGTTTAGACTTTTGTGCAACCAAATTGAGCGCGGCCATTTTGGCTCAGAGGCGCGTAACTCGATTCCAAATATTATCGTTATGTTTTCTGGTGAAACTAGTTGCGCACAACTGAGCGTTATCAAACTTGTCAGATGGAAAGAAGACAAAAAGACAATATCGAATGATATTTCGCTCACGTCTAGCTATTTCATTTGATGTCGGCATTTAATCGGATCGCTCCAGAGCAGAATTCCGCCCAGACCGAAGCGTTAATCCAGCAAATGGGAGTGTTTGGATCGGAGCGGCGCTATGGAGAAATGTAATTTCTCTTCTCCCTGATTTGATCAGGAGCGAGGGAGCAGGCAGACGGGTGTAAATGTTTAAAGAGGGAGTGGGCGAGGAAGGAAAAGGAAGGGAAATTCTATTACAGGTATTCCCCGTGCTCACGGCGAAGCACGCAAAGCATTGTGGATGTTAATGCAATTCTCATTTCAGCACCTGCGCTGATTGGCCGGCGTGCAGGCGAGGTGAGAAGTGATGTGTGTTTGTGCGTGTGTCACGCATACAAGTGTACATCCTGTTTGATCGCGGAGTCAGAATGTCAAAACCACGACGTGACATGATTATAGCTCCGGTCAATAGTGCGTGTATGTTTGTGTGTTTCGTTGTTGTAATAGTTTGATTAATGTATGTGTAGTCTTAAACTACACAGAACTCTGGGATGTATTGATTTGTCTGGACTCAGCAGCACATTCATTGATGTGTCTGTCTGTGTGTGTGGGAGGAGGTCAGCTGTGGGTGAGAAAAAGGATTAATATATTTAATCGGCCGGTTTTGTGAAGAAGAAAAAGAAGGTGATGGAAGGAGAGAGAGAAAGAGACGTCTGTCACTCTTTCTTAAGGTCTGACAGACTCCAACAGGATTTGAAAGGTCAAAGGGTCAAGGATCTATGACCTTTGGTGTTCATGGCTACTGCAACTGGTTTTAACCTCGGCCCAGAACGGCCCTCTGATTGGTTTTCATTGTTCTTAAAGTGACAGTTCAACTGAAAATGAATATTCTGTCATAATTTACTCATCTTCATGTTCTAAGCCTGTGTTTCTTTCTTCTGCTGAACATAAAAGAAGATATTTTGAAGAATGTTGGGTTGATGATAGGCACTGACTTTCACAGTATGGAAAAAAATAAAATGGAAGTCAGTGGCTACCGTCAGCTGTTTGATTTTCTTCAAAATATCTTCTTTTGTGATGACAGCATTTACATTTTTGTTTAAAGTTTTAAAAAAGCATGAAAATGTACATAATGTAAAATTTCATCATATCATAAAAGTGGTCCATACGACTTATGCACTGTACTTCTGATGTCAAACAATAGGTTTGTGTGATAAACAGATTAAAATTTAAACTGATAATTCACCCAAAAATTAACATTTTCCAAATACATAAGACCTTCGTTCATCATCGGAACCCAAATATGATATTTTTGATGAAATCCAATTAAATTGTTGAATAAAGTCGTCATTTTTGTTTTATTTGACTACAAAGTATTCATGTAGCTTCATAAAATTAAGGTGGAACCAGTGATTTTATTTTATTTTATTTTATTTTATTTTATTTTATTTTATTTTATTTTATTTTATTTTATTTTATTTTTTAATTTAGTTTAATTTAATTTAATTTTATTTTTTAATTTAATTTAATTTAATTAAATTTAATTTTTTTATTATTATTATTTCTAGTGCCCCTTCAAAAAATGTGTAAAGCACATGACGGCGCTGCATATTTAATTTAATTTAATTTAATTTAATTTTATTATTATTTTTTATTATTTTATTTTATTTTATTTTTATTTTATTCAAAAAATTAAGGTTAAACCACTGTTGTCACATGGACTATTTAACAATGTCCTTACTATCTTTCTGGGCCTTGAACTTGGTAGTTGCGTTGCTGTCTATGCAGGGTCAGAAAGCTCTTGGATTTTATCAAAAAAATCTTAATTTGTGTTCCCGAAGATGAAGGTCTTATGGGTTTGAAACAACATGAATATGAGTAATTAATGACAGAATTTTCATTTTTGGGTGAACTGTCCCTTTAAGTTGGTGTTCAATGATAATTTTCACCTCCGGTGAGTTATTCTGAGAACTGAATCAGTCTGATTTATGAAAGAATTATTTAAACAGCTTTTGTGAACTGGATCAACTTTTCAAATTAGATATTGATGCTTGTCTCATGAATTCTCACAGGCTATTGTGAATGCCAGTATTTTCAGTGCATAACAACTTGTTTATTCTGTTCATCTCAAAAAACTGTCATATGGAGTCAGAAGATTCAAAAGAGTCATTCGGACTAAATTTGTGAAGCTTGACAGTTGTTGTATTGCAAAGACCAGTGTGAACGTTGTTCAAAATGTCTCCTTTTGTGTTCACGAAAGACAGAAAGTTACGATTAGGAGAGTAAATAATGACAGCATTTTTGGTTGAACTCTTCCCTAAATATTTCATTTGGGACGTTTCCAGAAACTATTGTTGTATGTCAGTATAGGGAAAATCATGTTTTATATATAATTAGACTGATGACTTTTTACGATTTCTCCTTCGTTTTTCAAATTTTATGATTTCTAGGTATTGGCAGTGAATACACACTGGCAGAGATGAACATTTGACTCAGAGTTGTTAAAAGTTGTTAAAAGCTTTTTTGCCATCAACCTGGCTGAGTGTTTCATATTTCTAGTTCTTAAAAACGTTGATACTGGCTTGAACATATGTGAGAGTGTATTTATGGGAGAGAGAGAAGAAGTTATTTTGTTAAAATCAGCATAAATTGATATTGTATGACTTTGTGAATCACCCCTATATTTTCTATTTTTTAAGAAAAATAGGTGTTTTTATTTGATTTTATTTTATTTTATTTCTGGTGCCCTTTCAAAAATGTGTAAAGCACATGATAGAACATATATTATTTTACTTTATTTTATTTTATTTTTTATTATTTTTAAAAAATATATATATATATATATATATATATATATATATATATATATATTTTTTTTTTTTAATTTAATTTTATTTTTTTTTATTTTTTTTTATTTCCGGTGCCCTTTCAAAACGGCCCTACATATAATATTTTATTTGTATTTTTTTTGTTTGTTTGTTTGTTTATTTAATTTTATGTTTCTTCAAAAAATGTGTAAAGCACATGACGGCCCTGCATATATTTTATTATTTTATTGTATTAAATTTTATTGTATTGAATTTTAATTTAATTTAATTTAATTTAATTTTAATGATGACTTTTATTCTGTGCCCCTTCTTTAAAAAATGTGTAAAGCACATGACGGCCCTGCATATAATATTGTATTGTATTTAATTTTTTTTATTGTATTTAATTTTTTATTTTATTTTTTAAGCCGTGTAAAGCACATATTATTTTATTGTATTTAATTTTTTTATTTTATTTTATTTTATTTTATTCCATTTTATTTTATTTTTCACTGAAGCCGTGACTGGTGCCCCCTCAAAAAATGTGTAAAGCACATGACGGCTCTGCATATAATATAGCAACCAAGTGTATTTATGTGCTGAAATATTGTAATATATTTACAAACCGCTGGTCTGAATTCCTCAGACTAAGCGTTTCAAGAGGACCGACCCCAGCGTCGGTTCGCATTTCTCCTTCTAATTCGCCCTCATCTCATTCCGTCCTGCACTAACTCTTGTTTTTCCCGCAATATTTCATCATGCCATGTTTTATGTTTCACTTTTTACTTCTTTATATTGTTCTCCCTTTCACTCGTCTTTTTGTAATTTCAGTCCAATTATTTCTATCCCTAGACTTCATTACTCATGTCCGTGTCAGACACCAACACGCACACAAACTTCATTGAGTACACATGTCGACAAACATCGGCACATGTGGTTGCGGGCACAAAAGCTCATGGATGTAGCGGCGTTCGCTCAAACACACACGCTCTCACAGGTATGGAAGTCATCAGCTGTGTGTCAGAGGTCAAGCTCATTACCCAGCTCTAGTGAAAACTTTCAAACCTGCATTTAATATGGGGCCGTGATATGAGCTTCTCTGTCTACACACACACACACACACACATCATGCTCCGTCTCTTCATATTTGCAGGTATAAATCACACAGGGCCCCATACCACTTAAAACCCTTTCCAAAACACACACATACACACACACTATAAACTTCATGCTATACATTTACTCTGTAAATGGTACAATCTATCTCTGCGCCAAATCATTTGTGAGATATCTGTTTACGTATCTTTTCTGACCTCCTTAAAACTCTATTTGAATGTGGCTTTTAGATGAGGATCTGTCAGATTTCTGTTCTGTTTGAATTGGGACGTGTGTGTGTGTGTGTGTGTGCATGTTTGGCGTGTACATGATGGGTGTTTCCTGACATTAAACATCTCTGCATAAAGCCATTAGAGAACAGGGGCTCTATTCATTCACACTGGTGTGATTAACACACACACACACACACACACACACACATGCTCAAGCATGTACTTGTCCACACACACCTTTACACACCAACAGCCACATATGAAACACCAAACGCATTTTAGATCTCAAATTCATGGCATACATGTACATTTATAAGTGGTGCATGATTGTGACGTTTTTAAACTATCAACATACGATCTGATCTGTCAGATGCATTTGTAACTTTAAAACACACACACATGCATGTACACAAACTTTTGAGGCTGCCATTTCGGTAGGCCACAATATGGCTGACATGTGACATAAAACAAGCGTACCTGTTCCAAAGCCACTTTGGTGGTCGAGACCTGGCTTGTGTATGTTGGGAGGAAACTGTTAAAGGTACACAGGACGACCAAACTGACACTAGACGTAAACACACATGACCTGTGCTCAAAGAAGGCGACTTTACCTGTTTGCATGTGGGATTGGAGAAGTTTAGCCTACTAGCACACTACTTGAGGTTTTGTTATTTTTAGTATTTATGCTGTGCATAATGTATACGTTTTTGGTGAAATGGAGCATACGACACAAAATATAACCCACAATGCAATGCACTAAACTTGATCTTCCATTTTCTAGTGTGACAAATAAACTAGAAGGAATGGACTCTGAAATATTAAAATATTAATTAGATTTTTTTTATTTTGAACAACTCTTATATTATTATTATTATTATTATTATTATTTTGATTAATAAAAATACAATATAATTAAAAAATGTAAATATTTAAAATATAATTTAAAATTATTAAAAAATAATTAGATTTTTTTTATCTGGTTTAAATATTCTATTATTATTATTATCATCAAATATATATACAAATAAAATAACATATTTAAAATATAATTAAAACGATTAAAATATTAATTAGGTTTTTTATTTGATTTGAACCACTCTTTAATTATTATTATTATTATTATTATTATTATTATTATTTTGGTCATTAAAAAAATATTTATAATTAAAATGATTAAAATATTATTATTTTTTTTTATTTGATTGAACAATATTATTTGTATTATTAAAACATGTAAATTATAAAAATATTATAAAATATTAATTAGATTTTTTTTATTTTGATCCACTCTTAATATTTATTATTATTATTAATATTATTATTGTTGTTGTTGTTGTTGTTGTTGTTGTGATCATTGAAAAGTTAAAAAAGAATTTACTTTTTTTAAATATATTAAAAAAAGATTCAAATATTAACTATTTATTTGATTTGAACAACTCTATATTATTTTGATCATCAAAAATATAAATCATTTAAAATATTAAAATATTATTTTATTCTTTTATTATTTTTATTATTGTTTTGATCTTTAAAAATGGTAAATATTTAAAATATAATTCAATTTAAATATTAAAATGTCTTAGAATTTTAATTTGATATTAAACATCTCTTTTTCTTATTTTAATAATTTTTATTTATTGGCTCTATTATTAATATTATTTCATTATTTTAAAAAAATAGGTTATCATTTATTTTAAGAACTCATCATTAAACAAACTAAAAAAAGTTCTTATGTAGCATTTGAAAAATGTATTATGACAATGTTTTCTGTATACTTTTTAATATATTTTGAAAATTGTATGCAGCATACCATAGTATACTGTGTACTATGCAGTAAACCAGTATTGCATGTCAAAAACCATGTTTAATTATGTACCAGTGTAGATGCAAGTGGGTGCTGATGGGAAATGTAGTTTAAATGAGCCTCATTATGTTTTGCTTTAAATATACTACTGTATGTGTGTGATTTATGATTTATGTCTGAAAATGATAAATTTTTGTAATCATTTACTGACCCTCATGCCACTCCAAACCTGAATTTCCTACTTCTGCATACCACAAAATAAGATATTTTGTTTAAAAATGTTGTTTTTTTTTATTAAAGAAAATGGTTGTTGAACCCCGGTATTCATTAAAATGTGTTTTCTTTTGTGTTCTGCAGAAGAAAGGAATACCGGTGAGTAAATGATGACAGGATTTTCTGTTTTGTATGAACCACATCCTCCGTTTCACATTTCAAGCTAAACCTGTCCAACTGTCCCTCTTTTTCTCAACCAGTGAAAGTCAAAGACAAGTACTTCACCACTCTGTTAAAACTACAACATACTGCATCCACTTACATTATACAAGCAGGTGTGAATGTGTGTGTGTGTGTATATATTTAACCAGTGTTGGGAAGGTTACTTTGGAAATGTAATAGGTTACAG
The DNA here is from genome assembly GCA_012976165.1 of Labeo catla. Classification (NCBI taxonomy): domain Eukaryota; kingdom Metazoa; phylum Chordata; class Actinopteri; order Cypriniformes; family Cyprinidae; genus Labeo; species Labeo catla. The sequence continues at coordinate 718,274 of VONZ01000350.1, forward strand.
ATTACAAGTTACTTGATTTAAAATGTAATAAGTAGTGTAACTTTTCAATTACTTTATTAAAGTAATGTAACTTATTACTTTTAATTACTTTTTGATTACTTTTCTAAATTTCTAATATTTTCAACTGTTAATCATTTTGAAACATTTGAACCAGGCAGAGTTAACCTTACAGTAGCACTTAACACTGATTACTGTCAGACTTTCAAAATCTTTTATCACTTGAATTAAGATTATAATAAGTAAGGGATAATATGCATCTTTATTTTGCGATAACAACTGGCTGAATGTACATTATCTCACTTATTACACAGCTGCTTGATAGATTATTTCAATTTAGATTTAGATAAATTATTAGACACGAAACACTGATCTGAGTTGAAATGTTGACATTTTAGGGATACAGTGCAGTCATAGTTTTCTTACACAACATTTCACCACATAAATAATTAAGTAGTAGTACTAGTTTGTTAGTTATCTTATAATCCATTGCAATGTACAAAAAAAAAAAAATGGCAGCAGCTGTGTTTGTATGAAACAATAGCGCAAGGCCACGATACCAGATGACAGAATTAAGAAATTGTACACATAATATTAAATTAAGCTTTAATATTTTATTAGCTAACCAAACGCAAAGCTTCCACCAAGAAAAATTATCAAGCATATAGCACTGACTTAAGTCGCCCCGGATGAGTCTGAGCTGTGGAATAATTTAATTTAAAGCACAGCCACCACAAATTCAGACTTTTTTTTTACTTATATTTTTGGGCTTTTTATGCCTTTTATTGTGATAGGACAGTAGAAAGATGACAGGAAAGAGCTGGGAGGAGAGAGGGGAGCGGGATGGCAAAGGACCTCGAGCCGGGAATCGAACTCGGGTCACTGTGAGCGCAGTTGCACTATATGTCATAACAAGATCATAACATAAATAACATCATAACAAGAAATAGTTTAATAGCTATGATACTGGGTTTGAAATCAAATGTTTGCATAGTTATGACAGAAAACACTAGCATCTAACAATGCCTTGGAAAAAAACAATCTTAAAAAATAAATTTTATGCATAAACCCAAATAGGAAATAAAACAGTTATCGAATAAGCATGTGTCCTGTTGTGTGTCCTAAACTCCTGAAACATTGGTATCTCATTTTAGAGCAGTCAATACAATTTATGAAAGAAGTCAATTAAATCTGTAAGTGGGTGTGGGTGTGTGAAAAAATTCAGATGTAATCCCCTTTGTAATCACTGGCATTTTTCAAAAGTAACTGTAATTTAATTACATATTTTTTCTCAGTAACTGTAACTAATTACAATTACATTTATTTTGTAATTAAATTACGTAATTCCGTTACATGTAACTAGTTACTCCCCAACACTGTATTTAACACACTCCAACCAAATTAAACAAACCCAACCGGAGTGCGAACCATTTCTTCAATAATCCAACACCTCAAGCTACTGGCAGAAGTCTCTGTATTTTGATTATTATTGAAAATAATAATCACAGTAAGACACTGCATATTTCAAATGATATGCTTAGACTTTGGCCAGCATATTTCAAGTGCACGGTCCCATTGTACGTACTTGACATGCATTCTTGAGTTTTGTGGCGGGAATAAACTTAAGAACTCAAGGGGGCGATAGAGTTACCATTGTTTGTGTTAATAATGAATGAGTGAATTATATTCTACAATGGAGTAGTGCATGATGTCATTAAAAAAAGAAGTGAATTTGTATACTTGTGTTTCTGGCCTTACTGCCGCCATAAACAAAAAGCTCCTGCTATGGGTACATGACAATAAAAGTGTCTCTTTCCTTCAGTTTTGAGCTCTGAAAAGGAGATTATGATCTGTGATTATAGTACAGTATAAATAGGCCTGTTACTGCAAGCTGATTGGCCGATTGGCTGTTTTATGGGCGATGGGATTGGCTGTGGCAGTGAAGTGATACAAAGTGATGAAGGGCACGCAAACAAAACATCCACCTGCTCCTCCATCAACCTGAAACCACTCAACCATCACACACAATTGTATTAAAACAGAGAGAGATAAAAATGGACTACATCTTTATATGATTGGTTCAT